>OX608075.1:99981134-101181134 GCA_951509635.1 Eupeodes luniger
ACACTAAGATCGATATAAGTTTTCACATCTCGTGAAAAGAATTTCGATGCATATGACTATTCAATAAAGAACCTCGAGAGAAAAACGCAACATGGCCAACACTCTACGAAAATTACGTTTTATGGTTTTTGATAAAGGAACACTTTTTTTGCCTACGACTCTCAGGTTTTCTTATACAGACTTGACAACTTTAAATTTAATTTATGAACGCACCCTTTAACTGTCATTCTCAATTTATTCAGTAAATTCAACATTTTGATACACGAACAAGCAACGTCTGCCAGCAGATTATACAAATTTTGTACCATAATTCGAAGTCGGTGACAGCAACTTAAAAAGTGGTAATTCCAATTTTCGCTCGAAATTCTCGCCGAATAACAAGTTTAGTGCAGAAATTTTAGTCCAAACAATTTTGTGCAACGAAAAATGATATTTTTGACATCTGATAAAATTTTGAGAAAAATCTAATTGACAGTTTTTTTTACAAAAAATAAAAACCTAAAAAAAATTTATAAAAGTTGGTAAAAATTGATTTTCGACTAAAATATATTTTCAAAAATTTGAGATAAGGGTTTCTAACTAATTTTAACTTATAAGAAATATTGTTTTTAACATTCTGAAAAATGTTGAGAAAAATCGAATTGACAGTTTTTTGACAAAAAATAAAAACCTAAAAAAAAATGTATAAAAGTTGGTAAAAAATTATTTTCGACTAAAATATCTTTTCAAAACTTTTAGATAATGGCTTCTAACTAATTTTAACTTATAATAAATATTGTTTTCAAATTAAGGAAAAATTTTGAGAAAAATCGAATTGACAGTTTTTTGACAAAAAATAAAAACCTAAAAAACATTAATAAAAGTTGGTAAAAATTGATTTGCGACTAAAATATCTCTTCAAAACTTTAAGATATTGGCTTTCAACTACTTTTATCTTTCAAAAAATATTGTTGTCAACATTCAGTAAAATTTTGAAAAAAAAAATGAATTGACAGTTTTTTTACAAAAAATTAAAAATCTAAAAAAAAAATTAACAAAAGTTGGTAAAAATTGATTTTCGACTCAAATATCTTTTCAAAAATTTGAGATGTTGGCTTTTAACTAATTTTAGCTTATAAGAAATATTGTTTCCAACATTCTAAAAAATTTTGAGAAAAATCGAATCGACAGTTTTTTTTACAAAAAATAAAAACCTACAAAAAAATTAATAAAAGTTGGTAAAAATTGATTTTTGACTAAAATATCTCTTCAAAACTTTAAGATATTGGCTTTAAACTACTTTTATCTTTCAAAAAATATTGTTGTCAACATTCAGTAAAATTTTGAAAAAAATTGAATTGATAGTTTTTTTTACAAAATATTAAAAAACCTAAAAAAAATTTACAAAAGTTGGTAAAAATTGTTTTTCGACTCAAATATCTTTTCAAAAATTTGAGATAATGGCTTCTTAATAACTTGAACTTATAAGAAATATTATTTTCAAGATTAGGAAAAATTTTGAGAAGAATCGAATTGACAATTTTTTGACAAAAAATAAAAACCTAAAAAAAACATTACTCAAAGTTGGTAAAAATTGATTTTCGACTAAAATATCTTTTCAAAATTTTAAGATATTGGCTTTAAACTACTTTTATCTTTCAAAAAATATTGTTGTCAACATTCAGTAAAATTTTGAAAAAAATTTAATTGACAGTTTTTTTACAAAAAATTAAAAACCTAAACAAAATTTAACAAAAATTGGTAAAAATTGATTTTCGACTCAAATACCTTTTCAAAAATTTGAGACATTTTCTTCAAACTAATTTTATCTTATAAGAAATATTGTTTTCAACATTCGATAAAATTTTGAGAAAAATCGAATTGACAGTTTTTTTTTACAAAAAATAAAAACCTAAAAAAAACAATACTTAAACTTGGTAAAAATTTACTTTCGACTCAACTAGCTTTTCAAAAATTAAAAATATTGGCTTCGAACTTATTTTATTTCACAGAAAATATTGTTTTCGATGTTTAGTAATTTTTTTTTATAAAAATCCAACTGTCCGTTTTTTCATAAAAAAAAATAAAATCTACAAAAAAAAAAGTACTCAAATTTGGTAAAAATTGATACATACAGACAAACTTTCAAGCAAGAAAAATCGACAAACAGGATAGGAAGTTATCAGTGTGGGTCGCATCCCAGCCTCTTTTTATTTTAGCGATCAAGCTTGTCACTTAAAGACATATGTACAATGTACATAGGTACTCCTTAAACTTTCATGTCAAACAAATTTAATTTTATGTTCAAGCTTAAATATACTTAATAGTTTGTGTTAATTTTCAACTCCATCAACTATACACTGAAGCACAATCCATTTCCACATCAGCCATACGTCAAACCAAACCATACCAAAACCAATTAATCAAGCTCAACTAGTAGGTACATTATATTATTTTGTATAATATACAGTATTACATATGTATGTACATTATACATAAGATACTTAGCCTAAAATTCTTGCAACAAAATGAACATGTTCGCGTAATCACTTCAAATTAACTTGCTACTGCCTTGCACGCAAATCGCCGCCACCGCTACCGCTGTGCTGCTGGTTTCTGCCACTACCGCTACCGTCACATCCACTATACCCTAAATCCTTCGAAAATTGCAAAAGGACGAGGATGAGGGTGAATAAAAGAGGATGATGATAATGGGCACATCAGCATCAGAACACCATCTGTACCTCTTTATATCTATGTTTATATACCTTGTTATATAGTCTCAATGTTTATATCATGAGCAAAAGTACAACAATTGTTCTTATTTCACATGATTTATGTCGCCCGATTAACAATGAATGACATTTACAAATCGCTGCACATAATGCTCGCTGTTCATGTGCAGCAGCTCCTTCTTGCAGCGCAGATGCCCCTGCTTGCCGAAGACTCTTTTGCATTCTTCTCTTGCTAACGTGTATAGTATAGCTTCTATAATAAAGTTGTATCGTTGTTGGGTGTCTTGCTATTGTGCCATGCATTCAATTATTAAAACATCATCAGCATCAGCAGGCGTGTCGCACGCGAATCCTTTGCAATGTATATATGACATACCTACACCTACATCCTGATGTATATTATATCCACGTCATACGAAAAGGATACTTCATTCAGAAATATTCATTTTGATGAAGATTATCCAAGTGACGTCGTCGTCGCATTCGTCGTCTTCCTCGCCGTGTCGGTCGTCGTCGTTCGTCGTAGTCATCATCATCGTTATATGCATTCAGCATACCTACAGCCAGCAGCATTGCACTGCCTGGATCCAATGTGTCCTTAATTCAGATCGAATCGTAACTTTATTGCTGCAGCGAAGTTTAAGTCACATAACTTCCTCGCGTCATTCCATCACATACATATACATAAACATTAGTGAGCCTCTTCGGGCTGCCTGCATCATCGCTTCGTGTGTGATATATTGGACAGAAAATTACATAGCAAAACCCTATATAAGCTCTCAAAAGATACAAGGTATCTACGAAAATGAAAATCCAGGCGCAACACTTCTTTTCCCATTCCATACCCTGCATACCCTAAGAGCAAAGCATCATTGCACCAAAAGGGGTTAGCTTTCTAGGTACGTTATGCGAGTATAAGTCAAGGATTCCTTGTGACAGAGATTAATCACTCTGGCGCTACGATCGGGAACAATTGAGTGGGAAAATTGTTATTTCTATTTTTTCATTTTTGTTCTTAAATGTTTCATCTATATTTGGATTTGTATTCAAAATGGCGACAAGTGCATCAGAAATACAATTATGAACTCTTGAAAAAAGCAGCAGCAGCAGCGTCAGCAGCGGACGAGGAGAAAAAAAAAAAGAAGAAAATATAATAATAAAATGACACAGGGGCTCTAAGTGTCATGAGAGAATAACATTCAATAAGTATAAGCAGCAGAAAAGTGCTTCGAGGAGGTGATAAAGTGATGGTGACGATGAAAAACAAAATTGCAACGATAAAGTGCATGAGATGTTTATTCACACTCATACCTCACCTCCTCACACCCAACGACCCATCATACCCTTACAGCCCTAACCCCCGACCTTCCACCCACCCTACTAACCAAGGTATAAGGTATAAAGGGGACTCTAGTGCCAGAGTGAGCCTGATGATGATGCCTGATAAGATCTCAAAATGTCTTCGGCACTTTGCCTTCGGGTGCAACAACAAAAACAACAACAAAATATATACAAAAATGTTCATGGTAAGGTACATACATATATACCTCTGCTCTGCTCCTGCTGATGAAGGGCAAAATATAAGAGAAGTGTGTTTGGCAATTCTACTGATGCTGATGATGATGCATGTTGCAGATGCTGTTCTGCTACAAAATAAAGTGCATGATTTTTTTATTTTTTCATTTTTGTTGCTAATGCAATGCATCTCTCCATTAACAACAACAACAAAAAAAGTCCTTCGGATATACATACATACATACAGATACAATACTTTTAGAGGTGTTCAAGAGGTGGTGTTATGTTTTATGGGGGAAATAAGTGGCTCACTTGATGCTTGTCATGTTAAAATTGTTGATTTTTCAAAAGCATGGTTTTAGTTAAATTTGCTGTGAATTGATATTCATTGATATCGAAAATCGTAGATAAACATACATACATTCATACATTTACTTATACGTAAATGTATGAATACGTAGTATCTATAAGGATACTACAAGTGTTCAAATGAAGATGTAGGTACGTAAATATGTTAACAAATTTGAATTTTCCCTTAGCTTTAAAACGTCAGAAATATAGATTTTATACATGCACTTGATCGTGTCTTGAAATTTAATAGAATTTTTAGGGTACGTATTAACTTTCAAAAGGACGTTGTTGTCTGATTAGTTGAATTGAAAGTTTTGACATATCTCAACGTTGTAAGGTCCTTATAGAATCTAATTCAAAAGTCTGTGATGTCTGTGTGCGTTCGGGTACCCTTTTTCGTCAACCATATTTCAGGAACGGGCAGAGATATCGACTTCAATTAAACTTTACTTGAGAGGTAATAACATAAACAAATGCAGAAAGGACTTTAAAATAAATTTAGGTTGTGGTTTATTTTTAACTTGGCCCCAAAAATCTCACAAACTGATAAAGCCGGTAAATTGAAAAAAAATAAAATTATTTTGTCTTTATTTGAGAGCATTGCTTTATTTGAGAAATTTTAAGGTTTTGTCTTTATTTGAGAGCACTAACAATGACATTATGTGTGAAATATAACATCTTTTAAATGGCGTGCATGCGAAAGGTCCAGTTTTTGATGGCTTTGGGGGATAATTCAGGATGAATTTGATCGTTGGCATCGATTGTCCTTAAAGGCTGCTGTGGTTTCCGGCTTCTTTACATAAACCTGTGACCTAATAAAGCCCTATTAAAAAGTCTAAAAGGGTCAAAACAAACGATCTTAGTGGCCAGTTCAAGTCATCTCGGCGACGCGACGTGAATTGTTAACCATGGGAAGAAACCGTGAAAAATATCGATTGTGTCTTGTGCTGTGTAGCACGTTGAGCGATCCTGTAGAAACCATATGTCTTCAGTGTGCATATCATCCGATTCGGGCCTTAAGAAGTTGATAATCATCGACCTATAGCGATCGCCGTTAACGGTGATGGCCTGGTCAGCATCATTTTCGAATAAGTAGGCCTCCAGATCAAAACTCAAACCAAACAGATACTTGATTTTGAAAGATTGCCACCTCTTGAATCTCATGTGGATTAGTGTCGTCCGAAATACAGAAATTTAGCTTATTCAGGCTATAAATTAATCCATTTACTTCGAATGAGAAGTGAAACATGATTTCTAATGCAGAAAACTTATGTCCACAAAATTAAATTTAGATGGTTGGAAAGAAAAAATTGTCTTTTGATGTCAAATCAAGGCCGTATGATCTTCAAAAGTTCAGGAGTTTCAAATAGTTTATGTTTTTATGATTAAGAATGATTCCATAATTTTAATTTCATTTCTTTCAGTAAACTTTCTGGTACAAAAAGATTCCTGGACGTATTCAAAATAAAACGTTCTACGTTCCTTAAACCTGGTTATGGCAAAGTGAAAGCTACAATTGTCTTGGAAGTTCTACGACCATGAACAACTTTTTCATAGAATGTGGTTCATTTTGAAACACTCACAAATCTGACTTATGTTTAGTTTCATGATTCAACACCTGTAACGAAATGGTACACAGCATTTGAGCCATTTGACCATTGAGTTTCTTGAGAATTTTCCTAATCAACAAAAGTCTTTTTTTTTTTAGTCGAGTATTAAAACGAATGGTATTTCATTTTCCAGTTTTGAAAATAAAGCTGAATAAAACACACAAATTTCGTCATAAAGTTTGAACTTCTCTATAAAGTGTGAAAAACAGTATAATTCAAAAGACTTCATAAAGATTCGAAGAGTGACCATTTTTTAGCACACTTCGGGCGATATCTCTGTCATGACTTGAGTATTGGTGGTTTTAAATGGTATTATTTTGACATTGTCAATTCTTACGATCTTTCTGAGCGATTGACATCACCAAAACAAAAACTTCTCGTCCAAGTCATGATCTTTAATCAACAAGCCCAACAAAAATTGATTATCATTCGATCCATTTACTCCTAATTGATTGTACCTGTCTTTCTTTTTGGCATCTTAAATCACGACCTTTGCAGGAACTTATAATAATGTAAGTTCGATTGCTAAGCAATCTATGATCGTAAATAGCGAACACTCAACTTCTATTATGACAGCTTATAAAACAGGGTTATCCATTTTGCGGTTTCAAAAGTAAACGTTAATATTACGTTAATATTATAAAGTTTGAACGCTGGCATTATGTGTGAATCACTACATCATTTAAATGATCACCACTCGAATTGTTGCAAGCTTCGATTCTTTTGGGGTTATTTTCGACCACTTTTTGAGAAATATTGGTATATAGGTAACCCCAAATAAAGATCCAGCAGTGTCAAATCGCATGATCTTGGTGACCAGTTAAAATCGCCACGCCAAGAAATTACGCGGCCAGGAAATGTCTCTTGCAATATAGCCATATTCGCTCGAGTTGAGTGGCATGTGGCACCGTCTTGTAGAAACCACATATTCTCCAAGTCGTATTATTCGGTTATCATACGACCATAACGCTCCGAACTGACGGTGACAGTCGTTCCGGCGTCTTTTTCGAAGAAGTTAGTTTCAAACACACCTCAGACCAAAGAGCGCACCAAACAGTGACGTTACTTAAAGACTCAGAACCCCAAATATTACAATTTTGTTTATTAACATACCCACCCAGTGAGAAATGTGCTTCGTCGCTGAAGAACATTTTGTTCGAAAAATCGCCGTCCACTGCCTGTTGCTCAAGCACCCATTCGACGTATCTACGAAGTTGTGAATGGGTCAGCTGGCTTCAGCTACTGTGTGAGCTGGACTTTATATGGATGTAGGTGTAGATCCAAATGAAAAATGAGCCATAATGTGCCTTAAAACAGTCCTAATTCCTGAGAACGAAGAGTAATCGACACATTCGGGTCTTCGGCAACGATATTTTCAGTGGTACGAGCAAAACGATGATGCGCAGATTGCTTACGTAGTTAGACGATTATGTAAACCATAATCTCCTCTGAGCACGATCTTTGGTTGTGGCAGAATCACCATTTTTGTAATAGGTTTGAACATTTTGTATGCGTTAAGCGATCCATTTTCGTAAATATCAGACTTTCAACTGCTAAAAAAAAAATCTTTTTAAAACTTAATTGACAGATGTAGAATTCCAGCCCTATACTTTTGAAACCACAAAATGGATAACTCGTTATTATGAGCTCATAAATGACAGTTCAGTTTGACAGGTATCAAATGCCAGCGCTACCAACTTCAAATCTCGAAATGAATGACTCTATATTATTTTTGATACTTTAGTTAATGAGAATTACCGTTTTGAACTGAAATATACATTTTAATATTACCTTTTTTTTTTTTAATTTTTGTGCAGTGCAATTTCTATGAGTCACTGAACAGAGTAAACATCTGTTTCTTTCTATAAAAATGCTACCGTTCTTAAAAATGTATTAAACAAAAAATAGCTTAAACAATACAAAAAGCAGAACTCACTTATCATTAATTATAAAAGCAAACTGCTATCGTTTAAATTTATTATTTCGTCCTTATTTTTGCGTTTTTTCTTATGTTTTATTTTTGTTTGGTTTTTATTTCTTATGAAGTACAAACCATTTTTTGAACTTTTTGTTTAACTCTCCGTTAGTTATTTTTATGTAAGTTTTTTTTTCTCTCAATTTTTTTGTGCAGATATTGTTTCCTTTTTTATATCCCTTCTTCAACTGAAGCATGGCACTCTGCAAACTGCGATACCTACAAATACCTAACCTCTCTTTATTTTTTTTTTTTTAAGTCTTTTTTGGAACGAAAAACTTGAGACTATGATGGTGGTTCGTTGTTTTAATTATTGTTTGAAATTTTTCATTTCATTTGTCTTCTTTAATTGGATGTCAAAAATTATGAAAAATTGTATGCTACAAAAAATGTGAATAAAACAACATTCGAAATAAAAGGGAAATTGAAATAACAAAGACATAATATAGGAATCGTAGTTTCCTTTTTGTTTTTTTTTCTTTGTGCATTCATTAATTTCGGTGGACATGGACATTGGTTTTGCATGTTTCAAAGGAACTTCCCACAATAGTTTTCTTGGAAAATTCTGACTTCGATGGCAAAAGAATTAAATCAATTAAGACATCACAAACTCACTACTTTCAGGAATGTCGCAGTATAGGGAGAAAGGAGAAAATTCATATAAGTTTTGGTGATCCACAGAAAAAAATATATCAAAAATAAAATCAACAAAAATTGTAGACAGTATTATGTAAGTTCATAACATCAAAAAAGTCCTTGCTATTGAACTGAATTCTCTATCCTTCAAAAGAGGATAGAGGAAATATGGTATAAAAATAGAAAATAAACAAAATAAAAACATGCTTTTCCGATTGTACATTTGTATGTATAAGTATTTTGTATCATACACACTACTTTTTCTTCTGGAAAGAAGGCATAGTGGAGAATGAGGATAACCAAACTATATCAGCAAGGACTGGATGATATGATGGTAGCACATGTCGAATGCCTTGCCTTACCACCGTACTCCACTCATACCGTCGACTATGATATATACAAAAGTATTAAACACAAAATGAGCTTGCTCAAATCTTTTCCCATCATACACTCACCCCCAATATACGTCCCACTATAGCCATCATAACATTATCTCGTCTTCCCTTTTAAATATCATACTGGTTTCCTGCCTGAAGACGAAGAAAAGGAAAAAACATATCCAGCAAGTTTTCCCAGCAAAAGAGGATAAAAACATACTTCTGCTTATAATAGTCCTTTTGCCATACATACATACATTCATATATTATTATATTCCACGAAAGTGACTATACATTCACTCCAAGAGAAAGTTAAAAAGAATATTTAAACGAAGACGAAGAAGAACAAGTCTATGTCCTTTATATATCCATACATACTCGTACAAACGTCTCGCGTCTTACATACTCATACATATATGCACATAAGTATAAAAGAAAAGGACATGAACATCGTTCTCTTATTAGATGAAACATGCGAAACAAAAATGCATCATGTTTGAGGGTAAAAACTTTTGCAAATTGAAATTTCTCTTATAAACCAATTGCTCCGAAGAAAGAAGGAAAAGCTCAAGACTTGTGTTTCATTCCCTTCATGTCCCTTTCCGCCCACTGTCACCCACTTCAAGACATAAAATTAAAAAAACAGAAAGAAAAATCCACCTGCTACAACAAAATGCATTTGAAAATATGTAAGAATTTCCAGGAGGAATGTACCAAAAGTTAAGAAGAAGAAAAAAAGGATGAACATAGAATTACCAGATCCTTAGAATGTCTTGGACTAAGAAAACTCAAAAAAATAAAAGAAAAAGAAAACATAAGATACAAAAATGGCTCAGGGATAATATACATAGAAGAGACACGAATTTGGATTTCTTCCAAATGAAAATTAAATTTTTCCTTTTTTAAAACATTTTCTTGGGATATTTTTCTTTTGTCACTGGGTTTTTCCTTTTACTGTGTATTTTAAGTTAGTTTTTCCTTTTTCTTGTATTCTTATTTTGTTGGTCATTTTGCATTTTGTTTTGGTGCTGTTTATACCTATTTGTGGGATTGTGTGTCCCTTATGGGTAGGTTTATATTTTTTTTTATTTTTTGAAGCCAGTAAGTTTGTTTTGGCATGGAAATTGATTGTCAACGAGACATTATAATGTTGATGAGGGTGAGAATTCTTTACATGAACTTTTCTTTGTGATAATTTTCCAGGAAGAGAACAATTTATTTATTTTTTATTATATTTTCTGGGAAGAGATGAATATAGGAAAATTGGAATGAAAGGTTATAGAGAGGTATTTATACATATTATATTTTTAGAATATTTGTTTTGCCAACTTTTGATTTTTGAGATAAACCTCTTTTGAATTCTGTTTTTTTTTTTTTTTTTTTTTTTGGAATTGAGGATTTAAAAGGGTCACTCTGTTACGTGACTTCTTTTTTGTATTATATTCAGTATGAGAACAAAAATAAATAAATTGGAAAAGTATGTTGAATACTGATAGATTTTATATATGTATGCGAATAGACAAAGAGAATAGAAAATTTTGGGTGTTTAACATTTGTATTCATACAAAATTTTGGTACATTAACCTGGCCAATAATGAAAAATGATTCTTTAGTTTTGTCTATTGATTTCCTGAAAAATATGTCCCAATATTTCGCACAAAATTCAAAGTATTGATATTGGAAGTTTTCACTGATTTTCGAAAGATGCTCTAGCAATAAATAACTGCTGGTCGATTTTAACATTTTCAAAACCGTTTTTTGACATTAGTATTTTTGATTCGAAGCATTTCTAATTTTTTCATCTAATAATCATTTCATTTATGGCAAGTGTTGATGTTCTCATTTCTTCCGAAGAAATTGGCATCGGAGATGCTTTTTGAAGAGATGCAACATGGACTGATGGATTACATTTGCTTTTATCAAGACTGTGATTTTAATGATCACTGGAAAACTTTCAAAAAACCTTGAAAATCTCCAATTCAGAGGTATTTCCCCGTGCCTTGCAATATAAAGCCGAAAAATTTTGCTGAATAATTGAAAGAAATGAGTCTTAAAATTTGGCGTTATTTCAAGATACCAAATTGCTTGATGAGGATACCTGCCAGGCAAAGGGATCTTTTATCAGCATTGGCTTTGTTGTGTATTTGTTTGAGATAGGCCGGTCTTATTGACTTTTTCCTTTAGGAAGTTATTGTAATCGGCCCAATTTTAATTAAGACATTTTTCTACTGAAATCTTGAGAGATGTTTGCGTATGTTTGTATACGTAACTTCGTACGTTCGGCATCCCTTTGCTGTCGGCCATATCTCAAAAACTAGAAGATATATTGACTTCAAAAACATTTTTATACACAGATCACAACACCAAAAGAAGCAAAAATGACTTTTAAAAAAATTGAGGGTGTTGTTTTTTAAATTATAGTAATTTTAAATAAAAGTGAAAAAAAGCTTGACCCATTTCTCAAACCAATAACTCTAGCGACTTCAAAAAATAATAATAGTTGTATCCTTCCAAGAATATCGTTTTTTACTTCTAATGCGATTTTTAGAAAAATCGAGGTGATAGTTTTCTTACAACAAATAAAAACTTAAAAAAATACTAATAGAAGTTGGTAAAAATCGATGTTCGACTCCAAAATCTTGATGAAAAATTAAAGATATTGGCTTCAGAATTTGATCTTATTGAAAACATTGTTTTGAACATCTCGTATTTTTTTTTTTAGAAAAATGTAAATGACAGTTTTTCTTATAAAATAAAACAAAACTTTACTGAAAATACTATCGAAAACTGGCAGAAACTGATGTTTGACTCGATTATCTCTGGAATAAATCAAGTTGTTGATTTAAAAATTATTTTATTCTATACAAAATATTGTTGTTAACATAACGTCATTTTTTTAGAAACACCCAATCATCATTTTTGTTATAAGGCATAAAAAAAACTTCAAAAAATGCTACTAAAAATTGGTAAAAATTGATTTTCGACTCCAAAATCTTGGGAAAAATTAAAAATATTGGTTTCAGAATTTGATCTTACTGGAAACAGTGTTTTTAACAAACAGGGTTTTTAAGATTTCGAACTCGAGATTTTAATCAAATATGATATTACGATGGTAGAGAAGTCGAAAAAAGTGGGTCCCGCGATTCCATCCAGTCTGTTTTGACTGTCTATCCACGCTCCTACGGCCTAAACCATTGGGTCGATTGAGTTTAAACTTGGAAGTTAAGCTTTTGAGCAGATTCGCGCTAGGCGTTTTTTCATTTTTTTTTTTAAGAACAAAACTAACAGTGGCCCCCATACAATTTTTTGGTAAAAAAACGAAAATTCGAATTTTCTCAAAAACAAACCGATAGATTTTTTTTTAATTTTCTCTAAAATTTTATTTTTTAACTTGGCTTCTTTTAGTAAGAAAAACATATTTTTGTATTGCTCCGCTCCTAGAACCGTTTTTTTGTTTTTTTTTTTTAATTTTCTCAGCAACTTATGAATCGATTTCAACAATTTTTTTTCTGAACTAACTCTTAACAATATTTGCCTTAACAATATTTAATTATCAAAAGTGCAATTTTTTATTGTTTGGATTTAAAAAAAAATATTTAATTTTTTTTTTCAAAATTCTATATCTCAAAAACGGTTCAACATTTTTTTACGAAATTTAAATGTAGAGCGTATATTTACAACCACTAAACAACTGCATACCAAAAATATTCAAATTCAAAAATTTTATATTATAAAAAATTAATAAAAAAAAATCGCTCTAACGATTTTCAAAGAAAAAAATTTAAAAATGGAGTTTTTTTTGACAAATCAAATGGCATTTATATCTTTGAAGACAAACTTATTTTCCAGGTATATTTTTAAATCTTATATATGTAGGTACTTTTTAAAACAGACTCTTTACATACAGGAGCAAGTTCGTGCGACCCAGTTATGCATTTTATTTTTTTTTTAATTGGTAGAAACCGATTTTTGACTCGATTATCTCAGGAATTATCAAAGGTGTTGATTTCAGAATTATCAACATTTTTGTTGTAAGAAATAAAAATCTTCCATAACTTCTACTTCAAATTGGTAAACATTGGTTTTCGAATAAAATATGTCGGAAACAAGTTCGAAATTTAAAAATTAAACTTATTTTATCATAAGCAAAATATTGTTGGTAACTTTGAGATAACATTTTTAGAAAAATCCAATTGCCAACTTTTTTTTTAACAAAATACGAAAACACATAAAAACAACTAAAAACTCATAAAAATGGTTTTAAACTCAAGTGTCTTGAGAACGGAGAAAAATATTGACTTCAAACAAAATATTGTGTTGTTATGAATAGGTTGTAAAACTTCTAGAAATATTGAAGGGCAGACATAAATAGGAAGTTATTAGTGTATGTGGCATCCCAGCCTCTTTCTTATCATGACATATTGAAGCCGAGCAAAGCCAACACAAAAGAATTAAATCGAATTCAGATGATGCACTGCGAAAAAACCACAATGCACAGAGGTTTAATAAAGTCATTCTTGAGAACGCGCGGACTCAGATAATCAAAACCTTAAAAAAAACAACTGCAAATACTTAAATTGAACGTATTTCCTAGATCTCTAACCCCAATTTTTCTCTTATCTTGTTTTAATTGATTTGCTTAATTAATTTGACAATGGTAAACACAAAAAGGTTTTAAGAATATGCTTCTTATTAACGTTTATGGGTTTCCTTAGGCGATGCAAGAAATATTTCACCCCTTCTGATCTGGCTGTTATCTACAAGACTTACATACGTCCAAAGCTTGAGTATAACTCCCATCTCTGGGCTGGTGCTCCTGCAACTTACTTAAGCCTCTTGGATAGTATTGAACGTTGAGCATTTAAATTGATAGATGATAATATCATCATAAGTTTATTTACTTCGCTTGAACATCGTCGTAAGGTCTCTTGCCTGACCCTTTTTTACCTTTATTTTAACAGCTTATGCTCTAGTGAAATAGCCAGTTGCATTCCTCCCCTTAAACAGTTCAACCGTAATACTCGCGCTTCTAGGAATGCTCATCACCCTCGAGCCCAACTTTGGCCGTACTGTCAAATACAGAGATTCGTTCTTTAGCCGTACTACGTGAATGTGGAATGCCTTACCACACTCTGTCTTTCCTAGTGCTCACACTGTGCCTCTGCATAATAAGGGTAGTAATAAATAAAAAAAAAACTAAAGTACAGTGTTTTCCAATAAGAATTAGCACTTCGATATTTAAAAAAAAACCGTATATTATTTAAGAGAGCATTGATGTTCATATTATTGTAAAACGACATCAATACAGATTCTATCTAAAAGGTCTTGAATTGATTGTGGATCATTTGCATAAACCTTATATTTCACGTGACGTGAAGATCTTGTAACTTTTCTTGAAAAATTTTGTAGTGAACTATGAAAGTTAAATTTGTACAATTTCAACAACTTAAGTGCCTTAATGAAGATTATATCATTCCATTTCTGTTAAAAGCTTTTCAAATGTTAAAAAATTACTGTCTCATTACTATTAAAGTGATTTCTGAAGTTTGTCCTCTTGATTGGTATATTCTTTTTTGAAAACAGAAATTTCATACTATTTTTTTTAATTTATTTTTATTCACCCAATTTTACCAAATACTGAGCCTTCAAATCTATTCTCAAATACCTACGTTGACTTTCACTTATTGTACCCCAGTTTCATTCTTTAAAATATTTAGCATCGTTAAAGTAAGTTTCATCGTCTTAGAAAAGTGTATCTCCGTTTCGATAAAAATGGACTTAGGGAATTATCATTTAAGCATGACACGAAGCAACGATATAATCTTTCTAATTTTTCCCTAAGTTTTCTTAATATAGTCCCAATAGCACCATTCTCCTCCATCATATTAAACAATTTTCTAGGAACAATTTTCTGTTCATTTTTCAGTTTATTTTCTAGTTCTTATATATTTATTATTTATTGTGCTCTTTTAAGGCATCTTCTTTATATATTTTTTTCCTTGACTTTAGATATCTTTTATTTATTTTATTTTTGTATCTTTTTTACTTAACTTTTTCAAAGCACTTGCTAGCTTGCTGTTAATATCATTTCCGATTTCTTTTGCACAAAAGTGCACTATGCTATACTATATCACCAAAAGGATCAAATAGGAGAAGCTATAGGGTTTTTCAGGGAAAAAAAAAGAGAGTGTGAAAATGTATATATATCAAGTCGAAAAGAAAACAAGAAGAACTATAAAATGCATTTTCTTACAGAAAATCCACTCTTCTGGGGATTTTTCATATACAAACATACACACATATATTAGAGTTTCAAAAAGTCATCCTTCATATTTATTTATGTTTTCTCTTAAAGTCACCACTCTATAAGTTCCATTGAAAGAAACAAGCACCATGATAGAGGTTATAACTATGAGGTTGGACTTAAGTTGAGGGGGAAAAAGACAAAGATTGTATCTAATAATAGATGTGATAAAGGGTGGTGTGGTAGATAGTTGGTGAAAAGTTTGAAGATTTGATTTTGTCGAAATCAAAGTGAAAACGGCGGAGTGTTGACGATTTATTTTATATTTTTTCTGCCTTGTCTTGGTTTGTTTTGTTTTGTTTTAAATTTTAAGAGGCATTTATTTAGATTTCTTGAAAGTTTTTCTTAACTCAAAATCCTGGTTTTGACAAGTGTTTATATAAAGTTGAATATAAGGACAGTTGTGGAAAACTTATTTGGTTTTATTTTTTGAGTTGAGAATAGTTTTAAAAAGATAGTCGAGTTGTCATCTTAGTTCTTCTTCTTATCAAACTCCACAAAACTTGAAGATTTAAAGAGAAAAAAGTCTTTTCTTAATCGAAAAAAGAAAGAAAACCGGATAAATCTTTAAACGTCTAAATCCTTTGACTAATCTTCCCTTATTTTAAATATGTTTATGCTTTCTATCGTAATTTAAATGTCAATATTTTGCAAATCACTAAATTTTAAATATTTTCTTCTCTTTCTAGGTAAATTAATCATCTGTCTATGTCCACAGAAACTACAGCAATCAATACTATTTACAAATTCACATGATGACAACAAATAATATCAATGCACCATAAGTATCAAATACTATAATATATATTAAAATGTTCTTACACACATTATTTTGTTGTATCCTTATAAAATATTTAGGAATAACACCAAGTTTACCTTCGTTATTATTGTTCAAATCCATTGCTAAATGTATATTATTATAAAGGATATATAGGATACACAAAAGAGAGTTCACAGTTAGGTGTACATGTACATATATAGAAATGATTTGGGTATAAGTCCTCACACTCCTCCAGTTTCATAGTCATTTCTAAATAATTATACTTCTCTTCCCATACAAAAACATATATCCTGAACGAATACCAAAACAGCACTCACACTGCACATTAATTCACTGGCATCGCATTAAAAACCCACAACACATTTGTGTTTAAAGGATATACTCGTATGTAAATGTACATATAAGTATGAATATCTGTTGTAAAATGCGTGCAAATCTCATGATAATTGCCTGTTCCGGATACACAAACGAATGTCGCACTAAGGATTCAAGCCTATAACTCCTGATAAATAGAGTGTATTCCGCTTGACCATAACATCAAATCGTTTATACTGGATTTTGAACGAGTGTGGGGTTTATATAGGTATAGCCTTCTGTTGTAAATTTGGTAAAAGGATAAAAAGCAAAAACCGATTTGCTTGGGTTCGTTATTTGTGTTAGAGTGTTAAAGGGGTATGTTAAATTTTAAGATGAAGTGATTTAAGGAAATATAAAATTATAACCCACATATGAATATCTACTTTTATATATCCCCACAAATAGGGTTTTTGTGATTTATGTAGAATATTCAAAAAAGTCATTGACTTCCCCTGGGAATAAATAGAATAGCACACTTTTAGTTGTTCTTGTTCTCGTTACATAGTTTCAGAAGTGGGGTTGTGTGAGATTTTTGAATAGTAGGTTAGTAGTGAATAGGATTTTTTAAATTTTTTACTAAAATGTATAAGTGAATGATACCATAATGATCAGTTTCTAAATAGATCATTTCGAAGGGTGAATAATTTTGACTATAGATGAGTTGTTGATGACCAAAATAAACTTAGTTTTTAACTACATCCGTACATCCGTACTTCCGTACGTTCGCGACGTTTATTTCGTCGTCCATATCTCAAGAACCAGAAGAGATATCGACTTCAAATAAATTTTGTTATACAGATAATAAAGCAGAAAGATGCAGAAAGGGCTCTCAAGAAAATTGCGTGGGTGGTTTTTTTACCATAGCAGTTTAAAAAAAAGTGAAAAATTTGGTAAACCCTAAATATCTCATGAACCAATGACGCAAGTGACTTGAATTTAATTTTATATTTATATTGTAACGTGATACCAAACAAGTATATTTTTTGAAAAAAATCAAATCAACGTTTTTTTTTATAAATGAAAAAACTGAAAAAAAAAATTTGTCACCTCTAAAATTTTACGAATATAAAACGATTTTATCACCAAAACAATGTTGTGCAAAGAAAAATAACATTTTCAACATCTGATGAAATTTTGAGAAAAATCGAATTGACAGTTTTTTTTATAAAAAATAAAAACCTAAACAAACCATTACCTACTCAAAGTTGGTAAAAATTGAATTTCGACTCAAATATCTTTTCAAAAATTTGAGATTATGGCTTCGAACTTATTTCAATTTATCAGAAATATTGTTTTCAACATTCTGAAAAATGTTGAGCAAAATCGAATTGACAGTTTTTGTACCAAAAATAAAAACCTAAACAAAAAAATTAATAAAAGTTGGTAAAAATTGATTTTCGACTTAAATTTTTTTTCAAAACTTTGAGATATTGGCTTTAAACTACTTTTATCTTTTAAAAAATATTGTTGTTAACATTCGGTAAAATTTTAAGAAAAATCTAGTTGACAGTTTTTTTTACAAGAAATAAAAACTTAAAAGAAAATTTAACAAAAGTTGGTAAAAATTGATTTTCGACTCAAATATCTTTTCAAAAATTGAGGTTATGGCTTCCAACTAATTTTAACTTATAAGAAATATTGTTTTCAACAATCGGAAAAATTTTGAGAAAAATCGAATTGACATGTTTCTTACAAAAAATAAAAACCTAACAAAAAACAATACTAAAACTTGTTAAAAATGTACTTAAGATTTAAATAGCTTTTCAAAAATTAAAAATACTGGCTTCAAACAAATTTTATCCCACAGAAAATATTGTTTTCGATATTGAGTAAATTTTTTATAAAAATCCAACAGTTTTTTCATAAAAAAAATAAAATCTACGAAAAATAGTACGCAAATTTGGTAAAAATTGATGTTCGGTTCTTGATATCTCTCAAATTAATTTCATTCATCCAATTTGTAAAAATTTAAGAAATGCTACTTAAATTGGTAAAAATTTGTTTTCGACTAAAAATCTATTTAATAAAACTAGATTTTCAAACTAAACTGTTTCTTTATATGAAAAATATTGTTGGTAATTTAAAAATTTTTAAGAATAATTCAACTAACAACTTTTTTAACCCAACACGAAAACCTACAATCTTTTATGCAAGACAAATAGACAGACGGGATGGGAAGTTATCAGTGTGGGTCGCATCCCAGCCTCTTTTTTCGATTTGAAAAATCTTTAACAAAATTAATCCCTTACACCATCGACATAATAATGTACTTTTATAGATGCGTATATCGATTTTGACTTCCAAAAATCATCTTTCACGAAAATCTTTATGTTTTCATGCAAACAATCTTATCATATAAACTCGCAGGACATTCGCTTTCGCATGTCCTGTTCATGCAGAGATAACGATAAAATAATTTTTGTCATCTACTTTAGTATACTTATGTATATACAAACAAAATTATATACATACATAGATATGGACTTATCACATCTGGGTCTTGACTATTATCTTATTTTATTTCCTTTCTATTTTTTTTTTGTTTTGGTTGCGTCTGGCCATCCAAATATATTAATGTAAGTCTTAAGAAAGTGTTTCTATATACTACTAAGAACTTTAATAGTATACCACACACAGATAAAACGAAAGTGCTAAAAAGACTTTCCATGTTATCCTTTCTATTTATTCGTGCATTTAAAAAGGATTTATTTGTAATATTCTTGAATTGTCATCATTTCATTTGGTATTCTTTCTACAAAATAAAAAAAGAAGAAAAGTATACAAAAAAAAAAACACACTTACCCAAATACACATATAATACGAACGAGAATATTATTTTGCACGACTTCTATAAAAGTTTAGCGTCTTTATATTATGTACATAGTTTGAGATTAAGGATAAGAGATATTTGTCACCTTTCTTATGTTTTTCTTAACCCTATGTACATATAAATAACAGCTTTATTCATACAGGGACCAATAAGTCCATTTGCAAAAGATGTCTTCTCTTAATAGATACAATCATAATAGGAAAAAGACAAACACAAAAAAAAATCCTAGACAAAAATCAATTCCTGATAAGCTTTAGAAGACTTACCTAGTTTAAGATGTTTGATTTAGGTTTTCATAGTAATTTTTGTTTATCAGAGGATTCTTAATGAAAATTCATTTCGTCAAACGTACTTCTTCAAGGTTTCAAACATTCACGAGTTTTTCAAATGTATACAGAAAAACTTGAGCATTATGTATTTAATAATGATGGATTATTTCTGCCCATTTTTTTTTTTTTTTTATAATAAGCACAAGGGATATTCCTACCCTTATTATGCAGAGGCACAGTGTGAGCACTAGGAAGAGGAGAGAGGGTTTAAAAGGAGATGTCGGTGCACATTGGTTTTGAATTCCTAAATATTGCAATGACTAGGAAAGACAGAGTGTGGTAAGTCATTCCACATTCGCGTAGTACGGCCAAAGAACGAATCTCTGTATTTGACAGTACGGCAGAAGTTGGGCTCGAGGGTATACTGATGAGCATTCCTAGAAGCGCGAGTATTACGGTTGAACTGTTTAAGGGGAGGAATGCCACTGGCTATTTCACTAGAGCATAAGCCGTTAAAATAACGGTAAAAAAGGGTCAGACAAGAGACCTTACGACGATGTTCAAGCGAAGTAAATGAACTTATGATGATATTATCACCTATCAATTTAAATGATCTACGTTCAATACTATCCAAGAGGCTTAAGTAAGTTTGCAGGAGCACCAGCCAAGAGATGGGAGTTATACTCAAGCTTTGGACGTATCTAAGTCTTGTAGATAACAGTGAAATATTTCTTGCATCGCCTAATGAAACCCAAACACCTTGCGGCATTTTTGGCGACATCGCGTAAGTGATCATTCCACAAGAGGTTGTTAGTGACACACATACTGAAAATATCGAGGTGTTCACTATTCAGTCTCATTGATGCAAGTGCCATCTATGGATAATGGCAATGGGGGTATATCTCGCTTTAACGATACAAGACAGCATTGCGTTTTCGAACTATTAAATTCCACGTGGTTTTTTAATTCCCATTGTACAATGCTGTATAGGTTGGAATTTATGAGCTTATCATATTTTGTCGTTGGAGTTCCACATCCGAAGAAGAGGCATGTGAGTCTGAAAACGAATATGAAAAGCTAAGAGTACTATCGTCAGCGAAACAATGTATTGGATTATGTGTTGCAGACAGGAGATCATTAATAAAAATGAAAAAGAGTGTTGGAGATAGAACAGAGCCCTGGGGCACACCAACATTTTTTTATGGTTTAAATCATAATTACATTGATTTTGAGGCATATTAACAATAGATATAAACTAAAAATAGGGATTTGCAGGAGATTAAATTAATTTGACGTAAATATCTAGTAACCTTAATGTAACAATGGTTCACTGGGCGTATACACAATATTTTTATTTTATTGATTTAGAGAAAATTAAAGGGCGGAACAAATATTTGAATCGATAATACGGTCCATATAGTATATAGTAGTACCCGTGGCATGATGGTTAGTGCGTTGGACTATCATGATGCCAGAGGTCTTTTGTTCATTCGCTGCGTGGCCATCTAAATTTTTTTTACGGGTCCTCTTGCGAGAGTAATTCTTGTCGTAAAAAGTGTTTTTTTCAAATTATCCGTTCGGATTCGGCTTAAAACTGTAGGTCCCCTCCATCCCTGATAACGGTACTCGCACACAGGAAAGGTGATTGACCGATTGTTCTACCGATAAACAAATTGGTGAAATCTGGCCCTGAAGACATTGACCTACTTGCCTTGTTTCGAATGTCTGCCTTTTGCAAAGGGAATCCCCAATTCGCTAGAACTGCAAGGGTTTCAGAAATCAATTGCTCCTTTAAATTACTAATTTTTGGGTGTCCAACTGGTTTCATGTTTCGTACAAAAGTTGGTCAAGAAACATTGAATGCTTTTGTGGTATTGTTGATATTGACATTCCCCCACCAACTGCAGCGCTATAGCTTTTTCCAGGTCATCGAGTTTATAATTCTTGTAGAAGTTTGACCCTTATTCGCAAGATTTTGACCCTGGAGTCTTTGGATGTAAATCACACCATTCTTATACATTGACTATCTCTAAAAACACAAATAAATAAAGACACAGCTGCACGGTACTTTGGTGAGACAAGTTGATCTTGAAAATTGAAGACATTTCCCAAAATCTCCAAAGTTTGAAAATTCAAAACAGATATCAATCCTCTAGCTGAAAATATAGACTCACTGTACAGCAATCCTCACGTTCATTTTCATCTCTGATATTTTTTGTATTATGTACAGTAGCTACGAGTAAAATATTACAAGCCTAAATAAATCAACAAAAAAGCCATAAATAATGCCCTGTCTGGATATAATATTCCAAAATTAACAAAGTCTAAGAATAAAATCCTTATTTTTTTTCGCTGTTAAGGGACAAAATATACGAGTTATAAGACACCTTTACACACAAAAAGCAACAAGTAACTATACTTATGGGTTTGCCCAAAATGTTAAGAACACGTTTAAGTATACCTAATGAGCGAAAAACAAAATGCTTAATTTATAAAATAGAAACAAAAAAAAAGAAACAACTTCTCCAAAACACCTCTTAAGTAAATACCTATACCATTTCCTTTAATTCCATACAAAGAAAACTTATCTGCAAGTTGATTATAATCAAAGTCCATTAATCAGTCAAAAATCAACAACCGCAACCAGCACCCAATTAAACCGAGCTTCCTAAATTTACCGCACACAAATTCATATCTACATACAAGCATATAAATCTACACCACACTTAGAGTTTATATCTATACCTATATTTTATATCCCAGAAAACCATCCCTACAAAGCTTCATTTTGACCATCAGTCTACCATATAAACATATCCCACTAACATAATTCATATACCCTGGTAATTAGACTCTCGTCCCCCGCGCGATGCCAAAACGGCCTCCGGCCATCCGCTCTACTATTTCTCTGTGTCCCAACCATTTTGATTTATATCCAAGCGTATAAGTTTAACATTTCCTAGAACATACCAATAGTGTCGGGGCATAAATCAATGCAAATTATATCCTCTTTTCGCAAAAAGGATTCAACCAAGAAATTCACTCCCATACTCGTACATATATAGCGAGAAGTTTCACATTATAAGCACTTAAAAAACCCTCTTCAATGTGTATACATATGTACATTTGAGACGAAGTCCTTTTATATATTTTTTGGTTGTGTGGTTCTTAAGCTTAAGTTGTTTTGGGAAATTCTATATGACTTGGTCTTACTGGTTTGGCTGTAAGGCGAGTTGAGTGAAAATATTTTTGATAGGTAGGTTGGGTTATTTTTTTCTTCCTTGTATCCTCGATGTGCGGCCTTGGAACACCTTGTGACATGGTGAACGACGACAATCTATTTTATGAATGAAAAAGGATTTCTTCTTCATCGTCGTCGTCGTCGTCGTCAAAATACGAAAGTTCGAGAGTATATTTTCTACCCGAAAAAATTTCCTGATTAAATTCTTGCAGATAAATACTTTTCTGGACATCTGAGAGCTTATAATTTTTTGCTCAAAGAAGAATTTGTCAGAAAAGACAAACGTCAAGAAATAAGATGCTTTCCACTACCTTTCTTGAGAGTTCTTTCGCACCATTTCTTCATGGTTATAAAAGCAGGACATATACTACGACTACCATCTTCTTAGTTCGTGAGTTGAAAAATCAAAAAAAAAAAGATTTTGTCACACGAGCATGCTGAAATCAAATAAGACTAAGATCCTCTTGAAAGCAAATATCTCTTCATTCTGCATCGATTTATAGAAATGAAGAGAAGGGAATGATTGAGACCAAAGTGTCTTAGCCTTCTTTTTTTTTTAAAGAAGGGATATAACGCAACGGTGATATATTTCTAAATCCCTGACTTCTGACATGAAAACTTTTGATGATCATATTTCAAAAACGTTTAATATCCTTTTGCTGAGTTATAAATTAAACGTTCGTGTATACCGTGTCTCATGACCAATAGCCGAAGCTTTTCACAGAAGATTTAAATTCATGTGTTTGGTGGGGGACGGGCCGGGTTAACATCACAGAAGGCTCTGTCTATATATCTATTTATAGTCAGCAAACTTCAACAATCACATAAAATGTTTTGCAATATATTTTATTTTATATATTTTTTTTGTTCGTCCTTGTCAAACTTTGCTTCTACACCAACTGTGCACCCTTGGGGTGGAAGGATTTCTGTATACTTTTTCAGTTTGCAGAAACTAAACATTTTATCTAGAAACAGGTGTCTCTCTCGAGGGGTTGAAAGGAACCGAGGAATAATGATTGAATTATGATCCTTGTTATATATAAGGACGTTTACCATTGTCTATTTGGGACTAAAATATCTTGAGACTTGTTTTCTAGGATCTCTAAGCTTTCTATATTTCTATTTCTGTATATATTTTGTATTTTAGGTTTATTTTCTGTTGTTCGTTCAATTCGTTCCGCACATTGTTACCATCAGAGTATGAACACAGCGAAGCCAGCCTCGAGAGTGATTGAAATATCCGATTAACTTTGATTGAGTATTGTGGATTAAATGATGGCGAAATAAAAATTGGAAAATATAGGGAACAAGGTTTTATTAATGACGATAGGAACTCTTTTTGGCATTTTTGAAATTGAATGTAGTCGAGCTGATATTCGATATAAAATGAAAGAAGTGTGTTTATTGATGCTGAAAAGAAATATCATTCAAATAAAATGATTTTGAAATTGTTTTTATTTCAAAAGTATTTTATTTTTTTTTTTATTACCTCATTATTACATATTATATGGATTTTGATATGGGAAAAACGCATATCCTTGTAGATTAAAGTCATTTGTCAAAATGAGAATCAAAATAGCATTAAATGAAAGCCTACATTCTTCTTCTTTTTTTTTTTAGCTGATGTGAAATGAGAATTCACCGAAAAACACGTGGTAAACATTTCTCATATGGTGTTGTAGCTTGAAACGAAATATCGGTCATTTAATTTTTCTTGAATTTTGAACTGATCTCTTTAGGTCCTTATAAAAAACGTATGACAGAAAAGAATAAGATGATTGATAAGTAACAAAAGAGGCTGGGATGCCACCCAAACTGATAAGTTTCCATTCGTGTCCGTCTCTTGATATTTCGAAAAAGTTTTACAAAATATTAATAACACCATTTTGAAAACAATATATGTATTTATTTTTTCTCAAGTTGCATGGTTCGTAAACCATTTTTTATTAGGTTTTAGTTGTTTTTTGTATGTTTTCGTTTTTTTTTTGTAAAAAAAATGTTTTTATTAAATTTTTCCAAAAAGTTAAGTAAAAGTTCACAACAATATTTTGCATATAAAATAAGTTTGACTTCAAAAAACAGTTTTATGGTCTTGAAATAATTTAGTAGGAGTAGTTTGAAAGTCCTCCTTTCCTCTAAAATTACGTTATGTTAACCACAGTATTTTTTTTTTCATTAAAAAACTGTCGATTTAATTTTGTCTTAAAATGTTACCAAATGTTGAAAAACATTTTTTTTTTAGTTTTTGAAAGTCTTTTCTGCATCTTTTGATTTTAATATCTGCAAAACAAAAGTGATTTGAAGTCAATATTTCTGACGGACGTATGTACGCTTGCACACGCAAAAATATCTAAAAATCTTTTGATTTAGATTCTTGAGACCTTGAAACGTCTAGAAATGTTAAATTTTCAATTCGATAAATCGGGCTCATTGCAATAATTTCGTAAAAGAAGTTGATAAGTCATTATAACTAAACGATACAAAAACAGGCTGGGATGCGACCCACACTGATAACTTCCCATCCCGTCTGTCGATTTGTCTTGCTTAAAAGTTTGTACGTTTTCGTGTTGGGTTAAAAAAGTTGTTAGTTGAATTATTCTTAAAAATTTTAAAATTACCAACACTATTTTTTTCATATAAAGAAGTAGTTTAGTTTGAAAATCTAGTTTTATTAAATAGATTTTTAGAGGAAAACAAATTTTTACCAATTTAAGTAGCATTTCTTAAATTTTTACAAATTGAAAGAATGAATTTAATTTGAGAGATATCAAGAACCGAACATCAGTTTTTACCAAATTTGTGTACTATTTTTTGTAGATTTTATTTTTTTTATGAAAAAACGGAGAACTAAAAAAACTGCTGAATATCGAAAAAAATATTTTCTGTAAAATAAAAAGAGTTTGAAGACAATATTTTTAATTTTTGAAAAGCTATTTGAGTCGTAAGTAAATTTTTACCAAGTTTAAGTATTGTTTTTTTGTTAGGTTTTTATTTTTTGTAAGAACCTGTCAATTAGATTTTTCTCAAAATTATACTGAATGTTGACAACAATATTTTGTAAAAGATAAAAATAGTTTAAAGCCAACATCTCAAAGTTTTGAAAAGATATTTGAGTCGAAAATCAATTTTTAGCAACTTTTGTTAATTTTTTTGTTTAGGTTTTTGTTTTTTGTAAGAAAACTGTCTATTCGATTTTTCTCAAAATTATTCCGAATGTTGAGAACAATATTTCTTATAACTTAAAATTTGTTGGAAGCCATAATCTCAAATTTTCGAAAAGATATTTGAGTCGAAAATCAATTTTTACCAACTTTTATTAATTTTTTGTTTAGGTTTTTATTTTTAGTAATTCGATTTTTCTCAACATTTTTCAGAATGTTGGAAATAAATATTTCTTATAAGATAAAATAAGTTTAAAGCCTTAATCTCAAGGTTTTGAAAAGATATTTGAGTCGAAATGCAATTTTTACCAACTTTGAGTAATGTTTTTTTTTAGGTTTTTATTTTTTATAAAAAAACAGTCAATTAGATTTTTCTCAAAATTTTATCAGATGTCAAAAACATTATTCTTCGTTGCCCAAAATTGTTTTGGAGATGAAATCATATTTTAGTCGTAAAATTTTCGAGGTGACAATTTTTTTTTTTCAGTTTTTTTGATTTATAAAAAAAAACCGTTAATTGGATTTTTTTTCCAAAAATATAATTGTTTTGTGTCACGTTACAATATGTAATATAAAATTTAATTCAAGTCTGTAGCGTCATTTGTTCATAAGATATTTAGGTTTAACCAAAATGTCCACCTTTTTTTTCAAATTGCTATGGTAAAAAAAACACCCACGCAATTTTCTTGAGAACCCTTTCTGCATCTTTCTGCCTTATTATCTGTATAACAAAATTTATTTGAAGTCGATATCTCTTCTGGTTTTTGAGCTATGAACGACGAAAAAAACGTCGCGAACGTACGTACACACGCACGCACAGACATCATTCTAAAAATCTTCTATTTTGACTCTAGGGACCTTGAAACGTCGAGAAATTTCAAAATTTTCAATTTGACAAATCGGACCCATTACAATAACTTCCTATGGGAAGTTAACGAGATATTCGAACGATGCAATACATTTTTATAACTTCTTTAATTGGAGATTAAAATTAAGTTAGAGTGAACAGGAATATTTTTTCGAGAAATTTTTAATTTTTTCAAGTTTTCCAATTCGTTTAAGAGTCTTTTTGGCACGTTTTGAAGTTATTTCTCTACAAAGTGGATAGGTTGTTGAGATTTTGCCGAAAACAAAAGGTTTCCTCAAAGAACAGGCGTACGAACGTAAAATATGAATCGATGTATGCCGAGCAGGTTTGTAAACGAATGCAATCTTTTAGGAATACAATCTTTTACGACTTCAGTATAAAGATTGCATTTATTGAATTCACCTTAAAATTATCACTTCATATATTTTAATCACCAATCATTCGATATTAAAAAGACTGCAATAATTTTTTCTCCTATCATTTGACTGCAATCAATTGATTGCATTCTCTTGAAGTCTTTGCATTCCTAAGTGAAATTTCACTACGCACTTTCCAAATTTTGATTTTAATCACTTGACAAAGATTTTATGGGCCACTTAACAACATTTTGTGTAGTGAAATTTAACTTAAGAATGCAAAGACTTCACGAGAATGCAATCAATTGATTGCAGAATGGAGACTTCAAATGAATTCAAAGAATGCATAAAGTCTCAAATAATTGCAATCAATTAATTGCAGTCAAATGATATTAGAAAAAAATGATTGCAGTTTTTTTCATGTCAAATGCTTGGTAACTGCAAAATGATAAGTCCCAATCTTCAGGTGAAATCAATAAATTCAATTTTCAAGCTGAATTGAATAAACAATTTGTAATTATTGCATTCCTAAAAGATTGCATTCTTTTTCAAGCCTGATGCTGAGCAGTGTTGTTTTCGAAGCTAGAAAAAATTATTCATTTTAACAAGTTTGAATGAAGAATTTCTTTGGCTGTAAGGGCTTAAGAATAACGTTTAAAGTATTAAACTTAAAGTATTAAAGTTTAACAATTAAAAACTAGCATTGCAATGAGGAAGAACGGTTTTATGAGTAAGAGGATTAAAATTTCAATTAATAAATCAAAAAAAGTCAATGGTTGAGTTTAACCCTATTTATTGCTGTTGTTGTTGTTTTGACAATTTGAACTCTTTCAGAGCTTGGAGTTTTTTTTTTTATTTTCTATCGATAAAACTAATTATGAAAATCTATTGGACGAAGAAAATTGGATGCCATTTGCATTTTAGAGTGATGTTGGATGGCATACTAATACTCTATACACTTTAATGCCGCATAGTTATTTTTCACTGTAAAATCAAATTATATTGTTGGTACTCCTTTTCTACTACCCTTCACTTCCAAACCCCATCCCCCCACTCCACCCAACTTTAACATTCCTATGGATGGTGAAGCACAAAGTGGATTTTAAATCATGCGGGGTTTGAAAATTATAATAATAATAATAATTACTATCAACAAATAATGAGCCAAAAGCTATATATACGTATAGGTATGTATATAAAAAATACATAAAATATGTATGTATAATAATATAGTTATGAACATATTGACAATAATTATTACCCACAGCGATATAGAATAGAATTTCATTAAAAATTTAGGATTAAGCTCACGTAACATCACACCTCCGTTTTATATATACATACATATCTATGTATTTACTAACATATCTACATATATACAAATAATAATTCCATTCGATGGCAAGCGAGCGACGTAGTCCACCGCACGTTTGGCTTATTCCGCATGCATTCGTTGTTGGCCTGCCGTAAGTTATTTCTATTGTTCACGAAGCTCTGTGTTGTCATCATCAACGTTGTTGCCGTGGCATATTGTCATATTTTTGTACAGTGGGGTAGAATAGCATAAAATTTTATTTAATTAAAGCGAGCTCCTTATACCAGAATTATCTTTTCCTTTCTTTATCCATATCGTCAAGGTACAAATTTTCTATCGAAGAAAACATATTACCTATTTCAAGACTCAGCTAGAAGCCCTGGTAGCTATTAGCTTTTAAGTATTGTTTTGTACATTTATGTATAGTTCAATAAATAAGACTTTCTACATTCTCAATTTGTCTACAAGTTGATATAATTTTATTTTCCATTTTCCACATTTATGAAGTTTTTTTTATTTAAAAAGAAAGATTATTAAATAAATTTTTTTAATTTTCAACAAAATAAAATAAACTACCCCACTGTCTAAAATCACTGTCGTTTTCGAGCTGTACGATAATAATGATGATGACAGTGCAGTCAAGAATTTTGTATCCATAATTTGGTTTCGTTGCTCGTGCAGTGAATGTTATTTGAATATAATGAATGGTGTACGTTTTTCTAGAGAGAGGTTAAGGAACTGTGAAAATATTGAAATATAATGTTACAAAACAAGGTATCAAAAGATACATAATATCTAAAGTTTAAGTGTATATCTCTTTTTCATAATATACACTACACTATCGATTGATTTTGGGTTTTAAAAATTTGGATATAGCTCGAAAACAAAAAGTTTGAGGATTTTATTCAAGAGAGACAAGAGTTCAAATAAATTTAGTTGATCGATAATTTTTTAAAATTTTAACTTTATCGATATTTTCGAAACAAAGAATGAGATATCAATAAAAGTTGGCAATCAGTTTTCGAATTCTAAGCTTTCTAAGTGAATAAAAGTCACCTTGTTTTGAAGGTATGGAAATCAGAACCTTAAAAATTATTGTTAGATAAAATGTCTCGAGGGAATTAAACGAGACAAGACAGGGTTTTCAAGGACTTGACAACTTACCCAACTGAAAAACGTACACCGCTTCAAATGGTCCACCATTCAAAGTTGTTAAGTCCATATTAGTGCCGACATTTTGGAAGGTTTATTGGCACTCAATTCTATAAAAATGTATGTTCTCTCTTAAGAGTCCGAATGGAATCTTTAAATGGATAGTTTTTAGTAAAAGCTTTAAATTTCTTAATTGTCACTTTGGAAGCGGTCGTCTTTTGACAAGTTAAAACTATGCCATCACTAGAAATGGAACAATACGGCAATACCCTATTCCAAAACGCATTAAAATAATTGTTAAAATTCACTACAAAAATGGTTAAAATTTGAAAGTCATAATTCTTTAACTAAAGCACTTTTGTATCGTCATGTGAAATAGTGAAGCTGGTGAAAAAATTCGAGCTTTTCGGACAAGTTGAGAGCATATTAAAAAATGAGACCGTATTTCCATACAAAAATTAGTTGTTAATGCTTTAAAAGTCTGCTTATTACAAGAACTTATCTGGTATAGATCACTAACAACGTCACATCTTCTCTGATGTGGTCCTTGAAATGCATCGTAAATAAGCAGACTTGTAACATTTTAGGTTCTAAGATCTGAAAATGATTGTTAAAAACCTTTCTATTGCCAAAGTGTAACTGTTTGGTCCGGGTTTTAAGCTAGAAATAGTAGTGTACTTCGACCTTAGATCTTCGAACGAGAACGAGGCTAATGCAACTGTTACAGTGAATGGATTGCGCTACCGATCTATGATTAATAATTTTGAAAGCTGATATTGAAAAATATTCATGTGGATAAAAGTTATTTTCAACAAGACGGAGCTAAATACAAATCAAGCAGCGAAACAATCGGAATTCCGCAAGAAAACATTAATCGATCAAGCGAATCACAAAATTTTCACCGAAATGTTAAAACTTAACAGCTTTAAATTGTGTCTTTGAGACCACGTGAAAATTTAAGACTTTGCCAATGCTCCACAATCGATTTAAGGGTTTTCCGTAGAAAAAATATGGTGCTCGTTGTTTAAATATCAAAATGAAACCTTTTACTTGAAAACTTTATACACTTTCTTCTATGATATGTACAAAATCTACATCGTTCTTTCTTATAGGTGAAAATTCTACCTTTCACTCACTTTAAATCTACTTAAGTACTAACCTATGTTTGACAAAAGCTTATCTTAAAAAATAGTACTTTTACCTACCTAGTTGCAATATTCAAATTCCTCCGTCACTTTTAAACTTGATATCTAAATTCACTTCTTTATTCGATTAACATAATGGAACTTCGTGAGATATCTCGCTAAAAAAAAAGACACAAACAAAATTCTTACTAGGTCACAGTCACACTTTACACCCGCAGTCAACATTGTAATCACACCATGAAATGTAATTTATTTAAAAAAAACAACAAAAAAACGGAAATAAGGAATTCCTTAATCTGCCAAAGACCACTTTGCTGTGCCCGCAAACGTTCTTCCAAATTCTATCCACTTAATGCGTTAGAATCCTTACAATTCTCCCATCATTTTTTTTTTTTAATTTTTATTTTTCAAGATTAGTGTTAAGGGACAAAATAGAGAACCATCAACTAACAGAAAAGACAAAAAAACAAACTCCTTTCAATCCCACTTATCATCCCACCCAGGCCAGAAATAATACACCATCGCATCGCATTGCTCCCTATTTTCACACTCTTCTTCATCATCACAAGCTATCACATAGCACAGATATAAAAATATATATCCTTGTACATACATATATACATATAGAAAAAGAAAGGACGTAAAGAAAAAGCTGGATACCATTCCAATTATAATCCTAAAAATAAACCCAATACATTGTGTACGCGTTACTGAATTTAAATGAAGAATTAATTCGTCCTTTTTGTTTGTTGTCTTCGTAGTCCTTTTCTTCTTTTTTTTTATCTGAAGTGCAAAAGCAAAAGTAAAAATGGAATTCGAAATGGAAACTTATCGGTTGGGAGTGTAAATGTAGATGTATGTTTGTATGTAGAATGAGAATTGTGGGGTTGCTGGGAAGTGGTATTGTGCATTAGTTATCCACATTTCATTCAGTGATGGTTTCACAAAGGATATATAAGGGTGTTCTAAGTTATTTCCGGTTTGACAGCCAAGAACATTGGCGAATGTTCGAAGTATACGAAGAACAATAAACGACTTCTGCGACACAGTTGTGTTCTTCTACCGCCATCGCCACCGCCGCCGCCGGTGAAATATAAAAAAAAAAAAACAAACACAAAGACACACAAATTCATTCACCGCTATAGAAGTATCAAATCGGTTAAAGGATCACCATTCACCAATGTTTTCTTCGTCGTCGTCGTCGGCGTTGTTAGTCCCGGAATCGAACATTGGATCGATAGATAAATGGATGTTTTGGGGAGCAAGTTTAAGATGATGATACATTATTCAATTTTTGTTTTATTTTTACGTCTGTAGGTATACGAGTATAGTTTCCTGTCAAATGTGGTGGAGATTTCTTGTTGTTTTTTTTTCAAGGCATTATAGATAGATAGATATTGTATTTTTATATCCTTTCTTGTTGTTTGTTTTTATTCTTGGACATGATATTTTTTTCGTCTTTTTACAGTCAAAGAATATCTATAAAATTCGGTTATATTGTTTTGTTTACACAATTTCGACATATTGACAACAATCAAAGATGGTCTTTTTTTGTTTTGTTTTTGGAAAAGGTATCAAAAGTACTTTTGTTTAAATGGAGCAGATAAACGAAATCCCATTTTTTATTTTCTTTTTTCGATATCCGTACCGTTTTCAAAAGCGTATACCTCACTTATAGGTCTTTCAAAACGGAAATGGTTCTTAAAAAAAAAATATTGTTGTTTTAGGTTCATTCTTTCAACAAATGAGAATGTATTAGGAATCAGGAACCATTTTCATTGCTTCTGTAGTGGTTTATGGATATGCAACATAATTTAATCATCATATCTATAAATTTTTTATGCAGACAACTGACAAACATCTCCCATTTTTCTTCTAGAAAAGGCCTTAAAGTAGTTCGTTGATTTAGGATTTTCCAAAGGGAATTAGAATTAAAAAAAAAAAAAACATTGTCTGCGTTTAGAGAACGAAAAATCAAGTTCCAAAGTCTTTAAAATACCAAAAATCTTAAACTGATTTTACACTAACACAATTACCAAAATATATATGTATGTATCTATAAGCTCGAAGTTATATATTAAAATCTACACTATAAGTTTTTCCCTATTCGTATAATTCTTTTTAGTTCGACGTTATCTCAAACACATTTGAGTTGTATAATTAGTATCCTAGGGTTATCTGAAAAAATAAGTTAAATCCCAACTATATGTGTTTTTTTTTTATATTTTGCGCACCATAAAAGCTTTATGACTATCCTCAAAATGTAGCTTAAACATAGTAAAAGTGTTTGAAGAATAGAAAATACAGAAGGTATTCATAAGTCCTAAAGTTTTGATTATTAAAATTTCAGGGAAAAATACTTTAAGTGTACTATTCCACATTCTTGATGTGAGGCTAAACAAAGAATCTCTTAACTATGACAATATGTCTGCAAATGAATGTCTGCAATTGAGCTTAACTTAGATAAAAAGGTGTTTACCAATACCAATAAAGTTTTTAAAAAACGTTAGGTGAACTATTCCACATTCTTGATGTGAGGCTAAACAAAGAATCTCTTAACTGTGACGGTATGTCTGCAATTGAATGTCTGGAATTGAGCTTAACTTAGATAAAAAGGTGTTTACCAATACCAATAAAGTTTTTAAAAAACGTTAGGTGAACTATTCCACATTCTTGATGTGAGGCTAAACAAAGAATCTCTTAACTATGCCAGTATGTCTGCAATTGAATGTCTGGAATTGAGCTTAATTAAGATTAAAACTATAGTATTCCAGAATTTGTACATAAAAGCACTATTCAAAAATAAGTGATTATATGTACTTTTGTTTTTTTGAGAATTAAGTTCAGAGTAATTCTCAAACTCTTAAGTTAAACACAGAATAGGAAAGAAAAATCTATTATGATGTAATGTAAAGCTTTCTTATGGGAGGTTTCGTTTTTATATTTAAAAAACGATTATTTTTGTAAAGGATTTCAATGGATGCTTATTGCATTTTAAAGACGAACGAAAACCATTAAGAATTTAAAACGATATCTTCAACTTTTTACTTTTCATTACGAAATTTTCTTCGATAACTTCACAAATTTCATCTTTTATCTCTTGAATTGATTTTTGAATATTGGTATACACCATTTATCACGTGGTCTCAAACAAAAATTTCTGAAGATGTGTAATTATCAAATCTTGGTGACCAATAATAATAAATCTTCTTTTCAAGAATTAACGTTTCTTGCAAAACTGCTTTTGGGACACGTAGCACATTAATCTTCTTCCAATTATTCATATAGCTAGGGAACGCGATTAATTCACCACTGTCATTTTCAAATAAGTATAGTTCAATAACATCATTAGCCTAAAAACTACCACGTTAAATATGGAGAAGCTTTTCAACAATCATTCTTTGATTTCCCGAACCTTTAATGCGACAAATTATTTCATTTATTTAGGTGGCGCAACAGTCCATTGAGAACTAGAGCCTAGTGACTTACAACTCTCAACCATTCCTGTGTGCGAGTAAAGTTATCAGAGATGGAGGGGACCTACAGTTTTAAGCCGAATCCGAACAGCTTATTTGAGAAAGCACTTTTCATAACAAGAATTACTCTCGGAGGATTTGTCAATTCCTCGCAAGAGGCAGTACCCGTGAGAACTTTTTTTTAAATTAAGGTGGCACAGGCAGCCACGACCTCTGGCGTGACAGCCCTACACACTTACCACCACGCCACGGGTACTCCTAAAAATGCGACAAATGCTTCGTTTATTAACGTAGCCTCCGAAGTAAAAATGGGCTTCATCATTTAAAGTGATTTTTCGATGAAAATTCGTATCATTTTGGCGAATTTTAAGAATCAAATCAGCGAAAATACCATATTTCTGCAGATCGACCGGTTGGAGTTATTCTCTTTTCTAAGCTTTAAAAGCCTTAAGACCTGGAGTCTTTATACAAAATAAGGTACAAAGATGTTTTTGGAATGGCTTATTGAAAAGAACAACGAGAAATCGGCAAACCTGGGCTATAGGGGCAGTATTCTTCGGTTTCGGCCTTTACATCACTTAATTGTTCCAACAAGTTTTTGACTGTGCGTAAAAATAAAAATATTTTCTGGTTTCGTGTATGTGACGGAATGCGTAGAGTTTACCAAGAACTCCAACATGACTTTGTGACTTATGTAAACTTTTTTTACTCTCAATTAATTTCGAATACTGAATGTGATCTAAAAATGAACCCCTAGCTATATGTTTTGGAGAGGTTAAAAGTAAAACGTAAATTTGACAAATATCCAGCTAATATGACCTTTCAAAGTTCTTCAAGCCATCTTCCAGAGTCAATTTTAAACATGTTCGCAGATTATTTTAAGACTGCTTTTGAAGATTTTTCTTCTGCTACCAAATCTTCTCTTATTTATCTTAACACACAAGAATACAGTCTTCTCCAACAATTAATTTGTTAATATCTGAGACCTCTATTGATATTTCAGTCCTCTTTCTGATAGAATAACATCATTTATGTTAAAAAACAAATGTCTGTCTTATGTTTCTTATCCATTGTTCCTTTTTTTTAACGAGTCCATTAAATGTTTTAAGTTCCCAGATCTTTGGAAGTATTCATCCCTTATCCCAGTCCATCAAAGAGGTTACCAAGTATCGTCCTATAGTGAAATATACGGCTATTCCTAAATGGTTTGAATCCTTTGCCTCTTCATTGTTCTTCTGTTATATGTGAAAATCAATATGGGTTTGTGCAATAACTTATTTATTAAAAATCTCTACTTTTTATTTAGATGCATTTAAAAAACACTCCCAAGTCAATTGCATCTTAATAAGTTAAAATTTGACTTCACGACCGTTTCATTATGTGAATTTCATCATATCTTGAAGAAAGATATTATAGCGCCATGCTCAACAGTAACCCTTCATGTTAATTTACAGTCAATTCTGGCGTACCTCAAGGTAGTCTCCTTGGTCCATTGCTATTTATTTCATTTTTATTAATGATTATCGTAAAGTAAATAAATAAGTAAACGTATTTATTAAATACCAAAAAGGTGCTTTTCCAAAACCCAAAAGCTCTTTCATTTTTTGACCTGTGTCGTTCCATTTTTAGTAAATTTTACTTTTAAAATGTCAAAAGATGAAAGAATCAAAAGTGAAAGGTGCTGAAAAAGCGAGTTTTTTGGATTGAAACGTCTTATTGTAAAAAACAAACCCTTTATTACTTTTAAAACGGAAAAGTAAAATTTTGTATCTATGTAAATCTTTAACCTTCATAAAATACTAAAAAATGTCACTAACACAATATTCAACATTGATAAAAAACCAACAAAAGTTCTAGAAATATCTTTAGCAAACCGTGAAACTTGAACTTAAAAAAAAAAAGAAGTTTAAATTTCATTTAGCTAAAAGTCACATAACTCCGCTTCAAAATTTTACATAACCAAGTAAACCTTATACAAAAAAGTTTAAAATTCTAAAAAGCGAAATTCCTTTAGCAGAGATGTACAAAAATATGACGTGGAGTAAAAGTACAGATAAATTTATACTTCAAAGCAAATTTTTGTTTTTGGTACTTCAGTTTCAATGGCATTTAGGTACCTTACTCTATGAATGAATGTATGAGTAAGGAATGGTATATACATATGTAGAAATACAAACTCATATGAATTAACTATTTTCACTTTTTCTAAGAATCTGTAAACTGCTGTTTTTGTCTTTTTCCATTTGCCAGTTGCACTTTCCACACCAATTTAAAACCAACCTACCTTTATTCATTCATGGTACAAAGTAATGGTTATGTATGTACATACTCGTATGTTATTTGTTGTAACCATTTTTGTTTTTATTTTTAATCTAGCTCACTTCAAGTGTGTTTGCATAAAATAACAACGAAGAATTCAACATATCAAGCTTCGTTAGCCTTAAAAATGTTTTGGTTATTTAAACGAGCCAACAGAAACTGGTATTTCAAAAACGAAAAAATAAAGAAAAGCAAACTCCTCGTAAAACTATTCATAGTTGTAATAATTATTTAAGAAACGTTCTTTGCAAAAACTTTCTCTTTACTATAGTTCATACACACATACCTACAAACATACATACCATCATCAGGGAGGAATAACCAGGCTAGGACTTTTTTGCCCCCCAAACCTTTACCCTAAAAAATGCATGCAAAACGAAAACAAAATCCTTTAAATTAATTATTTAGAGAAAAATGTTCCTAACGAATCGGTGTGGTCTGCGGGTTGTGTTTTCGTATTTTTAAATTTTTATTTTTTTGAAATTTTATTTTATGTGCGGGTTTTTTTTTAAACATTTTTTTATTTTACTTATTCTATCCGCACTTCACCAGCAGACCTAATTCTTTTACATTTTACACTGTGATCCTGTTCCTGCCGCAGTTTCCTTTCAAACAAACTAACACACACACAAAAACTCCATTTGGAATTGCATTTCATCCGGAGTGAACTAAAATATTATATGGAAGCAGTAAAAATTATGTTTTTCCGTTTGTTTAAAAAAAAAAAATATATTAAGTAAGTATTTACTAAAGTTCTTTTGACATATAAAATATACATAGAGACTAGTCTTATACCAAAGAATGAGCAAATAAAATTTTCAAAAAAAATTAATAAACAAAAAAGAAAAGAATAAACTTTTAATGGCAAAGTAAAAATGTGGTTTTTGCAAGAGCGAGGCATAGAATACAACAACAACCAAAAAGTATTAAAATATATATATAAACTTTCTCTTCAAACTTCGCCCTTTTACAACTGACCAATGGCATTTTTAGTGGCCTAGGACATTCATACATCTACGTATAGAGCTCTTAACAAAGTTTAACTTAATTTAAGTTATGCACTTTTATATACATAAGTGCTGTGCAGTGCAGCTGATGGCAAAGGCAAGACCTTTTATATAGCCTAAGAAGATAACATTAGAGAAGATTACATGCGAAGAAAGAGTTCAGTTGAGTTGAGTTGAGTTGAAGAAGCACACTCGCTTCTATGCCTTTACTTACTTATAAGTTGTAAAGTTTAAAGCGAAGGAAATTAAAAGAAATATGAGAAAAAATAAATAGAAACTTTTAAAATTAAAAGAATCCTTTTTTTTATTTTGAGTAAATCCGATTTTTGTGTAAGAACTTAAAATATTTTGGAGCAAAATTTCAAAACTAAGCTGCATACGGACTTTTGTAGTCTTTCGCCTTAAACGAGTTTTTTAAATTTCTTTTTTGGAAATTTTAATATTTGTTCACTTGCTTAAGATGTTGCCCAACTATAAGTAAAAATGATTCTCAATTATTTTAAAGACTCGCGACTTGAGGCACACTTAGAGCACTTTGTTGAATCATTAATAATTTTCTATGGAATTGAATATCATTGCAACAATATTTTTCTCAGAACAATTTTTATTCGTTTTTGACAAAGTCGCCTATTGCATTTTAAGTAATAGAAAGAGAAGTACAAAGTTTTACAGAAAAAGCTATGCACTGCCATTTTTATTGGAGTTCAAGTGGAATTTGAATATTTAAGACAAAATTAAATTTTTCCAGTGAACGGAATAGAAAAAAAATGATATAAAGTTGCTACAATTACCAACGAATTTTAGTTACAGTGTTTCAAACTAAAATACAGACAAATTGAAAAATTTATTAAAATATTCAGTTAAAGCTAAAAACTGAACGTATTCTGCTTTTGGTTCTATAAGTCAATCCTATTCAAAACTGATTTTGGTCAAATAGTATAATTTTAAAAAGGCCGTCTACGAGACGATACCCCTATAGACTTTTGCTAGTCTCGTCCCTGTCTCGTCATAATCAAAATATGTCAAAGTATCGTCTCGGTATCGCTCTTCTATAACAGTCTTTTTTCGCGGTTTTCTCATTATCTCGAAGTTTTCTCATTATTAGTTTTAATGGTTTGTGTATTTGAACGAACTTATCGAGTACACAAACCATTATATGTTATCATGGTATTTCATATTTTTTGGGATGAGTTGTTTCTTACATCTTCGGATGAGCTTTACGGCTCCGTGAAAGAAACAACCCCACGGTAAGGGCTTTATTATATCATAAAATTAATCCCCACATTCGAAAACGAAATAAATTTTCAAAAATCATGAAATAAGTCCTCTCACAAGTAATGAAATAAATTCCCAAAAAGGATTGAAATGAGTTTTCAAACCACCCCACAGGAACTGCCCATTAACATCAAATTTTTTGTGAGTTTTTTCGTGTTTCTTTTGGGGGGTTTGCTTCCTGGGAAGTTATATTTCACGGAACCTAGTTAAGCAAAAACCAAAACTCATCCCAAAATGTAACGCTGGTAATCGATGGTATCCAAGATTAATGGTTGCTATCTTTCCTATTCGCGCTTGAGTTTGGGATTAATTCAAAATGTGATAGGAAACAAATTTTGTCTAGAGGGAAAATTTTTGTTTCTCAAAGCCTGAAAATGGCAGAAACTGTATGATTTTGCATGCTTAAGATTGATTTCTGACTACAAATTAAAAAAAAAAGAGTTCTATATTAACATTATGAAAGGTGAGAAGAACAGAGACTAGCTACATAGAGCTTAAGTTTTTAATAACTTCGCTTCGAATCAACATTTTGTTGCGGGCGTTCACGCACAATTACGTTCGTTGTTTTATGAAAATAGATAATTGTATCGGAACTTCTTTTGTAAGCCAGCTTTTTTTACTTGCGAAATATTCATATAGGCACTATATGGCAAGTTTTGCATTCGTGCAAAATTTCGAACTCGGGTTTTAATCAAACATGATATTGCGATGGTAGAGAAGTCGAAAAAAGTGGGTCCCGCGATTTCATCCGTCTGTCCTGTCTGTCTGTCCACGCTCCTACAGCCTACTAAACCATTGGGTCGATTGAGTTCAAACTTGGAAGTTAAGTTTTTGAGCAGATTCGCGTTAGTCGTTTTTTTCATTTTTTTTAAGATCAAAACTAACAGTGGCCTCCATACAATTTTTTTGGTCCAAAAACGGAAATTCGAATTTTCTGAAAAACAAACCGATAGTTTTTTTTTTAATTTTCTCTAAAATTTTATTTTTTAACTTGGCTTCTTTTAGTAAGAAAAACATATTTTTGTATTGCTCCGGAAAGGTACCGCTCATAGAACCGTTATTTTGTTTTTTAATTTTCTCAACAACTTGTAACCGATTTTAATAATTTTTTTTCGAACGAGCTCTTATATTGCCTTAACATTATTTGATTATGAAAAGTGCATTTTTTTTGTTTGGATTTTTAAAAAAATATTGAATTTTTTTTCAAAATTCTATATCTCAAAAACGGTTCAACATTTTTTTACGAAATTCAAAATTAGAGCGTATATTTACAATCACTAAACAACTCCGTACCAAAAATATTTTTAAAACAAAATTGAAAAATTTTATATACATATAACGATTTTCAAACAAAAAAATTGAAAAATGGAGGTTTTTTTTGACAAATCAAATGGCATTTATATCTTTGAAGACAAACTTATTTTACAGATATATTTTTAAATCTTATATAGGTACTTTTTAAACAGACTTTTTGCATACAGGAGCAAGTTCGTGCGATCCAGTCGTGCATTTTATTTTAATCAAATTTAAAAGTGTATCACTGGAATCAGGACATTTTTCATCTAGGTTTTTGTAATAAATCAAAAAAATTGATAAATGCATTTATAAATACTTCTAAAAGTAATCAAAATATCTTATTATTGTATTGCATTAAAAGTTCAATATAAAAGTCATTTTGGGTGCTGAAATTTTTGAAACATGAAACGATTAACAAGTTTTTCAAGAGTTTCAAAAACTTTCGGTATCTAATTGCATACCGTTTAGATATTATCGTCTCGTCTCGGTTTCATGTGCGACGAGACCGAAAATTGTTTGTCTCAATGTTAAGTGGTATACATTCTAAATTTCGAAATAAAAAGCATACTACTGAATTCCTTTTCGAACCTACGAAGAGTTTTATAAATCAAACTACTAAATTTCATTTCGTTTTCGAAATACAAAATAATGAAAAGTAGCAATTCATTTTTCACTTTCGAAACGAGAAGAAACTTTGCGTGTTTGGTAATATTGAATGGTCTTTTTTCAATATTTAAAATAGAACAAACATTTCTTGGACTCTGTCTTGAACCCCTTAAACCTTTCACTTGGAATTCAAAGGGACACTTTTGACACTTCCTTACAAAAATCTTTCAAAGCAGGTATAGAATATAAAGTATTTTCTCCAGCAGTTTTATCGTCTTTTTTTTACATGCCATAGGAATGACATAATTAAAAATATTCAAGGAATACAAATTATTTAAAACTGCAATAATGACATGACACATTTGACACATCTTACACCATACCACAAGTCTGTTTCCCCTAAGTACATATAAATATCAGTGAAAAGATTCGTACACATTCTTTACATTTTTAACACGTTCAAGAAGAAAAACAGCTTTGATTCCGCGCTTCAGTCGGTTGTTGATCGTAACTAAGTACCAACCAACTTTAAAACACCTGCAGCCACGAGCTTAAGAGGATAATAGTCGTTAATAAAAATCTCACTGACATTCAATGTTCCAAATGCACGTTAACCATATGTATATACAAATCCTATATACCATTCCTATAAAAATCAAATAACATGTGAATCAGAAGAGACCGAAGTCTATATATTGTGGCACACTCCAGTGTGGTGGTTTAGAGGCCATTCTCATTAGTTATACCTCTTCAGCAGCAGCAAAAGCACCAGCAGCAACGTGCTAATAGATCATCAAGGCATGAGAATCATTGCCGATGCTGCCTGTGCTCTGAACATCTGGCTTTTTGTTATTATTGTGGTACTGGTTTTGGAGCCAACTTAAGCAATCATCATCATCAACAACATCTTAGATAATTCGATCGGAGTAGCAGTGTTGTTGCACGAGTATATATATAGAAGCAACGCGAGGCTTCATTCGGCAATTTTATATATGCAAGTCTTCGAGTATACGCTCATTCATTTGGAATGCAGTGGCTTACCTTGAGAAGCTATAGTAAAGGTACGTGTGGTTGTTGGATTGCATATCCATCTCTGATGTGAAGCTCGATGTTCGAGAAGCTGAGACTTCTCTTCCACTGACTATATCATCGTCGTCATCATCATAGTCGTCGTTGATCGTTGTTCGTTGTTCTCGTTGTTTTAATAAGGGAATGATGATAATGTACTCGTTTATCAAATCCAGCTGTGGCTTGAATTTGCATTTGCATCAAAAGTTGGTCTTTACATCGTTCGCTCGCTCCTCTTCTCCTTCATCACCATCACCATCCTCATCAATCCCATCAAATGGCGATGTTAACTCTTTCTGATTGAAGGAATACAGCGGCAAATTAAAGGCAATCCAGGAGTCTTTCATTCGTATGATTTTTGTCAATTAACACCACACTTTTTATGTGTACATATGTATGTGTATTTACTGCAGGATAAAGCTCCAAAATACAAAATAAAATACATAGTCACAACAATTACCGAAAAATTAAAATAAAATAAAGTTAAAAAAAAAGGAATCACATTTGGTGCACCTTTGTTCGTATAACAAATTAATTTCATCAATTAATTTGACGAAGTTGAACAAATGTCCTTCCGCACATCCGTCGTCGCGTCGCGTCGCGTTAGGTGCGCCTCAACGGAATTGGCTCTGCCTGATTGAATCTCACCACCGCATCGCTCGGCAAGCGGTTTTTATCACAATTCGCCGTATTTATACATGTGTATGGATTTTTAATTGCACCTGGTCAACAGTGCGGGAATAGGTAATCCAATTAGTCCATATCAACACCAGCAGTTTACATTTACAGGACGATGAAGCTATAGAGTATTTTTTTATTTTTGTGCTGTCAAATATTTTCGTTGTTCTTGTTGTAACTGATTGCTCTCTGAGCTTTCATCATCGAATAACCCACGACGACGTTTATATAAACAATATTCAGCCCTGTGGACAAATTTCCAAAAATCCTGCATGATGTTACCTACAGCCATATAGCCTAGCCTAGCCTAACCTGGCGTAGCCATAGCCATCCGGTATTACCAATACTCCTTAAATATAAAAGAAATTTAAACATTGTAGTCCAAAAACACAATATTGATTACGTGGTCATCTATTATTTGGGTGTATGGCCGGGCCGGCTGGTATATGCAATGCGGTACAGTGGTGCGGTGTAGCGTAGGAGAGTAAAGTCCAAAATGTTAGCAACCGATATTTGCTGAAATTTACATTGGCCTGCTATGTTCGCACATATAACATCCTGTACATCCTGTGTCTGTAGGTAGGTTTATTGGCTTGAAGTGGGGAAAGGGGGGGGAGGGTAAAGGAATGAATTATATTTATTGAAAAATTGGCAGTGTAAATTTGGTGTAGGATTTTTATTGTGAGTTAAGCTTGTTATCTGCATGCTGTGAGGTGTGTAACTAACTGATTTTTTTTTAGGAGCTATCCACGGCCGGTGCGGCAGTTCACACGAAAATACATACCTATACATATCAAATACAATCGCATTTAGCTATTTATTTGATTTATTATTTAAAATAAGTACGCCTGGGAGCAGGGATAATAATAATTGTTGATTTTTGAAAGTTAAATATGTTTTTCGGAAATTAGAGAAGGGGACAGGGCCCGTCGATTCGAATTATTCGAAGTGTGACCATTTTAGCTTAAATTTGTTGAATTAACATTTTAAGCTGTTATATAATCAGTCTGATTCATAAAATTGAAAAATTGTACACTTCTGAACGAATCGAATCTTCTTTTGTCCTGTATATCTCGATAACGGACAGGAATAGCGACTTAAAAACAATAACATCGAAATGTGTGATAAGGACTGTCAACAAAAAATCAGTCAAAAGCTTTCTAAATAAAACAATTTTTAAAAAATGAGAAATTGAAAGAAATTTTGAAAAAGTTCCATCTCTCCTCGAGATAGGCCAGGGAAAGCATTTTTTCGTTTTTTGTTTGGGTACATTAACGAACCACCATGAAGGACTGGTATTCCCAACAACGCGCAATTGCAGTTGAGTGTTTCTGTCGTCATTTTGATTCTTACACGGTTAAATCCCACTAAACTCAATTATAATTACAGATGAGGCTACTTTTTACCTGAACGTTGCAGCGACGCGACGCCAAAATACATTATCTTCGTTACTGGTGTGAAAAGAACCCCTACGTTACGGGATTCAAAAGAAACATCTTCATTAGGCGAAGGCTACCGTTTGGGTGAAAAGGAGCGGTGTGGAGCGACATCGATTCTTAATTTTTCGATACGAGACAAACACGCTTCAAATCAAAACACACTTTTGAGAAAAAATAACAGCGCTAATGACAGAAGTGCCATTTTAGAAATGCCATATAAGAAATGTCATTCAAAGCTAATTCGAAGCGGGCCCATCGTAACGCAGACGAAGCCGAAGCTGAAGCTGAAGCGTGTTTGTGTTTCAGCCATGAAGAGCTAAAAGCTTCGTTTCGACAACCTTCTACTAACATTTATGTAAAGGAAAGTCTACGAATATTTTGTGTTATGTTTGTGTCAATGTATAGAAAATCAAAGCAGTCATCTGAATGACATTATTTTTGAAAACTACCAGCTTTTGAAATATCAAAAAATTGCTTTGCTTTTTTAAAGTCGATGCAACCTCTACTTCCACATATACATAACACTGGTCAACAAGGTTATGTAGCTGGCAATCAAATTACCATTTTTCTAAGGTTTTTAATAGTTTAAGTGCGAATCTGACTTCAAAATCAATCCATCACGTCAGGTTTTTGAAATACAACTTTTTTTAATTAAAACAAAACCTTATGTTGGGCTTTTGGAGGCTATGCAAATTCCTGAAGTATTTTTTTTTTTCAGTAAAATTCGTGATAATTTTCCAAATCTTCAATCCCTTACTTCAATACTCCGTTTAAAAATGTTGAGTATCTTTCTTCTTTTTTAAAAAATCCTCATCAGCTGTAAGTCTTCACTTGTTATACATAATCTTTGAAAGAACACTGAAAAATGTTTGCTAAAACTGTTCTGAACAGAAAAACTCAAAACGGTTTAAAAGCAATTTTTAGATCTTATTACCAATGCGTAGTCTTAGGGTAATAATATCTAGTTTTTGGAATATATTTTAAAAAAATAATAAAATAATCTTGAAAACGGTTGATTCTGACTTTGATCACATAAAGCTGAAATCGGGGTTTGGATTTGGAATCAGCACTAAAAATTAACTCTTAAACAAATTATTCAAGAACAAAAAAGGATTAAATTTAAGGTTTTTTAAAACTTCAGATAGTGTCAAATGCAGACCCATAAGTTCCACTAAGCCTTAAAAACCCGTTTTTGGTTGTTCTTAGCGTTTTAGAATATCATATCTTAAAAACCTGATGTAATAGAAAAATGTTTAAGCGAGATTCGAATTATAAGGGCATCTTAATCTTTTAAAAAGTTATTGTTTTGTTGGTGCTCCAGTAGAAAGAACGTAATTTTGTAGACCAGTGCTACTGATAGTTAAGCTCAAGGCTATTAATAAACCAATAATGAAAAGCCGTTCCTAAAAATGTAAACCTAATATACATACAAAATAATCTTCATTTTTATGGAGTTTTAAATTTCTGAAATCTGATTTGTTGTCTATCATATCAAAAAATTTCATGAAATCGTAAAACCGCGTCATAAGCTTGTCAATCTTATTAAGCTCAAATTCTTCCATCAACATACAAATATGGTTTTTATTTCTTTTTTGAGGTATGAGGTATGAAGGAGTTTCAATTTTCTAAATTTAATTACCATTACCATAAAAAACCGCCAATATTCATCCTATGTGAATGTCTATGTACATAAGGATGCATTCATCAGTATAGTTTTATTAAAAGCCATTACACACATATATATATGTATGTATGACGTATGTATGTACATTATATTTACATAATGTCTGATGAACATAGCCCTGAGGATTTCTAATTACGTGGTCGTTTTGTGTTCTAAATTAAAATCAAACGATGCATATAATGGATCATAAAGTATAGACTCTCCTCCTGTACTTCAAAATTCTACTGATTAACTTCCAAGAGTCATTCAGGCAGCAACATCATCCAATACCACAACTAGATGTGTGTCAATATTGCAAGCTATATAAGTATACCGAGACTAGCGTATAATTTCGCAGTTGCGTTTTATATATACATACATATATACGAGAGTATTATCAGAGTACCACCCTACACACAACACATATGTATAGTGTGTAGAGTGATGCTTTAGTATATATTCAAGTAGGTTTATACACTATGTTTGTATATATGTATGTACTTATATCCTTCCAAGTTTATGTTTTATTTATTGAAGTAGGGACTATAGTATGGTATTGGATGGTTGAAAATAGCAGCGAGGAATAACACCTCCCATCCCATGCTCCCAACTCCATACTCCTCCAACTTTACCACAAATACACGCTAAATTGAAAAGTGAATTGGTTCGTTGGTTACCCATTGTTTGTTTATACCTCTACTCAATTGCATGGCTTGTTTATACAACTTTAATACAACAACAACACCAACAAAAACAGTCCCTTCTACCTTCAGGTCGCTAACAACAATGCGATGAAACAAACATCGCATCGCCTGGGAAATCAATTTTCTACATTAACAACAACAAGAAAAAAGTCCAGCAGAGAAAAACTTCACAGAGTTTGCATCTTACCTATTTGTAGCCATATCAAATGCAAACTTAAAGTTCATTATAAATTTAAAAATACAATAGGTATTAGGTACACAGCTCTACTATAGCTCGTAAACTTTCCTTTAAAAAGACCTTGTTTCATAATGGCGCACGTTTTAACAATTAAAATGAAAACTCGCGTATCGCGTTGCATCCAAATCAATCGAATGTGAGTATTTGTATTTTCTCAAGCTCTGATGTCAGATAAATTTTTCGTATAGAGAAGACTGTGTCACTAAAGTCACTTTAGTGATTGGTTTATACTCGAAATTTAATGGCAATTTAAATGCAATGATTGCACACTTTGCAGTTCTTGAACTAAGCACTGGTTTACTATTCTTTTTTGTGTGATGAGCCAGTTAAAGTATAGTTAAGTTGTTGTAACATTTTTTGAGTTTATGTAGCTTCATTTTAAATTCTATTATCAGGAATTTCAACTTAAAAAAAAACATTGAATTTGGAGTTATTTTTTCTATTAGTAGTGACAGTCTTTGAAAAATTGGTTGAATTGATTCTGGCAAGTTTTTTTTAATTTATTGCTTCATTTTTAAATGGTAGTGCGCAGTAAAACATCTCAACAAAAATAACTTATCTCTCCAGTGTGTTCAATGAGAGTTTTCTTAATCAACTGAACAGAACAATGTTGTTTTTCTGAATTTGATTTCCCTGAATCCTTGAAAAATCAAAAATCCTTGTGAAGCATTTTTTTTTTCCAAAACGAGGTTGTATTTTAAATAGCCAGCTAATTGGACAGGTATAAAATTTGTAGGTGTTTTTTTTCGACATCTGACAAGTAAAAACTACACCATTACTAAAAATAGAACGATTTACGTTTTGACCATGCATCAAAATTGTAAAATAAATCACTTTAAGAATGGTTAAAATGTTGGACTGTTCGTGAATTTTCCTATGTTTATTATTTCAAATAGGGTGTCACAATTGGTCACCGAAATCCTGTGATAAAATAACTTTTTTTTCTTTGGAGCAATGGAAAAGATAAATTTTAATGTTCAACAATTTATTCAGGACCTTGAAAAAGGAATCTATGAAAAGGATATGGTGCCGGAGCCGTAGCCGTAGCAGCTTTTTGGCCGATAAACCTTCTTTTCTAGAATTATAATAAAAACGATTGTTTATTTTTGAAAATTAATAATGCAAGCTCTTATCGAAAGAACCTAATTTAAACCAATTTTAAAAACAGAACATTTCACTTAAAGTGAAATTACAAATTAATTCTTCGTCGCATTATCTTTTGAATAGAGGATTTTGTGATAGTGCACCTAGGCGTATACGTACTTTTTTAATTGCTTGTGAAAGTTAAATAAATTAGAACATTGCACCCATTAAAAGGCACAACAAAGTGTTTCTGTTTAAATAATAATATGATCTACATATCAAATTACATTCTTAACATAATTAAAGGATATTTATAAAGGGTTATTCATTTTGCGGTTTCAAAAGTAGAAGTAAAAAAGAGGCTGGGATGCGACCAACACTGATAACTTCCCATCCCGTCTGTCGATTTGTCTTGCTTAAAAGTTTGTAGGTTTTCGTGTTTTGTTAAAAAAGTTCTCAGTTAAATTATTCTTAAAAATTTAAAAACTACCAATAATATTTTCCATATAATGAAATATGTAGTTTGATTTCGAAATTATTTTTTCTTAACGAGATTTTTAGTCGAAAACCAATTTTTACCAATTTTAGTAGCATTTCTTAAAAAAAATTATTTCTTATATAAACAAATACAAATTGGATGAATGAAATTAATTTGAAGTCAATATCTTCTATTGTTGACGAGATATCGAGAACCGAACATCAATTTTTACCAATCTTGCGTACTATTTTTTGTAGATTTTAATTTTGTATGAAAAAAATGGTTGTTGGATTTTTATAAAAAATCTACTGAACGTCGAAAAAAATATTTTCTGTGAGATAAAATAAGTTTGAAGCCAATATTTTTAGTTTTAAAAAAGATATTTGAGTCGAAAGTAAATTTTTACCAAGTTTTAGTATTGTTTTTTTTTTAGGTTTTCATTTTTTGTAAAAAAACTGCCTGTTCGATTTTTCTCAAAATTTTACCGAATATTGCAAACAATATTGCTTACAACAAAAAACTAGTTTCCAGCCAATATCTTAAAGTCTTAAAAAGATATTTGAGTCAAAAATCAATTTTTACCAACTTTTATTAATTTTTGTTTAGTTTTTATTTTTTTGTAAAAAAAACTGTCAATTCGATTTTTCTCAAAATTTTACTGAATGTTGACAACAATATTTTTTAAAATATAAAATTAGTCTAAGGCCAATATCTCAAAGTTTTGAAAAGATATTTGAGTCGAAAATAAATTTTTACCAACTTTGATTAATGTTTTTTATAGGATTTTATTTTTTATAAAAACAAACTATTTATTTGATTTTTCTCAAAATTTTATCAGATGTTAAAAACATTATTCTTCGTTGCAAAAAAATTGTTTTGGAGATAAAATCGTATTTTGTTCGTAAATTTTTCGAGGTAAATAATATTTTTTTTTTTCACTTTTTTTTTCGATTTATCAAAAAAAAAAACCGTTAATTGGATTTTTTCCAAAACTATATTTGTTTGGTATCACGTTACAATATATAATATAAAATTTAATTCAAGTCTCTAGCGTTATTGGTTCGTGAGATATTTAGGGTTAACCAACATTTTCACCTTTTTTTTAAACTGCTATGGTAAAAAAAACCACCCACTCAATTTTCTTGAGAGCCCTTTCTGCATCTGTCTGCCTTATTATCTGTATAACAAAATTTTTTTGAAGTCGATATCTCTTCTAGTTATTGAGCTATGGACGTCGAAAAAACATATTCTCCAAGTCGTACTCTTCAATAGCAATCAAAAAACGTATGTTGTTATCATAATGACCATAACGCTCCGAATTGACGTCGTCGTTTTCGAAGAAGTAAGGTCCAATGACTGTAAAATGGATAACTCGTTATAAAAAAGCAGATTTTGACATCATTTAACTACTCTCTTAAAAATAGTAGAAAAATCAAATCTTAGAGTTTGGACAACAAATTACGGTTACAAAAAGATTTGAAAAAGTTATAGTCAGTAATTCTAAATTATGTCTAACCCTTTAAAAAATTAAAATTAATTTTGTAGACCTCTGAGTATTAACACAAATAATGAGGGATGTTAAACAGGTCCAATATCAATTGCATATTTTATTTCAAGTACATCTAATAAAATAAATCCCATTGTAAACATTTTAACCCCTTTTTATTTAACTGTCTGTCCCTAAAACAGTTTTGAATGTTGAATTTTGAATCTTAATTTTCTCATAAAAATAACAGATTTAATTTTTTTTATTCTGTTTCGGGAACGAAGGTGAAGATTATATATAAAACAACACCATCTTCATCAGTCCTTACCTTGATTCTTCCACTTAACATTTCATGAACCAAAACAAAACAAAACAGTAAGAACCCATTTTTTGTCAAAAACAAAAAAAATAATAATAATAAAAATAAGAGCAAATAAACATTTCCTATACCTTAAACATAAAAGAGGTCCATTCAAGACTAATATACCTATACATCGCATCTTCTTTCTCAAGATCAACTCCCACACTTCTTCACATCACTGATGACAAGACTCACTTGAGAAGAGCGAGAGACCTTTTTAAAAGTCATAATCTGTAGCAATTATGACCGCCCAGTGTCAATCCCAAGTAATTTGCATAATTCAACTTATTATACCATAACGTCTTCCATAGCAACAACAAAAACAAAAAGAACCAAAAGAAAAACATTAAAAAAATTATCCTGAACAAATAATACAAAAATATAAATAAAAAGGTGAAGAAGATTGTGCGGGTACGCTATATATACGCAATAAGTATGTTCCTCATAAAAAGATACCCATTTAATATACATAACCATCATCGTCGTCGAAGAAGGAGACGAGCCGAGAGAAGGAATGAAAGGAGGTAGGGTGGTTTAGTGCTTGATATTCGTGCTTACCATCAGGCATCAGCCAAACCAGGCAGTAGCAGTCTTGTCGCGTCGCATCCTATCGCATCGTTCGTTGGTCGTCCCCTTGAAACATTATCTCTCAATCGCGTCTGCAGCTCATCAATTTTATTCGCATAGCCCGCAAACCATAACCATCCAGGACAGAGAGAGCTCCAAGTTCATAAAGTATAAAACATCGCCACGAAAAAAGGAGAAAATTTATACAAAAATAAAAATAAAAATCCAGAAAAATGTAAAAATAATAAAAAATACTTTCAATTGGGTTACTGAAGGTTAAGTGGGTGCCTGTCTTGAAATAGCATGCAGCCATCGCATCGTAGCGCTACATTACAATATTATAAGGGGTGCCTTGCCCTGCCCTGCCTGGCTCTGCCCTGCTATGCTTTGTAGAGTGTTATAGAGGCCACAGTCAAGACGACCACAAATGCGATCGCAAAAATAAGGAGACAACTAAAAGAAAAACAAAAACAATAAAAAGGAGTATACGTTTATTGCATCCACTTTATATAAAAATTCCAACCGCATAGTGACAACATAATCGCAGATAAGTTCCGCATCGAAATGGTATCCTGCCCAGCTACCACACACTATACGACCTATACACCACTCTGCTAAATGGTTCTCTTGTTCTGCCAATTGTATACTACGCTCCTCTCGTTGTTGCTGCCATCGCTGCTGGTTGCTCGTTGCTGGTTACTGGTTACTGGATGATTATGATATCCAGCTTCCTGCATTCATCCTTTCTGATGGTGCTTTCATAGTCTGGGCTATTTACACAATAATATTCTCATAGCAACAACAGCAGTGGCGGCGGCGGCGGCGGTGGCATTCCCGTTGTGTTGTTGACTTCACCAAGCCGCTTCGTCTCACCATCAGAGCTCTGCCTTGCTTCGAAATGGAAACTTTAATCGAAATAGAATATGATGATGGTCTGGTCCAGAGGAGGAGGAGTGCAGCATATTTTTCTGTCATCTCACTGCACTCGTATACTCCTTCGCATAGAGAAAGAGCACTGCTCTATGCCGAAACTTGACTGGGGCTGAAGTTGGAGCTAGAGCTAGAACTGGGATTTCGTGTCGCGTTTACATGGGCATGGGGTACGTTCAATAATAATACTCCCACAATGATGACTTATTAAAATGGTCTTCCCCCATGGTTATGATGTGTAAGACGAAGACTTTGCCTGCCATCCTTTTTAAGTTGTGCCTTGGGTTGCTGTGCTGTTGTGGCAGTGGCATTAAGATCAATGCCTGTGGCGCTGATTCTGTATAGTTAAAGTGAATATGCAGTTGCATCTTGAAGGTTTTTATACACTAAATGCATATATTTCGAAGTAAACTAATATCAGTGTGTGATATTGAAAGAATCATTTTCCTTAAAATTCAAAAACACACACCCACACGTCCTATAAACTTTATCCTTGCATAAATATGTATGTATATGTTTTTAGATAAAGTATAGAGAAGCGCGTGTGTAATAATAAAGAATAATTAATATGTTCTTTGCTTTAGTTTGCCTGTTTAGCAGGGTTAAAAGTGTAATTTTTTATTATTACTGTCAACGCAGTCTGTTTATTAAGGTAATATTACCCGGCGAGAATCCATAGGGTTTTATTTTTCTTATTGCTGCTGACCTAATGATAGAAAGAGATACAAAATATAATAATTTTTACTATGACTTGACTCTATACACACATAAGAATTAATGACAAAAAAGAAAGAAAGACAGGGAGAGCGAGAAAGTGTAGGTTTCTTCAAACATTGTCTGCATGAATCTGTGCGTTATAGGATTCTAGAAAATAACAGTTATTGTGGAAGTAGGAGTAAATGAAATCTACTATATATTTTATACTATATTTATATGACTTTAGGGTGCTTGGCTTTAATGATATGGGACAACTTGACTCAGTTCACATTCAACTTAACCTAAATGGTTTTGTTTTCAAATTGAAAATACATAGAAGAGTAATTAGGTATATTATTGTGTATGGTCCCACGTTGGGCGCCACAGGATATATAAAGCTTTTCAATTTATATTCCGTTTTGTTAGTAGATTAAAAGTGAAATTATGGTAATTGAAATTTTTGTACTCTTTGACTATTTTCTAATAAAGGTTTCCTGCGAGAATAATATTTTATTAGAAATAATTTATTCTTGAACATCTTCTGTACACAAATAAAATATCCATTTATTAATTATATTAATATAGCAATAATTTCAACCTTGAAGTGTAGGTAAAACCTTAGAAGAATCTAGATTTGGATTGAAATTTTATTGAAGAAAGTTTTAGAGCATGAGAAAAGATCATCGATGCAATTTAAAGGACATTTGAACTTAAATTAAAATTTGGTTCCTGAATGCGGAAAAAATCATTTTTTTTAAGCTTTTTGGACTCTAAAAAACTTTGTCAGGCTTAAATTAAGTATGATGAAATTGACATAAACAACCTGAAGCACGCAATTTTGCCTGTCTTTGAGTCTGTATCTCAAATTACAGTGTGAACTGCTGGAGCAATTTTCTCAGCTTAATTCGTTTAAGGGCACTTTAGTTTCTTAATGATGTTTCGAAAATTCCCAACAAAAGCTCCAATATTTTTGCAGAAAGAAGTTGTTAAACTTCTTTTTTAACTTTCTATAGGAAGTTATTGTAATGGGTCCGATTTGTCAAATTGAAAATTTTGACATTTCTCGACGTTTCAAGGTCCCTAGAGTCGAAATAAAAGATTTTTAGAAAGATGTCTGTGCGTGCGTGTATACGTACGTTCGTACGTCCGTACGTTCGCGACATTTTTTTCGTCGTCCATAGCTCAAGAACCAGAAGAGATATCGACTTCCAATAAATTTTGTTATAAAGATAATAAGGCAGAAAGATGCAGACCGGGCTCTCAAGAAAATTGCGTGGGTGGTTTTTTTACCATAGCAGTTTTAAAAAAAAGGTGAACATTTTGGTTAACCCTAAATATCTCATGAACCAATGACGCTAGAAACTTGAATTTAATTTTGTGTTATATATTGTAACGTGATACCAAACAACTATATTTTTAGAAAAAAATCCAATTAACGGTGTTTTTATAAATCAAAACAACTGAAAAAAAATTTGTCACCTCGAAAATTTTACGACTAAAATATGATTTCATCTCCAAACCAATTTTGTGCAACGGAGAATAATGTTTTTGACATCTGATAAAATTTTGAGAAAAATCTAATCGACAGTTTTTTTTTATAAAAAAATAAAAACCTAAAAAAAACATTACTCAAAGTTGGTAAAAATTGAATTTCGACTCAAATATCTTTTCAAAAGCTTGAGATTAAGGCTACAAACTTATTTTTTTCTTATAAGAAATATTGTTTTCAACATTCTAAAAATTTTGAGAAAAATCGAATTGACAATTTTTTTACAAAAAATAAAAACCCAACAAAAAAAAATTAATAAAAGTTGGTAAAAGTTTATTTTCGACTCAAATATCTATTCAAAATTTTGAGATATTTGCTTTAAACTACTTTTGTCTTTAAAAAAATATTGTTTTCAACATTCGATTAAATTTTGAGAAAAATCGAATTGACAGATTTTCTCACAAAAAATAAAAACCTAAAAAAAAAACAATAGTAAAACTTGGTAAAAATTTACTTTCGACTCAAATAGCTTTTCAAAAATTACAAAAATGGGCTTCAAACTTTCACAGAAAAAATTGTTTTCGATATTCAGTAATTTTTTTATAAGAATCCAAAGTCCGTTTTTTCATAAAAAAATAAAATCTACAAAAAATAGTACGCAAATTTGGTAAAAATTGATGCATATAGACAAACTTTTAAGGAAGACAAATCGACAGACGGGATGGGAAGTTATCAGTATAGGTCGCATCCCAGCCTCTTTTTAAAATTTGCTCTTACGCTTCTTAGCGTTCGAAACAATAGGTCTTTTAATAGTGTATACGTTCATGACTTTATTGGATATGAATATTCTGAAGACTGAGCAAATCTTTTATTTTAACTTCCCATTAGAAGTTATTGCATCCGTTATTTGTTTTCTTAGAAGAATTTTGCCATTTCTCAACGTTTCAAATTTCCTAGAATCTAAAATCATTGAAACGGATATTTTTTTTTAAGACTTATAGCTTTCAATCTGACAATTAATTTTTTCTATATTTATATTTTAACTATAACATAATTTTAAGACTAAATTTTGAACAAATTTCTCAAATTTTGCAAATTTAATACCGAAATAATGATTCAGTTCGGAAGATAATGAAGGAAGCCCATTGTTTCGCGTCATGGGCCTGTGTCGCCTTAATAACCATCGTGCGATTTAGCACAGCTGGACTAATTTTTGTGGGATTTTGACGTGAAGTAACTTGTCTTCAGCAGCAGCGGGCACTTGCCCGAAATCAGACAGGTAAAACATAAAAGCGAATTTGTGTCTTTAAAATTAAGCTACGTTTTTTCGTTCTTCATGACTTCAATGACAGTTTTTTAGTACAGTAATTAAAAAAATAAAATGCACGACTGGGTCGCACGAACTTGCTCCTGTATTCAAAAATCTAAAAAAACTATTTTGAGATTCAAAATTTTACCTAAAAAATAAGTTTGTCTTCAAAAATTTCAATGCCATTTTATAAATCAAAAAACTCTTGATTTTCATAATTTTTTTTTCGAAAATTGTTAGAGCGGTTTTTTTTAAATTGATTTTTATATATAAAATTTTTCAATTTTGTTCTAAAAATATTTTTCGTATGCAGTTGTTTAGTGATTTTAAATATACGCTCTAAATTTGAATTTCGTAAGAAAATGTTGACCCGTTTTTGAGGTATAGAATTTTGAAAAAAAAATTCAATATTTTTTTAAAAATCCAAACAATAAAAAAAAAGGACTTTTGATAATCAAATATTGTTAAAGCAATATAAGAGCTTATTCAAAAAAAAATTATTGAAATCATTTCATAAGTTGCTGAGAAAATTAAAAAACAAAATAACTGTTCTATGAGCGGTACCTTTCCTGAGCAATAAAAAATATGTTTTTCTTATTAAAAGAAGCCAAGTTAAAAAATAAAATTTAAGAGGAAATTTAAAAAAAATCTAGCGGTTCGTTTTTGAGAAAATTCGAATTCTCGTTTTTTGACCAAAAAAATTGTATGGGGGCCACTGTTAGTTTTGATCTTAAAAAAAAAATTAAAAAAACTCCTAACGCAAATCTGCTCAAAACCTTAACTTCCAAGTTTGAACTCAATCGACCCAATGGTTTAGGCTGTAGGAGCGTGGACAGACAGACAAAATTGACCGGACGGAATCGCGGGACCCACTTTTTTCGACTTCTCTACCATCGTAATATCATGTTTGATTAAAATCTCGAGTTCGAAATTTTGCACGAATGCAAAACTTGCCATATATGTACATACATAGTTCCTATATGTCGCAAGTAAAAATGGAAAAATTCGTTTCATGTTTACATACTAAATTTGTATAAATTAAAAAAAAAGAAAACCTAAAACCTGTAAACAACTTCAAAAAACATAGTTTGTTACAGTTTTTTGAAGTTGTCAAAAGGTTTTAAGTTTTCTTTTTTTTTAATTTATAAAAATTTAGTATGTAAACATGAAACGAATTTTTCCATTTTTGAATATTATACCAAAAAAATTGTATATAAAATTCAAAACAATACAAAAAAGAATGACGTTCTTAACATTTGTCATTTGTTTTTTTTAGAAAAATACAATTAACAGTTTTTTTTCGAAAAATAATAAAAACTTACAAAAGTGAACACTAACAACTTTTGTAAATTGATTTTTGACTACATTATATTTTGAAAACACATAAAGATATCACTGGTTGACAAAATTACGTTTTTTTCATGTTGCACAAACAAAGGAATACTGTTTAAAAGGATTAAGATGTCCTAAATTCGAATCTAACCTTTAAATTTTTCTATCACATCAAGTTTTTAAAATATGCCCCTTTAAAAATGCTAAAAACAAACAAAAACGGGTTTTTTTAAGCCTAAGTTCAAACTCAAAATATCTCTTAACAATAATTGTATGATGATTTTGAAAAGTACAAACCCTTCTCTTTTGGATACAATTCAAAGGATTTTAGTATCTTACTTAGTTTCTGGAAATTCGCATTATTTATGAGTCTTTATTTGAATCTATATGAAGTCTCGAAAAAAACTTGAATTTGATACTTTAATAGTTTTGTAAATTACGTTTTGGACTACATTTTTAGTGCTGATTTCGAATCCAAACTCATATTTTAACTATTTGCTCAAGTTTTAAAAATACCCGTTTTCAACATCATTTTTACATTTTTTAATATATTTCAAAAACTTGCTGTAATAGAATTATTTAGACAACAGATTCGTTACAAGAACCAAACTTACTTTCAAACCGTTTTGACTTTTTCTGTTGAAAACTATTTTAGCAAAAGTGGTTAAGCGTTTCTTTTAGTTTTTTGTTAGACATGTGATATCTAACAAACTTTGAAGTTTTTTTCGAATATTATATGAAATAATATAAATATTTCAATTTAATATTGAATAAAGGGATTTTAGATTTGGAAAACATTCAGGGATTTGATTGAAAAAAGGCTACTAAATAAATTTAGACAGCCTCAATAAGCCGAATATACGTGTTTTTTCGCATTTTAAAAAGTAATATCTGAAAAACCTGATGTGATACATTAATTTTAAAGTCGGATTTTAAATTAAGGCCTCCAAAACCCTTTGGAAAAGTGCAATTTCAATGCCAAACCTTGTCGACCAGTGTATTGTATAGAAACGTATTTTGTTGTATAGATACAAATAATTATTTTGAATTGAATATCTTGAGTCTTGACTGAAAAAAAAAAAAACACTTAAACTTCAAATATTATTAACGTCATAGTTTTTTAGTTCTTTAAATAGCAATTTAGCTTATTACATAAACAATATCATTCCAATTTCTCTTTTCTCTAATATTACATAATGCAGAAGCAAAATACTTTTTTTTTTCGAAATTTGAAAAAAAAAAGTGGTACTAATGTCACTCAAATTGTTCCTTTGTCTAGAACTTATGTCATATCCAAGCTATTTTTACTCTTTTCTTTTCTATTTCCCCTCAATTTTGAAAGAATTTTTTCATACATTTCGTATGTTCAAGACGCAACGCCACCATTCAACGTTGACATGTGTTTCAACGATGTGATTTTGAAAAACGATGAAAAGCCTCTTTATTTTCTGTTTTATTCCATATTTCGTCTACTGGTAGGGGAGCTGCATGATTTATTGTCAAAAGTCATAAAACTTGTTATAGACTGGGTCTTGATCTTTCCGTTTAAATCATTTTAAGGGAGTTCGTATATGTCAGACACACATATAGGTAATACAAAGCCCAATGCTTAATGCTTCTTTAAGTTGCTTGCCTTAGTACAACTAAACAAAAAAAAAACGAATTCTTAGAGGTATTAATACCTAATAAATCATAAAGGTTACTAATGGACTTATATGCCTATCGTCGTCGTCGTCGTTTCCTCCAGATACAACATAAATATCAACTTCAAAACACTGCCTAAACATTTGAGATTAATAATGAGACGCAACAAGAATCTCCTGCAGCAAATTTGATTGTTGAATTATTTATTGCTATTAAGGATACGACGCACGATACGTGAATCTAAGCCTGCGAAATATACTGTTTTTCGTTCAATCAAAATTCGTTAAAGGCAACTTGTCAAATTATCGCAAACTTCTAAATCATTTTCTTTTTTTTTTAAACGATGCGAAGGAAAAAACTGAAATTTCATTTTCACACAGAAATAAAATTGCGACCTAAATTTGAGTTCTTAAAGTTCATTTCTCCGTCACGGTCATATTTCTCTCATATTTCCTCCTTTTAACCTCCCTGAGTTCTCTAAAAAAAAAAAATCAAAAAAATAATTTTTCCTTTTAGTCAAAGAGCCATATTTTTCCATCTCCATTCCCATAAATTTTGCTCAAAACTTCACATAAAACACAAGCAAAGCAAAATAAAATAAAACAACAACTTTTCCCTTCAATAATTATATTTGTGTATTTCATTTTCACGTCTTTGATTTGAACTTTTGAATTTCCAACTACGAACCAACTTTCCCAACTCCCAGTCCCAACTCCCTCATCCCTCATTCCCATTCTGGATCACTAAGTCTTAACCAAAAAATATAAAAAAATAAAACATCAATTTTGGCCCAAAGTTATGACAAAAGTGTAGAAAGCTATTATTTTTCTATACATATTTTTACAAGAAAATTAAAGAGTCCCTCTGATTGAGAGACCGAAAAAAAAAGGAATATAAAACCTTATAAGAGTATGAGAATGGGCGCCAGGAAGAGATATTGTGTGGTATATGTGCGATGCAGGATAAAGGACCCCAAACCAACAAGACAACAACTTATCACAAAACAACAATAACAACATATCAGAGACTATATTATAGGTAGTAGGTAAGGAAAAATCTAACAATGGTAACAAGTTCTTATAGAGAGAGAGAGATCGAGATAGTGAATGGGAGAGATGGTTTCGGTTTTTAACCAAGGAAGATGGAGGTTTGTAAGACTGTGTATAGGTATATGAAGGTTAGTACTTGGAAAATAACTTTTATAACAGGAAGTGTAATAAGGTTTGTATACGGTAATTTACCTTCATATTGCATAAAAACAGTAACTTTTTTTCCAAATAAACAACTTTAAGTCTCTTATTATTTGTAAGAGGGGGCAAGAGAAAGATGAAGAGGTGGTGATTCAAATTCTTAGAACCGAGGGCAGTTTTATTTTTTTTTTGATATGTTTTCTTTGATTATACAGGCTTTCCCAAAAAGAGGTTTTATTTTAATATTTTAAAACGAGTACATTTAAAGTGAAGTAAATGGCTGTTGTACCCGTAGTGTAATTGTTACTGTAGGACTGTCATGCCAGAAGTCTTGTATGGGTACGGCCTGTTGCGATTAATTCACAAATCCTCCAAGAGTGATTTTTTTCATGAAAAGATCTTTCTCAAATTATCCGTTTGGTGTCGGCATGAAACTGTAGGTGCCCTCCATGTTTGGAATGTATGCCATTAACATCATCAGCAAAATGCCCGGCATAGCTACGGTTGCAAATAATACTCGAACAATTTGGGCTATTGTGGAATCTTGACATTTGTCTTATCATTCATGTGTCCTCAATACAGTCTTAAGGAATATGATTTAAAATCACGAAAATAAATATAAACCAGCATAAAAGTGTTCATATAGGCGTTTCGCCCCGATGTAATGGTTGGGCTCATCAGAAGATGACCATTAAACTATTAATTCGCAGTTGCTCTATGTAGCTCGGATTATATGGAATAACGATTTATTCGGGAAAATATGCGTCAAGACAAGGTGTAATTGTCATCTTCTGATGAGCCCAACCATTACATCGGGGCGAAACGCATATATGAACACTTTTATGCTGGTTTATATTTATTTTCGTGATTTTAAATCATATTTATTAAAATAAACGGTCAGGAAAAAACAATTCGACTGTTAACAGTCAAATATTTCTTCTTCAAAAGTCTTAAGGAGTTAAATGGCAAAATCTTGTCAAAGTTTGATCACCTCAAAGTCAGGAAAATTCTGTTCCCAAACTGCAAACTGTGTTTGAAAAATGTATCAGTAGTTAGTGGATCTAGATGCTAGTCAAACGTTGCGCTTCTAGGAATGCTCCTAAGTTTACCCAATTTTGGCAGTACTTAAAGTACAAAGATTTGTTTTTTTGCCGTACTACGTGAATGTAGAATTTCTTGACACACTATCTTTCCCGTCATTGCAATGTCAAAGAATTCAAATCTAATGTACAACGACACCCCCTTTCCAACTCTTTACACTTTTCCTAATGCTCACTTCATGTCTTTGGAATATTAAAGGTACCTAGGTATACAAAATCCTTTAAATGTGAGCTAAAGAAAAAACCTTTATTTACATACTTACGTCCTCGTTTGTGTGCATTCTGTTCAAATAATCAAATTAACTGTTCGGTTCCATGGAACAAGAACATTTTTCATATGGTGTTTTTTTTTTTTTGGGGGGGGGGTCACACCAATTAGTAAATATAACGCATATAACGTGCCAATTTGAAAACTCACTTTATTAAAAACGGTCTCTTCTAAGAAATATGTAAGCACTACCCCCTCAAACTTTTTTTAGAACTCCAAATCTACATTTTTTTCCAGACAGTCTTAAGGACGTATAACTGAAGCTCTCCAGTAAACTGTTCGAAAGTGTAAATGTTTAGAAGTAGATTAATTACATTCTTTTATCCTGGACTAATTTTTATTATTCAAAAAAAAAATGTCTACGCCCCTGTTTCCAATATTTCCCCATAAATAAAATATTCGGTAAGGTGTGAAGTAAAAGTAGAGTAGGAGGTTATTATTACATTTACCGACATTAGCATTCTCTGATGTAAGGAGCAAATCTTTTTCTGGAACTCCTCCAATTTCAATAAATCTTAATGTTTTTGGTTTTCGCTTTGTTTTAATCTTGTTTTAGAAATATGTACCATAATCCATATAAAAATAGAAAAGAAAATCAAATAAATTAGCTTGAATTATTTCCAGCCTTCTTACACTCTTTACACAAAACCTTCTGAATTTATTTGCCATCAAAACTCACACACATCAGGATGTTTGGTAATTCTTATAAGATTGTATTCTTATATTGTTAGGTGCTTAGAAAATGAGTATAGTATTCAATCATTAATTAGGCCAAAATTATGTTCAATTGGGGGAAGATAAAAAGCTTTACAAAGAAAAAGATTGAAATAATGTTGAAAAGAGTGTCTATGGCATATGAATGTGAGAATGATGTGAGAATGTTGGTTGATTATAATGAGAAACTTGTCATTGTCATAATTTCTATACATAAATAAATATGATGAAAGAGACTTGAAGGAGATTTTGGCGTGGTTTTGTTTATTAATAAAGAAAAGAATATGATAAATTAGACAAAGATGATAATTAAGGTTGCAATTTATGTATAGGGTTTTTAAATTGGCGCGGGTAGATTTTGACGCCCCGTGGCGGCCATTTTGTTTTGCTGACATCTGTCAAATCTTTTGTTTATTATTCAGTTGTTTACGCCAAATTATCATGGCAAGTTACACGATTAAACATCACGTTCAAATAATAAAACTTTATTTTCAAAATGAATGTTCGTTAGCACAAACGTTGCGCTCATTGCGCCCATTTTATGGTAGACGTGGTGGCCCTTAACAGTCGACTCTTCAACGTTTGGTGGCCAAATTTGAGATGACCAGTTCAGTAAACAATCAGCCATCACCCGTACATTTAAGGAACGCAAGATCGGCATAGAACATCGCCGCGGTCCGCGAAAGTGTACAGCAAAACCCGAGGCAGTCTATCCTCGCCGTGCACAAGAACTCGGCCTTTCGCAGACTTCAAGTTGTTTAATTTTGCGTCGGGACTTGGGCTTACACCCGTACAAGATCCAACTGAAACACGAGCTTAAAGTTCATGACTATAGACAACGCCGTTTGTTCGCTGACTGGGCTTCGAATCGTTTGGAAGACGACCCCAATTTTTGCCGAAATCATCTTTAGTGACTAGGCGCCTTTTTGGATGAATGGCTGTGTTAACAAGCAAAGCTGCCGTATATGGGACGACACCAACCCACGCGAGGTTCACGAGGTGATAATGCATCCTCAAAAAGTTACCGTTTGGTGTGGATTTTGGGCCGGCGCGGCGTGGCGGCCTAATCGTCACCATTAACAGCGAGCGCTACATAACGATGATAACTTATTTCTTATGGCCCAAATTGAACCATATGGACCTAGACGATATGTGGTTCCAGCAGGACGGCGGCGCGGCGCTACGTGCCAAACAGCAAACGCCACGACATCTACACACAACATCTACCCGCCCTTATTGCAAAAACCCTATATATGCTTATCATCTTCATATGTATTATTTGTTAGTAAGTCTGCCATTTCCGGCTCTCACACTGCACCAATTTTGACAAATAAGGTGTCATGTATTGTATACGTTTTAGAGTGAGAGTTATTTCTTACGTTAGGATTGTTCTTAGGATGCGCTAAGTCAGTTGATAAAAAGTGCGGAATGTTCTATTTCAACGCAACTCATCTCAATCCGGAATAACTCATACCGAAAACAAAAATTCATCCCAAGAAAAATGTCACACTGGTATTTGAAAATTACAAATTTGTATCTGTCCTATTTCCGTTTGGGTTTAGGGTCAATTCAAATTATTTTTAAATGTTTCGTCAACTTGGACGAAAGTGTAGCCTTAAAAAAAACTTTGCTTCAGTACATTTTTAGACAATTTTTTTAAAGTTCCCATTTTAAGTTATTTTACTCGGTCCGATTTGTCGAATTCAAAGCATTGAAATTTATCGACGTGTTTCAAGGTCTCTAGATCGTTAATCAGTAGTTTTTAGAGAGATACCAATACTCTTCTTCTTATTACATTACTCAATAAATTGTCTTCTTGTTCTTTAGCTGGAAATAAAAGAAATATTATATTTTATTATATAAAAACAAAGAAAGTTCGAAAACTAGATACCTTCAATGTTTTTGTTCTATATAAGATGACAAGTCATAAGAATTTCATTAAGTGTCACATTGCATTGCTCCTTTGGGGGTGTAAAGTATCTCTCTGTAGTAAAGATGCTTAAACTTAAGCGGATAACATACCTATACTATACATAGATCTTTTACTCCTTTCAACTTGACCCTTCATATATGAAGGAAAAGAAAATCAGCAATACCAACATAATAAAATAAAGTTAGGTATAAAGTTAACAAAGACGAATAAGAAAAAACCTATGTATATGTAAGTGTACACAAAATAAAACAATCTCAGGTAAACAATGCAATCTTCTGAACTCTTGAAGTCATAACTTAACCGCTTCCTAAATTGCTCTTTTTTTTTTGTTGTTGCTGCTGTTGCTGTTGTGGTTTGGTACTGTTATGTTGGCTCTTCAGTTTTCCTATTCCGCACTTGTCACACTTAGCCTCATAACAATTCTTGAGTCCTGTGAAAAACTGAACTGTGAAGAAACAAAAAAAAAATACGTTTGTATATAAACATAAATATAAAAACAAAGAGCAATAAAAGAGGACACGACACCAGTATACAGTATAGGATAGGGTATAGAGAGAGTATAGCTTATAATATGGCATTGTTGTTCTTTTTGGATGGTAGCGAAAACCTCGAAGAAAATCCTTCTTAAATAAATGGTCGACAAAAAGGATTTAAGTGTATTTGTTTTCTTTATAGTTTCTTTTTTTTTTTGTTGTATTATATTTAACCATAAGTGTCGCGTGAATCTGCCACAAGGAAAAGAATTAGCGAACTGAAACAATGTAACCTGTGTTGCCGAGTGCGGCAAGTATCTGATTTTTAAAGCTTATGTAATTGAAATTATCAGCTACCACAGAGTTGACACACTTAAAGCTTAAAAGTGTCTGTCTAATTCTAATAAATCAATTAGAATCAATAAATTTTCAGTAACGTTTTTGAAGAAAATACCATAGAAGAATTTTGAAATCATTAATGCCTTCGTTCTTGAAAAAATCGAGTCGAAAATCAGTTCTTCTCAGTTATGTTGGATTTTCATTTTTATAAAAGAAATGTTTTTTTGAGTTTTCTTAAAAATTTATTTTTCAAAGCATACAATTATTTTAGACCAAATTCGACGTGACAAACATTTTGTTTCCATTTTGTAAGTGCTGTGAAGTAAGGTCAAGTAAAAACAAAAAACAACTTTCAAAGATTGACGCTATTGCACTTTGACAAAGTAAAATAAGTTAAATTCTTGAAAGTTGGCCTTATTTCACTCAGCCTTATTTTTTGATTATTAAAAAACGGTTAGCTGAATTTTCTTTCGAATTACACCAATTTGGTATCATGTTAAAATATATTATACACAATTTTAGAGATATTTTTTCGGGAAGAAAATGTTTACACTTTTTTTAAATTAATATATGTATGTAGTTAAAAAACCCGACTGCTTTGAAGTCGATATCTCTGTTGGTTCTAGATTCTAAGGAAAAGTTGAGAAATGTCAATATTGTAATGTGTATACACTCTTTATCTCTTTTACACTCTTTATCGTGTTATAGTAGAATAAGGGCAACATCTAGTGATTAAGAGGAGAACGCGCTTCGAGAACATTCAGCGCCTACAAGAACCTAGTAGTGTCTCGAACCGATTTGAGGTATATAAATAGGTGCTCGGAAGCGAAGCGGTTCATTATTGGTTGTGAACTGCGATAAAGTAAAGACTGTGTTTGAAAAGTAATAATTGAAAGTGTTCAATAAATAAGTTTGGAACAATTTAAATAAAGTAAAAATGTTGTTTTATTTACAAGTGTGAATAAGTTTTAATTGTCGGACCAAGCCGAATATTACAATATTTTCAATTTAAAAACAGACCGTTTAAAATAACTTTCGTAGTCAACTAGTTTTAATAAAACAACAAACTACCTGCTTTTCAAATCCAATTTTTTTTTTTCACTTAAGTTTTTCAATATCGGAATTAGAAGCGGAGGTTTCTGGTCTAAATAAAGATACGAATGCTGGTCCTGATGAAATTCCACCTATTCTACTTAAAATGCGTTCGACCACACTCTCTAGAGTCTTATGTGTTATTTTTAATTATTCGCTAACATATGGTGAATTTTTTTCACAGTGGAAAACATCTTCATCAAAAGTGGCACAAACCAGGATATATCAAACTACAGTACAGACCCATTAGTAAATTATCTTGAATACCCAAATTGTTTGAAAAAATAGTTTGTGGTAAACTAAATTTTTTTTTTAAAGAAACCATATCCCCCTTCCAACATGGTTTTGTATCTGGCAGATCAACTACATACATCAAATCTAACCATTTTCACAAATTTCATTCTAAATTCAGTAGAAAAAGGTTATCAAGTTGACGTTATCTAAAGCGATTTTTAAAGCCTTTCATAGGGTGCATCATAAAATCTTAATGCAAAATTTATAATTTATAGGATTTTATTCAAGCATGATTAAATGTTTATTGACTAATCTTACAAGTTGTTGTCAAAAAGATTCGAATATATCAAATACATTTTCAGTCACATGAGGCATTCCACAAGGCAGACACCTAGGTCCATTGCTGTTCCTTATATTTATTAACGGCCTTCCTGATATCTTTACAAATTATATGCGTCTTCTGTTTGCAGATGACCTACAATATTTAAGATGTATTAAAAGTTGAACCGACAAGCTAAACTTTGTAAGTCATATAGAATTTATGGTACATAAGGCCAACTCCATGTTGGGCTTCGTCTCACGAAATTCTTTTGATTTAAAGGATCCTTACACACTAAAATCTCTTTAAGTTGCATCTGTAAGGTCCATTCTAGAATACTGCTGCATAGTATGGGACCCACATTATAATAACCATATAAGTAGAATCGAAAAAGTTAAAAAAAAGGACAAGATTTGTAGTTAACAAACTGGGATGGAACATTGAAATGCCTTCGTACAATTTTAGGTGTCCAGCTTATTGGCATTCAGACATTAGAAAACCGGTGGTAGATGTTTGCTATAACTTTTAATAAGGATATCTTATCCTATCATGTTGACATAACATTGACTTTAATTTTCATTTGAGAAAAATATCTTTTAAAAACATGTTAAGTTTATAATTATTTTTAGCGAATTCAAAGAAATGCTTGTTATTATAAAAATAATGATACTTTTACAATGTTTATTTAATGTTTTTATAATTATTCCATTAGTCATTTTGAGTGTATAAGCTCTAATTGATGTAAACAAATAATTTTTTGGTAGTCTAAGTGACAATTTCGCCAAAATTGTCTTCAAAGTTAGAAAAAAAGCGACAAATATTAAATCCATAAACATTTACATACTTTAAACGGCTTTTTAAATATTTTAAAATATCAGAAAAATCGTGACAAAATATAAAAACAACAATCGTTAAACTTTGATTATAGTCTAACAGCCCTATTATGGCTATCAACTATCAATTATTTGATAACTAATAACTTCTATTAATTTATTGATAATTTGGTATTATGAGTATCAAATGATAATTTTTCACCCATTGTGAATACTAATCAATTTAAGATTGTGAATAGGTTTTGTTTGGTGTTTGACGTTTGTCATTTGTGTTGAGTTCTTGTGTTTTGGCCTATAAATAATTTCGGCGGAATAATGTAAGTTGTTTTCATTAAATAAATTTCTCTTTTTTCTTAAAAATATTTTGTTTATTAAGGAGTAGAAAAGTTAGCAACAGAAAACAAATAGAAAGGCTTGTGGAACTAATGGAGGAAAATCCTGAGGTTGTAAAAGGCATTTGTGGGTTTGAAGCATCTCGTAATACTGTTTATTTTAGCTTGCACGATAAACCTTCGTTCCTCAGTACAATTGCCTTCCAACAACAATTCTAGTGAAGGCATTTCGTTCTTCAATTTGTATATTCAATAAAAACTACAAAAAACTTTTATAAATCGTATTTAAATTACAATTCTTTACCATTTACAAATATTTGATACATTTGTCAACGAAGATTTTGTAGCTGATAGAATATTTGATGGGTATCAATATGTTTGATAGCCGTAATACCGAGTTTATCAATAACGCTATTCACAATAGATCTTTTAATTCACTATTTATCAAAAATATTGATAATTGATCACCATAATACGGATTTTGTTGATAATTATCAACTATTATCAAATATCGTGTTGATACTTGATAACCATAATAGGGCTGTAAATATTGTTTTGAGGTTAAGATGAGAACTTAAAAGAAAATAAAGTTAAAAATCTTTGAAATTTGAAGCATTTAAAAGAAAAGGATTTCGAAAGTTGATTCCTTGCATTTTGTTTTTAAAACTAGACTTATGCTTCAATTTCCTTAAAAATACAATTTTTTGAAAGGTATTTTTTGTTTCAAGAAAATTCCAGCACCCCAAAATTATAATGAAACGGCAACATTTTCCGTATTCGTACAGCATCTCCACCTCCATATCATGGTATGTACCTCTAATGAAAATAACGGGAACTAAGTAACAACAAAATGGCGAATGTGAACTCGTGAGCGCGCGAAATAAGGATATCCGAGGGAATATATTTAAATTGGGTTCCATTTCTTTTTTCGTTCTTCTGTTTTCTGTTCCTGCTTCTCGTTTTTGGAATATGTACTTGAAGTTGAAGTTGAAGATTGTTTCTTATTTTTGTTTCATTTTTGTCGTTCTTATGTTGTGTAGGGAGAGGTTATACCAAAAGTGGTACTTTAGTAGTCGCAAAATATCTCCACTTACGAAAATTATTCTAAAAGCGAGAACATTTTCTTTTTATTATACTTGAAAGGAAGATGGGGATATTATCAGCAGATGACGACGTCGACTACGACGACGAAAACGATGAAAACGACAACAACCACGACGACGACGACGACTGTATTCAGTATAGATATATAGAATAACGACTATACTATAGGTATATAGGTTTTTGCTTTTGTAAGCAATGTAATTTTGCCTGTATCGTGTTTTTGAATCCTCCACACGAACTTTTATTCTTTTTATTTTTCTTATAGAGGGTTTTACATTAAATACTTTATTAGTCCTGTTTTGACTGTTCTACTATACTTACACTCGCTTTGTTCGGCGCGAAACGATGATGATTTTGTATTGTTTTGAATCCTTGAAATACAAAAAAAAAAAAGAGAAATCTTTATACAAGTTTGTATGTAGATACTTTTTTCAGCTCCCGGAAGAATAACAAACTTTTTTGTTTTACCGAGTTTTCTTCTACAAGGATAAATCATCAAATTTTGTTTCTCGATTTTCTATATGTTTCGAAGAATTCTTTTCCCGGCTATAGCTTTACTTTCGCATTTTTATTTTATTACTTTTTTTTCTGGAAGAAATACAAAATAACAAATATGTATGTATGTATGTGTATTGGATAGAAATAGTCGTCTGGTATATTTTCAATTGCATTTTCAAATGCAGAACAATCATTTATACTCGCATACAACTGTATACCAAACTATACGTTTAAAAAAAGGAAGAAGATAAAAACCCTTTTCTGTTTGAATTTTACTTGAATCCTCCTACACACTTGTAATTTTTGTTTTGTATTATCTTATATAACGAATGAAGGATATTTTTATTATTTTTTTTTTTTCATACTGAAATTGGTCTTTGAGCGGAAACTTAGGACATTGGCAAAGAAGGAAGGAAGTCCAAGAGCGCAAAATTTATATATAGTTTTATATATATAAAAAAAGAATAGATACCTTCTACCAGTACTACTACTAGTATTATACTGGTTCTGGTGGTATATAGATAGTAAAAGTTTTCCGTTGCAGAAAATTGAACAATTTCCGGTTGAATTTTTAGTTTGATATTTTTACCGGAAGAAAAATGAACAGAGAAGGATAAATGAAAAATAATGCTAGTTTCTAGGGAAACACATACAAAAAAAAAAAAACAAAAATATTCTCTCTGTTCTTTATATACGCACCTTTATGGAAAAAATAACTCATATAGTAAAGCGTTATGGAAAAGGAGAAAACAGTTTTTGAATCATTTGTTTTGTGAAATTAATTTAATAATTTTGCTTCAGGTCTTTAACATAATAAAAGTCCTGTGAAAACATAGACAAATTCTAGAAACCTTGTCTTAAGAAAATTATAAGACGCATCCTTAAAAGCCATAACTTCATTCCTTAGGATTTCTTGTACGGAAAAGGATTACATTGGTCAACAAGGTAATGTCGGTGGTAATCAAATTATACTTTTTCTAAGGTTTTTGATTGCTTTAGTCCGAATATGACTTTAAAATCAATCAAGTCAGGTTTTTGAAATTCAACCTTTTATAACTCAAAAATTCCTTATATTAGGCTTAAAATTTTAAAACATTTTAAAAAATTACAATCCCTCCGAAATTACGTTTAAAAATGTTTAGCATCTAACTTATTTTCCAAAAAATTCTCATTAGTTGTAAGTCTTCATCTACCATAAGGATTATCTTTGAGAACACGCATTTATGCTAAAACGGTTCTTAACAGAAAAACTCAAAACGGTATAGCAGCAATTTTTGATTTTATTACGAATTCGTAGTCTTAAGGTTATAACGTATCGAGTTTTTTGGAAAAATAAGAAAAAAATAATATACAAATATTGTTGGCAACGGGTGTTCTTGAGTTTGAGCACATATAGCTGAAATCGGAGTTCGGACTCAAAATAAGCACTAACAATTAACTTTTAAATTAATTATTGAAAAACATAAAGAAATTACATGCAAGGTTTTTCAAAACTTCACATAGAGTCAAATAAAGCCTTAAGTCATGTCATATGTAATGAAATTAGGAATTACGAAAACTAAGTGAGATACTAAAATGATCTAAAATGTATCTAGAAAATACAAATTTGTACTTTGCAAATTGATCATACAATTTATTGTTAAGGAGTATGTTGTGTTTTAACCAAGCATAGTTTTCAGAAGGGCATATTTAAAAAACCTGGTGTGGTAAAGAAAATTAAAGGCAAGATTGCAATTCAGGACATCTTAATCCTTTAGAAAAGTATTGTTTTGTAAATGTACTAGAAAAAAAACGTAATTTTGTCGATTGGTGTTTTCTGAAATTGAGATTTACAATTTTCACTTCTCTTATGTTAGGCCTATGCCCCTAAGTTTTACAATATTTTTCAGGAATGTTTCCTCTCAATAGTTTCTTGTAAAAGGGTTACATTTTTTGACTCAGAAAAATCTTTTAAAGAATAAGTTGGTACATTTTTTCTATTAAGTGAGTGTTTTTTACTTTTAATTTCGGGTTCCATTTCTAGCAAAAAATGTTTTAATTTTAGAATTTTGAACCACGTTTGTTTTGTCCAAAGTCCAAGTTACAAATTTTTGAATAGTTTAAAATTTTGAGTCACAAACACAATAATTTGAAGTAATAGATGAAACATCTCATGAAACCTCATGTTCGTCGATTTTAAAAAGGCCTTCGATCGGGTTAGTCGTGATGTTATCTGGAGATCGCTTGTTGCTAGAGGCATTCCAAATAAAATTGTTGCTATAGTAAAAGAGTCTTAGAGTCTTACAACAACGCAAGGTGTTTCGTTTTGCACAATGGACAGCTTTCCGACGCATTCGAATTGTGGCAGGGAGTAAGACAGAGTGATGTATTGTCACCTATTCTGTTCTTGCTTGCTATTGATGATGTTATGACTGCTACGGTGGGTGTCTACTCCAGGAAAATAGCGCTCCGTACCAAGTTAAAGTTGTTTGAGTCCAACGTAAAATCCATGCTGCTATATGCCTGCGAAACGTGGAAGTGCTCTGCTGGCATCTCGAGAAGGTTGCAAATTTTTGTCAACCGCTGTCTACGTTACATCCTTAACATCCGGTGGCCACAAACCATATCTAACAATAAACTGTGGCTCAGGGCTGGGAAAAGAAAAGTGGATGTTGACATCGCGCAGAGAAAGTGGCGCTGGATTAGCCATACATTGAGGAAGCCGGACGACAACATAGCAAAGCAGTGCTTTCAATAGGAACCTCAAGGTAGAAGGCGGCCTGGAAGACCAAGAGAAACATGGAGATCATCTGTCATGAAGGAAGCTCTGTCCCAAAACTTGGAGACGTGGTCCCAGCTGAGGTATCATGCTAGGAATAGAGAGAGATGGAAGGAACTGGTTGCCGGCCTATGTTCCAGGAGGAGTTAAAGTGCTGCTACTAGCAGCCGGAAACGAAGAAGAAGAGAAGATGAAACATTGATCACGAATTCAAAGAAATTAATTTGAAATGATGCTACGTTGCAAGTTATGAAAGCCAAAGATCATGAATATCGAATATCTTCGTTTCTATAGATTCAACAATGTTAAAATCCATCCTCAAATTTTTTAAGCATTCGATTTAAAACAGTTTAAAAAAAAGTAATGTACTCAACCTCTTTAAAGACAGACAAGACGGCAGGAAGCACACATATATACAGTTTTTAGACGACCGTTTTCTGTCATGACTCAAAAAAATCAATCATCCAAAGTCTTTGTAAGTCTTCCAAAAGATAACATCGAATAAAAAGTTTGAAAGTAGTCTTAAAAATCTTGAGTAAATGTTAATTTTTGCTCCCAAATCTGAACATTTAAATATGTGACTATATTATTTGTTTTTTTTTTTGAGTTCAAGAAAATATCCTTAGGGAAGAAAACTCATACGAAAACCTTCATATATCACAATAATATCTTTCCTTCTAAAATAATGGGAACCGAATTTTCGATTATGCTTTTGAGAAAGAGCCTCATTCTTTTAAAGTGGCTCTTAACATAAAATTATCAAAACATTTGCATATAATGTTTCCTTATCCATTTCCTCTAATTCACTCGTAACATTCCCATTAATCATATATAAAAACCCTTAAAATGTTGTTTGTTTTCTCGTTCCAAGGCCAAAAATCATCTTCCTATACATATATCTATACTAAATTCCAATTTTACACATCTTAAATATCCATTAAAGTAAAGCCTTTAATTTCCACATTCTCTAAGCATATACGTATATTTAAACACATATGTAAGTATTATAACAAAAATTTAAATCTGGAACAAATCAGTTTTAACACCACACATATAGATATAGATATACTTATGCGCATATAAGGACCTAAATATTGCCATTAACTCTGTTAACCCTCAAAAAAACCTTTTTTCTTGTTACAAACCATTTTCTAGATTTACCTTATACATAATGGGCATTCAACCCTATGTCGTAAATTACCCCCAAACAAATGAATAGAAAGTAAGAAAAAATAAAAACGAACACCTTAAATCCCATAAAACCTCGTCTAATATATCCCAAGGACTCTTTTTAAAAATGCAAAAGTAATCCCACCTTAACTATACCTTTCTATTTCTTATAGCCTGACTTATACTCTTTTTCTCTATTCAAACACTATAAGAAAGCTTAGTTTGCTTTAACCCACCAATAATGCGAAAGGAGCAAAAATTCCGGACTTAATATATATTTTTGTGTCCCCTTTAGGAATAATTAAATTAAAATTTATCACGCAATTAATTTTACACTTTCGTTTGAATTTTAATTGCTTTCAAGGGGTTTTTCGATGGTAGTTAGATGTGTACTTCAGACTCCCTCCAGCCAGTCAAGACTCCACCAACCAAAAATAAAACTCCTTTAGCACGTTATCAAGAACTTAAATATTAATTTTTTTATGGAACTCATAATATTTCCTAAATCTATATATTTTAATATTTTAATGTAGTGTTAATTTTGGAATCTGTTTTTATTGTCTTTGCAGACTTGCTACGAACTGGAACGATACCTCCGGGATGAACCCAAACTTCAGTCGTACAAGAAACTTCACACCGAATTAGATTCGGCATGGGAGATATTTTCAACACCTGCACGCATCCTTGAGAAATTGAAAATCAAGGAACAAAATCTCGACTCGATATCGACGAGTTCCGAGTCGTCGGCGTGTTCGGGCATATCGTGGGACAGTTCACTAAGTTGTTCGGTGGTGGTGAAAAAAGAGAACATCGATGTGGACGAGGATGAGGATAATAATTCGGATAGCTGTGAGGAGAATATGTCAACGTCGCCCTCTCAAATGGAAAAGTCGATAAAACTGCGTCTCATAGCCACAGGCACGCAGAGTATGAACAATTACAGTCCGCAAGCCAATAACACCACCAGCAATAGTAGTAATAGTCATCGAGATTACCATCTACCGACACTGACGCCACCCTCGTCGCCGGAATCGATACGAACCAACAGTAGCAGCAGTAATAGCAGCAGCAGCCGCATCAGTAGCTGTTATACGTTAACGGCTGCGAGCCTAGCTGCCCTCATTAACCGCCAACAGCAATCGGGTGGTCTGAGATTCTCGACGTCTTCAACGAATACAGTTCCTGCTGGCATCACCACTGTTCATCACACTTCACCATCGACAGGGGCATCTGTGACAAGCGAACAACATCCGGCGCACCATCAGCAAACGCCTTCGCAAAAGCAGCAAGCTTCACAGACCCAGCAGCAACAACAACAACAGCAGCAGCAACAACAACAACAACAGCAGCAACAACAACAACAACAGCAACAGCATCACATTCCTCGAAGTGCCATAGTGCGACTGACAACAACTACAACACCTGCGGCTCATGGCAAGAATGGCGTTAGTCTGGCCCGTGTGATACAAGTTAGCCAACAAAATCTCCAGCAACACGCTGCGATCGCTCAACGTGGAACGACTGCACAAAATCCACAAGTGACCGCATGTAAGTTTTAAGGATGAATATAAGGACTTCAAAGATGTAATATCTTATATGTTTTTGGTTTTTTTCAAATTGGGTTTTTTAGTGACCACAAAACATCACCAGCGACAACATGAACATTTACCAGACTCAAAGCGAAGGATACACAAGTGTCAGTTTTTGGGATGCAAAAAGGTCTACACCAAGAGTTCACACCTGAAAGCACATCAAAGAACGCATACGGGTAAGTTTTTATACACCTACGAGCACAGACATTTATTTGTCAATCTTCATTTTTTTTGAAAATTAAATGGTCAAATGTTGATTTAGAACACTAAAGCTTCAGTAGCTGAGTATTGTTAAAGTTATTCATACAAAAGCTATGATTTCATTTTCCTTAAAGGAGGTTCTTGTTAAAAATACAGACTAATGAGTTTTACACTCCGGTTCAATAAATGAAGATCCTTAAAAAATAATTTTTATATAACACACTCAAGGGTATTTTTGTTACCCTTATTATACCAGAACACAATGCAAGCATTAGGAAAGTGAGAAATGGTTTAAAAAGATGATGAGGCAGTAAGGCATTCCACATTCGCCTTGTACGGCTAAAGAATAAATCTCTGAACTTGATACTACGACCGAAGTTGTGTGCGAGTATTGCTCTATGTATAACTTGCTTGAAAGGAGGAATGCAACTGGTTATTTCTCTGGAGCATAATCCGTTTAAATAACAGTAAAAAAGGGTGAGACACATTCCACATTCGCCTTGTACGGCTAAAGAATGAATCTCTGTACTTGATACTACGACCGAAGTTAGGCGCAAGTATTACTGTTTGTATAACTTGCTTGAGAGGAGGAATTCAACTGGCTATTTCTCTGGGACATAATCCCTTAAAATAACAGTAAAAAAGAGTGAGACAAGCAAGCTTATGACGTTGTTTAAGTGACGTAAATAATTTAACGATGATATCGTCACCAATCAATTTGAATGCTCTACGTTCAATACTCTCCAAGAGGTTTAAGTAAGTTTCAGAGATGAGAATTATACTCAAACTTTCAAATCCATTTTGTTCCATTTTCAGCTACATCGCGTATGAAATGATTTCACAAGAGGTGATTGGAGAAACGCACACCTATAATTTTAAGGTTTTCAGAAAGTTACGATAAAAAGCTGATATTTGGCAAAAATTATTGATTTCATGATATAAATATAGTATAATTCATTTTATGATTTTAAGTTGGTAGCCCTGCTTTTTATCACCTGTCAAACTGAACTGTCATTTAAGGTGTCATAAACAATCGCCATTAACGATCGCTTAAAGACAGAACAACACCGTAAAATTATCAAAATTTACCACAAAAATTATGATTCAAATGTTGCTACTTTTCACGGATCATTCATTTCGTGGATTCAAGCTAGTAGCGCTGCCATTTGACACCTGTCAAACTCAACTGTCATTTGAAGTTTCATAATATATTCGTAGAATATCCGCCATTTATGATGCCTTAAAAATCGAATAATGAGATAAAATTATGAAAATTTACTACAAAAGTGATGAAATGTTGCCAATTTTTGTGAATTAGTGAACATTTTTAAGAAATTTGATAAGAGTGGAAACATTTTTGACATCCTAAGTTTTATGAATGATCATACTGTACGCTAAGTCATAAATATTGCTCTCAAAAGTACAATGATCCAAATTTATAGATTTTCCGATATGGTGGAATAACAACCAATTTCCTGGTCGCATCATTTCACGTTTAGGTGCGTCAGTTGTCCACCAAGATCGTGCAATTTTTGCAAGTGTTTAAAAATAACCTCAAAAGAATAGGAACGGCGAATATTCCCTCGTCGACCATTTGAATGATGCAGTTTTTTAAAATGTAACGCAAAGTTCAACCTTTTTAATGGAATTAGACTTTTATCAAAAATGTTTTACTTTACTGTTTAACAAATCTTCTAAGTCATCATCTAAGATATAAACTTTAATACAAAAACAAAAAACTAAGTCAGATATTAAAAAAGAAACGTAGATTTCTCATCGAAGATAAATCATCGGAAATTCTGTCAGATTTGATTTAGTTTTAACCACAAGAGTAAGTTCATTCGATACTTTCAGTATCTAGAAATTCACTCTTTTTTTTATTATAAATATGTCCCAAAGCAGTAGTTACAAAATCAACCAATAATAATTTCGATTCACCTGTCTTCTTCTGTATTTTTACCTTACATAGTAATATTGTAATCGATTTATAGTACTTCAAATTTATATCTTCAATTTTGTTTTTATTTCATTTTTAACAATTCCATAAAAATTTAATCAATTCACATCACATCAAAGACTTCTCCGCAGGATGACAGTTCGATTAATTCAATAGCTTTATCGATAACGTCCTGCCAAATGGCATATCTATCTTTTTTTTTTGGTATAGATTATAACTACCCACCTACCCCAACCGAACACAACCACCACTACCGCTATTTGGCCTCAATCAATAAACCTTTATATATAATCAGAGATGAGAAAAATAACAACATAAAATGGAAAGAAAAAACTCTCCATAAAAACCAACTTACAAAGTACAAAACAAAATTCAATAGTCATTGCCTACCTTCTCAAAGATACAATAAATAAAAACTTCGAATTGGGAAAGATACAAATAAAAAAGAAAATATATAAAATAAGAACCAAAGCTGGATGGATCTATTCTAATGAGAAAATACATTTATCATCATTTTCTTGAGCGAGATGCCTATCACACCTCAAACCCTCTATATAAGGGGGATGTAACTCGACGCCGCCGCCGCCATCCACCAGGCCGCCATTTTACCCCATTTCTATTTTTAAAACCGGAAGTGGTTCTAGTAGCTATGTCTTCCAATAGTCCTACAGTAATGTCACCTTAGAGTGTCCTTTCGTTTTTCTTTATTCTTTATTGAGATTAAGAATCGAAATGAAAAATATAAAAGAATTTATTATTTAGTGTGGGGAGGGGAGAGTCAATGTTTTAGTTAGGTATTTCAATTTTTTTGAAGGGGAGAAATGCCAAATGGATGATGGTAGGGTAGAACAATGAAAGGACTCCGCAGTCCTGGACATTTCACTTTATCCTTGTTTATTTTTTGTTTCTATTTTTTTACCTCCATTCGATTTTCTCATTCCAAAAATCAAAGAAAAATGAGATGAAAGCGATAAGCAAACCAATCACACACATACGCATCAGCAAAAACAAAAAAGTCATCAAAGTGATGCATAAATCCTGTTAAAATTGAAGAACTTCTAGCCTTAGGGTATACCTGATAGACTTGGCGACCTGGACAGGGACACTATATAACTCCGGACTGGCATTCGCAGGGAATAATAAACAACAATCATCGCGGATATATGAGCGCGTATTTTTCGTATATCGAATTTTGTGTGCATCACTGAACTTTTGGATCTGTTCGAAATGATGGCAGAAGTTATTGCTTTTTGTGAATTGCTATGTTGGTTTAAATCGAGAAATTTGGTGTTCAAATACAAATTCCCAGGATAAGAGGAAAAGAGAGACAGGAAGAGAAAAGGACCCATATCAATGATGTTTTGCTGCTTCTACAGTTGATACTATATTTTATGTATAGACACCCAAAATGATTGTGTGCATCCTATTTGACGCCTGAGTTACCACAAATTGGTCATCATTCACGCGATACAAGGGATATAAATGTACAGTACATTCAAATATTGGAATCAGGATATGTATCTATACATGTATAAGGACATGTGAGTCAATTTCGAGAGTTATGTGCATTGAATTAAGTTCACATATAAGGAAATATCTGTACATGCACTATACAACACAACACAGACAGAATTGATGTTTGTTTGCAAAGATGGTAGAAGTAATCGATAAGGGGAAACTCTAGGGCACAGTTTTTCAATTGTTGAATTATATCAGAGTAAAATTACTCTAGAAATAGTGTCAAATAATCAGATTTCCCAACAACCATATCAGAAATTTTTTAAGGAAGTAAAATAAGATGCGTATAAGTGAGAAAAATGAGATTTCCTAACAAATGTTTACTTACTTACTTACTTACTTTGGTCCTTAGACCTATAAATTCCGTGGTTGATCCCATGTTTGAGCGGTTTCCGGCGATGTGTTTGAGCTCCCTCCAGATCTTCCACGATTTCTCCTCGACTATTCTTCTCCACGTGACCTGCAATGCAGCCATTACAAATAATGGTGATAGTATGCAGCCCTGTCTGACTCTATCTAGGATTTCAAAAACTCTTTTGCCAACCTATCTTTATGTAAGATGTGACATTTGGACTCCTCATAAGTCGCCTTTATAATAACGATGAGTTTATCCGACATACTCCTCCTCCCCATACCAAGCCAGGTAAACTCCCTGCTGACGATGTCAAAAGCCTTCTCAAAATCGATGAATAGCAAGTTAAGTGGTCATCGATATGCTCGTTGACGATCCGCAATGTCTTGATGTGATCAATGCAGGAGGATCTAGTGCATAATCAGCAGGTGTTCTCTTACATGTTCTATGATAATCTTTCCCACTTATGCTGCAGGCATAAGTCAAATATCTCTCCAGTTTTCGCACTTCACCAGGTCTCCTTTTTTTTGGTAGCTTGACAATCATTCCCCTTTTCTACCATTGAGCTCTTTGGTTATACTGTCGCAACTATTTGAGGCTTCTTCTATTTCTTGAGGCAAAGTTTTGGTGTAATTGCGTCTATCACGTCTTGAACTACGTTTAACCTCTTTAGTCTTAATGCGGTATGAACAAATGTTTAAATATTTTTTCACTTGTTTAGCAAAATACAAGTGTCTTTTTAAAAATGCTATAAAATTATTAAAATTAAATTTTGTCCATGTTTAATGGCTTTATTAGTAAGATAAAACATTCCCATTAATTATGAAACACAAAGTCGGCATATTCTATCACTCCAATTTTCCAAGATCTTTTTGATGATTTTGAGCTTACTTCTTTGCAATAACGTGTGGAATTTCCTGCTAGATCCGATAATTTTGTTTGTTAACGTAGGTGTCGAGAAGAAAGCGCACCTTATCTGTTATTGAATTTTCGCTTAAAATTGTGATTAAGACTAAGATTCTAACTAAGAAGCTATAACAAAGCAGATGTGCTTTCAATTGCTCAACCAATTGGATATTGTAGCAAAAACTCTAAGTATAAAGTAGCTAGTACGTCAAATATTAAGCTGCTTAAAGCGATGGAGAGTTGATGTGCTTTAACTGAGTCTTAAACTCTCGTCTTCGGAACCTTGGAATCTTAATAATGAATCGTTTTTCTTATAGGTGTTTATAACGCCAATAAAAGTTACGGACATTTTCGCCGTAATAAAAACGTCTTAAGTCAAAAAATTGCATTTTAGGTTTTTCTTTTGATTTGGTGTACCAGCCTTATTTGTCTCTTTCATTTAATACGTATAACTTGAGCTCAGAACAACTGCCAAGTATCGTATTAATTTAATCTTAAGACAATAAGACAGAAAAATTGATATTTGTTTTGTTATTAAAGTTCATTAAGTCTGTGTGACCAGTTGCTGACTTAAGTCCATATTGCCTAAATTCAAGGAACTTGTCGTTTTATACAGCTTAAAACTGATATCCAAAAAGTTGAATAACGTCATGTAACGAAGCGTCACACTCCTACTACCGACCGACATCAATCAACCTCCATCTACCGACCGACACCAATCAACCGCCATCTGCATACTCACCAAGTGAAATAAGTGACCCCAACACGCAGCCGAAATACAAAAACAAAATACGTGCGATATTGTTGTTCATCATTATAGAGTTCACATTTGGTTCCTGCAGGAGAATTGGCTTATGGACCCAAGAAATCCGAAGAAAGGGGAAGCTTGCTCGCCGAAGTTTATTAAAGGTTTTGGGCTTTATATTCAGAAGCGCAAGTTTCCCCCGATATTCCCCTTCTCTATTAAGAGTCGATGGGCCGTTGCTCCATAGCGTAACAACAAACTATTGTCTTATTCCCTTTCACCCTTCCGGTGTCGACGGGCACTTGCCGAATTATTGTGTTATTCCCCTTCACCCTTCCGGTGTCGATGGGCTCTTGAGCGTAGGATTAAGTTCGTATGTAATAGGTATTATTATCTATAGGTATCCTATTGTTTAGTCTTAAGCCGCTTTATTGGATTAGAAAAAATAAAATCTGAAAAAGGAAAATCTAATTCTTTTTATTTGGAAAAGAGTAGTTTGGTCAACTCTCTATACTCGAGTTTCGTGCTTTCTCGAAACGACCCTGGAGTCCGGCGAGCTTACCTCAGCCTAAGGAAAAGAAGCATCACAGTCAGTCAATAAGAAATTATTCGATAAGTTTGATAAAACGTCCACTTGATTCGGAATTCGTTGGGACATGTCTTGAAAATTTTGCATTTTTGTTCATATCTTTTATTAATTTTCATTATTTACTTTTTTTATAAACATTATACCTGCACTTCTCCCTACAAAAACAAAAAGGTCTTTGGCTAAGGCTTTGGAAAAATTCTTTACCTTCGTTTTCGTCTTTTGGCAAAAAAAAACATGATACTCAGAACCACTGATATCATAGTCGGATTATTTATAACTCAACTAACAAAAACTTCAATAGTTCGACCGTCTTCTAATGTGATCCTAATATTTCTTTTTAAAATCTCATTTTCATAAAAATCAAGAAAAATTTATCTTATAATTTTTTGAGACGAATAATTCTTCTCAACTTAAATGCATTTGTATAAGAAGATCCAGCAACTTTCATTAGACTCAAGTTAAAACAAAATTGATTAGCTTAACTCAATTGAACTTTAATCAGGATATAATTTTCTAATAAAATTATCTAAGATCGAATTTTTTCCTTCTATATACATTTTCCAAGGAAACAGAAAAATGTTAGTACATCCTGATACTATCGAATAGCATATACTTCCTGACCCCTTCGATATTAAAACCTATTGGAATTGAAAATCAAATGTCGAACAAATTAATTCCCAGCTTTCAGTTTCAGCCACAAGCATTAAAAGACCATAAATATAGACTTCTAACTCGTTGTCTATAAATTTTCACAAAGCTTTTAAAACACGACAAAGCAATAAAATAATACAGAAAAAGAAGAACAAGAACAAGAAGAGAATAAGGCCAAAGAATCTAAGCATGAAAAATTAAATGCACCCTCTCTCTCTTTACGTACGTTATGTATAGGTACCTAGCTATACTTTAGAAAAATAGTGCTCTTCTAGACTTCTGTATGGTCTCCCTTGAGTGCACACAATGCACATCCACACCGCATAAACCAATAAAGTTGCCATAATTCAACAACTGGAACCCAATTGTACAGCAGCACATTGCTCATTGATTCCGTTGATGGTGCTACCGACCGATGCTACTCCTGTGCTTCTACGAACTATACGAGTAGTATATGCTAGGTCCAAGACCCCTACGAGAGGTCGGGCCTTCTTGGTTGTGTAATTTTTTTAGTTTTGTTCTTGTTCACTTCATTTCTCAATACCGTTCGTTGTGGTTAGTTAGATCCAGAGAGAAGGAATATCACAGGACTAAACACAAAAAATTCTTAGAAAATCCGTTCAACTGAAAGCCCTACACTAATGGAATCAATGGCAGATCCTAAATGTGGACGGCAGACTTGCCAGGATAATTCCCAGCTGTATAACTTCTATACGGTGGACGGTGGCTGGCGCTGCTGTATGATGGTCCCAATCCAAATTCATTCGATAGCATTAAGTTCATCGTTGGAAATAAATTTAAGTAATTTTATCGTACTACAGACCTGCCCTCTCATATATACTCGTATACGAGTACCTATACCTACCTATCGGAATTCCCAGGCTCAAGTCTCCCTAGAGTAAGAACTAGGTTGGCACCACTAGGGTAGTTTGTTTTTCTCCATTTTTTTCGCAAAGTCTAACTCTATTTCCTGCATCTGACATGAGGACCACCAATACCACCAATACCACCACCACCACCACCACTGCTACCATCATCTTGTGGGAAGAGGTGAAAAAGTGTTACGAAGAACCAACCCTCTTTGGGTTTCCGACTTTTTTTCTTTAAAGGTTTTTAGCAATTCGAGAATTCGTAGCACGTCTTCATCATATCGTTGTCGTCAGGCCGTTTGTTGGAGGAGCAGTGATGGCGACACTCGGATTTAGGGGCGGCAGAGTTTATCGCACACCAAAACGGAACAAATCACTGCCACCAAGACTAACCTACATCCTATGGTGGTGAATTACCGAAAACGAGAAAAATACGGACGATGAATTCTCGAGAAATTACAAGGATAAAAATGAGACACGAACGATTCGACGCGAATCTCGGTATTATTATGATACTGGAGATGGAGATGGTGGAGAGGAGAGCGAGACGAGTGGTCAGAGGGTGAAAGCTTAAGTGGGTTGATAATGCCATGTATAGTCATCATCAGAGCTCAGGACTGTAGTAGAATTACAAGGGGAGTGTACATCTTTCCGTTTGGCAAGTTTTCAACTAAAAGAACGAATCAAGGGAAATAAAACAAAACTACGCAGAAATTTATTGCCAAGGAACAAGCCGTGCCACACTAAGTAGCAATAGCAGCAGCAGCAGCAGTAGTACGAGTAGGTATAAAGTATAACTGTGTATATAGCTAAAGATCCAAAGGAAGTCGGAAGCAAGGATGCAGAAGTAATTCAGCTTTTTGCAAGCCGCCACAAAAGTCCATGGTCTTCGATATATATATATGTGTATATTTTTTCTTTGCTGGAGAAAGAAAGAGACGAAGAGAGAGAATTATTTTCTCTAGAATGATCCTTTGGCATATAAAGCAATTAAACTCAACAAAATGTACTACGTGCGGCTAACACGCGGACGGTCGCGGTTGGAGGTCGAGGCTTTTGGTGGTGGCAACAAGAGACGTCGACGACGACGACGACGATAGCAACTTTAGAGAATTTATAGCAATGTAAAATAGAAAAGGTGGCGTTAAGGAATGCGTTTTATGCGAAATCACCCGCGTTGATGTTAGTATCTCGTACAACATCCTTTTTCACCAAGTTCTTGAATCTCGAAAAATTACTATTTTCAAATGAACGGCCAGCCAACAGCGAACTGACTGACGATGATGCCACCACCATCTATCGCCATCACCACCGCTTCAAGTCAAGGCGGACACAAAGTAAAATTGTGTGAAATTCTTTGGATACTTTGACCATTTAGATTAGTTTTTAAGGGTTGGCATGAGGGTGTGATTTTCTGATTTTGATATACCTATCCACCCACTTCTCAAAAAAAAAGGGTTTTTTGTTTCTACACTTCTTGTCCTTGTTCTGATGTCGGGAACGGAATTTAAGGAAAAACAAAAAACAAAAACAAAAATGATAGACACATTTCTTGAAGCCTGAACCAACCGAAATTGTGGTTAGTTTTTTAAGCGAAAAATTCCTTTAAGCTGAACAAAATGATGTTCTATGTGCGTTTTGCGCCACCACCACAACCGATGACATAAGTTTAATTAGTTTTAGATTCTCTCAAGTGGAAAACAAATATAAGAAGGTGCATTTGTGGGGAAATGATGTGATGCTGTAAATGTATAGATGTAGAAGTAATAGATAATGTCATTGGTGTGATTGAGGGAGAGCTAAGAGCTTTAAGTTTGATAGAACATGGGTATCTATAGAGATACATTTAATGAGATGGGTATAAATGAGTAATTTAAAAGGAAGTTTCTTAAAGTTTAACATTTGGGGAAGAAACAAAATTGTAACCGTGGTGATTTTCTGAGTTTTATTTTCGATTTGTAGAGTTATGAGGTTTCATTTGGATATTCGAAAAGAACAAATATTTTTAAAGGTAAACTCTTTGAGTACTGTTTCATTGTAAAGACGGAGATATGCCATTAACTATAAAAACCGATATCAACCAAATTTCCGCCACTCTACAATGGCAGCACCATATCCTTCTCACGCAATTTCTCAATTTTCAATTCGTTCAAATGATCAAGCTGTATGTTCTCGATAACTTCACAAACATATTTTAAATCAATTTAAGTTAAGTATTTTGTCTGTATTTTGTTGTTTTAAAGCTTCAAATCGCATTTTTTTTTAAATCAGTTATTTTCTAATCTAATTGGTTAGGTTAAAGTGGCTGTCTGTGATGAAGTAGGACACACTTAGGCCAGTTTAATGGCTTATTGTGATACCATGATACATAAATCTTGAGGCTTTTTTCTAAGCTCAATGAAACCAGTTTGAGTCTTATACCAAACGTGAAAGACTGGTTATGTTAATACGATTGAGATCGTTAATATCGTTATAGGTAATTCTTGCGTTTTTGATCTTAAGCAAGGCATGTACGGAGGAGGTGAAGGACTGTTTCCTCCTCTTCCTCATCCATTCAGCTTCTGCAAAAGTCATTTGAGAATACGCCTAGCCGCGTCGCTTGCTTTCCTATTAGACAGTACCCGATTATGACACCTATCATCGAGCTTATAAGCGATCTGCTGAGAGATAACAAGCACCTTGAGCGCTTATAAACTATTAGGTTACAAATGAAACAAGTTTTAGGATAATGTTAGAAGTTTTGCTATAGATACTAGGGTAAAAACATTGTTTTAAAAATTTGTGTAGGTTTTTGTAAAAAAACCTTTCTATTTTATTTGTATACTTTTTAAAAACTGTGTTAGATGTCAAAAACATCATTTTTTGTGTTATAAAATTATTTTTCCGATTATAAGTTAATAATTTATGAAACTGTTGAAAAATTGCTCCGAACTACATGTTAATACTTGAAACAGGAATCTCTCCATTGTTTATTAAAACACTGAAATTGAATGTAGACTACTATGTAAGGTCCTTCTGATGTCAGATGAGCGTCTCCCGAAATTAGCAGCACTGCAGGCGATACAGAGAATATCAGGTTGGTTCAGAGAGTGGCTAGAGCTAGCTGAAGTAGTAGGTATAAATCTGGCACCGGAAAACTATCTTAGGTGGAAACCCCTTCTGTACCAATTAATTGCTGTAGTAGATGAAGTACACATCGGAAGCAAAAGAATCTATCTACAGAATGTCTTACAGCAAGCTGGACTACAATCTTAATCAAAAGAATTACTTCCGAGATGACCTAACAACGGATCAAATATCTATGATATTTAGACTTAGAGGAGAACTGCTCAATCTAGATTTCATTCCCCATAGAGATGATTTACCTTTGATGTGCGAACTATGCAATATGGGTGAGAGAGAAAACATTTTTCATTTCATGGGTAGATGTCCAGTGTTACGAGAAACAAGAAGACATGTCTTTGGAAGCGATGTTTTATAGGAAGAGCTGATCACTCAACATCTAAATGAAGTAGATGCTCCCTTGTTATATAAATATTGTAAAATCGCATTAGAATATAAAAACAGAATTATTAACGAAAATTTTTAAAGATTGTTAAAAGACATATACATATGTTTATAGAATAAAAAGTTGTCAATCAGGCAGACGGTAAACAGCCATGCTATATTATATGTGTAATAGTTATGTATGAACATTTAACATTGAAAAAATAAATCTAGTCTAAATCTAATCAATAAGGATAATTTCCACGAATCTTCGAACACAAAGTTTGTTGATAATTAACATCAAATTTTATATTACCACCTTCCTAAGTAATTTTCTGATTCGCAGTTTACATAATTCATATGACATCTAATTATTTTTCTGAAATTAGGTCAAACTTTAAAAATCAGAAAAACGAATAAATGTGCAAATGGTGGCAATTAATTCTGACAAACCCACTCAATTAGTCTTTATTCACTCAAAACAGTTAAATTGTGTTGTACAAAATTACCTATACCTTCCTACAGTCATTTAACACCTACATTTCTATATCGACTTAATCGACTTTTAATAGTTTTCAGGAATGTTTACTTAACGTTTATACCTATACATTTTCTATCAACAATAGTTCACTAAATTAGATAATTGCTAGTAAATTGTTTCTTGTTCTGAATTGGAAATAAAGAAACACCACATTTTTTGTCATTTTTATTAACGAAGACGAAGAAGAAAAAAAAAACACAACTTGTCATCATAAATATGCTGACATAACTTTTTTTCAAAAAGCGAACAAAATAAAAACAGACAACAAACAAACTAAAAACAAAAAAGAAACAAAAACAAAAACTAAATTTATAAACCATAAATAAACAACAATCAAGCAATAAAATTTTGAGATACTTTCGTTTTCATTTTTATAGTACATCAATTAACCTGACTAACCCCATACCGCACTCTGTCATAGTCTGGATGGTTGAGCAAAAAAAAATTAGAAAAACATTCAAAAGCTGACTAATGATGACGACTTTTGTGGTTGATTCATTCAGAATTTATAGTTCATTCAGAATCAGCAGCTATCAAGTCGTATGTTTCATTTTATAGTGTAAATGTGTGTACTGTGTACATATGATTTCTTTGAAAATTACGCACGAGTTGTAGTTTTACATTATTATTTGTTCAATGTGCAATGTCTGTCTGTAAGCAATTGTTATAAAATATATTTACTTAGTTATTTAATAAACGACAAACAGTTGTTGTTGTTGTTTTTGTTTTAAATGGAGATAACACAGCATGTAGGAAAGTTTCTTAGTTTGATAAATTTGGTTTTAAAATATACACATAAGAAAAAACGAATATTTAGGGTGTTCCAATAGAAAGTTTCAATTGAATAGCCTCCTATGTAAGCAACTTTTAATGTTAAAGCTGTCATCTTTAGACGTTTTTAAATAAAACTACGACGTTATTAAAAATGAATCAGTAGATTCCTCAAAAACGTAATACAATTTGGTTATATTCACTATAAACATAGTGAACATTTTGGAGTCACAGTTCTCAGTTTTGCGTATTACCGTATTATTACTAGAAGACTTGAATGTAATTTTCCACTGATATCTTGGAATTAAACACATTTACACTTCTTACTTGGAGGTCACATCAAAGATGAGGTCAATGCTAATATTCCACAATTGATTCAAACAATAAAATAAAAACCTATTGATTTCTCTTAAAAAATACTCTCTTTTTAACTTCCCATAGGAAGTTATTGCAATTGGTCCTATTTGTCAAATTGAAAATGTTGACATTTCTCGACGTTTCAAAGCCCCTAGAGTCAAAATAAAAGATTTTTAGAAAGATGTCTGTGCGTGCGTGTGTACGTGCGTTCGTATGTCTGTACGTCTGTACATTCGCGAAGTTTTTTCGTCGTCCATAGCTCAAGAACCAGTAGAGATATCGACTTCAAATAAATTTTGTCATACAGGTAATAATGCAGAAAGATGCAGAAAGGACTCTTAAGAAAATTGCGTGGGTGGTTTTTTGCCATAGCATCAGTTTAAAAAAGGGTGACATTTTTGGTTAATCCTAAATATCTCACGATCCAATACCGCTAGAGACTTGAATTAAATTTTGTATGATAAACTGTAACGTGATACCAAACAAGTATATTTTTGGAAAAAATCCAATTAACGGTTTTTTTATATATCAAAAAAAACTGAAAAAAAAATTTGTCACCTCAAAAATTTTACGACTGAAATATGATTTCATCTCCGAAATAATTTTGTGCAACGAAGAATAATGTTTTTGACATCTGATAAAATTTTGAGAAAAATCTAATTGACAGTTTTTTTATAAAAAATAAAATCCTAAAAAAAAAATTACTCAAGTTGGTAAAAATTGAATTTCGACTTAAATATCTTTTCAAAAACTTAAGATTAAGGCTTCAAACTTTTTTTATCTTATAAGAAATATTGTTTTCAACATTCAGTAAAATTTTGAAAAAAATCGAATTGACAATTTCCTTACAAAAAATAAAAACCTAAATTAAATTGATAAAAGTTGATAAAAATAGATTTTCGACTCAATTATCTTTTTTAATATTAAAAATATTAGCTTCGAACTAATTTTATCTTATAAGAAATATTGTTTTGAACATTCGAAAAATTTTGAGAAAAATCAAACTTACAGTTTTTAACAAAAAATAAATACTTTACAAAAGAATTACTAAAAGTTCGTAAAAATTGATTTTCGACTCAAATATCTTTTTTAAAATTAAAAATATTGGCTTCAAACTAATTTTAATCACAGAAAATATAATTTTCAACATTTATTAAATTTTTTATTAAAATCCAACAGTCAGTTTTTTTTTATAATAAAAATGAAATCTACAATAGATAGTACTCAAATTTAATAAAAAAAGATTTTCAGTTCTCGATATCTCGTGAAAAATAGAAGGTATTGATTTTAAATTCATTTCATTCATCCAAATTGTATTTGTTTATTTAAGAAATGAAAACTTTTAAAAAATACTACTAAAATTGGTAAAAATTGGTTTTCGACTAAAAATCTCGTTAACAAAAACTGATTTTGAAATCAAACTATTTCATTATATGCAAAATATTGTTGGTAATTTTCAAATTTTTAAGAAACAAAACACGAAACCCTACAAACTTTTAAGCAAGACAAATCTACAGACGGGATGTGAAGTTATCAGTGTGGGTTGCATCCCAGCCTCTTTTTGTTTTATTAATTAACCGGCTAAGCACTATGTATTACAAAATAATGTTTTAACACAAAGAACAGAATTCAAAATCGGATATCAAATAAATTTAAAAAAAATAGTGCGTATACGCCTAAGTGTACCTATCAATGATTTATCGTTATTTTAGCGTTGTGTACAGATATAATTAATCATAATGCATACTTTTGATAAGAATAATATAATTCTAACTAAATTATGACAGTTATTTTAAGTACTTAAGTATATTTTCAATTCAAAAGAAAAACAGAGTAAATTTTCTACACGATTTCAGAGCATCAACATTGTACTCACTTTTGTTTTCTTATTGAAGTTCTTCAGGGAAGTAATTTTTACCAGCTGCCACTTTGTAGGTTTTTTTTTTTTGATGAATGAAAATTTGTAATAAATAAATGAATGTATGGAGATGACTAATTGTAAAATTTCGATGGAATCGAACTATTTTCGATTTATTTATTTTTTGTTTAAATTAAATTCACCCAGACCGCAATTATTCATAAAGGTGATGGTTATTAGTTGTTTTTGTTTTTGTTGTTGTTTTTGTTTTTGTTTTTTTTTTCTTTAATTGAATAAATTAAAATTCTTTAAAGTTAAAATTCCAGCTTTGAATTTCTCAACAACTTATACCGTTGAATGATCTCATCGAGCATCATTCTTTAATTCTATTTAAAAGTTTGAAAAAATAATTATACACTCATCTTATGTCATTGCGCTAGCATTAGCACCCAGAGAACCAGATAATAAAGTTTTAATTTGAATAGAAGCCATCTTTAAATTGATTAAGAACCTCTCGCTGTTATACTCTTCCTCTTTACCACGATAATGATAATGATGATGACGACGATGACGATGAAACGATACTTGTTGTCATTGCGTATATGAGCATCACAAGTATATTAATTAGTAAAAATGCCTTAAACAATTCATCGTGTGGCATCATCATGGTTATTAACCCTCGAAAACCTTTGGCCTACATATCGAGAATCTGATGAACTTAAATGGACTAAGTGAAACGCAGAGGGGATGATATAAGAGTATAGATACAGATATAAGTCTATAAATTGATGCTTTTACAAGTAATGACTATAATCTGCAATATATATGTTTATACATAATTCATACCTACATAAATACACACAAAATATTTACATGCATGTATGTACATATGTACTTTGCAGAATATACTTGAAAATATAATAAGATGATTAATGTGGCCAACTTGATTGGAATATAAGTCCAATGCTAACAAAATCGGTTGATTTATTATGAATGTCGGTCAAAGGGAAACACAGTGGCTTAATTTATAGTAAAACATTGACAAAAATTGATTGCCAATGTAAATTCATATTCGTCAATATTTCAACAACCTCAGGAATGACTATAAGGAAGCTAGTTGTGTAGGTTAATGACTTTTGATGGTAATTTCAAATAAGTTTCGAGTTTAGAAAATTAAATTTAAATATTATATTCTAAATATTGAATTTCTGTGTTTTATACTTAATTATGCCCCCACTGTTAGTATAATGTGCAAAAATATTAATTCACATTTTTATTTATATGCTATTCTTGTACTTGATTTCAAGGATGAAAGATAAGAGTGTTTAATCTTTTGAATGAAATGTTTGTATAACAACAAACAAAAGCAAAAGAAGGAGAAAAAGAAGACAAAATAAAACAATTTGCAAAAGGAACCTTGGTCTCAAATAAATTTATTATGAACATGTTGAAAACATCGAGGTTATTCATTAATGTTTTATGTTTGCTTTTATTTTGAAGGATAAGATTTTTCTTCTTACATACATAAATCTTTATAAATAACATATGAGCTTTCCGCCCACTTGTGAACCTTCATACATTTCTAAATACTGTTATTGAATGATTGATTTTCAATTTTTCAAGCTCAATTAGAGAAAAATTTAATATTTTAAGACTTGAAATTTTGTAGAAATTAGATTCAGAAGTATAAGCTGAGCTTCAACAAATCTACTCACGCTAAATATCTTTGGTTTAAAAAATGGTGTTAGTGATTAAGGAAAATATGAGAACTTCCTTCAAATTTTACTCTAAAACGTTCACAATTTTTCAAATGAGTTCTAAAACTGTCAATGTGTTTTTGAAGCTTGTATCATTCCATACCCGTAGCGTGATGGTTAGTGCGTTGGACTGTAGGTCCCTTCCATTTTTGACAACATTGCTCGCACACAGGAATGGTTGACAGTTGTAAGACACTAGGCCCTGGTTCTTCATGTACTGTTGCGCCACCTAATTTATTTATTTTTATTATTTATTATCATTCCATATTCGGTAGTAGTATAGTTTTTAATTATTAAATGTCAAAATATGACAACTTCAAAATGTACTCACTTAAATAAGGTGACGTTTCAGTCCTGTGTAAACTAGGGCCTCACTCAACAAATTTTCTCCATCTAGCTCCTAGCTAGATGTCTCTAGTTCCGTACTTAAGTTGAGTGAGGTCACTTTACACTTAAATAATTTTCCACTTGTCCGTGCCACCTGATCCGCGAGCTTCCTTTACTGCGCTGTCTTGTGGGCGTGGATTTGAAGGCTTTCCTGGACAGAGCATAGGTTTTCATGTGCTCTACGTGATCCAGCCTTCTCAGGCTTATCCTTCTGGCTTAGTCTTCGTCGCTTTACAGCCCGTACAACTCGTGGTCTCATCTTCTACTCACCACCCACCTTCTATGCATAAGGGACCGTAGATCACACGACGAACTTTTTACTCGAAATGACCCAAGGTCCAAGCTTTTGAACCGTATAGCAGGACAGGAATGATGAGTATTTTATATTGCAACACTTTGGTTGCTTGCTTAGCCCAAAGAAACAATGGATAGCAAGAGTAATTCTTCGTTTGATCTCAGCATTGGTGCTTATGTTGTCTGTATTCATTGCGAAGCCCAGGTATTCAAAGTCCTTAACTACGTCAAAGTAACGTCTGTCGGTGTTGTGGGTTCTTTTTTGATGACAGCAGTAACCTTTTAACCCATTTTAACCTCTGTTTCAATACTCATAAAAGCCTCTGAGTTCTTCCGATTACGTCAATATCATCAGCATGTGCCAATAATTGGACAGACCTTTGAAGAACAGTGTCTATAGTGTTGACGTGAAAGCTCTGCACTATTATTTCAAGGACGCTATTAAAGAAATCACATGACAGCGCATCTCCTTGTCTAGTCTTTTTGGATATCAAAAGTTTCGGTTAAGCTGTTTGCAACCTTTAGCTGCAGCTTAAATATGGCAATCTTTAATTCGTCTAAGTTGGGAAGAAGGAATTATAGGTTTTCGCCATCTATATTGAATGGATCAACCTGCTGGATAGCGAAATTCGATTCTTCGTTGAACTTCTGCAGAACTTGTCCTTCCCTATCCTCGGCATTGACTGCGGTTCTACTATGATGTTTCCACTTTCGTCTCCGCAACCTTCGCTTCAAGGTATAAGAACTTGTGAATTTCGTTTCACCCGCTCATAAAACTTTCGAACTTCATTTTTGCTTTCGAACCTCTCAACATCTTCGACTGCACGTTTCTCGAGCTCTCTCTTTTTCCTTCTGAGATGTCTGTGTTCCTCTCTTCTCTTCTGCTCATACAGCTTCCAAGACAAGACCTCTATTTAGAAATCCCTTTACTTTAAAATCATGAACAGTTTTGATTCCCAACAAAAAAATAGTCTGCCTCCTATAGACTTAATTTTCTTTCCAAAGGTTTTTTATATTGGTAATCTAAAAAGTCCAAGTTTTCGACCTCTTGTCCTTAAAGAATAGCCAGAAATTGAAAAGTCACGAATATACCCCAATTTTTTAGAAATTGGTGAATTATACCTTAGATTAAAAAATCTTTCGAAACTCTCGAAATTTGAGTCAAGGCCTTACGCTTTTACCAATTATCCGCTAAAAAGATTGTCAACTTCAATTAATTAACTTTGAATGTGCCTTAATGTGATGTTCAGTTTTTTTGTTCTTGTTGAACTGTTAAAGCTATCAACATTTACAAAATTGAGATAAGCCTATGTCCTACATGATTTGATCCCCCCTAACATCACCTGTTAAGCTTCGGCTCTTATATATACTCGTACTACCTAAACTTCAACATCCATTGTTTAATATTATATCTCTCTTATCTCTACTTCTCCTTCACTCTCAATTTTTTTTTTTTTCAACATTCATCAACTCAAAACTGTCTGTTTTGTGCCACTTTCATCGTTTAAGTCCTTACACGAGTTTTGTGTTTTTATTATTTTTGTTTAATGTTGACAACGATGAAGACGACCAACGACGACGGCGATGACGACAACAACGATGACAACAAGAAAAACTTAGAGTTTCTTAAGAGTCATCAAAAGCAAGTTAAGATGAAAATATTTATGCCGTGATGATGAAGTGAAAGATCTAGGACACACAATACCCGCCTCAAGACTGCTATGAAGATGACTTTTTAAATCACCATCATATCGCACTCAAACCCCTCCCCAACCCCTCAAAAACAAAAACAGCAAAACACAAAACAAAACAATGCAATCCGAAGACCCAGTCCCAGCCCCAGTCAGCCCAAGCTCCAGCTTCTGCAAGAAGAACAAAGATAAGAACTTAAGGCTTTGCTTCTTAAGTGGAAGGGCAAGCGGACTACCTATTTATACCTCTATAGAAACAAACCTACATACACACACATACATATATATGTAAAAAGTGTAAAGAGATGTAGAAATAAAAGCAAAAGCTTTGCCAAGGATGTCAATTTTTCGTCGGCAGGAATTTTCCTTTATTATTTTGCACGGCTTTGTTTTCGTAATTTTCTCAAGTCATATTGTGTGCCAAGAGTTCTTTTCCTAAATTGAATCGGTTCCACCATTGTTTACCTAAAATCCAACTCTGGCGCTAGATCTGGCGGCGGCGCGGTGGCGGTGGCGCTCGCTGGAACCGAACCTGGGTGATGATGTTAAATTCATTAATAAGTGTGTTGTTTCGTGTTGTCCAAGAGACGAGCGAAAGGACACAAACAACAACAAAATAGAATTGCGACTACGGAAACAGGATAAACCAAATTTACGACACACACATAACACAAACAAGTCCTTTTCTTCAGATTTATTCCTTCGATGAATTTTTCTGGTATAGTTGCATTCTGGAAATCCTGATGATAACGATGATGATGATGATTTCAAAGTCTTTTCGCCCTTCCACTGTTTTTCCTATGTACGACGAGTATTTATGAGATGCCGTAGATTTTCTTATTCTTCCTTTTTTTAAATTTAATTTTCTACAATTGTCCTAGACACCATGATGGTGGTGGTGATAATAAAAGAAAATAAATAAAAAGGATACACCCAACAACATAGAAAAGGGGAATCAGCACAGCCGGCTTCCTCTCCAATAAGACAATTGTTGGCAACTTTTGTTGTTTATTTTTCAGGATAATTTTTGTTTTCGTCCTGTTGAATTTTTTTCCAAGCTTTTGTGTATTTTTAGGGAATTTTTTGGTTTTCTGTAGTTGTGTTCGTTTTTTTCCCGTTTGCTTGTTTTGTGTTTTATTACATTTATTTTCAAATTTTCATAGAAAAATAAAAAACTAGGTTTGGTCATGGTAGAAAGGTATAGGTCCTGCAACCGTAGTTGTCGTCGTTTTTAGTTCTGTGTGAATTTATGTGGACAATTTGTCGGACTTTCACTTACAAGTGGATGAGGATTTTTCCATTTCCATTTGAATACAGCTATGGTAAAAAAATTAAAACAAAAATTCTGCAGCTGATGAGAACTTTTTTATGGCGCATGGAATTATATTTACTCAATGGGTGTAAAATTTTATTTTTCTGTTTTACTATTTTCTTCACAAAAAATTTGAATGTTTTTGTGTATAAAAATTTAAAACAAAAAACGGTCCTTAATAGTATGGAGCAAACTGAATGCCTTCAGGCCTAAACTTAATGGTCTATTTGGTCTAGGCTTTGAACAAAATGATTGACGAAACTTCTGCTTGAATAATGTTTACTTTTGTTATGTACTCGTAGTATGTTGTTCATTCATTTATTTATAATAAACCTTATACTCGCATAATATTCAAATTAAAAATTGCTATACTACTAAATGAGTTATAAAAAAGAAAGTAATGAAGCAAACAAGGATATTTTTTAACGACTAATAAATGAGTGTTTGCTTCGAAAAAGTCAAAAAAGAAAAAAAGATCGAGTGCTTGAAGCACTTTAAAGTTTTGTATTCTTTTTTATTTCTTTATAAAAATAATAAGAAAAAGTTAATTTTTATGTATGCATTAGCTTCAAGCTACACAATGTTACATGTTTCCTGACATTTTACTTTTGTCATAAAATTATGGAGTTTGATACAATGAGTCAAAACTTCTATTAAACAAAATTAAAATGTAATTAAATCAGGAGACAAATCTGGATGAAATTGCAGATTAAGCTTCCTTAGAAATTAAATTGATTAAAACGAGGATTTAATTTATAAAAGACTTTTCATTAAAGGCGGGTTGATTTTAAAATTTAATAAAACAAAATAATTGTATAAGTATATGAGATATCAATGAAAATTAATCTTTATTCGAGAACTCTATCAATGATATTATACATATGTGAAATACAGAGTTATTCATTTTGCGGTTTCAAAAGTAAACGTAAATAAAACACATATAAAATATTTGGTTTCATGATATTTCTTTTTTATTATAAAGTTTGAACGTTAACGTTATGTGTGAAACGCTACATCATTTAAATGACCATAACGCGAATTGTTGCAGACATCAATTCTTTTGAGCTAATTTTCGATCACTTTTTGACCCATATTGGGCGGCAGTGGCGATGGCACCATATAAGTCGATTCCCATCGACTTACCTTTTGTAAATCTCAATATCAACAAACAAACTTCACGCAACATTGTATATAAACAAATCATACAACAGCAACGCTTGTGACATCGACATTACTTTACAATAATTCAATCAACATGTATTTTCTTCTTTAAAGGTATGCCGGGTTATTATTTTATCGCTGAATAGAACAAAATTTGTTTTCTCTCCCGTTTTCTCTTCTACTTCTCGCTAGGCGCGTGCTTCTTTATTCAACCAACGCTTTCTTAAGCATAGAAATAACCCGATGCTCACCGACTTTCATCCGATGAATTTGTATGTATCTGAAAATTCACTTGCTTGTGCAAAAAACAAACAAGAGTGTTGGAAATGGAGAAATACGCATTGCGCATGTCAGGTCAGGTTGAGCCTAGCAAAGCAAAGCAGTACGTTGACGCACTACACTTGTTATTCATTTTCATAGAGTAAACACAAATTCAACCATTCTGTAGGAAAAAAGACAAACGTAACCCGTCTCTTATGGACTTATTGGACATTTTTCTTCATTCTCGGCGGATGAAGTTTAAGAAGTAGGGGTTGCCACTTAAAGAAAATTGCGTAGTGGAATAATTTTTGGCAGAAAGTTACTGTAATTTTAGTTAAGTGGCACAAGTAGCCAAAATTAAGTAGGCAAATGAGATTTTGTTCTAAAATACAGTTTACAAGCAGATTGCAGTGCAAGGTGTAGATATGAATAAAAGTGTGAACAACAAAAATATTAATTAAAGATAAAAAGTTAATTAAAGTTTGAATTGGAAGTGATTTGTGAAAAGTGGTTGCATTTTGTTTAAATTTTAGTTACTCAAAATTCACAATAGCTCTTATAGGAATAGATTTGCTGTTAGATAAAAATAATGGCTTTGGGAAACTTATTTTCTTAAAGAAAAAAAAGTGATAGAAATAGGACGCTCCACACCTCCATTGAGCTTATCTATTAAATAAGAAAGCAAAGATTTTTGTAGGTTTTCGCGTTATGTTAAAAAAGTTGTCAGTTGAATTACATATTCTTAAAAATTTTAAAATTACCAAAATATTTTTCATATAAAGAAATAGTTTTGTGAAATAGATTTTTAGTCGAAAACAAATGTTTACCCATTTTAGTAGCATTTCTTTTATTTTTACAAATTGGATGAATGAAATTAATTTAAGAGCTATCAAGAAAAGAACATCAATTTTTATCAAATTTGCGTACTATTTTTTGTAGATTTTATTTTTTTATGAAAAAAAACGGAATGTTGGATTTTTATTAAAAAAAAAAACTACAGAATATCGAAAACAATATTTTCTGTGAAATAAAAAAGTTTGAAGACAATATTTTTAATTTTTGAAAAGCTATTTTGAGTCGAAAGTAAATTTTTTACTAAGTTTTAGTATTGTTTTTTTTAGGTTTTTTTTTCCTCAAAATTTTTCCGAATGTTGAAAACAATATTTATTTAAGGTAAAATGAGTTTGAAGTCATAATCTCAAGTTTTTGAAAAGATATTTGAGTCGAAATTCAATTTTTACCAACTTTGAGTAATTGTTTGTTCTTTTGGTTTTTATTTTTTTATAAGAAAACTGTCAATTTGATTTTTCTCAAAATTTTACCAGATGTTAAAAACTTTATTTTTTGTTGCACAAAATTGTTTTGGAGATATAATCATTTTTTATTCGTAAAAAAATTAACTTAAAGTTTTGTATACAACTCCATCTCTTCGTCACCTTAAAGTTGTAGCACTCCATAAACACTTTAAGAATGATATGTTACGTGACACATTTCCACAATTTTTTTATTTAAGTAGATTGTTTTTAACAACTCCGATAAGTGTTGTTTCAGTTGAGAAATCTTTTTCAGCAAGTACATTTCAGATATTTTTTCTAGCCGCTCATTTTTCTCCGACTTACCTTTAGAAATAAGTCACGCCTCGCCACTGTTGGGCGGTATATCAGCCATAACTTGAGGAATGTTAGTTTTTAAGTACTTTAGAGTTAAAGGTTAATCTTCATAAACAAGGTCTTTTGCGTAGCCCCACAATCTTGGTGGCCAGTTGATATCGCCACGACGAGAAATTATGCGGCCAGGATATGTCTCTTGCAATAAAGCCATATTCCCTTGAGTTGTGTGGATGTGGTGCTGACCGTCTTGTTGAAACTACATATTCTCCGAGTCGTGTTCTTCAATAGCAGGCAAAAAGACGTCGATTATAATATGACCATAACGCTCCGAATTGACGGTGACAGTCATTTTATCATTGTTTTCGAAGAATTAAGTTCCTATCACACTTCTGGACCAAAGAGAGCACCAAAGAGTAATTTTTTGTGGATTTAATGGCCTCTCTTAAATTACCTGAAGATTCTCAGAACACCAAATACGACAATTTTGTTTGTTTACTTAACCACCGAGTGATAGGTCCAGTTTTCGATGACTGGTTCAAAATTAAAGCTGAATTTGACCAATACTATCGATTATTTTACCTTTGAGTTCCGCGGTGTTAAGCGCATAGACCTTAACAACTTAAGAAAGCTTACAAGGGATTGACGAATCTCTTCTTCGTTAGATTAGAAATTTTCCTTCGAACCGTTTAATTCAAGTTGTTTTTGATGGAAGTCTGAAACCCATAAAATAAATGTTGGTGTGCCCCAGGGCTCCGTTTTGTCTCCGACCCTTTTCCTCATTTTTATAAATGATCTCCTATCTGCTACTTCTAACCCAATATATTGTTTCGCTGACGATAGCACTCTTAGCTTTACATATTCGTTTCCAGACTCACAACCTTCCTCTTCGGATGTGGAACTGCAACGGCAAAATATGATTAGCTCATTAAATTCCGACCTACTCAGCATTGTACAATGGGGAATAAAAAATCGTGTGGAATTTAATGCTTCAAAAAACCCAATGCTCTCTTGTATCGTTAAAGCGAGATAAACCCTCTTTGCCACTATCTATGAGTGGCACTTGCATCAACGAAACGGAAAATCACGACATCCTCGGAATGTGCGTCAGCAACCACCTTTTGTGGAGCGATCACATACGCGATGTTGCCAAAAATGCCGCAAGATGTCTAGGTTTTTTGAGACGTTGCAAGAATTTTTTCTCTTCGTCTGATCTGGCTACAATCTACAAAACCTATATACATACGTCCGAAATTTGAATATAACTTTTATCTCTGGGCTGGTGCTCCAGTAACTTATTTAAGCCTCTTGAACAGTATACAAAGAAGAGCTTTTAAAATGATTGGTGACATTAATATCATGTCATGTGGACAGAACTATAATCGAAACATTTACATCACTAGAACACCGCCGCAATGTTTCATGCCTTTCGTTGTTTTATCGATATTTTTACAAACAATGTTCTGTCGAATTAGCCAGTTGCATTCCACCCCTTAAACGATTCAGCCGTAATACTCGCACTTCCAGGAATGCTCATCAGTTTACCCTTGAGCTCAATTTCGGGCGTACTGTCAATTATAGAGATTCTTTCTTAAATCGCACATCGAGAATGTGGAATGCTTTGGCTAACTCTGTTTTTCCCACCCATTTTGATGTTCAGAACTTTAAGACCAATGTGCACCGGTATCTCCTTTTAAATCCTTCCCTATTTTCCTAACGCTCGCACTGTGTTTAAATATAAACATATAAAGGGTACTAATAACCCCTTGAGTGCTTGTGAATTATAAAAAAAAAAAAAAAAAAAAATAAACTCGATTAGGTCACTCGAACATCGACGCAAGGTTTCTTGTCTCACCATTTTCTACCGTTATTTTAACGGACTATACTCTAGTGAAATAGCCAGTTGCATTCCTCCCCTTAAACAATTTAACCGTAATACCCGCGCTTCTAGGAAAGCCCATCAGTTTACCCTTGAGCCCAACTTCGGCCGCACAGAGTACAGTACAGAGATTAATTTTTTAGCCGTACTACGCGAATGTGAAATGCCTTGCCACGCTCTTTCCCTATCCTTGCGATTTTCAGGAATTCAAAATCAATGCACAACCGACACCTCCTATCCAACCCTTTCCTCTTTTCCTAATGCTCACACTGTGTCTTTTGCATATTATAGGTATACAAAACCCTTTAAGTGTTCGCTAATTATAAAAAAAAAGTCTAAAGGAGTCAAATCAGTCGAACTTGGTGTTGGCCACATTGCCTCGGCGGGCGTGACATAAACATGCCATGAAACCACTCGCGCAGAATGGGCCTCATCGCTGAAGATAGTCTATCGACCAAAATCGGGACCACCTTTCAACTGCTTCAAAATTCAAATAGCGAGCACCCGACGGCGACGATGCGTATAGTCATTTGGTTTCAGCTCCTGAATCAGTTAGATTTTTAATATGTAGGTGCAGACCAAAATAAAGACGCAAAATTCGCCATGTTTTGGTCTACGACACATAATTGACTGCCTCGGATTCCGCTGCACACTTTCACAGCGGCTATGTTTTCGGCAGATCTTGTGTTTCGTTGACACACGGGTGTTAGCTGAGTGTTCACTGAGCCGGTGAACTTTTTAATTTTTCCACCAAACGTTGAATAGTCGACTTGGAAGGACCATCTACCCCATAAAAAGAAACACACTTTTTGATAATAAAGTTTTATCATTTGCACGTGTTGCTCTAACTTTTAATGAAGTTTTGCCTTTGACTGGTTAAAAGAAAAATTTTAACAGAAAATATAAGAAACAATATAACCGCCACGAGCTGCCAAAACCAACCCTATATTTCCCTTAAAAAATAAAACTGTGACTAATGCAATTTTATCCAATTATTCAATATTTTTGTTTATGTTTATTTCTCTGCAGGTGAAAAACCATATAAATGTTCTTGGGAAGGATGCGAATGGCGTTTTGCACGTAGTGATGAATTAACGCGTCATTTTCGAAAGCACACCGGCGCCAAACCCTTCAAATGTCGTAATTGTGATCGTTGTTTCGCTCGATCTGATCATTTGGCTTTGCATATGAAACGTCATGTTTAATTCGTGATTTTACTTCCATTTAAAAAAAAAAAAATAAATAACTCAAAATAATAATACGTACACGCACTTATAATAAAAAGAAAATTAAAAAACAAAACTAAAGTGAAGTATTTAATTTTTTTATCGTGCCATCACAGATGAAGGAAATGCAAAAATGAGTAAATATATTACAATGAAAGAAGAAAAACAAATTGTAATGCATAATGCATGAGTTTTTTGAAAACAAAAGAAAAATTTACAAAATTCAAACAAAATTTTCATATTTTCAATGATTTTATTTATTATTTTTTTTGTATTCTTTATTTGCAAAAAAAATTAAAGTAGTCTTGTTTATCTCTTAATAGCAGAGTTTTATTTTTGTCTTAAAATCACTTACCAAAGTAGAGAAGATACAATTTTTTAACAACAAATAATAATTATAAAAATAAAAACAAACAAAAATACAAAAACGTAGATAGTTTATTTTCTAAGCAATATTAATTTTGTAAGTTCATAAGTCTTAAGTTTTTTTTTTAATTATCATAAACAAATAACAAATACAATAAAAATAATAATATTTTCTTAATTATAATTTTTTAAGTGCAAATTATTTTTTAACAAAAAAAAACAATAAAATAAATTTTAAAAACAATTAAATAAGTTTGAAAATACAAAAAAAAATTAACAACACTGCCAAAAATTCTATAAACAAAAAAAAAAAAAAAAAACTAAAATAAAGAAAAAACCAGAAGAAATACATTTATAAACAAAAATAGTTCAAATGATGTGTATACATATAAAAATAAAACTAAAAATTAAAAACAAAACAAAAATAAAGTAAGTAATGCGCGACCTTACATTAAAAAAATTACATATAGTGCAAAAACATTTACGATGGCGACAAACAATATTATAAATAAAAACTATTTCACTTAAGTTTAAAATCTTTTCTTTTTTTTTAATTTTAATATTTTTATTTCGCTGATCTATTTTTTAATATAAAATATTTTTATTTTTGGTTCATGAAGCTTATAAAAAGTAATTAAATTAAATTAAATTTAAAATCCTAACACATAAGCTTAGCTTAATTTTTGATGTTAATATACATATATATATATATTTAAATAAATGTAATGTATATATACATATATACTAGGCAATAATAGCTTCCTTGCTAAATGATATTTTTTCTTTAATTACAATATTTTTATTAATTCATTTTTCGTATACAATTTAAAAAAAAAAAAAAAAAACACTATTAAACAAAAAATCTTATCATCAAAATTTAAATTTAAACAAAATAAAACACACAACAAAAATTAGCTTAGATAAAAGAGATGTAGATGAAAATAAGAATTTTAAATGTTAAGGAATAATGAGAGAAAGTGAACCACACACACGAACAAACGATATGCGGTTGTGTAGAATAAAAATTCAGCAAAAAACAAAATTTATTTAAAAAACAAAAAACTATTTTATTACCTTAAAAAACAAAAAACAAAAGAAAAAGAAAATATAAAAATAAAACGCAAATAAAAAGTGTTGAAAACAAAAAACTATATAAATATGAAATAATTTAAAATTGGCTGTTTGTAGCGTTAATATAAAACAAAATTAAAAAATAAACTAAATAAAATATTAAATAATAACTTAAAAAAAAAAAAAAAAACAAGTAAAATTAAAAAATTGATATTTTTGAATGTTATTTAGAAATTGCATTTAAAATTTAGCATAAAATTTATGTTCTCATTTTTACAAAAAGAATAAAATTAAAATTAAAAAAAAAAAAAATAACATCGTATTAATCAAAATTTTACAATTTAATTTTATAAAATAAACATTTAAAAATTTGTAAATAATATGTATGTGTGTGTACATCCAAAAATTTAGCAACAGTATCACTTGGTTTCAAAACAAATTAATATAAATAAAAATCAGTTTGAAAATTCAAAAAGAAATAAAAAAGGAACGAAAAGAAAAAAAGTTCTTTAACGAAATTCATTAAAAAACAATTTAAAATTTTTAGATTAATTATAAAAATTTTGTTTGCTTAAATTGTGTTGTTTTTAATATTTAATTAAATTACAGTATATTTTTCAAAAATGAGTGCTTCGATAGTTAAAAATGAACAGACAAAAACGAAAAACAAGAAAATCGAGTATAAATAAATTTAGGAAAATTGCTTAGAATTTTTTGTTTTTGTTTTGGTTTTCCGAAAAAAAATCATTGCTTAAATTAAAAAAAAATTAAAGGATATTTAATAAATATTTTCAGAATTGCAGCAATAAATATTAAATGGATTGGAAAAAAAGAAATTGATATTAAATTAAAATTAAAACAAACAAATATTCGCTATCGTTTGTGTGATGAAAATTCTGTGATCCGCATTTGATTATATTTTTGGGTGGCGTTTATATATGATAATTTAAATGAAAGCAAAAAGGATAAAACTAAATAAGAAAGGAAAAAAACCATGGATGTGAATAAAACAAACAAAACTTTTCTTTAACGTTTGAGGGTTATTTTTCTTTAACTTTGCGAGGTACGAGTTTGGTAATTGGCTTTAATTTTTATTTTTCTTCAACGATAAGTAACTTTTGAAAACCACCCAACGACAATAAAGAAAATACTTGTAGATAGGTAAAACTTATTTCCAAATTGCAATAACAACAACAATTAACAAAATTCTCCTTTAAAATAAGCCAAATATTAAAAAATTGCTTAATTAAGCTTTTTGTGTGATATTCCATCATCATCATAATTCATGCTTTGGTTTCTAGTTTTTGGTTGTTTTTTAAAGTGGCAGTGTTTCAAAACAGTAGCTTTGGCCTGGCCATAGTCGGAGCCTTTACCTTAGAACTTTCGGTCATAGTAATTTCTTGTTTAAGAACTCAATAGCCGAATTCTTAGACTTTTTTCAGAAGCTGTGTAGTATTGATATTTGATGCTATGGATTGTTTCCTCTTCTTGATTCAGAGTTTTTGAAAGTCAAAAAGTCGACAGAATTCAAAACTTCTCTTAACGTTTTTTCTTGAGCTACTTCTATGAACGTTACTGTATTGAGTTTTAGACCAGGAATATTCCTGAAATCATGTATGCATTTGGTGTTATTATTATCTTTACTAATAAATAATTCGATTTGGAATGCATAAAGGTTCCACTTTTGGTCCTCATTCATTTTTTCAAAGTATGTATATTGATATTTGATACCTTGGATTGTGTCCTTCTCTTGATTCAGGGTTTTCAAAGGTCAATAAATCCTCAGGATTCTAAATTTGTTTTAACGTTTTTTCTTGAGTTACTTCTATAAAAGTTACTCTATTGAGTTTAAGACCAGAAAGTTTCCTAAAATCATGCATGCCTTTAGTGTCACCATTCTCTTGATAAATACATATTTCTCTTTGGAATGCATAAAGGTTCCATTTTTAGTCCTCATTTATTTTTCTCAATGTAATTTTGAATGAATTTCACTGTGAAGCACTGCAAATTACTTGAAATTGTAAGAAATCATAAAATTATCATGTTATTATTTAAAAAGCAATATCCTTCCAATTAAAAGATATATTTTTTCACAAAATACACTCAAATTAATAAAAGTCAAGCCATCTCGTATAACAATTAGGGAAAACATCTTCGATTTCAAACCTAAACAAACAAAGATAAAAAAAAATAAAAGTTTTTGATATTCTCAAATTTAAAAAAAATAAATCGATTTATGATTAAACAAAATTCTTCCAAAAAACTCAAACTTCCATGATATTAATTGGTTCTGGTTGTATCACAAAAAAACTAAACACAAATATATATTTATATTATATTTGAATGCACTTAAATTTTGATTTTGCAAAATGTTTCGCTCAATTTTTAGCACCTTCTTCTGCAATAAAAACTAAAAACACTCAAAATCATCATCAACAAAAACAACAACAAAAAAAAATGTTCCTAATGGCGCGATACAAACAAAATATTTATAAACAACAATAAAATCTGAACATTTTTTTTATTATTATTATTATTTTAGTAAACTTACGCAAAACTTAAACAAAACAAATAAATAAATAAAAAAAGAAAACAAAAAACAAATTGGTACCTGACACACAAAAAATACATAAAAGCAAATAAAAAAATACAAAAATGCCACAAAACAGTCTAATTTTTCACTCAGTCAAAATTTTTATTTTTATTTTCTTCACTGAAAAAGTTTATAAACAAAAAAAAGCAAAACTTAGGTTCACAAATTTCCTAAAACAAATCTTTAACAAAAAAACCAAAAAACAAACTTCACCGAATGCACTCTTGATGGAATTGTTGAAATATTTCTGTATCCTCTGTAAATAATTTTCTTTGAAATTTTTAATATTTTCTTTTTAATATTGTTAGCAAAAAAAAATATAACTTTTCTCTCACTTCGAGCAAAACAAAATAAACATAAATAAATATTTAAAAAATAAAAACAATAACAATTTATACAAACTCAAAATGTGTCAAAAGAAAAAAAAACTTTATGCAGAAAACTTTTAAGTAAAATCATTAAACAATACAAAATAAAACAAAACAAAAATAAAATGAAATATATAATTAGGTTTAGAAACATTTCGCAAGTAAACAAATCATGAATTCAAAAAAACAAACACTGAAATAAAAAAATAAATAAACATTAAAATATAATCTAAGATCAACAAACAAAAAATATAATAATAAGAAATCCCATATTTTTTAAGCTGAATAAAGTATTATAAATCAAAGACTGGTATATGAGGTGTTCCGAAGAATAAAATTTAAAATAAAATAAAAATAAAATTTAAACAGAAATATAAAAATGGAAGCAAACATATTTTTTAAAATGAAAACCAAAATAGAAAACAAACAAAAATAAAATCAACTTAAAACTTTAGAACTCTATATATAGAAATAAAAAAAAAACAGAAACATCTTAACTTAGAATTGATTTAGTCTCTAAGAAAGAAATTTTTGAAAAGAAAACACTTAAACTGATTACATTTTGGAAAATATAACTCTTAAAACACAAAATTAAAAAAAAAAACATTAAAAAATAGAAACAGAACAAAAAAAACTGAGATCTAGATTAAAAAACAAAAGAAAAACATTTATTGCAAGAAAAACAAATTTCAAAAACATTCCGACATTATTTTTGTGTTTTTTGAATATTTTTGTATTGTTACTTAATTTTTTGCTATATTACTGTTTTTTTTTTTCATTATTTTAATTATTTTATGAAGGGTAGGGAGATTATTTCACACTGAGATGCACTCAAAATACTCAAAAATGTTCGTATTTTGATCTGTCAAAATTTCAATACCATAAATTGTTTGAAAATTTTCTTGTTCAATTTTAAAGTCTACTACTATAATCACTTTTTGTTTTTTAAGAGACTCTAATCGCAAGTCCATCTCTGACAACATTACTCGCACACAGGAATGGTTGAGAGTTGTAAGTCACTAGGCCCTGGTTCTCTACGGACTGTTGCGCCACCTAATTTATTTATTATTTAATTGCAAGTCGTTGATTTTTCACTTAAAGGTTCCTAGGTTCACTTGATTCACTTTTAAAACTAAATTTGTCAGCTGTCAAATTTTGAACTTTTAAATGTCATTATTCTTATAACGGCAACTTCTAATAATTACATATATGTCAAGCTGACATTTGACATAACACCTAATGGAGAAATTTTCCTGAGTTATTCCTCGGGTTCCAATTGGTGGAGAGGGAAATTGTGTTTTGAGAGCTCTCGTTTTAAGTTTCAGATTTGTCTTCAGTCAAATCTAAACTGTCAAATTAAAATGTCATTATTTTTAAAACGGTAACATTTTTTTTGCATATATCAAGCTGACAATTGACAGAACACAGAATGGGACATTGGTCCTGAGTTATTCCTCGGGCTGCAATTGGTGAAGAGGGAAATTGTGTTTCGAGAAATCTCTTTTCAGGCAGAAGCTATTAAACTTTCGAGCTAACAACTCATTAGACAAGCTCGATCTGAAATTCTATTCATAGTACCCTCGTCACCAAAGTTCATAAAACTAATTTAATCGTATTTTGATCTGTTAAAATTTCAATACCATAAATTGTTTGATAATTTTAAAGTCAAACTATAATCTTTTCTTGTTTTTTACGAGACTCTTATTTAAAGTCATTGATTTTTCACTCAACTGTTCGTAGTCAAAATACTAGAGTCACTCTGAAAAAATAATTTGTCAGCTGTCAAATAAATTTAAACTGTCAAATATCATTATTCTTAAAACGGCAATTTCTAATTACATATATGTCAGTCTGACTTTAACAAAACACAAAATAGAGAATATGTTTTGAGTGATTCCTCGATGGAGAGAAAAATTGTGTTTCGAGAGAACTCGTTTTAGGATTCAAATTTTTCATCTGTCAAATTTAAACTGTCAAACTCAAATGTCATTATTTTTAAAACGGTAACCTTTTTTGCATATGTCAAGCTGACATTTGACAGCACACATAATGGAGAAATTCTCATGAGTTATTCCTCGGGCTCCAATTGGTGGAGAAGGAAATTGTCTTTCGGGGGCTGTCTTTTCAGGCAGAAACTATTGAACTTTCGAGCTTAAAACTTATTAGACCCGTTCGATTAAAAAGTCTCTTCTTAGTACATTCATCAGAAAATTTCATAAAACTAAATTTAAAAAACAGAATTATATTCTATTTTATTCGATATTTCAAAACTATTATAAATTGTTTTTGTGACCTCTTCAATAAAAGTAACATATCACTTGTGTACACTCAGTTGAAAAATATTCCCCCCCCCCCTTCTGTCTCTAATTTTATTTCATATTTAATTTATCTATAAAACAAATCTTAACTAATCGAAACCGATATGACGTAAAAAACTGATAAAAAAATCGAATTTTTCTGCTCGTCAGAATTTTTAAAAAGAAAAACAAAAAACAAAACAAAAAAATACACGAAACGTTTTACCGAAACTTTTAAAGAAAATTATAAAAAAATATATATATACTAAAAAAAACTTTTTATAGCAAACTTTGAGGAAAGAAAAATTTAAAAAAAAATAAGAAAACTTTTCCAATTGGGTAGAAATATAAAACAAAAAATACACACAACAAGAAAAATGTTATTTTTATATAAATTCACATCACATTAAAAAAAAAATATATACAATTTTTACAAAAACAAAACAAAAATTTAACATTTTTCCCTTATTTTAAATATATATTATTATATAGATATATAAAAATGAGAAAAATAAAACATAATTAATATTATATTAAAAAAACAATGTAGTAATAATAAACAAAACAAAACAAAAATAAGTAATGTAAGTGAAACATTTTGCACATGTAGTATAATAATAATAAAATAAATCTTTAAATTTAAGTAAACAATGATTGTAAGTAAAGAAAATTGTATAAAAAAGTATTTGTAAAAATGTTCATTAATATTATAAATAAAAAACACAAAAACAACATAGAAAGAGATAAGAAATTGATAATGCAAAGCATAATATCTCCTCTTCATGAAATAAGAATGAAATGAAAATAACTAAAGCAAAACAAGAAAAACAAAAATCCAAAAAATATATATAACAAAAATATATATATATATTTCTTTTTGTATGTTTATTAGAGAAATTAAAAACAAAAAATTAAATAAATCATGGATTTGATGCATTCAAAAAAAAAGAAAACGTAAATTAATTAATTATATTAAATGAAAAATAAAATAAAACAACAACAAAAAAATTAGTAAGTCTTCAATGTTTAAATGGTAAAAAAGTGGAATTCTAAAGAAAATAAATTGCAAATAAATAAATCTTTAAAATGCAAGCAAAACAAGAATATTGAATTGTTACTTTTTTTTAAATTAAATTAATCACCCTTCTATTTGATTCTCATAAATTGTTTAACATTTTTAAGAAAGCTTGTTTTTTCTTTAAATAAAAATAAAAAACTAAAAAATCGTAAAGATTAAATATTAATTTAATTTTTTAAAAAAATTTATTAAAATTTTATGGTGTTAAATATAGTTTTACTTTAAAAAAAATATAAAATATTTAAATTTAAATTTAATAAAAATGTTACCATTAATTTTTTTGGAATATACAAACTAGAAAGCCAGAACGATTTTTATGTTTAGTAGTAGTAAAACGTTTTTCTGTTTAGATTTGAAATGATATGAAGAAAAATTAAATTCAAAAGCGATAGTAGAGTAAAGTTTTAAAACAATTTTATTGACAAGAGAAAAGTAAAAGTAAAAGAAAAGCTCGATTAAAAAATCACTAAAAAATACAAAAAATAAATATTTAACTGTCTTGTAAATGAATATAACTAAGAAATGCATCGTGAAAATATGTTTATTAAAAAAATAAAAACAAAAAAGTAAAAAAAAAAAATATTATATTATTATATGTTTTAGGTATCTATCATTTAAAAATAATATAATAAACAACAACAAAAGAAGAAAAAAAAAACACACACAAAAGAATAAAAGAAAAATAAAACAATATTATATTAAATTAATAAATTAAATTAGCTTATGAGTATTTCTTTTCTTTTTTTTAATTATAAATATATTATTATTAATATTGAATAATTTTTATTTTGTCGCTATATATTATTGGCTTGTTTGTTGCTGCTTTTTGTGAGTAAATATATATATTATATATTATTATTATTATTCTTATGTAAGAATTATTAATTAATAAAAAATACATACATTTTTTATTTAAAAAAAAAATATAAACGAACGTTGTTCTTATTTCGTATTGGTGGTTGGAAAGGGCTGAATTCTTCTGAGAGGATTGGCAATGGATATGGATGTTTTAAAATGTTCATAAGTAAGCTTGTGAATAATCGAAAAGGGGCTATTTAAGTTTGTGACTAATCTGCTCCACCCATTGCCGTTTGTGAACCCTAAGGATTACCTATAGAATTACTATTATAATTTGGGATTAGCAAGTAATGCACCATTACGAGTATTTCTACACAAATGTATATAGCTATGGAGTTTAGTGAAGACAAGCGATTTATAAGAATTTATTTATTTAAAACTAAAAACATTTGAACTGAATTTAAAAAATAGTTGTCAGGAATTCAAAATAATATTTTAAAACTATGGACCAACTCCTTGGTAAAGTCCGAAATAAATTAATCAACCCCGTTAAAAACCAAGATGATAAGACTATAAGACTTTACATTGTTAATTTAGAGAATTAACGAGCTTTTGGGGTCCTTATATTCACTTCGGAAGTATTTCTGAAAACATAAATAAAACAGAACTAACATTTGTGAAGACTCATACCATACATGCTTGAACATCATTAAACATCTTAAAATTTAATTTAAAGCATTTCACATTCTCGGTGAGTAATTAAAAAAAGAATCTCTAACAGTACTTCCGAAATTGATCTCAAGGGTAAACTTATGAGCATTCCTGGAAGTGCGAGTATTACGGCTGAATTGTTTGAGGGGAAGAATGTAACTGGCTAATTCGACAGAACATTGTTTGTAAAAATATGTGTAAAGCAACGAAGGCATTGAACATTGCGGCGGTGTTCAAGACATGTTAATGTTTCGGTTATAGTTCTATCGCATATCATTTTCAAAGCTCTTTTTTGGATCCTATCTAAAAGACTTAAACTTGTTTTGGTGGGCACCTGCCCAAATAATATGAGTTATATTCAAGTTTTGGACTAGATCAGAAGGGGTGAAAAATTTCTTGCACCGTGCGTCGGAGGAATCCTAAGCATCTGGCAGCGTTTTTGGCGATATCGAATACCTACATATGTACGTGATCATTCCATAAGAGGTGATACGTAATACACATCCCGAGTACTGAAAGTTGATTTGTTTCCTGGATGCAAGTGCCGCTGATAGATAGTGGCATCGGGGGTTGGTTACGATTTAACGACATGAAACAGCATTGAGTTTTTGAAGCATTAAATTCTACACGGTTCTTAATTCCCCATTGGACAATGCTGTCGAAATAGTTTAATGGAAACAGTTTAATGGAAACAGTTTAATGGATTAGAAGTGACAGGCAAGATATTGTTTATGAATGAATATAAGGAAGAGAGTCGGAGACAAAACGGAGCCCTGGGGAACACCAGCATTTATTTGTATTGAACGGTTCGAAAGGTAGAATCCAAAGAAGAGATTCATCAATACCAAAAGCACGCATTTTCGACAAAAGAGCTTGATGGCTAACTTTATCAAATGCCTTTGAAATATCAAGTGCAATAAACTTACTTTCTTCAAAACGATGTGAAGCTTTGTTCCACTGTTCGGTGAGATAAACCATGAGATCACCAGTGGACCTATTGCTACGAAAGCCATATTATCAGTCGTAAAGAAGCTTCCATTTTTCGAGATATTTCTCAAGCTCATAATTAATTCCATGACCTTGGAAAGAAGGGACTTTAGTGATATTGGACGATGGTTGGAGGGGGAGGAGGATTTGCCTTTTTAAGGGACAGTCTGGACAAATGCTGTTTTCCATCCGCTCGGAAAGAGATCTGTAGAGTAGGAAAGATGGAAAAGCTTACGCAGTGGTTTTGCCAGCGTTGAAGAACACCTTTTCAGAACAATAGCGGGTATACCATCCGGACCAGTGGATTTATGTGTGTTTATATCTCTAAGGACTCTTGCCACAGTACGAGGGCGAAAAAAGATTGGTCCCATAGAATCACTAACTCGCTCCAGTATACAGGCGGAGTCATAACACAGAATTGGCGGCGAAATTTCTAGCAAAGAGATTAGCTTTCTCTAAGGAGCTAACAAAAGGCGTGTCATTGACAATGAGCGTAGGAGCCGAGGTAGAGGAAAAATTCCTCATGTTTTTTACAAATGATTAAACATTAATTTTTAATAATGGAAAATGATATCAGCGATATCGTCGCCCCGTGGTTACGTTTGCAAAATGATATTATTTTTATGAAATTATCTTATCTTATTTTTTACGTACGTGATCCCAAAGCTAATTGTTTAAAGGTGTTCAATCATTTAATGTCTTCGAGAAATAACAAGATCAGGTCAACTTTTATTGCAAAATGTGCTATTGATTAGTTCCTTGAGTGGAATGTAACGCAGTCTTTAAATTAAACCCGGTCAGTAAAATTATTTCTTATAGGTCGATACTCTAGCGTCACAATTTTCTCACGGCCAGCCCAAGAATCAATTAGAGCACATAGTTGAGGAAAGAGAGGATTTACAACAATCATTCTTCGATGGACAATTCTGTTAACATATAGCCTCCGTGGTTTATCATAAATAGACCTCATCATTGAAGATTATATTTCTATGAAAATCCGGATTGATGTAGGTACTTCAAGGTTACAATTAACGAAAATTCCTGCTGTTCTTCTGTTCTAACTCTAAAAGAATGAATGAAGTAGAAGTATTCAGTAAGTACTACCTTTTGCTTAGATGTGAAGTAGAAAGCTTTCATTATTTTTCAATGGTATTCGAATATAAATATAGAAATATAGAAAAATCAAACAAAATGTGACACTCAACCTTATTGGACAATACATTGTATATAATAATTATTTGTATAACATAATTAACATATAACATGTTGGCGTCTCAGGATCCCCTTACAAAATTAAATTCAAACCAACATTTTAGATCCCTAAATATCCTTAATATCACTTGTTTTACGTTGGATATTCCCATCCCTTAAGTTATACTACGAGTTCAAAATCTTCTGCTCTATGCATTCTAAACTTTAATCTAAACACCCAAGGCTATTTCCATCAATTATCCTTCAAACAGAGACATCACATAGACAACAGCAAAATCGAAGCAAAATAAAAAACAAAAAACAAAACATTGCTCCTGCTTATCTCATGCCATCGAATACCTTTACTCAAATGACAGACATTTAATCGTGTCGGTCTCATCTTTAACAAATATATTTTCACTGCTTGCTTCCAATACCTACAACTAAAAGGTGCATTTCGAAGCCACTTCTATATACACAACATTTTCAAACTTCAACCATTAGGGTGCCATTCCCGTGGCGCTTTAAAACGTAACCTAACCTGGTGCTGTAGCTGCGCTGATGCTCTGCTCTGAGCTATTGTAAAAAAAAATGAATACTTTTGCTCTGACAATCTTAAAGGATATCTCAATGCTACCATCGATCGATTCCTGCCGTGGAATGGCATCTACTTTATCTCTATTCCAACCTTCCTCATTCTTCAAGTAGTCATGATGGCAGGGTATAACGTAGGTGGTGGAATGAGCAGAGCAGGTATGTATGTAGATATCGGAGGCAAACCCCAAAGTGACTGCCAAAGCTACTCAACTATCTTTGGCATTTTTAGGGAGCCTCAGGGATGCACAATTTTAAAATGCATACCCAAGCATATAAGCAAATGGAACTCCAATTCGTTCGATGCCAATTCTTATCCGCCTCCATAGTCAGCTTTGGTGTCGTTGTCGATGTCGCTGTCGCTCTCCCAAGCTGGGTATAGTGTCGCTTTGCTTAGGTATATATTCGATTGCAAACTCCTCCTCTAACTCCCACAAGCCCTGCCACAAAAGCCAGTCAATCGATGTCATTATTGTCGTGACCTCAGGTGCAATATCACGAACTACTATATCATGCACTAAACCATCTTCAAACCTTGCGGGCCCAGAACAGACTCTGACACACAAGACAAATTTCCTATCGAACTGTGTGTGACTTATCTTATCAGTAAAACGGCCACCATCACCCCCGGAAAAGAAACCTCTTAGATCTTTTTCTTCATCTTCATCATTTATTGCAACCAAAAACCCAACCAGCCAGCCCCACCACTCAGAAAAGGATGACAGATGGCGATGGAAATGCCATTTTGATGGGTGGAAGTTTTTGGGAGCGGAAGTACTTAGAAAAAGAAAATGAAGGTTTTTCATATTTTAGTGTAAGTAGATTCAGATTTTTTAGCTTCAAGAGAAGACGATGGTTTGACTCAAAGGAAAAAAAATAAAGACAAAAACTAAACGATCTGGGAAAGCCCTGGAAACTTATGGTTAGAATGTATGGATTTGTTTATGGACGGTATGGTCTAATCAAAGCAAACATATACTAAACAATACTTCCAAACCCCCCTGAATCGCGTAAAACAAAACCGATCGTTTGATAAATTGATAACCGTTTTGACGTCTAGAAAGCAATAGTTAAAACGACTATAAAAAAATTGTCAATCAACCTTCACCTTATCCGATTTTACCAAAGCTCATACTCTGATACGAGTTTAAGAAATGCAAACCAAGTTCAATCAGCGCTGTCCTCTTAGCAAGTATTTATTGATACAAACAAAAATCACACAAAACATCCTACAAGTATGCAATACTTCATTTCCAGAAACATCTAAACATATGCAATCAACTTGATTGTTTTAAAATTTCTTACCAAACAGTGCTGTCGAATAAGAAAATCCTTACTACTCAAAACAGTATCATTTGATATTCATGATTTATACCATCTGCTATTGTTATATTCATGATTTATACCATCTGCTATTGTTATATTCATGAGAAGGAAGGAAAAAAACAATAAATTAAAATTCATCTCATGGATGCTCCCCATCTTCATCTCCCAAAACCAACACAGAAAGCGTAGATTTCAATTAAAGTACTTTACTCAGTAATTAGAGAAAGTGTTTGCCATTGGAAAACAATGCTGCTTCCTGTCGTCAATCAAAACATTCTTCATATACAAAGATAATAAAAGCATCTATAAAACACTTCACGCATTTTCTGATTTACATTCCTCTCAGCAGCGTGTTGCTTAAATCAATCAAAATCAATGAAGCTCCATGTTCTGTTCTGTTCTTGTGTTTAAGCTCGTTGATAAGGACAAGGAGTGCAACTTTATATTTGTTCACGTTTCAGTTATACAGGGTATGAGTATAAATGTGTAAATATTTCAGTAAAGGGGTTTTCTGTTAAAATGGTTTAATTATATTCTTAGCATCATGTCAGAGTTTAATCATTGGTAGATATTTGTGAACTAATTAAAGCCTAAAACTATATACATAAGTATTTGATGGATATAATATGAATCAGTGTAGAATTTTAATAAAAGTTAAGATATACTTTCTAAAAGGGATGGTTAAAAACATTTAACAGTCTTCGTTTACTTATAGGTTTTGTATCTCTCATTAAAATTTATAAATTAAAATCACTTTTTAAAATTTTACTTCTGATATTTGGGATTTTGATATTTTGGGTCGGCCATATTGTATCATTTAAATAAATTGGGTGGCGAAACAGTCCGTTGAGAACTAGGGCCTAGTGATTTACAACTCTAAACCATTCCTGTTTAGAATTTTTCTTTTTTAAGCCGAATCCGAACAGCAAATTTGAGAAAGCACTTTTCATGACAAGAATTACTCTTGGATAATTTGTCAATTCCTCGCAAGAAGCAGTACCCGTGAAAAAACTTTAGATGGCATAGGCAGGGATCGAACCCAAGACCTCTGGCATGACAGTCCAACGCACTAATCATCATGCCATGGGTAGTACTATTGTATCATTTACTTTCTGTCAAAATATCTTCTTTTAATCAGTCACCAGACAAATGTCATGGCAAATAACAGCGTCGAGCTGGGTGTTCTCCAGTAGCAACGATAGGCGCGTTGCTGCCTTTTTATGTGGTACATGGTCGTCCTTCCAAGTCGACTGTTCAACGTTTGTGCACATTAAGCCAACATTAACAAGTAAATGAAACGCGAGATCTGAAGAAAACATCCTGAAATCGTGCAGCAAAATCCGAGGCAGTCAATTCCACGTCGCTAATAAGAACTTGGCCTGTCACAGAGCAAAAACATGGCGAATTTCGCGTCGTGATTTGAGCCTGCACTCATACAAAAACCAATTGGCCCAGGAACTAAATTCAAACAACCGTACGTAGCGTCGCGTGTTCACTACTTGAATTTTGTAGTGGATTTTGGGTTAGAGGCGTCATTAATCGGTCCGTAGTTCTTGGAAAATGTTGCTGGGAAGCCATCACTGTCAATGGCGTTCGCTATAAGTAGGTGATTACTCGGTGATCGCTCAAGACGCAATCGATATTCTGCACGAGCGGTTTCATGGCATGGTTAATGTCGTGTAATTTGACCCCTTTAGACTTTTTCTTAAGTCACAGGTCTATGCGAATGAGCTGCAAGCCACCCGTAGCTCTCGAAGATAACATAATCGATGCCATTGGTCAAATTCAGCCAAGGTCATTGTGCCAAGGTCTGGATCTTTCGAATGCGCGCCACCCAACAAAGCCGATGTGGCCATTACATAACGCCATTGATAGGGCTCTCAAATATAGATAAAACCTTATTGAAATTAATTTCATATACAACTTGTTTTATTCAATTTTAAGATGGACCCGCCTTTAATGGAAAACTCTTAATAAAATACTAACAAAAGAATTTAAATATTAAGCAGGTAAAGATCTTATAAGTTCAATTATTGTAATACCTGAAAACCTATTTCACATTTAAGAAATATATAAAACAATTTTGTGAAGATTTCAAACCAACTAATTTGCTCTAATCCGAATATTAAATATTTATACAAATGTACATATGTATTGATCAAAATTTCCCTACCTAATTCCTGAGATGTATTGTTCCATACCTACATATAGTACCAATGTAAGCACAAATACTTACCTTCGCTATATTAATTAACATTGCATTAAAATGCGTGTGTGTGTATTGAAATAGATATTTATTAGTTATCCAAAAGTTCGTATTCAAGATTCTCTATATTTTAGCTATGTATGAAGATTATATCAAATAAATAAACATAATCTCAGTTTCAATTGGTATTTACAGACATTTTCAAACCAATTTGCATACATTACATTCGCATAAGCAAATATAAGCACTACTTATACATATACATACACATATACATACATACATAAATAATGTATACATAAGTTGGTTACTTATATCTACATACGTCATTCAAAGTAGAATTATTCAAATATCCATTTTATATAAATTGTAGATATATAAAGGTAAGTAAGGAAGAACTGGTATAATGGAAGTATTTGTGTAAAGGGGATTAATAAACAAATAGTTTTACCATCAAGAGTCATCTAATCGAAGTTGATTTCTGTCAAAATAGCTCATAACCATGCTTAATACTCGAGTATCTTTATGTATAAATAGATGTAGCTTTTATGTTTAAAATCAAAATAGCATCTATTGTTGAAATATAAAAAGAATGAACATTGAAGAAGTTCAATTATATTAAGTAGTCTGAGATCATATCCTTGCGTTACTCCAGCTTATTATAAAGGGCTTTTCGGCTGATGCGGGTACGATTTAGTGGCCAAAAAAAAAAAAAAAAAAAAAAAAAAACAATTTGATGACATCGTTCAAATGATAAAACTTTTATTTAAAAATGGGTTTGAGTCGGGGACTCCAATTTGTTTCGATAAATCGTCTTTAGTAACGAGACGCAATTTTGCAGCGTTAACAAACAAAATTGCCTTAACTTGGGAGCGTCATTAAAAATCGAATTCTGTTCGACTTGAAGAAGCGGAGGCGGATACCTAAACAAGGTTATATTATTTATTTAAATGACCATACAACCCTTAAATCTAAAAATCAAAGCCTTATTTAAAAAAGTGCAACCCACATTGATAACTTCCCATCCTGTCTAACGATTTGTCTTGCTTAAAAGGTTTGTAGGTTTTCGTGTTTTTTTTAAAGTTATCAGTTAACTTATTCTAAAAAAATTAAAAATAACCAACAATATTTTGCATATGATGAAATAGTTTTATTTCAAAATCTATTTTTGTTAACGAGATTTTTAGTCGAAAACCAATTTTTATCAATTTTAGTAGCATTTCTTAAAAGTTTTATTTCTTATGTAAACAAATACAAATTGGATGAATGAAATTAATTTGAGAGATATCGAGAACCGATCATCAATTTTTACCAAACTTGCGTACTATTTTTTGTAAATTTTATTTTTTATGAAAAAACGGACTGTTGGATTTTTATAAAAAAAAATTATTGAATATCGAAAACAATGTTTTCTGTGAGATAAAATAAGTTTGATGACAATATTTTTAATTTTTAAAAAGCTATTTGAGTCGAAAGTAAATTTTTTTTTTTTAGGTTTTAATTTTTGTAAAAAAAAAACTCTCAATTCGATTTTTGTCAAAATTGTATCGAATGTTGACAACAATATTTCTTATAAGTTAAAATTAGTTGGAAGCCATAATCTAAATTTTTTGAAAATATATTTGAGCTGAAAATCATATTTTACCTGCTTTTGTTAATTTTTTGTAAAAAAAAACTGACAATTCTATTTTTCTCAAAATTTTACCAGACGTTGAAAACGTTATTCTTCGTTGCACAAAATTGTTTTGGAGATAAAATCATTTTTGGTTCCTAAAATTTTCGAGATAACAAATATTTTTTTTCAGTTTTGTTGATTTATTAAAAAAACAGTTAATTCGAATTTTTTCCAAAAATATATTTGTTTGGTATCACATTACAATATATAATATAAAATTTAATTCAAGTCTTTAGCGTCATTGGTTCGTGAGATATTTAGGGTTAACCGAAATGTTCACCTTTTTTACTTGCGACATATGAAACTATATGGCAAGTTTTGCATTCGTGCAAAATTTCGAACTCGAGATTTTAATCAAACATGATATTACGATGGTAGAGAAGTCGAAAAAAGTGGGTCCCGCGATTCCGTCCGGTCAATTTTGTCTGTCTGTCCAGTCCACGCTCCTACAGCCTAAACCATTGGGTCGATTGAGTTCAAACTTGGAAGTTAAGGTTTTGAGCAGATTTGTGTTAGGCGTTTTTTTCATTTTTTTTTTTAAGATCAAAACTAACAGTGGCCCTCATACTATTTTTTTGGTCAAAAAACGAAAATTCGAATTTTCTCAAAAACAAACCGATAGATTTTTTTTAAATTTTCTCTAAAATTTTATTTTTTAACTTGGCTTCTTCTAATAAGAAAAACATATTTTTGTATTGCTCAGGAAAGGTACCGCCAATAGAACCGTTTTTTTGTTTTCTAATTTTCTCAGCAACTTTTGAACCGATTTCAATATTTTTTTTTCTGAACGAGCTCTTATATTGCCTTAACAATATTTGATTATCAAAAGTGCAATTTTTTATTGTTTGGATTTTTAAAAAAATATTGAAATTTTTTTTTTCAAAATTCTATATCTCAAAAACGGATGAACATTTTTTTACGAAATTGAAATATAGAGCGTATATTTACAATCACTAAACAACTGCATACCAAAAATATTTTTAGAACAAAATTGAAAAATTTTATATATAAAAAATTAATTTAAAAAAAAAACGCTCTAACGATTTTCAAAAAAAAAATTTGAAAAATCAAGGGTTTTTTGATTTATAAAATGGCATTTAAATTTTTGAAGACAAACTTATTTTTCAGGTAAAATTTTGAATCTTAAATTAGTTTTTTTTTAAATTATTTTAACTGTATTAAATGTAACCCCCTCCCAAAAAATTGAAAAATGGAGGTTTTTTCGACAAATCAAATGGCATATATGTATATCTTTGAAGACAAACTTATTTTACAGGTATATTTTTAAATATTAAATAGATACTTTTTTAAACAGACTCTTTGCATACAGGAGCAAGTTCGTGCGACCCAGTCGTGCACTTTATTTTAAACTGCTATGGTAAAAAAACAATCACGCAATTTTCTTGAAAGCCCATTCTGCACCTTTCTGCCTTATTATCTGTATAACAAAATTTATTTGAAGTCGATATCTCTTCTGGTTCTTCAGCTATGGACAACGAAAAAAAACGTCTCTAACGTACGTACACACGCAAGCACAGACATCTTTCTAAAAGTCTTTTATTTTGACTCTAGGGACCTTGAAACGTCGAGAAATATCAAAACTTTCAATTCGAAAAATCGGACCCATTACAATAACTTCCTATGGGAAGTTAATAAAAACAATACAGTAGTCGTAAATCCGAACCAAAATCGATTAACCATGAACCTCAGCTAATCTTAACTTTTGAACAATATTGGCTGACGATTGTGCAACTAACCCTAATTGCCCAAGTAGTCATATGATTGTCAAGCTAGCGAAACTACATTCCCCGACAGAAAAGTTGTTAAGTATGAAGCTGAAGATCGCTGCATGCGAGTTCTTTTTTAATTGTGACATATAAGAATTGTATGGCGTAAAAAATTTCGAACTCGAGATTTTTCATCAAACATTACATTGCGATGGTAGAGAAGTCGAAACTAGTGTCCATATGTCTGTACTGGCCTTTCTGGACCTTGCACCTCAAAGCATTGGGTCGATTAACTTCAAATTTGAAAATTAAGGTTTTTAAGCCGATTCGGGTTAGGTGTTTTTTTTCGTTTTTTTTTAAGACTGATAATAACAGTAGTCCCCATACAAATTTTTGGGTAAAAAATTGAAAATTAAAATTTTTTAAAAATCAACCGATAGATTTTTACTTGCGACATATAGAAACTCGGTATATGGCAAGTTTTGCATTCGTAAAAAATTTCGAACTCGAGATTTTAATCGAACATGATTTTACGATGGTAGACAAGACGAAAAAAGTGGGTCCCGCGATTCCATCCGGTCTGTCCTGTCTTTCTGTCCACGCTCCTACAGCCTAAACCATTGGGTCGATTGAGTTCAAACTTGGAAGTTAAGGTTTTGAGCAGATTCGCGTTAGGCGTTTTTTTTCATTTTTTTTAAGATCAAAACTAACAGTGGCCCCCATACAATTTTTTTGGTCAAAAAACGAAAATTCGAATTTTCTCAAAAACAAACCGATAGATTTTTTAAAAATGTTCTCTAAAATTCTACTTTTTAACTTGGCTTCTTTTAGTAAGAAAAACTTATTTTTGTATCGCTCCGGAAAGGTACCGCTCATAAAACCGCCTATGAACCGATTTCAATAATTTTTTTTTTGAACGAGCTCTTATATTGCCTTAACAATATTTGATTATCAAAAGTCCTATTTTTTTTTGTTTGGATTTTTAAAAAAATACTGAATTTTTTTTTCAAAATTCTATATCTCAAAAACGGGTCAACATTGTTTTACTAAATTCAAATGTAAAACGTATATTTACAATCACTAAACAACTGCATACCAAAAATATTGTTAGAACAAAATTGAAAAATCTTATATACCTATACAAAATTAATTAAAAAAAAAAAACGCTCTAACGATTTTCAAAAAAAAAATGAAAAATCAAAGGTTTTTTGATTTATAAAATGGCATTTAAATTTTTGAAGACCAACTTATTTTTCAAGTAAAATTTTGAATCCTAAAATATTTTTTTTTTAAATTATTTTAACTGTATTAAATGAAACCCCCTCCCAACTCACCAGATCAAATCCTGTGCATGAGCCCGAAAGAGCGCATTATTTTGACAACATTTTAATTACATTCCTATCTTTTATCGAAATTAATGCATTTGGGACATATTTATGTATTTTTATAACTATGGGGTGATTTTTTAAGAGCTTGAGAACTTTTTTAAAAAAAAAAACGCATACAATTTGCAAAATCTCATCGATTCTTTATTTGAAACGTTAGATTGGTCCATGACATTTACTTTTTGAAGATAATTTCATTTAAATGTTGACCGCGGCTGCGTCTTAGGTGGTCCATTCGGAAAGTCCAATTTTGGGTAACTTTTTCGAGCATTTCGGCCGGAATAGCCCGAATTTCTTCGGAAATGTTGTCTTCCAAAGCTGGAATAGTTGCTGGCTTATTTGTGTAGACTTTAGACTTGACGTAGCCCCACAAAAAATAGTCTAAAGGCGTCAAATCGCATGATCTTGGTGGCCAACTTACCGGTCCATTCCTTGAGATGAATTGTTCTCCGAAGTTTTCCCTCAAAATGGCGATAGAATCGCGAGCTGTGTGGCATGTAGCGCCATCTTGTTGAAACCACATGTCAACCAAGTTCAGTTCTTCCATTTTTGGCAACAAAAAGTTTGTTAGCATTGAACGATAGCGATCGCCATTCACCGTAACGTTGCGTCCAACAGCATCTTTGAAAAAATACGGTCCAATGATTCCACCAGCGTACAAACCACACCAAACAGTGCATTTTTCGGGATGCATGGGCAGTTCTTGAACGGCTTCTGGTTGATCTTCACTCCAAATGCGGCAATTTTGCTTATTTACGTAACCATTCAACCAGAAATGAGCCTCATCGCTGAACAAAATTTGTCGATAAAAAAGCGGATTTTCTGCCAACTGATTTTGGTAATAAAATTCAATGATTTGCAAGCGTTGCTCGTTAGTAAGTCTATTCATGATGAAATGTCAAAGCATACTGAGCATCTTTCTCTTTGACACCATGTCTGAAATCCCGCGTGATCTGTCAAATACTAATGCATGAAAATCCTAACCTCAAAAAAATCACCCATTAGTTGAATACACAAACAATTGTTTTCGTTAAGTGTGCTTACGACTTACTTAAGTATTTTTCATTTCCGGGATGAGTTGTCCTAGGATGAGTTGTGTCTTGGGATGAATCACGCTGTTTTTTTGACAAAACAAATGGCATTTATACCTTGGAAGACAAACTTTATTTAAGAGGTATATTTTTAAATCTTATTTTTAAACAGACTCTTTGCATACAGGAGCAAGTTCGTGCGACCCAGTCGTGCATTTTATTTTAAATTGCTATGGTAAAAAAACCACCCACTCAATTTTGTGGAGAGTCCTTCCGGCATGTTTCTGCATTATTATCTGTATAACAAATTTATTTGAAGTCAATTAACTCTACTGGTTCTTAAGCTATGGACGACGAAAAAAACTTCTCGAACGCGCACGCACAGACACCGCTCTAAAAATCTTTTATTACGAATTTAGGGACCTTGAAACGTCGAGAAGTGTCAAAATTTTCAATTCGACAAATCGGACCAATTATAATAACTTCCTTTGGGAAGTTAATGAAGATTAAGGATTTGGAATATCGGAAAGCTTGACGTGATGGAAAATTAACTAAATTGAACTTTTTTTATGTAAGAAGAATAGACCACCCAAAAAAAACGAAAAGACTCTCCAAAAATTTCGGTACAGAAGTATAGTCTCTTCTTATCATAAAGGTAAGAATGTACAACCAAGTTGCAGCAAATTAAATGTTTGCTAACATTTTTCACTTATTTTTATCGTTCGAGAGTTGAATTAAAAAAATCATAGGTAGTGTGTTTTTGAGAAACTTTTTGGAATTAAAACTTTTATTGAATATTTTTGAACAACAACAACAACTTAAAGGTGCTACCACTCATTGTTTTTGGCTGGAGATATAGCTATTTCGTGCTATTTCGTATATCTCCAGCCAAAAACAATGAGTGGTAGCACCTTTAAGTTGTTGTTGTTGTTCAAAAATATTCAATTAAATTAAAAAGGAATGGTCAAGTCTAACAAGCTGACATTCTAGTACGAATAGTACAATAAAAATAATAACAATAAAACTTTTATATTTTTTTTGTTAATAAGTTTGCAGCGTAAAATATTATACCTTTTTTAGCTTATAGTGTTTATGACTTTATTTTTTACATATTTTAAGGACATTTTAAATAGATAAACTTTAAAACAGAAACTTTTTTTTTTTGTTTTTAATTTGTAGCGACCTATGTAATAACAAATTCGTTGAATTTTCCTTAACATAAAATAAGCATCATAAAGTTGTTGACTTTTCATCTTCTGAGTATGGTATCCTTTTTTTCCTGCACTGAAAACTGAAAAACTATGTTTGGTATTTGTCATAATTTAATTAGGTTAATTAAAATTTTATGAGTTCCTTGCATATATCAAGAAATAAATACTTTACTAAACTATCAGCACTCCTTTAACTGTAAAATATTTCCTTCAGGTGAATAAGGACATATGTAACTATTGTATATGTATAATGCATTACATTTTAACCTTCATGCTCTATATTCGTGTTCTATCCATTAGAGATTATACAAATACATACATATATAAGACCTACTATTTCTTACTTCGGGGACATTGCCATTGACACTGGCAAAAGTAATGGCTGAGTGAGCAGCTGTTACAAAAGCAACCAGTAGGTGGATAAAATTTAGTACACTTACTTAATAAAACAAAAATCTATAAGGACCACAACAAAGTCATAAGTTTTGGCTCCTTTTTAGGAGAAATTGAGGTCAAGTTTTAAACTTAAAATTAATTCTTAAATTTATAGGATTTAAACCGGCTGAGGTGTTAGGAAGACAAAAATATATAAAGCCTTAATTACAGACGATTATATGATCTTATAAAGTTGACAGATCTGTCAGTTAAGAAACTGTCTTAAATATCTTACAATATCGACTGAACTTACAATTTTAAGTGACAATACTGTCAGAAACTTTATTTACCGCTACATCAGACAATGTTCGAAATTGACAGATGGAGTTTTTCAAGACTTCTGACAATTGTTGGTAATTCTTTTATTGTCATTGATAACAAATTTATCTTCAGCACACATTGACAGTGAAATTTGAATCTGTTAAACGTCAGACAAATTTGTATTGAAAGATATTTGGCTAAAGTCAACTCATTGACAGTTATTGTCAAAGCACTGACAGATCACAGAATAAGGTGAAAACTTACAGTCATCTGTACTAAGCTTAAGTAGGAATCATTTATCTATGCCAAATAAGTGATGTTAAATAAGTTTTTCAGGACTTATTTTTAACTTCGAAAAAAAGTTTAAACTATTTATAGTAAAGCAATCCTAAAGTAGGAACTGCCAAACATTAAAACTGATTTTTCTCTTGGAAATTAATTTTTGTTTGCATTCTATAACTTTCCCTTAAACAAAAGGACTGTGCACAAACTATACTTACTGAACTTTTATTTTTATTATATTTTTTTGAGTTGTATTTAACTTATTTCTCACAGCAATTAAAGATGAATTTTAGTTGAGGGGCAGTTTAATAGTACTCGTAGTAGTAGGCTATAAAGTGCCCACAATAGCTGTTTAAATGAAATGCTGTTACTGTAATGGCTTAAATAAGGGTGAGTTATAATATGGGTGGGTTTGGTGAGTAATAATTACTCAAATTGTGGTTGTTAAATTCCGTTAATGGTGGTAATAGTTTTATTTTTGTTTTTCATTTTGTTTTTTTTTGATAATAATAAATAATCGTATTACTTTGCATTTTGGCACATACAAAACTGACGCAATGTTTAATTGTTTGTGTGATTGTATGCAAAACGACGTGCGAGAGATATACATATGTATATCTATGTATAGTAAATGTATCATAAATGTATAAGTCAACAAAAATATAGGAACCTACATATGTATATACCTTCTGTCAGTGAGACCATTATTTTAAATTATTCAGTAACGATCGACAATTATATTTAATTAGTTTCGTGGATTATTTGGTAACCATCACACTTTGAAAACCAATTAGGTAGAAAATTAATGAATTCAATTTTAAATGTTGAACTGAATACAAACAAAAATTCATCAGTTCAATACCCTTCCTCCACGTTCTAGCTCCAATACATTCACACACTTGGTCAGGTATAACATATAGGCATATTTTGATTGGGTTTATATGAGGCTGGCCTTGTATTAATGTTGCCTGCGAATTTTCACGATACATCGATGGAAACTATAAAACTGTGTATGAGATGTCTCTAGGAGATTATCACTTCGAAAAAATTCCATTTAACTTCCATAACACTTTCTAAAAAGTACCCTTACATTTTTGGAGTGGAGCAAAAGATCTTAGAAGAAGAGGAGGAAACACCCTTAATAACTATACGTTTGAAAACAAAAGAAGTTGTGCTACATAATATCGAGTTTTCTAATACGGGCTGGACAACTTTGAACTGCATTTTTGGATGCAGCTTTTCACTAATCATGGAATTGTCATTGTTAATTTAATTAGTGAACTTAACATTTGTGTCATGGTAACGAACGAAATTATAATTTTTTGTACCGAAATTCGTAGTCGGTGACTGTAACTTTAAAAGTGTTAACTTGATTTTTCGGTCGTTATTCTCGCCCAATTACAAATTTAAATACAAAATTGAGTCTACATATTCATATGTGATTTTATTGTGTCGAAGTGTCGAAAATAACGACTACAATATCAAGTCGCACCATTCATAGGTTTGTTGAGAAAGGGTTGAACAAACTGGAAGGAAAATGCTACCATCTTCAGAAAATTAATGTGTGTGTGCCTTTTTTTGACAAGATTAATTTTTTAAAATTTTTCTAAGGAAATTTTTAAGTACAATTATATCTAAAAAATAATACTTTAATGAAGTGAGGATGTGTTCTTTGGTCAAAAGCGTACAAATTAACGCTTTTACGGTTAAATTTTAAGGACTAGTGTTAATGTGACCAAACCAACGTCAAGTTTTTTTTCTGGAATTTATTTGATATTTTTCAATTTCAGTCTAACTCAATTTGAGTTTTCGGATGCAACACAATCGAGCAACGCGTTAAAGTTATTCAGGCTTATTATAAAAATGGGTGTTCAAAATGCATATAGTGCACTTTGTGATTTTTTTGATCAATTTAATCGGAAAATTCGTGCAAAAATTTAAGCAAACCGGGATTGTAGGAGATGTGAAAACACTAATGCAAACTCGTACAACTTTTACTGCAGAAAATATTGCTACTGTTCACGAAAGTGTGGCTGAAGAGCTGCCCACCTCAACTCGTCAGTCTTCGTCGTCGTGTCCAACAATTGCACCATGTAATGTTTGACGAGGAAGCCCTGGTTCAAAAGAACAGAAATATATTTCTTAGCTTTATGCAAAGCCGCTTATTAATCCGAGCATCAAAATGCACGATTTGGATTGAGTATGAATCTAAGCTCTCCAGCCGATAATAAGTAGATGAGTCTTGTTCTAAGTGTAAAACTAGACTAATTTTATTTTCGAAATTTTCTTCTATTTATACTTACAACTAGTTCTATACAAAATTAATTTTCATATGTACATAGATATTCTTAACCTAGTTCTTTATTTTATTTATTCTACTTATGACCTACAATATATTACCCCACATGACGTAATACTCAAATGTCCACTTGACAAAATATACTTTCGGTTATATTTCCTCAAAGGCATTCCGAATGCTCAGTCAATGTGATGCATATATAATTGCAGTCATAAACAAAAATCAATATTTAATTGCATTCGGCGCATAGCTCGTTGTTGATGAACATTATGCAAACAAAATTGCATTTACACGCTTACAAGGTGCAATTGACTCAAAAACTAAAGTCTCTTGACCATTTCAAGCGTTCGTCAATGGTCAGAATGGTGGCAAGAACTGGCAACAGTGAATGATCAATTTTCAAAGAAAATCATCTTCAGTAATGAGACACATTTTCAACTCTGTGAATTTGTCAATAATTAGAATCGCCGCATTTGGGCAAATTATAATCCATGAGTGATTGTCAAAAAACCAATGCACCCACAAAAATTGATTGTTTGGTGCGGCTTATAGGCTAATGGACTTTTTCCAAAATGAGGCCGTTCAGGTAGTTAATGTGAATGGGGTTCGCTGTCGTGAGATGATAACGAACTTTTTATGGCTCAAATTGATAGATATAGAAGTGGACGAGATGTGCCTTTAACAGGAAGTTGCCACACAGCTAACAAAACAATAGGACTTTTGCGCGACAAATTCAATGGCGTTGTTATCCCACGTGGTGGCGATGTCAATAAACTGCCAAGATCATATGTTTTGACTCTCTTGGACTTCTTTCTTTGGAGTTATTTTAAAGAAAAGGTATATTTCGTTAACCCACCAACAATTCAAAAATTAAAAAAAGATGAGATAGTTAGTTACTTAGTTTTATTTACTTCAAAATTTTAATACTGTTCACAATTTTCTTTGTAAGTTTATCTTAGGTCTTAAAATGGTTTGGCCGATAGCCGTCTACCAGACTGACATTTACATTTTAATTTTTATAATAACAATACTAAAGAAAAATCTAATTTAATTTTTTCAACATTGAAATATATAATTTTGTATACATTTTAATTGATTATTCATGTTCTGTGTCGTAGAGCACTCAAAAAATATTGGTATAAGACTTCCCACCCTCGTTCTCTATTCATCAATTTTATGATTTCTTCTAAACTCAGTACATCAAAGTATCTCTTGAGGAATTCTTTCAGAATTGGACAAACTCCAAAAAATGGAACACGTCTTCACGTTTTCTTCATTTGCATAGATCACACCATAGAGGAAGATCTGTATGGTGAGGAATAATGTTTAAACTGAGGAGTTCACCTCTGACTTTAAATAGTTTAGTTTAGTTTATTTTCATCAAGCAGAGTTTTACAATCTCTTATAGATTACTATACTTATATAATAAATATAATAATAAAATAATAGTATTAATAATAATAAATATAATAAATATGTATAAATACGTACAATCGGCGTTAGTAAATAAATAAATAAATATGAATTTAAGTAACTATGTGTTGATTAGATAGCAAAACAAGCATGACATATCTTTTAAAACTATCTCTTGAACAGAGTTGAAATATATCAATGGAGTGTAAAACACTATTTGTCACTTTGATGCAACGCGATATGGGTTCATTCCTACTGTAGTTGCTTCTAAAAAATTCATCACGTAGGTAGAAAACCATACGGAGACTTCTGCAAGGAAAATACAAATTAATACATTCAAGCAAATAAGAACAATTTATGTGATTACTTAAGATATCTTTTATCATCATTACTGAAAAATATCTCCTTAAAGATTGTACTGATTTCACGTATGGTGTGATCGGCCAAGAAGTAGGTCTTTTTGAGGAACAATCGTTCGCCATTTTATAACACTCATCTACGCATGCTCCTCTAGAAATTATAATGTGACCTAGCACAAGCCTTGGAATCCTGTTTTCTTCCATCTCCATAATTCTTGCCACATAATTAGAGTGTAATTTGATAGTATACAAGTAAAGGGGGCCTGTTCCTGTTTCTTAATAATTCGGCACATTAAAGGCATAGAACCTCAATTATGCCTCAACGTCAGCGAGCATTTGGACCATCGGATGGATGGATGCCGATATTTCGTTATACACATAATTACACCATACCCTTATTATCGGGTTGGGATTGAAATACTGTATGGATCAAAATACTGTATTTAAAATACTGTATCTTAAAATACTGTATTTCAAAATACTGTATGTACAAAATACTGCATGATCAAAATGCTGTATCTCAAAATTCTGTATTTCAAAATTCTGTATATCAAAATTCTGTATTTAAAAATGCTGTAAATAAGGCTAAAAAATAAAAATCGTTTTTACAATGTGAAAAAGTGCGCACTGTTGTTGGATTTTTATAACAAAATTACGGAATTTTGAAACAATATTTTCTGTGAGATAAAATAAGTTTGAATCCAATATTTTTTTATTTCTTGAAAAGATATTTGATTCTAAAGTAAATTTTTATCAAGTTTTAGTATTGTTTTGTTTAGGTTTTTATTTTTTGTAAAAAAACTGTCAATAATTCTGAAAAATGTACTAAATGTTGAAAATAATTTTTTTTTATAAGATACAAATAATTTGAAGCCAAATTCCCAAATTTTTAAAAAGACATTTGATTCGAAAATCAATTTTTACCAACTTTTATGAATGTTTTTTTACCAAGTTTAAGTATTGTTTTTTTTTAGGATTTTATTTTTTGTAAAAGAAACTGTCAATCCAACATTTCTCAAAATTTTACCGAATGTTGAAAACAATATTATTTATAAGATAAAATTAGTTTGAAGCCAATATCTCAAAGTTTTGAAAAGATATTTGAGCCGAAAATCAGTTTTTACCAACTTTTATTAATTTTTTTGTTTATTTTTTTATTTTTTGTAAAAAAAATGTCAATTCGATTTTTCTCAAAATTTTATCAGATGTCAAGAACATTATTCTTCGTTTGTTTTGGAGATGAAATCATAATAAAGTCGTAAAATTTTCGAAGTGACAAATTTTTTTTCAGTTTTTTTTATTTATAAAAACAACAATATTTTGAAAATAGTAAAATAAGTTGGATTTTAATATCTGTATTTCGTCCAGAAATATTTAAGTCAAAAACAAACTTTTACCAAATTTTAGTAACATATTGTTAAAGTTTTCATTTCCTATAAAAAACTATCAATTGGATTGTTTTAAAAAATTTACCAAATGTTAGAAATAATGTTTTTTTATGAGATAAAATTAGTTCAAAGCAAATGTCTTTACTCTTGCCAAGATAATTGAGTTGAAGATCAATTTTGGCCAACTTTTATTAGTATTTTTTTTTAAACTGTTTTATAGATTTTTCTAAAAATTTTACCAGACGCCAAAAATGTTATTCTTCAAACGAGTTTTCCACTAAGAGATTTCAATAATACAAAAACTATTTTTTTATCAGAAGATGTACATATGTACATATGTATGTATGTATACTTCAATATTAGAAAAAAGTATGTCAAATGAACGCCACTTGTACGGTTGCAGCACCACATCTACATGAAATTTTTTACATTTGCGATAACTTCAAGAATTCCGCCTTGAGTCGATTGTAGTGTGTTTGCATAGATTTTATCTTCAACGTGGCTAAAATGAATATAACCTTTTATGATGTTTAAACACAATATCTCCGTGACCAATTGTGAACACCTCCTAAAGAAGATTTTAAGGGTTTAGAAATGAAGGTCTCTTCAAAAGTTCAGCTTTTATAATTGTTTATGAAAGTAAGACCTGAAATGTGAATTCAATACGATTTTTTGTAGAAGATTTCTTGTTCAAAATCTAATTTTATGAGAAGGCAAAATCAGGTTTAGGCTTCAATGGAAACTCTTAAAGAGTCTTGGAAATGGTTCCAAGAATTCAGGTACAAACAAGCTGTCTATTTTGATCAATATTCGTCCTTATTAGGAGTTGAATCATAGGTATTAAACATCATTATGGAAAGCTTTGGATTTTTGCAGGTGCACTCTTTAAAAGATCACTCAAAGATAAAAGTACAGGTAAAATATTTCGGTCATTTTCGAGACTGATTAAAAAATAAAAAATAGTTTCAAATTAAATTTAAAAAGCATACACTTTCCATGGAAAAATAATTGATACCGATATGGGATCAAGTTTCCAAAAAAATAAAATAAAAACTCATCTCATAACAACTTTATATACTAAACTATGTATATTTATGTGTAATAGCTATATAGAATTTCAACCACGTGTCCTTAATTTACTGCCCATAGCACACATCGTTGGTGATTGTGAAAATATTGCGAAATGTGGGGACAAGTGCAATTAAAAGTCAATAATTTGCCTGGACATTGTTGTGGTGCTATAAGAGTAATGCACTTGGATATGGACGATAGTTGAAGGATTTCCCGCGTACCTATACGAATATATATCATTTACCTATACATACATATATAAACAAAACTAAATGCCAAACCATGATGCACTCGTGGCTATGCACATGCACCGAACAGTGTATACAATATCGATTCTATAGCTTTTGCACCGCGTATGCACTGCTCTACGCTGGCTGGATGGCTGTATGGCATATGGAACTGAAGCTGGGACTGGGATTGGGACTGGACTTTATTACGAAACGGTCACGTTCAATTTCATTTCCGATTGGCATGTGAACAAGATTACGGATTTAAGTCGAGTTGCTTTGGTCCTTCCTACCTCTGTGCTGTGTTGCTATTGTTGTTGCTGTTGGTTATAGCTTTGAGAGATGTCCTATGTTATACTCGTATGCGTGAACATAAAGTCCATTATTGTTATGTGTCAGTTGAAATTATATCTCAATAATTGTATCTATTTTAATTTTAATATGTAAGCTGATATGTAGGTACCCAGGTTAAATTTTATACACCTATCTATATAAGTTCAAAACTTATACCAATACATAAACATATATGAAACAGGATGAATGCAAAAATTTTAAATTTCATTTGAAATGTCATCGTGATTATCTGTGATGAAATTAAAAGAACCGCTGTTTTATGTTCATAACTGAAAACACCTTTTTATACATATGTATATATTATATTTTATATGTACTTTGTACATAAAATTGAAATTTGTCAGAATTCATTGGAGCGGAAAATATTATTTTATTTTGGTTTTCTGAATTCTTTTCAATGATTATAATCATGATTCGCTGTCATGGTACTATAATTTGATTTACCTAACTATGTAAACGTATACAATACAAACCGCATAGTATGGCTATAAACTAAAATTGTATGTATGTTTGTGCATACATTGTCGCTTCCGGACAGTGTTAATGTTTTGATAATAAATTGGTCATAGCTTTAAATACGACAAACATTGTATACCTTAGTGTGATAGTAATCTGCACATCAGAGGGAGATTAAAGGGCTTGTTAGGTTAAGCAGCTTAAATTTGTTATGTTTTCAGCTTTGAGTAGTTTTAAGCTATTAGCAAATGAAATGGCTTAGCAGTGCATATTAGACCCTTAAAGTCTAAAAAAGCTCGTGATCACAATTATTTCCAATAGTTTTGAAAATACTACTTTTTCAGCAAGGAGTTAGCCCACGATTTTCTCGACAAACTGAACAAAAATTGTTTTTGAGATTTATGCATCAAAGGAAAGGTGGTTATGGTGAAAACCGCATCTTGTTTGGCTTGGTTGAGGAATTAAACCCATCGAAAGATAATTTGTAATGGGCTGGTTCGAAAATCTGTAATTTACTTTTTGACGAATTTTGCCGAAACGAGAGCTCGCAGAACCTTTTTGTTTGCAGTTGGGGGTAGAGCATTAAAATACCTTTATTTTAATGTGTATCTCGATTGGGTGGGAAATAGTTTTGAAAATACTACTTTTTTTCGGCAAGGGGTTAGCCCACTATTTTCTCGAAAAACTGAAAAAAAAAATCATTTTTGAGATTTATGCATCAATGGAAAGGTGGGTCGATGCTCTGTATTATGGTGAAAACCGCATCTTGTTTGAAGGCTTGGTTGAGGAATTAAATTAATCGAAAGATAATTTGTAATGGGCTGGTTCGAAAATCTGTAATTTTACATTTCAACGAATTTTTCCGAAACGCGAGCTCGCAGAACCTTTTGGTTTGCAGTTGGGGGTAGATTGAAGACCCTTAAGGTAAAGTTATCAGGGACACACAAAAATGAAAAAAAAACACATGGATATGGTGAAATCATAGCTCTTCTAAAGATATGGCTGATATAATATTTCAGTGCAAATAACACACTTTTGTCTTTATAATTAAATTTTTGACAGTCAATAACTTTGAATACAAAATTTTACCCAACAAACCATTTTAGGACGTTAGGTACTCATTGTAACTTTTAACGCGTAACGATTAATTTCAATTTTTTGAAAAACTTAAATGGTATTCCAATTTTAGTGGAAGAAGATATCACTGAGTGCAGCAATTGTAGGGATATAACTTTGTTAAGTAAAACCTTTAAGACATTTTCCTCTATCTTAAAAGAAATCTGGATAAACCCATACGTGGAAACCAGAACCGGCAAATATCAATGTGTTTTCAGACTAGGCAAATCAACAAGTTATCAGATTTTTACCCTTAGACAGGCGCTGGAAAAATGTCTAGAATTAAATATTCCAATATATCATCTGTTTCAAGAATTTTAAGCAACCTATTACAGCTTAGCCAGGGTAAAACTTTATAAAGACATGAGAAAATTCTGCAACAAAAATAAATGGATGACCAAGACTAATGTTTTAAGCCAAGTAAAATTATCCGGTTTGCTATCCAGTTCCGGCAAGCTGATGAGCTGGTTTGTCTCCTCTTTGACATGGCGTTGGAGAAAGCAAATCAAAACGCTGAAACACTTACAACACAGACAATCATCAAAAAGTCCACACAACTACTGGCTTACCCAGATGACATGAACATCTTTGGAAAAAAGCCAACAAGTTGTACATAACTCATTTATCCAAATCGATCGAGCTCGAGTAAAAACCTGGGACTTCACATAAATGAAGATAAAAAAGTACATGATGGAAACTCAACAGCAATAAAGGTAGTTGATCAAGAATTTTCACCATTCACTTCGGTCAATAGTAGCGGCCGAAAATATCACAGAATATAAATATCACAGAAAATACGCTGGTGCCTGCTTAAAGCCAACAGTACTAAAACATACCAAGACTCCTTAAATCCAAAAATCGCACCATAAATTCCAAACTTCTGCTGTAGAAGAATTTGGTTCTAACAGTACCTACTCATGGATCCGAAAGTTGGGTGTTCAGTCAAAGACACCTAAACTTCTTATCTGAGTTGGAGAGAAAAGTCTTGCGGAGCATAGGTGGCACCATTTATGTGGCAGAACAATTCCGGAAGCTGATACAGAAAAAAAGATAAAGCTTAGAAGACTCCAGTGGGCGGGGCACGTAGCACGTAGAGTGAAGAAATGTTTGCTCGAACAGTCTTCTATGGTACGATTAATGGTAAAAGACAGCTGGAAAGACAAAGACTCTGCTGGAAGGATTGTGTAGACCAGGACGACCGAAGTCTTTGGATGCGCAACTTGATGGTGTCGTCGGCTAACAACCGGGAAAGGCGGACAAGCATGTTAAACGAGGCTCGGACCCGATCCCAGTTGTGGAAACAATGAACAACTAATTGGCCAAGCCAGATACTATTTTTAAACATACTCTTTTTAATGAACTTTTTTCTGGTTTCTGCGACCCAGTCGTGTATTTCAATTAATCTGCCGGCAGACGCTACTGGCACCATTTTTTAGTACAGGTGGTAAATATGTATTTTTTCCTAAAATCAACTCAAACTATCATTTCGTTGTGGTTTTACGCTTTATGAAATGTTACAGGCTTGAAGTCTACAGAAATCGATTAAATTGTTGTTAAGCTATAAATCTTCAACTATAATTTAAAATCAGCCTTTATCATATCTTTTAAAAATGATTGTTCACAGTGCACTTTGCAATTAAGCTATTAAATTGAATTAAGCTAGAAAATTCCATAATATGTGTCCATTTTGACCTTCTTATCAGAAAAGTTTAACTTATTTCATTTAAAAACAAATCATTTTTTGTCAACTTTAAAACAAATTTAATCCGGATTAAAAATCATGCAACCGAAAATTACAGTTAAAAAAAAGAGAAAGAAAATAAAATGTTATCATAAATATAATTTACTAAAAACATTCCACAACTCTAAATCATTGTTTTAATAAATTTTCATAAACTCGATGTCTAGTCCAAAAACTTCCACCTCCCTCTACCTCTACCTACCTATACAGTCTACCTTATCTATGTGCATCTGTATAGTGTTTCCCCAGCACTGTTTCTGGGAAAAACCATCACTGATAAATAATTGTTTGTTTTAAGCTTGTTGAAATTGTTTGCCTCCATGATTAACACACAAAATGTCATAAATATTTTTCCCTTCTACAAGTCCACTGTCGCATAACCATAAAAATTGTTTAATGAACACTTTAGACTTTGCTATCGGTCGACCGCATAAAATAGAAAATATAGAAGACCACCACCGCACCGCGCCGCCATCACCGCACAAACCACCATAAAGCATCACCATTATAGTACATAGGACTATTAGATTTATATGAGGGTGTGATGGTGTGATGGGTGTAGCCGAGCAGAGGAATCAGTCCAGTCGTCCGGTCCTCATTGGTTGGCAAAATTTATGTAAATATATGCAAATTTTAACTATCACTCGAGCGTTTTAATGTTCACCACTTTTAACTGCGGTCTGGTATCAATTAAGCTGTGCAATCACCATCACATGTTTTCTTTGTGAACTTTTCGGCTACAAAGCTTTTATATAAATTATTATGTGCATAGGTACGGTCTCGAACTTCTAGGCCAGGTGTACCTATAGAGGAAGAGGACCCCATAGTCAAATGCAACAACCACTGCAATGGCAATGGCTATTCCGTTTATCTGTACGCTCTCATCGCGTACATACATAAATCGCAGAAAATTCGGCAATCAATCGAAAAGGTTTCACATAATTTCCAATTAGCGGCGATTCCCACAAATTTCACATCACCGCGCCAGACCTACATTATATAGACCATATATCAATCAGCATTCTCTGCTTCTGTCCTGTTCCGAGTTCCGGGTTCCCTGCTGACTGGCAATGGTAACTGCACCAGTGCACAGACCATGCACTGCAACTGGCTGATGCCTGATGATGGTTTGGGACATTCGCCTTTAATACACATATAGAAGTTGAAGCTTAAGCTGAATCTGATGCCAATGCCACCCGCCTCTCTATCAGGTACAGCTTTCATTAAAGGAGAGATGCAGTTCCATATAAAATAAATGACACCACCAACGAGGATGCGGCTAGGCCAGGAACATGACATTTAATGGCAATTGAAATGTTGAACGATAACCTGAGTGTTGGGTTCCGGTATGGGCAATGGGCATTCATATGGCCTATCCCAGTATAACCATACGGAAATAAGGGTCAATCTCTATGAAGCGTACGGTTTATATGATGCCTTTTGTCTATATAGAGATGGTCAAATATTATGGTGAAGAAAATAGCCGACACTGTTGACACCAGAAATATCAATCCTTTGTGAATACAGTTATTAGGGAATTGAGACTTGTGCCCTTGGAATTAGGTTATCCCACCAGTGTTTGAATTCAGAGTCGTATACAAACATCCCTGCGAGAGAGAGAATCAAGTTTCAAAAAGCCATAATAGTTAATGAACATAGGTGAGGTGGTATATCAGTTTGAGTCCTCTCAGAGTATCATACACTTTCAAAGGATTCAATTAGATTGGCATGAATATCTTGAATGAGGAATACACATGATAACAAGCACTTTCTCAGAAGGACTAATCCTGGAAAGTAACTACAATCTCTATTACTTCGAAAAAGAAGAACAATGTAACGTTCTTAAATACGTAGAATTGTCATAAGTAATGCTGACGTGTCTTGTGAAAAGGTATATTATTGTTCAATAAGAATATTGTAGACATGGAAACAATATTAAGGGAGCGGACAATACATATCTATTGAAGATATAATTTTTAAAACGTATGACACTATTGGAAAAGGATACGTGTTGATGTCGTAAAGCAAGTGGAGGGCTTGGCCAGGTAAGGTGAAAAGTTTTCAATTCCATTAAGAATAATTTATCAACTGTAAGAAGTTAAAGAGGTTTTCTTATCAACATACCTAGCGGAATTTCTTTTACCAATATTTAATATTGTAGACAAAAATGAAAATAATCACTATTCATGATGAAATTTAAAACAAAAGTCATCGTGTAAAAGTGGACAAATACATTTAAAACACAACCCTTAAAAATAAAAGACTACTAACTTTTATAGCACACGTCAACACTAGAGGCACTATCTTTCAAAAGTCTGTCCAATTACTAGCATATGCTGATCACATTGACATAATCGGAAGAACTCAGCGTGATGTCAATGGGGCTTTTGTAAGTATTGGGGCAGAGGCGGCAAAAATGGGTTTAACGGTTAATGAGGGCAAAACAAAGTACATGCTGTCGTCAAGAAAGGACCTACAACACCGACGACGTGTTGGTCAAAACGTCACCATCGACAGACGTAACTTTGAGGTAGTCAAGGACTTCGTCTACCTAGGCTCCGCTGTAAACGCAGAAAACAACACCAGCGCTAAGATCAAAAGAAGATTAACTCTTGCTAACCGCTGTTTCTTTGGGCTAAGAAAGAAATTAAGTGGTAAAGTCCTCTATCGAAAGACCAAAGTGTCGCTATATAAGACCCTTATCATCCCCGTCCTGCTATACGGTTCAGAAGCATGGACTATGACAAAAGCGCATGAAAGCACCTTTGGTCGTTTCAAGAGAAAAATTCTTCGTGTGATCTACGGTCCTATATGCATCGAAGGGGAGTGGAGGAGAAGATAGAACGACGAGCTGTACGGGCTGTACAGCGACGTAGACTCAGCCAAAAGGGTAAAAGCCCAACTACTAAGATGGCTGGGTAACGTAGAGCGCATGGAAACCAATGCTCCGGCCCGGAAAGTCTTCGTATCCACACCCACAGGACAGCGCAGTTAGAGGAAGACCGCGAATCAGGTGGCGCGCACAAGTGGAAAGTGACCTCACCCAACTTGTAGCGCGAAACTGGAGAAATCTAGCTAGGGACCGAGCTAGATGGAGAAGTTTGTTGGGTAAAGCCCTAGTTCACACAGGACTGTAGCGCCACCTTAAGTAAGTAAGTAAGTATATAATATCTACACACAAAATTATTTCTTACTTGCGACATACATATAACAACTATATGGCAAGTATTGGATTCGCAAAAAAATGTGAACTCGAGATCTTAATCTAACACGACATTACGATAGTAGAGAAATAGATAGATAAAATAGAAAGAAGTCGAAAAAATTGGGTCCACGATTCCGTCCACCTGTCTGTCTGTCTATCCTCGCCTATATATATCAAACCATTGGGTCGATTGGATTCAAAGTTGAGAGATAGGGTTTTAAGTATATTCGCGTTTTCTTCATTTTTTAAGACTAAAAACAACAGTAGTTCTCATACAAACTTTTTGGAAAATCGAAAATTTGCAGTATCAAGAACGAACCTATGTATTTTTATTAATTTTTTTTCTAAATCTTCAACAAAACTTCCAATATTTTATTCAGTTTTTCCACAGCTTGTAATTATAATTTTTGATGCCATGAAATAAATAAATGAGACAAACTTACAAAAATTGAAACAAAGCCAATCCTTGAAAATTGGCTTATTTCGTCAGCTGTAGTTTCATTAAATTCTTTCTATACCAGTAGTATAAACTGGAGGGTACGAGGCCACCGGTATCACCGGTACCACCGGTACCAATTTGGGTTCAGATCTATGCTATGCTAAATACCGGTGTTATTTCGGGTTCTAGACCATGCTTAGCAAACGACCATGAACGCAAAAACGTAAAATTCACGTTCACGTTAAAACGCAAAAACGTAAAATTCGCGTTAAGAACTTAAAATTCACGTTCACGTTAAAACGCAAAAACGTAAAATTCACGTTAAAACGTAAAATTCACGTTCACTTTAAAACGCAAAAACGTAAAATTAACGTTTACGTTAAAACGCAAAAACGTAAAATTCACGTTTGGAATGCAAAAATCACCATAGGAAAAATTTTAAAATAATTAACAATATTTTGCATATAATGAAATTGTTTTATTTCAAAATCTATTTTTGTTAACCAGATTTTTAGTCGAAACAAATTTTTAACAAGTTTTAGTATTGTTTTTTTTAGGTTTTTATTTTTTGGAAGAAAACTGTCAATTCGATTTTTCTCAAAATTTTAGCAGATGTTAAAAATGTTATTTTTCGTTGCTCAAAATTATTTTGGAGAAAAAAAAATCCTTTTTTGTTCGTAAAGTTTTCGAGGTGACAACATTTTTTTTTAGTTTTGTTGGTTTATAAAAAAACGGTAATTGGATTTTTTTTCCAAAAATATATTTGTTTGGACTCACGTCACAATACATAATATAAAATTTAATTCAAGTCATGAGATATTTTGGCTTAACCAAAATGTTCACCTTTTTTTTAAATTCCTATTGTAAAAAAACCACCCATGCAATTTTTTTGAGAGTTCTTTCTGCATTTTTCTGCATTATTCTATGTATAACAAAATTTATTTGAAGTCGATATCTGTATTGGTTCTTGAGCTATGGACGACGAAAACAACGTCGCGAAAGTACGGACGTATAGTCGTACGGGCGTACGGACGTACGAACGTACGTACACACGCACGCACAGACATCTCTCTAAAAATATTTTATTTCTACTAGGGACCTTGAAACGTCGAGAAATGTCAACATTTTCAATTTTACAAGTAGGACCGATTAAAATAACTTCCTATGGGAAGTTAATATACGTGGGACATACGTCCCAAAAAAAGTATTCCTTAGTGTTACATTTACATATGTATGTCCAGAAACGAATTCTTATAAAATGGGAAATAAGTCCTGAACAAAAATTATTATTAAATAATAAACAGCGACATACCTTTGATGAATATTTTATTTCATCATAAATTTTGGACTTTGCCATTACACTGAAAAAACAAACGTGCATTAATATAAAAAACGGCGTTTATTGACTGCTTATTTATTGTCACAACAAACTTTTTCTTGTCAGAGTGAACGGTTTATTAAAAAAAATTTCAGCGTTTGATAATCGTTTGTTAATACTATTAACGGCCGTTTATTAAATGAAAAATAAAGCACTTAATCACTGTTTATTAAAATTAATAACTCTATTAATTGCCGCAAACATCTTAGTTATTAAAAATGATTAATCGTTTATTGCGACAATAAACAAGATGTTTGAAAAGGGATTGTTAAAGATTATATCCCAACCTTCATCCAATATCACAACCAGATCTCAAATTTACAAATAGTTTATTATTTTTTATAACCTTATTCACTGAGACATACAAATTTGTCAATTGAAAAATAATAAACCGTTTATTGTTGCAATGAACAGCATTATTAAGAGACGAATTGGAAAATTTACAAGCAGTTTATTATTTTTTATAACCTTATTCACGCATTACAAATCTACAACGAAAACACGAACAAATTACATGCATTCTGTCACTACACCGAGCATTGTGTTCACACTCAGCTCAACTTGGCCAGAACTCGGTGACATTAATTTGCAAAGGTTATTTTGTCATTCGCAAGGATATAATTCACACTATGCTGTTACCAAAAGGTTGCCTAGTAGAACCGAACAAGACCAACAAAAAAGTAGTAGAAGCAGAAAAATAGAAGTAGAAGCAAAAGAAATAGAAGTCAGGAAGTTGAAAAGAGTGAACCAGACCGCAGAAACCAGTTGGACTTTGATGGCCGCTAAGCAAGGTGGTAAGTAAGTTGGATATTAACAGAGGCTTCCCCCCACCAGAGGTATAAGCCGAAATAATAAACATTTGTTTATATTTATGAACGCATTTATTAAAATTAATAAATTCTGTTCATTGGGATTATAAACAGGTTTATTAATATTATAAAGGGAAATAATGAACGATTTTTTATATTAATGAACGCATTTATTAAAATTAATAAACTCTGTTCATTAAGGTTATGAACGGGTTTATTAATACTATAAACTGAAATAATGAACGGTTGTTTATGTTTATTAATGGATTTATTAAAATCAATAAACTCAGTTTATTGTGGTTATAAATGAAAATTTTAAATTGTTTGTAAAATTTTCACCCGGAAATGGAGAATAATAAACGATAGTTCACTGACACAATTAATATGTTTATTGGACAAACTCAATCATTTTATTTATTGTCTCAACGAACTTTTTAATTATATTTACGTACCTTTTTGGTTCAGTGTAAGTGTAAACAACAATATCCAGAGATGTCTTGGAACGATTCCCAGTATTTGCTTTTCTTGAGATAATTTTAAGCACTTTTTAGCACCTTTTGGGATGTATTTCGGCGTAATGGAAAACATTTGACTCATGTCATCAGGTTTTTGTACGATCTTGACTAGAATTACAAATTTCGTTCTAGTAAAGGGAGAGCACTAAAAATATCACTGTTTTCAACCAGCAAACAAAAGTAATGGAAAGTCGTGATATTACAAAAATTGGACTGTTTCCAATAACCTTTACTTGTGTTGCTAAGTTATATATTAAAATAATAATTTCATGTTTTAAACCAAACAAAAAACTTATCTCAATTTTGACAAAAAGGTCATTGATGAAAAAAATTTGTATATTCTGTGTGGGCTGTAAAACCATAACTTTCAAACCTTCAGAAAATATATAAATTTGTATTTGAATTAAAATTGTTCCTAACATTAATAACATACTGATTTTTACCCTAAGGCTAGTATCCCACATTAAACATACACCTTAATATTCTGTATTTTACTTATCTTATCTTATTTTATCTTCTAAGTCCTTTTTCATTTATTAAAATTTTCAATAACATCTCTTAAAGTTGTTTTTCTTAAATTATGAAAATAAAACAACTCTCTAGGTTATACGGCGATATACATCATGCCTATAAAGTTTCTCAATTTGCATCTTAAGTCCTTTGTCAATCACATGATGATCCTTATTATTTGAAAGGCTCATGGCAACAGCTTGTGATGTCTTCTAAAACTTAAAATCTTAATATATACATAAATACAAGATACAACATTATCATCTTTCAAAAACACTGACTTTTTGGTCTTATCTAAATCCGTAGTGTTTTTTTTTTGTTTTGTTTTTGCTCTCCTTATAAGATTCTAAACCGCACGATATCTAAAAGTGTCCCCCAAATAAACCACGTTGGATTGGTTAAGCCACAAAACAGACTTAGGTGTATTCCATAGTGTCAATCAAAATCAAATAAATCTTCCACTTTCCTCCGATCCAATTCGACCCGGCCTGGCCCGGCCCAGCCCGGCTCAATCCAACCACATTGGACTCACTTTGTTCGTAACTACATTATATATGTATACTGTATAGTCGAGTATAACAAATCATTCACAGGAATCAGTTTGGCCCACAACAACAAAATATCCATTTGTTATCCTTCCAATTAAACGCAATCATCAATCAAAAACTCTCCCCTTATATAAAATTGTTTTATTGTATACAGATATAAATTTATTTACCTATAACCATGCCCCTTACTCACTCTTATGGCCTATCACTTTTTGCCATAATGTCCTGTGCAGAATCACAAAACGGCACCTGGAACTCTATGACCAATATACACATACTTTACTTCAACAAGGAACTTAAGGCTTCTATAGATATTACCATCACCAAAGCAAAAGTTATTCTATGAAAATCTAAACAATGCCAATGGACAAATTGGACATCCTTCAATGGATCAAAAGCTTCAATCTAACTAAATCTATGTCGTCAAAATTTCGATATCCTTAGACAGACAAAAATTTATAAATTTTATCAATTTTGTAACATAATTTTTTTTTACAAAAGGACGATGTACGTAGGACGTAGGTAACTCATTCTAAGGAAACTTATGTGGAAATATTTTAGTAAATTTACTTAATTTCCACTGTAAGGAATTTGTTTTAATAATAATTGCAGATATCAGATGACCAAAATCTATGATCGCACTTATAACTATGTATGTGAATGCGAACTAGAGGAAGGAAGTTAGATGGATTTGGATATTTTTGGGGTTGCTTCCAAAGTTATAATTACGTATTATGACCCTGAAGTGCATTAAAAATATTTTCCTTTAAAAAGGAAGAAAAAAAAAAACAAAAGACTGGAGAAAGTTTATTCAGGTTGCCATCTGCTCTTCAGTATCCTTAACATCACATCCACATGTAAAGGGGGTTGCACATGAATTCACCTTCGACAGTTTTCCAAATGATGGATATATAAGGAAGAAATATACAGAATCCTTATACACGCAGCATATGGACTTTTCGTTTTTGAGACACCAGTAGCGCATTTGAAGCTATGAATTCCTTCCACCCAAAAAGTTTCTACTTTCAAGAAAGTCGGCTTTGAACCTATATTTACAAAACTATTGGTTTTTAAGACAGGCAGTATATAGTTAATTTAAGTTTAAAGTATGAATCAACTAAATTGCAACTACAAGAAGAATTAGAACCATTACATTTGAAATGAGCTCAAGCTAGATGTGATGCTATCCATTAAAAATAATGATACTGATAATTGAATTGAATAGAATGGATGATAAGCTACCTTGATAATTAACTTCTAGCCTTGCCTTTAGAGTTTTGAAGAACAGTATCAACAGTTTATTTTTGATACATTTTGATGATTTGATGAAGTTCAAATTGGAAATCGGTGTGATTTCCCGAATTGAACATTTTGACATTTCTTGACGTTTCAAAGTCGCTAGAATCTTAATCCATCGTTTTTCATATAAAGAGATGTCTATGTGGGTATGAACTATAGAAATACTTTTTTCATTCCTAATATCTGAAGAACGGTTAGAGATACCGACTTTTAATAAATAGTGGTTAATTTTTTTAACTTCACGAATTAAATCTTTATCGTCTTGACTCGTATATAGAGACCGCTAAACTCATATTCTGCTCTTGGCAATGCTCAAGAACACGCCACTGACTCACACTTTGATCTTCCAATTATGTCAATATTATCATTGTACCCAAGTCATTTTACGGACCTTTGGAAGACTGTGCCTCTAGTGTTGACGGTAAAGTTTTGCACAGTTCTTTCCAGAACGATGAAGAAGTCACAGGACAGTGCATCGACTTGTATAGAACAACAACTTGTATGACAACAAAATCATTGGAAAGATCTTTTCCGACATTTATAGAGCAGCGTGCATTCTCTATCGTCATTTTGTACGAACGGACAAGTTTTACAGGGATGCCAAAATTAGGCATTGCTCTGTAAAGTTCTTCTGTACAGATAATGTCATATATACGCAGCCTTAACATCGTTGAATATATGGTGGGTATCGATTTGAAGTTCGTGGTTTTTTTCCAAGATCTGTCATAATGTGAATATTTGGTCAATGGTGGAATTTCTTGATCTAAAGCCACACTGATATGCACCTATCAGGTTGTCGACGAACGGCTTCCAACGTTCACATAATACAGCAGAAAAGATCTTACAAGCCATGTTCAGGAGACTAATGCCTGTATAGATAGTGCAGCTCAGATGGTCTCCTATTTTGAGGATTGGGCAAACTTTCCTTACCAAGTCGTCGCCGGCTGCTTTGAATAATTCGGCAGCGATGTCGTCAGATCCAGTATCTTTTTTCGGCTTCACTTTAGACATAACTTCATTTTCACTTCTGCTACGATGTTTCCATGATATAATTTAGGAACCTCATTCTTGTTTTTACATTCATCTATCTCCTCGATCGCGAGCCTTCTATCAAAATTCGAATCATTGTAATACTTTTCCATGACTTGCTGGTGATCGATGCAATTTGAGCTGTTATGTTAACTTCTTACTTAACTTAAGGCTTAAGACTTAAGTATTTACACAAAATTCGATATAATATCGTTTGTGATGGTATGCTTTATTTTAAAGATTCGAAAAACCTGTGTTTTTGTCAACACTATGGGCTACAGCTCTTTCAGACTTAACAATCAAAGCAGCGTCTTTTAAGCCGAGGTATTGGCAGTGAAAAACGCTGCAAAACAGGTCTCAACGAGGGCTGATCTCATTAGCCAAGCAGCAGTAAAATCGATTTCTGACGCAACAATCAGATCAAAGTTTGTAAATTGCTGTCGTCAAGAACTTACTTTTTTTAGCTCACAGCATTTCATTCCACTCTGCTGGGTACCAGGTTACAGTGATGTACCTGGGAATGAGTGAGCTGATGAACTTGCGAGAAGAGGTAAAATTCTGGAACAGTCCAATATAGACTCAAATATTAGCACCCGATCATGTTAATTAAAACAGATAATTGGAAATAAATTACTCTAGGAATCTAATGATCGATGGAATAGCCTTGAAACCTGCACCACAGCTAGAAAATGTTGGGCCCAATTTAATAACACATGATCCCGTTCGATTATGTACGTCAACAAAAAATCACTACGGATAATAAACAGCCACATCGTGTTGGGCTACGACATTAAGACAATGCGGCTTACTGACGCGCAAAGTGTGTAACGATGAGGAAGACCACAAGGACATTACTCACTTAATATGCCACTACCTAGCATTGTGCCACACAAGATAGAAAATTTTAGGAAAATTCTTCTTTAGCAATCTTGAAGAACTCAAAAACTTTGCAAAAAACAGTCTATTAGGCTTTATCAAAGCCTTTTAGTAGCTGGAAAATGGCAACAGATAAAATTATGGATTATATACTCACTTTTCAGGGAAGTTATACAACTTTCAGGGTATCACAAGGGATCTACATTGATCTAAGTGCGTAAGTTTAACTAAATCAATCGCCACCCCATTCATCTAACACAAATCATGGTCTACAGATCAGTTGTTCCTCAGCGACGGAAACCGTTTTGGTGCTTTACATCACTTACTTATATCAACAGCTCAAATGTTTCCTCCAGTTTCATTATTTCCTACGTGAAGGGGCTTCACGACGACCCAATAGTGATTTAGTATTTCGAACAGTCACATCAAAATTTGCACAATTTTGTAGTGAATTTTAACACTTGTGTGCGTTTTTGAACTCTACATTGTTCTTATCATTATTATTGTCAAAAGATGACAGCTTCAAAAGAGATAGCTGTAAAAATAGTGGACCATTACAAATGAAACTTCCTACTACACAGAACGAAAAAAGTTATCCTATTGACTATTTTGGTAGTCAGTATGACTATTTAGTAGTCAATTTTCAGCCGATAACCGCGATAGTCAATAGAACAATTTTCGGTTGTCAATTTTGGGATCCTAAATTTTTTTACAATTTGGTAGTCAATATGACAACTGTGGTAGTCAATACGACAACTGCAGTAGTCAATATGACAACTGCGGTAGTCAATAAGACAACTGCGGTAGTCAATAGGACAACTGCGGTAGTCAATACGACAACTGCTGTAGTCAATATGACAACCACGGTAGTCAATATGACAACTGCGGTAGTCAATACGACAACTGCGGTAGTCAATATGACAATTTTTGTTGAAAATAGAAATTTAATTTGAATACCGGGTAGTAAATATAACAATCCTCGATAGTCCATTTTGGTAGTCAATATGACAACCAAATTGTCATATTGACTACAGCAGTTGTTCTATTGACTACTTTTGTTGTCATATTGACTACCCGAAATTGACAATCGAAAATTGTTCTTTTGACTATCAAGTAGTCAATTTTTTAAAATAAGGTTGTCATATTGACTATTTTCGTAGTAAATACGACATTTGGCCAAATTTCAAGTTGACTATCGACGATTGTTAATATGACAACTTTTTTTTTTTCTGTGTAGAAAACCCTTTATTTCCACATGATGAGAGCCCTTATTTTACTCAACCCTCAAACCGCAACTGGAGCAATCGTATCTCCTTAAAAATACAAGTGATTTATAATAAAGAACAATTTGAATTAAATATTTCGTTATACAGAAGATATCCATTTCTATAACATTTTCAGATAAGGTATTCGTATGTTTTATGTACTACAAAAGAATACATATGCACGTACCTATAGGAAGACCCATCAAGTCGGTTATATAGAGAGATAGAGAGCCTCTTGTGCTATAAAATGTCCAATAAAATAGATTTTTGACTTCCTGACTTTGTCGTTAGTGAAATTTATGGCCGTACATTTATTTTCAAAAAGGATGAAAATGAAACAGAAGTTTTCTGCAGTTTTGGGTTTTCTTTTCAAATACTATACATAAGTGTGTGTATGTATATATGTAGGGTTATAGAGGTACATAACCTATACTTAAAGGTATCAAACTCACACAATACTTTCTTCGTCCTTCATCAGCGCCAAATGGTGGCGATGGCGACTTAGACGGGCGTCTGATGCTTCTTAGAACTAAAACAAAAACAACAACTATAGCATTATGCTGGGTTAATGGGGTTTCTAGAGTTTATTTCTTCCCACCTAATTTTCCAAGGAAAAAAAAAGTCAAAGAAATAGAATAAGGAGAAGAAGAAGAAGAAGAAGAAAAGTGGGAGTCCTTGAGTTTGAGGGTAAGAAGATTCACATAACAATATAAGAAAAAAGAAACAACAACTTCGACTCTACGACAGCGTCTAGTTTAGGACATCGCATCGTCGACAAGGACGAGATGTTCGAGGATATGATGATGAAGAGCGCCAGAAGAAGTGCAAACGTAAAAACGCTTTCTATAAACAACCGTAAAAGAGAACTTAACCGTTTGTTTGGTATTGAGACTGGGAGGAAAGAATAGTGCGGAAGGTATCTTTGGCCAAGCCAAAAAGTTGGAATTGGGAGGCAGGAAAGGATGGGAATAATTTGGCAATCTGGTTACGCCTGGCCCCGATTTTTATTACAGCACACACGAACGGCATTTGAATTTGGACATGGACAATGTGGCTCGTCTGCGTTGTGCAGAAATATATAAGAATTTTTTCTTATATCTTCCCAAGAAATGGAACCAACATGGAATTTTGTTCTTCTTAAGGGTTTTACGTTTCGTTATGTCCATTAAATTACGTTCTCAATTTGTCAGCGTAATGGGCGTTTTTAATGCAGAAATGTTGTGGAACTTTTTTTTTATAATGGCTTTTCCATGAAATGGATTTAAGTTGCAATTTTAAGGACCATTGGGTCAATGTGCTGACTTTTATATTATTATTGTATGTATGTTGTACTTTCTTACTGGTATTGGCTTGTTCATAAGTCGTCCTTTGAGACTGTTATCGAGTGCGTTATTGGTGTTGTGTTTATTTTTTTATTTTTATTTTATTACAATTGGCATATGGTTCGGTGGTCAGCAATAAAGTGATTGATTTAAATTTCGAAGACACACAATTAAGAAATAAAACATGGAAGTACATTTATAGAGAGTAGAGGTATTGTAGGTACCTAACTAATAAATAATTTAATTGAAAAAAAGGAAGAAAAAAAACACATAAAAAAGACCCATAAAACTGTTTAATATTGAATTTATTTTGAGCGTTTTTGTCCAAATTTCGAATCATAAAATATTCGATTATGGGATCGAAACTTGATGCTTTTGACCGTAACGTAGCTTTGGCTTACATTAGAGATTAAATATTTAAGGTAATGGTTGCAATAATTTAATGGTGTTATTACTGAGAAATTGAGAAATAAAACTAAAAAGTGTGGGAAAAGTAAGAAATTGATTATTTCTTTGGACACCCTGTAGTACACATACCAATATACTTTTACAAAAAAAAATGGTTGTACAGATAGTGACCTTTTATTAACTTCCCATAGGAAGTTATTGTAATGGGTCCGATTTGTCAAATTGAAAATTTTGACATTTCTCGACGTTTCAAGGTCCCTAGAGTCGAAATAAAAGATTTTAAGAAAGATGTATGTGCGTGCGTGTGTACGTACGTTTGTACGTTAGCGACGTTTTTTTCGTCGTCTATAGCCCAAGAACAAGAAGAGATATCGACTTCAAATAAATTTTGTTATACAGATAATAAGGCAGAAAGGGCTCTCAAGAAAATTTCGTGGGTGTTTTTTTTATCATAGCAGTTTAAAAAAAAGGTGAACATTTTGGTTAAACCTAAATATCTCATGAACTAATGACGCTAGAGACTTGAATTAAATTTTATATTATATATTGTAACGTGATACAAAATAATTATATTTTTGGAAAAAAATTCAATTAACGGTTTTTTTAATAAAAAAAAAACCTAAAAATATTACTCAAAGTTGGTAAGAATTGAATTTCGACTCAAATATCTTTTCAAAAACTTAAGATTATAGCTTCAAATTTATTTAATCTTATAAGAAATATTGTTTTCAACATTCTGAAAAATGTTGAGAAAAATCGAATTGACAGCTTTCTTACAAAAAATTGAAACCTAAAAACAAAATTAATAAAAGTTGGTAAAAATTGATTTTCGACTCAAATAACTTTTCAAAAATTTGCGATAATGGCTTCTAACTAATTTTAACTTATAAAAAATATTATTTTCAAGATTAGGAAAAATTTTGAGAAAAATCGAATTGACAGTTTTTTTACAAAAAATAAAAACCTTAACAAAAATATTAATAAAAGTTGGTTAAAATTGATTTTCGACTCAAATATCTTTTCGAAAATTTGAGATTATGGCTTCCAACTAATTTTAACTTATAAGACATATTGTTTTCAACATTCGATAAAATTTTGAGAAAAATCGAATTGACAGATTTTTAAAACAAACAATAAAAACCTAAAAAAAAACAATACTAAAACTTGGTAAAAATTTACTTTCGACTCAAATAGCGTTTTCAAAAATTACAAATATGGGCTTCAAACTTATTTTATTTCACAGAAAATATTGTTTTCGATATTCAGTAATTTTTTTTATAAAAATCCAACAGTCCGTTTTATCATACAAAAATAAAATCTACCAAAATAAGTAAGCAAATTTTGTAAAAATTGATACATATAGACAAACTTTTCAGCAAGACAATTCGACAGACGGGATGGGAAGTTATCAGTGTGGGTCGCATCCCAGCCTCTTTTTTTGTTTAGGTACAATTGTACTCGATATAAGTTGTTCCTTTGATAACTTTTTTATCAGAAATAAACTATGCTTCGATTCTACTTGAAAACCATAAGAACACTTTCAATTTAAAAAAAGCAAAAACATATTTTTGTTGTTATCGCAACTCATCTGAAACACTTTCGAACATATTTATAAAGCTTTCGATCCGAAGCTATAACCTATACCTGCAACATGTATATTTCCTTAATGGAATTAATTTATTTTTTCCCCTATCTTCATTTGGAAGCATCAGTCTGCTGATGGTTAAATACATCAGCTTGTCTTGTCGATAAATATCTTTGATCTCTTGATTTTCGTACATCTCTAAAGACGTGGTGGCAAAAGCATTTATAAATACTAGAATCTATATTTATATTTAGGTGTATGCATATATAAAGTCCCACACCATTGATTTTAAACATCGACCCCAAAAATTCAGTGCAAACACGAACAAACCACGAACATTCAGGTGAGCCAATGAAGTGAAACACTCTTCATCAGACGAGTGTTGTTTTGTTCCCATTCTAGTTCCACAACCAGTCCCAGTCCTAGTCATAGCTCCAAAGTCTCAGTCTCGGTATAAACTTCACATAACCTCTTCTTCGTTCACCAATACCAGCTCCAACACTATAGCGAATCTAAATCCTTTGAACATTTAAACATATTTTCATTTATTCGAACTACGAAAAGCATCCGCCGGAATGAAAGTTGCGCCAAAGAAAATTCTCCCACCTCTGAAAGCAGCATTTGAGTTTACAATTATGTATAGATACATATATATAAATAGGAGGTTTGGTATGTATCCTTTGCCAGGTCTTGAATGTAGGTAAGCCGAAGAACATTCTAATGAGTCCAGGTGGTAGGGAATACTTTTGCTTCGTTTGAGTTCCAAGTTTGCAGCTTTTCAGTGACTTAACGATGCTTCTGCCATCAGGTATTCAGGTTGGATGCCATTGCTGCTCTTCCTGCTCCTTCAGCTCCTCCAAACCAACTAAACCTTTGCCAATATGCCATCGCCATGTCGCCTCAGCACAGTATAGTATAAATATAGTAGAATTGTAAAGTCCTTCGATTCCTTATAGGAGTATGTGCCCTACTTATTCTTCTGCAATCCAATGCGATTCGATGTAGCAAATGAGATTTAATCTCTGGCATTTGCTTGTATACTTTGACCACTTGGCTATGCGTTTATTGGGTTTGGATGATGCTGAAGGATCAAAGAGGATATCTACAGGAAATTGACTAAATGAAAACCTATGAGCTGTGTTGCATTTATAGACTCACCTACCTATACAAATATATGTATATGTATGCACGAGTGGTTTCTTGTGTGTGAGAAAGAGTACAAATAATGTGAAATGTGTGGTATAGGGGGTGGTGGTGGTGGTGGTGGTATCGGTATCGGTATCAACATCAACATAGACATCGACAAAGTAAAGTCTGAAGCAATGAAGAAGCAAACCTATGGAGTTGTGCTAAATCGATTAATTCACTTTGGATTAATTAATTAGGCAGAGTAGCAGAAGATAAGAGTTCTGTTTTCTATATATGTACTTAGACATAACAGTAGGTATATAGACTATACAGATATAAGTATTAAGTAGTCGCGCAAATGGTATCAAAGATGCCCCTTACCTGTTGTCTACATATATATGTACATACATATTCTGTATAAAAGGGTTTTGGTAAACATCTAATCAATTGGAATAGTGTTGCATACGATTGTTGTACTTAACAACAAAAGATACTCTTATACGATGAATCTATTATGTATCTATGAAATACCTAGGTGAAGTATGAGATGTGAGCAGTGAGAACATAAGGTAGGTCGTAGGGCTGATGATGCCTGTTCAGCTCAGTTCTCAAGCTCTAAATTCCTAAAATAATGGCAAAGTAGGCTAACCATAGAAGTGTGTGCGGTATATCGGAGAATAGGTGATAGGGTCTATTGTATTGCATTCGTTGTGTGTGGTAATTGAAAGGTGCTCTTATGTGGCTAGTACGAAATTGTGAGGTGAACGGAATTGAAGTCTAATGAAGACTACTTTAACTCATGGAACAAATTCGATGGGATCATTAAAAATGAAACATTGCAAATGAAGAATTTCTTAATGGAATTGGTTGATAGAAAATGATTTTAACGATTTTGCCAAGAAAAAATAAAGTGCACATCTGTAGTTGCGGTGTTTAAATTAGGAAGATTAACCTGGAAAAGCTGAATTCTTTAAAATTTTGGATTTTTCATTTGATTTTAACCTAGCCTAGGCCTCGTGAAACCGAGAGAGAGCATACTATCTAAAAGGCATCTGACACAAAATCAAGACCAAATCTTCCAAGTCTAGCAGGTGTTGTCAGTCTTTTCGGGTCTCATATCAGTTTTTCCAATCAGACATTTTTTTGTTGTTATTACAAAAACAGGTGTTATTTAAAATAAATCAACAATAAAATAGAAATTTTCCGCGTGGAATTCTAGTATGTGTGGATTTTTGTCCTGAATAACTTTACAGATTTCATTTTTAAGGTCTTACGACCATTTAATGTTGGTATTGGCATGGATCTTATCTTTCATGTGAACTAATAGAGAAACGTCTAAAGGTGTTAAATCACAAGATCTTGGTATTCAAATGTGATCATATCATCGTTTTTCTTGTGAAATTGCTATTGTTTCGTCACTTCTGTGGCACTCAGCATACTTTTGTCAAAAATCGACATCGTTCACATCAATACCAATATCAATAAAAATATTAATCATTTCATTAATCTGTAACGTAATCTATTCCCCTATCTCTTGTAGTACCTGTGGCATTATGGTTAGTGCGTTAGACTATCATGCCAGAGGTCGTGGGTTCGATCCCTGCCTATGCCATCTAAAGTTTTTTTCACGGGTACTGCCTCTTGCGAGGAATTGACAAATTCTCCAAGAGTAATTCTTGTCATGAAAAGTGCTTTCTCAAATTAGCCGTTCGGATTCGGCATAAAACTGTAGGTCCCCTCCATCTCTGACAACAGTACTCGCACACAGGAATGGTTGAGAGTTGTAAGTCACTAGGCCCTAGTTCTCAACGGACTGTTGCTCCACCCAATTTATTTATTTAATTTAATCTATTCCCCGTAACATTTGCACCAGCATTATTATTGAATAATTAAGGTAAAATCACACCAACGCACTGTTGCTGCAAATTTTCACCATTAGTGTGATTTTTGAAAATTTTAATGAGTTGTTGAAACGTTTATAGTTCAAGGTTTAGTACTGATGTAAACTTTACTTGTCAATTGTCAAAATATGGCAGTTACCTCAATGACTGGCTATTCCATGTATAACTTTTCAGAACGCAAAATGCACTTAGTTCTGACTTTATTCTTAAAATTGATTTTAACCTATTTTTATTAAATATTAAAAATTAGTGTTTTAGATTTCAATTTAATGTTAAATTTTACTGAAGAATGGCTAATTTTAAAAATCAAGTTAGTAGGTAAATGTATGTAAGGGGTTTTACAATAAGGACTTTACATCTTTTTTAAAAATAAAACGCCAACCTGTAAAGATATTTCAAAAACCTTATCTTTATTTTGAATTACAATCAACATTTTTATGAATGAAACTAAATGTTGTCCACATGACCACCGCGGGCTCAATTGTAGTGGTCGATTCGTTGGATCCAATTTTCGATGTCTCGTCTAGACATTTTTGGCGAAACGGCCGCTACTTCACGTTCAATGTTGACTGAGGGCTCTTTCAACGTCGTCAGTTTGTTGGCGTAAACCATTTACTAGGGTATACTCAAAATACCCTATTTAAATAGCACAAAAGATTCGGCCATCGAATGGCCCATATCTTGAGATAACACGCTCATCAAACTTATTTTTCAATAAGTCGATTGAAACGTATACTTTTTGAAGCAAACGGCCGCTACTTTACGTTCGATGTTGAATGAGGGCTCTTTCGTCAGTTTGTTGGCATAAACCATGGACTAGGGTATACCCAAAATACCCTATTTAAATAGCACAAAAGATTCGGCCATCGAATGGCCCATATCTTGAGATAACACGCTCATCAAACTTATTTTTCAATAAGTCGATTGAAACGTATACTTTGTGGATGGAGACCAATCGGAGAACGTACAAATGGTCCATTGGCACCAATTCTACAATTTAAAAAAGTGAGACGATACGTTAAACTATGATTTCCATCATCCCGAAGTAGTCACTCGTTCATTCGATCACTGATGGGACTCACTCGCTCGGTCACTGATGCGGTCATTTGGTCACTGATGCGATAATTTGGTCCCAGGTCTCAATTTTTCTAGATGTCCTGGTAAACTGGATAAGTTTGCTTCCATAATTTCTAAGGTATGCAAATAAAATTTTCCTATTTTATAAATTTGGTTATATTTTGTTTCATCTTTAAACAAATAATTTAACATAGCCTTTAAATTAGGTTTGTCTTCAAAGCTTATATTGAAAAAAGCACAAATAAAAACAACACCGAAATGTCATTTAACGAAAAAAAAACTTTCCGCATCAAGGACCACCACAGGTGTTTTCTTCGTTTCAAACATTTATCCATCTTTTTAAAAGTTCCCAATCGCCCATGCTACTCAAATATCTATACTTAGGTACCTATGTCTATGCTCTTCAAAAAGACTTTCACCAACAAATGTTGCCATTTCTCTTATCCTATACTACACTATCACTATACTTATGTACCTATATAATATATACTTACCATCAGTTTAACTAAAAGAATTGAAAATAATAAGAAGAAGAAAAAGTTTAAATACAAAAAGGAATCCAACGGACTTTGTGTGCATCTTTATCCTGCAGCAAGTTCCATTTGGAATAAACCGCATGTTTTTCTATCGAGGAGCAACTTATCAAATCGATAGTCAAGAAATTTCCTCAAACATCGATTATGGGACAAAACGTGAAACTTTTTATCCCCAACACCCAAAGGTCTTCTATTTATATGTATTCGTATATACCAAGTATATATCTATGTACGAGTAGTATGTCCTTTGAATTTTCTCATCGAATACAGTATCACCGACCATTACAGATCAAGCCAATAGTTTGAAGCTGGATAGAGCTAGAGTTACTTTTCTTGCAGTGAAAGTTTCACAGCCCCACCTGCTTGTTCTTTTGGACAAAGAACGTACTAAATGCAGACCTCCATGTTTTCCAATGAATCACTAAAAGAAGTGACAGACGTCGCTAGCTGCTACCATCACCAACGCTGCCTCCTGTCGCCGCCGCCACCACCGACCGTAAAAAATGAGAAGTAAATGTGTATGGAGGAAGAAAAGGAATTAACTTTGGAGACAAAAATAGATCCTTTTTCCTTTGGTACGTTTTGAACCTATGAAGGCGTCATGTGTATTTGCTCTTAAATACTGAAAGCTATCCAATGTCCATGCTGTTATTAAGGTATTTGCTTTACCTTTTTGAAACTTCAAGTCTTACTTCCGGGCACAAATACTTCATTGCAAATGCTAAAATATTTGAGTAGTACTTCAAAATACTTGAGAAATACATTCGTCTGAAGGAATGCATTAATCGTCATTACTTAATGGTCTCGGGAATTCCTTTCCAAGTAATTGAAGTACGTCCTGAGTACTTCTGGAGTACTAAAGTAACTCATAATTGATACTTGTCACAAAATACTTCAAAATTACATGCAGTTGGCATTGTTAGTATCGAAACACGGAAATGCCTTACCAAATACTTGAAAAGCTTGAAATCTTGGAATACTTATTTACTTTTTTGAATTTATTTCAAGTACTTCCAGATAACATTCAGACTTCTACTCATCATTTAAAGACAAATTTGTAAAGCTTGATAATGGAATTCGAACTTGAGGATCACAATTTTCTTTTACAACACTTTAAATGTCCTTAAAGTTTCTAGCTACATCACAAATAAAAAACTATGTACAACGAACAGAAAGGCAAGTAATGGCAGTTAAGAAAACTACATACACGACACAGAGTAGTAAATAGATATAGGTATACAAAAAAATGCTATATACGGTAAAAGATGAAAGTTCTTTAAGGTTGGCGGTAATGAAACTTTTTATTGGCCTATTCACACATGGTGTTAACATTGCGTCACATACGTGATGTTATCAGTGGCAGTTTTTAAGGATAAACCTATATTTTTTATATTCTTTTTGTCTATATACCATAGATAGTTAAGTTCGTATTGTGAACATATACATGAGGCTAAAGATTAACTATAGAGTGACAAAGTGAGTTTATGGATCAACACAATAGTACAAGAGATGGTATCAGAGGACATATAGTTACAACAGCGAATATAGGAAAAAGCTGAGCTGACCACAAATTAAATGGCAAAATACACTTCACTTTCACTTAGATGGATGAAATTTATTTCCAAGGATATTATACCTAACACTATATAAGAAAAGTATATTTATAGGTATTATTTCTTTCTTTTTCTTTTTTTTTAAGGACGATCGTAAAAACAACAACGTTATAATTTACTATAAAAAGCCTTTCTTTTCAAAGTGGATATAGTTTAATAAAATCCTCTGATATCATCTTTAATGCCTCGAAAAGGTTATCTTTAATAGTAGAAGTAATTCTTTAATCATATAAAATGTGTAGGAAAAGGATATTCACTGTTTTTGGTCATTGGACATTGGGTCAATAATGATTGATTTCTCAAAGACTGTAAACTACCTACAAGTTGTTAAACCTTTCTTAAAACACTTTTTACGACGGAACTAAAAAAATACATAAATATAGGTGGGAATTAATAGTCCATGAGGACATGCACTCAGTACATTTTGAACTTCAGTTAAATATTTCGGACTTCATTTCGCAAAGACTCCGCGGGGCAGGGGTTAATAATGGCTTGAATAACTACCTTGTTTTGTTAAACACAACTCATAGAGAAGAAGATTTTCTTCATAAGCCAAAACGATGGAGTATTATGAGGAATTTCAATTTCGGCATCTAACGATTATTACTAAGAAGTACATAAAACTATAAAAAAGGATTTAAACTGCTTTAATACTTAACAAGCAGAAGAAGAGAGAAAAACACTGAATTTTTAGAAGGAATAACAGAGAAGAAAGCTATTAAGATTCAAGACTCCAAAATGAAAGTGGAAGGACAATCAAATTTCCAGTCGATGATGTAAATGAGGATTCATCACCTAAACAACTTCATGGAAAACCACTCACGATTGATTATTAATGAAAGTTGGTTTGAATTTTTGATTATTATTAATAAGAACCAATAAAGAAAAGAAATCTCAAAGATATTGATAGTAGAAGGATGGTTTTTGTAGGGAAAACTATTTACCTCAAAGACAACCATTCAATTTTTTATGGTGCGCTTATAGTTTTAACTTTGATTCCATTTGATAAAAAGTTAAAAATAATTTGCCTTTGAAACAATCCATTTAAGGCAAACATGACTTTAATTTCAGTAGTGATCATTCCTAGATCACTCTTTGCTCGTATCCTGTTAAAATGCGTCTGGATAAAATGACAATTGGGAGATTTTGGACACACAGGGTTAATCGATGCCGTTGATCGTTTACGGTTACCGTCTAATAGTAGCTTAAGAATTGTCTTTTTGACTCGAATATCAAGAAGAAAAAAAAATATCTAAAAAAAGTTTCAATTCATACAAAATATTGGCTGTAACCATATTGTAGTTTTTGTTTAAATGTAATATTAAGTTTGTATACGAAGTTAAACAAACTGCAAGAAAAGTTTTTATTTGCATAAAGTTGGCCCACCAACTTTCAAATTGGGCAAACCTGATGATTGCAATCGTTTGAACAAGTTTACACAACTTTTAAAAAAATAAGTACAGTCACCGTTTTTTTTATTAGCAATTAAGAAAAGTGAACGGTTATTGGCTCACCAACTTTCGAATCTTAAAATTCTATGAACGCAGTTCCACTGATAATCGTTTGTACAAATTTGTACATCGAATCATTTAGTTTATAAATGTCTCAAAAATTTGGGACAACAAACTTTGTAAATTTTTTTAATTTTTTGAAAAGCTTGAAATCGTGTGAACATCTTTTAATATGGTAGTTCATGATATTAGTTTTTAAAAAACGTATCCCATGTATTTTTAATTAATTTTTGAATGGAATCTGAAAATATTTAAAACTAAGTTCAACGGATAATGGTTTGTATAAGTTTATAAATCCAAGCGTTTAGTTTTACAGTCAAAAATTGTTTATGTAATTTTTTTTAAATACATGTAATCGTTTGTACATCTCTTAAAATTACTGTTCAACTAATACATTTTAATAAAATAGTGTTCCTTCTTTTTTTTATCACATTTTTCAAAATTTTGTGTAAAGTAAAATTGGTGAGCTATCTTACAAATTAAAACTTACGAAAATTCTGAAAACGCAGTTCGACTAATAAATCGTTTAGAAAAGTTTGCACAATCAAGTTTTTTTTTATTATAAGCAATGCAAATATTTTTAACAGTTGGCTCAGGAATGTTTGGGACAAAAATCCAAAAATGCAATTCGTCCAAAAATCATTTCTTGAAAACAAAAACTAGTAAAAGTTCTACTAAAACTATTCCCACACAAATTCTACAAAACATTTTATTTTATTTTTTTTTTGAAACTGTTTGCACATTTGTAAACATCACTTTTGATGGTGTTAGGTCTTAAAAAATGTTTTTACTTGTAATTATTATATATTTTTTGTCTATTTTGGGACAGCTTGTTAGCCTAGTAACATGGGACAAACATTTTTAGTTTTTCCACTTTTGAGCAATGATTTTAAGAGACGTACAAACGATGATTACATGTATTAAAAAAATTGTATACTAAACGCTTGGATGTATACAAATTATTATCAGTTGAACTGAGTCTTAGGAAATTTCAGATTCCATAGTTGATGGGCCAGCTATATGTCTCAAAATAGCAAAATTATTCAAAAATTAATCCAACGATTGCATACTTTTCAAAAAATGTCCAAAAACATTTAAAAAAAAAGCTTTTTGTCACAAATTTTTGGGGCATGTATAATCTAAATGATTGGTTGCACAAAGGGGATTGCTCATTTTATAAGGGACATCCGGCCCGGAGTGTACACCAAAGAATTTAGTATCAAATTAAAGGTTGTCTTAAGCCGGATATGTCTGCAAAAATATTTTGTCGATAACTTATGGGAGATCCGAGATATTTGAGATTGAAGTTCGAAATGTCCAACCATTTTAAATCAGCACTTTTTTGACATAAATGCTAATATCTTTGGATACAGAAAAGCTAAGAAAATCAAAAAGGTATTAAAATAAAGGTGTCAAAAATATCTTTTAAATGAAACTAAAATTACATTTTTATGATTTATATATTTTGAGTTATTTTTAATCAAACCTTTGAATAACAGCATTTTTTAGGGAAACTTTTGTACAATAATATCTTTTAAAATTCAATGACGACATTTATTTTTTTTGGCACCAATAAGTAGCTTAGTTCACAAACTTTATTTTCATATATAATTTGTTAGGGTTTCTTCAACAATTTATTCATTTTGACAATAATAATCCAAAAATATGCTCCCAAAATACAAAAAAAATCTTATACCTAACACTAAAATAAAAATAATTCTTATAGTAATAGTGGAAAAATTAAAACAAAAAATAAATAATTCTTATTGAAGTGGTGGAAATATTAGAATAAAAAAAAGTTGTTTTTCGGCTTGGTATCTTAAAAATCTTCTTATAACTTTATATTGCCAATTGCTAATCAAACAGTATACGCTTAAAAAATCTTCTCCGTCTCTATCTTTTGCACAATCAACCCAAACTTCTGTTAATAACATTGTTCTTATGTTTACTGCCTGAAACTTTTTAATTTCAACTCTATGGAAGAACGTAGGCAAATTGCAGACTTTCTCTTTATTCATTGACTCCTTTCAAACTTTAAAACATTCCATAGCTGCCGATCATCTCTAATGGAGATGGCACAATTCCAGGAAATTGTGAGGCAGATGAACCTATTTTACCACGTTTGGCTAATGCTGGCATACCAATCGCTACATCACAGCCCTTATTACGAGAAGCGAATCGAACGTTTGACTGAAAGCGAACGTTTTAGAAATCACTTATGTCGTAAATACCACTTCAATATTCACTTCGAAAGCCAACTTTTTTGGAAAAAGAGATGTTAACCCATTTGAACGTCGAAATTCACCCATCTTAATTTTGCTCTATATTGGATTTCTCAAACGGTTGCTTTAAGTCGAACGTTCTCGACTTAACGCTTCTCGTTATACGGGTCGTACACTATTGCTAATGCAAGACTATTGCTAATAAGACAAACATCAGGTGGAATAACATCACCACGTGTCAGGTCACGAAAAACATCTGGCCTGCACTAGATTAAAAGTGCTCAAGGTGCTTCCTATCTCTAAGCAGATCGCATATAAGCTCGATAATCGCTGTCATAACCGGGAACTTTCTAATAGGATAGCACACCACGCGACTAGTCGCATTCTAAAATGACTTTTGCAGAAGCTGTTTGGATGAGGAAGAGGAGGAAACAGTTCTTAACCTCTTCTGTACATGCCCTGCTCTAGTTCGAAATGGCAGGACTTACCTATGAGAATTCTTGTATAACGACATATCTAAACAATCTGAATCATATCAACATACTCGTAATTCAGTCTTTCACGTTTCGTAAAGGAATCAAACCGGTTTCATCGAGCTCAGAAGAAAGCTTCGAGATTCTTGTGGTATAACAAATGACCAATAAACTGGCCTAAGTGTTTCAACTTCTTATTTCTACCACCTTTGACTTTATGTCATAATTCCTTTTAGACCTGAAATAAAAGCTGAGAACAAAATTCCCAATAAAACAAAAATTCAAAGGGGTATGCTCATTTTCGGCCCGGAGTGTACATTACAACTTTTAAGTACTTTTTACAAAAATGAATGTTTAGATAATTTAATATTATATAAGAATAACTAAAAAGAAACTTCATAATGTTTTCGTTTGAGGCATAATTTGAAAGATTTCTTTCTTATAATTATTTTTTTTAAAGAAAACCCAATAAATTATATATGAAAATAAAGGTTGTGAACTAAGCTACTTATTGGTGCCAAAAAAAATAAATGTCGTCATTGAATTTTAAAAGATATTATTGTACAAAAGTTTCCCTAAAAAATGCTGTTATTCAAAGGTTTGATTAAAAATAACTCAAAATATATAAATCATAAAAATGTAATTTTAGTTTCATTTAAAAGATATTTTTGACACCTTTATTTTAATACCTTTTTGATTTTCTTAGCTTTTCTGTATCCAAAGATATTAGCATTTATGTCGAAAAAGTGCTGATTTAAAATGGTTGGACATTTCGAACTTCAATCTCAAAATTCTCGGATCTCCCATGAGTTATCGACAAAATATTTTTGCAGATATATCCGGCTTAGAACAACCTTTAATTTGATACCAAATTCATTGGTGTTCACTCCGGGCCGAAAATGAGCATACCCCTTTGTACAAACGATTATCAGTCGAACTTCGTTTTGGAATTTTCAGATTCAAAACTTGGTGGGCTACCGTTCACTTTTTTTAATTGCTAATACAAAATAAGTGGTGACTGTACTAATTTGTTTAAAAATTGTATCAACTTGTACAATGTACAAACGATTTGCAAACGATTGCAATTATCAGATTTGTACAATTCGAAATTTGGAAGGTAAACTTCATGCTAACAAGTTTTTAAATGTTAAATTGATTTTTTTCGACTCGAATTACTTTATTTATTATTTAGTTCTAAAATGTTAACAATTGTTAAAATTAAAAAAGTATTTATTTTGAGATAAAAATATTACATAAAAATTACTAAGTCCCCTACTCAAATACCTTAAAATGCTCCTAAAATTTTGAATTGTGTTTGTATATGTATATTTTCCAGGATATTCTGGCCTGGATTTCATGGCGTAATTTTTTGATCTTGCTTGCATTTTAACCCAAAGATTTGAAATTTGAATTTATTACTCTTGAATATATTTACTCTACAATGCCAAAGGTTATTTCTGATTGAATTAAAATTTCAATAAAAAAATGTAAATTTTATAAGCAAAACAAGAACGTCAGCGCACAGGAAATACCTTCCAGCTTAACACCATTTTATAATTCATGTTTTGTAAGTCAGGAATTCAGTTGTGAGCAAGTAAGTCAGTAAGTCAGTAGTTCAGTAAGTCAGCAAGTCAGTAAGTCAGTAGTGCAGTAAGTCAGTAGTTCAGTAAGTCAGTAAGTCAGTAAGTCAGTAAGTCAGTAAGTCAGTAAGTCAGTAGTTCAGTAAGTCAGCAAGTCAGTAAGTCAGTAAGTCAGCAAGTCAGTAAGTCAGTAAGTCAGTAAGTCAGTAAGTCAGTAAGTCAGTAAGTCTGTAAGTTAGTAAGTCAGTAAGTCAGTAAGTCAGTAAGTCAGTAAGTCAGTAAGTCAGTAAGTCAGTAAGTCAGTAAGTCAGTAAGTCAGTAAGTTAGTAAGTCAGTAAGTCAGTAAGTCAGCAAATCAGTAAATCAGCAAATCAGTATATCAGTTAGTGAGTAAGTTATTAACTTAGTACGTCAGTGTGTCAGTGAGCCAGTTATTGAGTGAGTTATTCAGTCAAAAGTTGAATAAGTCAGTAATAAAGCAAATGTGTAAGAAAGTAAGTGAGTAAAAAAGTAATCCAGTAAGTCAGTATAGTTATCATTGTATGTAGTCGCACTACAGCGCTAATTGGATCTCAGACTAGGTTGCCTTGAGATCACCATTTCTATGTAGGCTGTAATCTAGCCTCTATTTTTTGTTTGTAATCCTGAACTAGTGCAGCCTCTTTTTTTCGTTTGCTATCCTGACCTCGTACTCCCCCCCCCCCTTCTCTACAAAACTGCAAAAAATCTCTGGGCCGCCTATTGTCCTATTTTCTCTTTACAATATAATCCATTTTCTTCCACCGTTGCTTTAGCCTTAGGTCAGCGTGTTGAAAAACAACCTATTAAATTAGATAAGTGTCACGATACCATTGCTTTTGTATTGAAATTTTTTTTTCATACATCCTTTATATCGTTGAGACCTAAAACAGTCATAATATAAAAGTATAACAACAAAAAATTATTAAAATCCGATTTGGTCTATTAAAAAGATAAGCATACGCCTAGGTAAACTTCTCTGAATTATCTTAATTTTTCTTAGAGATAAACTCAAAGCAGTAACAAACACTTACACTATTGCAGCAGAAATATGTGTGTATAAAGTTTTTCGACATTTAAAAAAATTGGTTACAAACTTAAATTTTGAACCTAATATCAAGTTAAGGATATGAAAAAAGACATTTTTTAGAAAAAGTCACTGAGTGTAAAAGGCATCCTGTAAAACCGTATACAAATGCATATATTTTGAGTGCCAACTAAAAAAGGATATTATTTAGAATTGTATACACATATCTGTTTTCAATTTACACTTCTATAACTGTTTCTATTTTTTTTTTCTTAAGAAGAACAAAATCACATTCACTGACTGACCCCATTATGTATCTCATAAAGTTTTGTCCCATAGATACTATAACACACGTTTAGAGTATATATATAATTCAAGTTAAATATTCGGTAGGTATTTTGTGCCAAAAATCCTGCGAAACTTGGTAAGGTTCCAAACTTAAAGTGATTGTATACATGTAGATACTAGGTCGTTGTGCTTCCTGAATTCGATTCCACTACATTTGATTTCACTATGGCCTGTAAAAATGTATTTCAACCTACAGTTGGACTTACAAACACAAATTTACATAATTTTTGAGTTATTTTCAATAAAGGATGTTTAAAAAAAAGACGTTCGTTATTTTAAGATATAATTAAAGAAATAAGTTCAACGCTTAGTAGGATCACTTTTCCAATTAAATTACTAAAACAAAGAAAACATTTACGACTTTTTTTGTACCTACTTGAAAGTTTTTTTAAAGACGCAAAAAGTATTTTAAAAAATCCAGACATTCTCTTATCAATAATGTTAAAATTCTTTCCTTAGGCTACTACACTACGAATAAAAACGTATCCAAATAAAAGCCTGTTTTGTATTATAATTCGACTAAACATTTTTGTACCCTTTTTGTTACGTACCACTTATCCTTAAAGCATTCTTGAGCAAAAAAAAAATTTCAACGCAAGTAGCTGTCTGCTGCTTGTGCTCACAAGAAAAAACTTCCAAAAACTCTTTCTTAAGTCCTACAACTCAAGCTGGTGGATGGCAGTGCCCTAAGTTCTGATTTTTTCCTCGAAGCACAAATGTTTCAAAACTTTAACCACTTCAGGGCGTTCACTCCTCTTTCTCTTCATTTCTCCGCATCTACTCCTACCCTTCTCAAGGCTCAATGCTATAGCTGGATGCACCAAAACAAAACTTAAACACACAAACAAATCTCCAGAAAATCTCAGGTAATACTGCCAGATGATAAAGAGGTTAGTTAGGCATCTTATGTCTTCTATTGTCCTTATAGGTTCGTATATAAGTTTGTTGGTGGAAGGATTGTAGAGTTTCAACATGTTGTGGCAAAAACAACACATCACAAAAAATAAAGAATACCTTACCTACCTCTGATGGCAGAACTTAATAAACTTAACTCCTCTCAAAGTTCCAATGCGATATATTTTCACCGAATCTCTAACTTTACGAGCTGAGCTGACATTCGTTTTCTTTCAGTTGTCCTCAGACTACGACTACCACTACGACTACGATGACGATGGGAAAGGCGAAAAGTTTATCGCCAAACCTATACGCCCATATTGTCGCTAAGATTAACATAAATTATTTTGAGACAACATCCCTGCACAGATTGCACTCTGTGAACGGTGAACGGTGCACAGTGCACATCCGGTTCTTTCACCCGGATGAATTCTTGCAACTTATTAATGCGAACGTTCTGGAGAACGAGTAGCGATAGCGTGGCGTGGTGATGATGGTGCATTGCTGTCTCTGTGGAGGATCCTCAGCCTCGCGCTGGCACTGCGCTACACTTAGCTCACTCATTGACTCGCACCACCCACCCATTCGTACAAGAAGTGCGAAAGTGTTATTTATAAATAATTAACAGCAAATGTCGGCGCAGGATGTACTTTCTGCCACGCCGTCGTCGTCGTCGTCGTCTCCGTCGTAGTCGACGTTCACATTGTCATATTGATTTTCTTTTATGAATATCGTATAGGTATCGGAAAGGATTTCCAGGGAAATCCTGCTGCGACTATGCTATCCGATCTGATAGGATGCGTGTTGGGGGCTCATTCCGTACATGTGTGACACCCAGGAAGGTGTGATAAGTATTCCCAAATCGGATACGAAACCTGAGGTAGGTGTTCAAATCCTCTCAATTTTGTCTATTTGGTCCTAGCTATGAACATACATACTTATAGTGTGTCCCTCATTCCTTATACCATTTTCTAAAACCTGAATGTGAGGTTTTGTATACATGTAGTCACATTGGGTCGCTTAATTCATTCCAATTTGTAAAAGGGACACTTTTCCACCTTACCTTAAACAGAGAAAGAGAGAGAGAGAGGTGTGAAAATGGCAAAATGTATAATGCATGATTCCACAGTTGCATAAGGAACCAGGAAAGACAAAATGATGTTTTGTAGAATGTGGGGACCCATCTCTTAATACCTATAATACCAAATAGGCACATCGAACCCCATCAGTTTCTACATAGATATATCCAAGGCCGTGTGTTTGTTGGTTAGGTTAGGTGTGTGTCTGATAGGTAGGTATATATATTTTTATCTATCCATTTTTTTGTATTTTTATTTTTGAGGGAAAACACGTGTTTCAGACATTGAATATAAATTAGAGTTTAATTTAAATTTTAAGTAGAAAGCAACCTATGCTGGGTAATAGAGTCCTTCGATAAGTTTGATTCGAAAGGAAAGTAAAAGCTTGACAAAAATAAATTCAGTTATAATAATAAAAGTTTGATAGTTTGCCATTCCTTTAATGGGGTTTCTAGAATTTGAAGGGTCTAATAGGGATGTGTGTGCAAATATGGCATTATTTGCATGGTGTTTTCTGAAACCGACAACCTAATAATACTGACCCCTTACAGCGATGTTTTTAAAAATTATGCATAAATCATTGAATTTTAAGCGTAATATAGGGTTTTTTAAATAGAGGTTTCATTTTAGTATTAAGAAAATGAGTATTTCTATATGGAATATATAATGTGCGTTTTTTTTCGTTTAAACTAGCTTCTCGCAAACACTACAGTACACATAGAATAAGAAACTCTTAAGAGCAACTCGACAATAAAGCTTTTCTTTCAGTTAAGTGGATTTTCCACTTAAAATTAGTAAGGGCGTAGTATTCACTTGTCAAACATTAAAAGGCGACAGAATCAAAATTGAACATTATTCAAATAGCAGGCTATTGATAATTAAACCTTTTAATGCAAAACCCTTTAAATTTTGGCTGATATTTTATCGAAATTGTATATTATTTTGAAAGCCCTATTGATGCTCATGTTTAGTAACATAGCATCTTCCAAATGGCCACCACAGTTCTTTTTTCTCCGATTTCCAAAATTTTGCGGGGTTATGTTGACTTTATGAGCAGCTTACTTTAAAAAACCCTACAGCAAAATATCAAACAGAGCACGATCTCTGCGACAGATTTTCATAAACTTCATCATGATCAATTTCCAATATTACATCTTATTATTAGTGTTTTCATCATCAATTTAAGTAAAAACGACAAATCGTTGATTGCTTGACCAGTGACCAAAAATCCACCCCAAAACAGTAACTTCTTCGAGATTCACTGATCGTTTTTATATGAATTGAAACCATCCCATTCAAAAATTAAGTTTGGTAACAGTTCCATTTTTCTAAAAATGAGCGCCATGATTTTAAATAACAACTAGGAATTCATCTTATTTTGCTAAGTTGTAGAGAAGCCTGCGTTTTTGTAAAAGATGTGAAACTGACTGACCCGGATTATTCTCCATAATCCTATGGAAACTGAATGACTGAATAATTGTACAAAATTTGACTGATTTAACAACTGTCAGAAATATTTATTAGGAAACCCATACTTCAGTAAAATAATACTTTCACCTTGAAATGCCAGACATATGGATGGTATGCGAAATTCTTTATTTAAGTCTTATTACTTTGAGCTTTTTCTAGCAAAATGTTTTCAAGAAAAAACTCACAAAAATGAAATCGATCTACTTTTGCACACTTTCTGTATGCAGGCAAAAATCTTTATCTCGTACAATGTTTAGACTGAAAATTTGTTATCTCAGGAATCACAACTTTTGCTTTAGCTTAGTCAACACGAAATTTATAAGTATCGAGCCCAAGCTTTAGCTTTCAAAACAAAACTATGCTTTTTGTGGTGGTCGTTTGACTAATAAAACTTTAGAATGATAAATTTGTTGATTTGAAAGTGAAATCGATGAAGGCTTTGCAGGAATCAATCAATTTTCGGGTAATCTTCTTGAAAAAATTGTTAGTATAAAGAGAACTGGATTTTCAAAATAATTCAGTTAAAAAAGTATGCATTTCCATCCTATACTGGTCCAATTGATTTTGAACACATAATTATCGCATTATATAAGCTTTGGTTTTGAAAAATTCCAAAAAAAAAACACTTTTATTAGAGTTTTTAAGGCTGTCTAAATTCATGGAGTAGATTTTTTCAAGAAATGATTTTCCAGATCTTTAACCACTTTCTTTAATATTCAGTTGATATTAATAGTATTTCATAAAAAATTAAAAAAATCTTCATAAGTAAGTTCTTAGATTGCAGATGTCTTACAAAAATCTTCAAAAAACGCAAAACAATTTATGCTTAAACGGTTTTCAATAGAAAAAGAGTTAACGGTTTGAAAGATAGTTTTGTTCTTGTAATGAAACCGTCAATTCTATTTTATCAAGTTTTTGAAATATATTTAAAAATAATGTTGAAAACAGGTATTTTTAAAATTTGAGTAAATAGTTAAAAATTAAAGTTCGGATTCGCAGTCAGCACTAAAACTAATTTTTCAAAACTATGAAATTATTACATTCAAGATATTCTCAAAACATAATGTAAAGTCAAATAAAGATTAATAACTAAGGAGAATTTTCAGAAACAAAGTAAGATATTAAAATCATTTAAACTGTAACTAGAAGGCAAATATCTGTAATTTGCAAATGTATTATACAATTTATTGTTAAGAGATATTTTGAGTCTTAACTTATAAACACCATTTCTGGTTGTCATTTTTTTTAAATTATTTATTTATTTATTTATTCGTCTTAAAAGTTACACACTCCATTTAGACTTATAATTATGATACATAACATAAAAATAAAAACATAATTTACTTATACATAGTTTTATAACAAATTTACTAATTTATTTTTCAAAACATTTCTATTAATATTAAAATCAATTGCAAAATCATATTCATTTAAATCCATACAAGCTCTTGTGATAGGATTATACTTAGCATAGCTAGTACTGTGATAAGGAACATTTAAAAAATCACAGTAAAGAGGGCGCAAGTTTCTAGGAGGCGCATAAATAAAAAACATAGATAACAAAACTGGACAGTCAATATTAAAATTCAAGACATCAAAGGCAAAAAGTATTGAGTTTAATTTTCTTCTCGGAGCAAGAGGTTTTAGATCAATTAAAATACACTTCGTCTCATAAGGTGGAACATTTGAATAACCATATATTTTTCGTAAGGCAAACTTTTTGAACCTTTTTTGAACTCTTTCTATACGACAAATGCTAGACGCGGTAAAGGGACTCCATATAACAGTACAATATTCTAAATGTGGTCGGACGAGACTAGAATAAAGAACTTTTAATGTATAGGGGTCTTCGAAATCTTTTGAATTTCGAAAAACAAACGCTAGCATAGAGTTTGCTTTTGAGATCGCATGGTCTATGTGATTTGAGAAATTCATTTTAGAATCGAAGATTACGCCTAGATCCTTATGGCTATCAAGTCTTTGTAAAATGTCGTTTTTAAATGTATAATTATAATATAATGGACTGTGATTTCTAGAAAATATCACAACGCTACATTTCTTATTGTTAAAATATAGCCCATTGATATAACACCATTTAATACAATTATTTAAATCAATTTGAACTTTTTTTGCATCGTTAAGTGAATTTATGGATCTGAATATTTTCAAATCGTCAGCAAATAGAAGACATTTAGAAAAAGTAAGATGTAATGGTAAGTCGTTAATAAAAATGATAAAAAGAAGTGGTCCAAGGTGACTACTTTGAGGAACACCCGAAAAATTTATAATTTCCTTAGACAAGGCATTATCAATTTTTACTACCTGTTTTCTACCTACTAAATAGCTCCTTATCCACATTAGGAGCTGAAATCCATATATCTCTAGTTTTTTAAGAGAACACTATGTTAAACGCGGTCGAAAGCCTTTGAAAAATCAGTATAAATAGTGTCGACTTGAGAACGCATTTCCATCTGTGATAGACAAAAATTTGAAAATATTGATAAATTTGTAGTAGTGGATCTACCTTTTAAGAAACCATGTTGGTAAACTGAAATGTTATTGTGTATAAGATTATACAATTTGTTTTTAACTACAGCTTCGAAAACCTTAGGAATTAACTGCAGTTTTGCAATTGGTCTGTAATTTTCAATCGAACTTTTAGTACCTGATTTATGAAGGGGAGTTATTATAGAGTATTTTCATTCATCTAAGAACTCACCATTAAAAACCTCATGTGATAGAAAAATTTAAAGGTGAAATTCAAATTGTTTTGCTTGTGTGAAAGCTAATTTTGTCGACCAGTGAATTTTAAAAAATACGATTCAGCAATTTATGGGGCTTGATCAACTTTATGGGGTATCAGACCTTTTCTGACTTTTCCCACCGATTACTGCCGTAATTTTTTTTTTTAAATAAAACTGAAGAAAACATTTTGAAAGTAATGATTTTTGAGAATGAGATAATAACATAATAAATTGCGATCTGTCTCATTAATAATGATCAACCTCACTATCTGGAGCTCATTCTTATACGTCTCAGCAAATTAATTCTGTGTACCAACCAGTAAACTGGTTTAGACTTTCCTTTTGGCGTACTAAACATTGTTTTAAAAAGTCTTATAAGATTTCATTTCTGCGTTTTAAATTAAATTGCTTCACACTCTCAACAATCCAAGAAACATGAGCGCAAAAAGTGCGTAACCATTAATTTTTGTTTTATCCGATATAAATCTTCAAGAAACACTCGGTAAGAATCGGTACAAAGTAATGTGAGACTCTTACCACCCTAAACCACAGCTTAATCAGGACCAATCTATGAAAGATCACTAACTGATTTTTCTTTCTTAAGTTATAATATACTTTGAGTGAAGTTTATAGTTATAAAATACATATACAAATAAGACCATCAGCTCATGAGACTTTGTCCTTCTTAGTCTCCAAACATTGTTTAGAACATATATGGCGGTCTCCATTTCAGAGTTGGTATAACTTTTCCGATTGTGTGATACATTTCATTTCAATTTGAAGGTCACGATGTAGATTGCTATTTCCTTTATATCAATCGTCACTTATTATTCCAAAAATTACTTTGTTTTGAAATTTTTGGAAGGGTTTAGTATTTGTTATTATTTTATTTGTAAAGGCCCATTGTTGAATGCCATAAGTCTGAACGGGTTCTAATACTTGCTTATGTAACATTGGTTTCTTCTGAACCGATAGGTCAGAGTTCTTTCCTATTAACCAGTGCATGTTTTTGAACTTCAAGTTTAGCTCCTGTCTTTTGTTTGTGATGCGCTCTTTTATATTTAAACTAAAGAGTAAGGTTCCAGAATTTGGTTTTTATATATTATTGTAGTTGTAGTGAAACATTCTTATCTATTAGTCTAAAAGAGTATACTGTTCTTTGATTGATGAATAAATAAATAAATATTGCGTAATACTGTCAGGAAAGGCTTCTATGCAGTTTGTACTCAAGTCTTAAATGCCAAACCTTCTCAAAGGCTTGAGCAACATTTAAGAATATATCCAAGCATATCTTTTTTTCATTTGTCAAGTTCCCTTTCCACCAAATCCAAAATTTGATGTACTAGGACTCTCGTGTAAAGTTAATTTCTTAATCCAAACTAAATGTTCGAAATTAGTCTTCTTTCTTTTACTATTTTGCTGAGCCCTTTCAGTAGCCAGGATTGTTATAAGCAATATTTGTCTGTAAGATGTTACTTCTGTTGATGGCTTACCTTGTTCAGGAATAAATAGTTTTATAACTAATTTATAGTGACAAACTGACAACATAGTTTAGTGTATATAGTAACTCGTTATCTTTAATCTTCCACTGACAAGTGTTGCAGCCCATCGGCACTTCAAGACTGTATTCTCGTCTAGTAAAACGATATCAAACAATTTTTTATTTTATCACACATAGTATCTCACATCATGAGAACGTTTGTAATGTCTTTTGAAACACAACTTTCATTAATCTTAAATTCTATGGAATGAAAAAAGCTTTAAATTAATAAACTCCGTCAGTTGCGTAATATGCGTGTTTTCCCTTAAAAGTAAATTAATTGCATTTCTTCCTTTCCGATGTATATTTCCATAAGAACAAAGCTTTCTACTCTAATGTTTAACTTGCTCTGCTGCTCAAATATCAAAGCTTAATGACTAGAAAAAAATGACACACATCCTGAATTTGCAGTTAACAGAATCGAAACAGAAAAAACACACAATATATAGAAAAGCAAAAATCTAGAAAACAATATGTTGATACAATTTCATTTCCATTGCGCACTCAATGTGGTTTCTTAGTGACAGAAACATGGGATTCTATTGGAGATAATGTCGTTCAATTCCATCAAGCCATAGATAGGGACGGTTTTTGTTGCGAAAGGACTTTTTCCCAATGTTTCATATTCGCTTTTTGTTTCAAACCCCAACCCCAACCTCAACCACCATCGACATCGCCACCACCATCCTTCTGACTGTCAACATAAAGTGCGTCAATTTAATCTGAAATCTGGAAATCGAGAAATATGTATGAATGAATGACAACGATGAGAATGAGAATGATGATGATGATGATGATGATGATGGTGATAGCTGTTTGGTATAAAAGTGATGATGATGGTGATGGTTATGGCATGCAATTCTATCAGGCAGCATGTTGTAATCGCCTGATGCTTGCAATCGTGTATAGTGCGAAAGTTTCACTTCATTGAAATGGATAGCTTGGGGCGCTTCGAAGTTGTTTAATATAAAAGTTTGCAAGGAGCAATGCACAACATTGAAATTGATTCAGCATCACGCGAAGTTGATTGCTGGAGACGTCAACGAACCACCATCATCAGAGAACTCCAATGCCATAGCCATCACCATCACCATCGCCACGCCACTACCAGTATCAGCATCAGGACCAACGCCACCACAAACCATGCACCACCATCATCACCATTACCACCATCAACCGCCACGCTTTTGTTGTAAAGTTTAACATCCTTGGGGCTCAACAGAACATCCACCATCCCAGCATCACCAGTGCCAGCTCCAGCTCCAGCTCAAGCTTTGACTGTTTGAACAACGTTGTGCCTTGTGCTGTGCAGTGCAGTGCGCTTCTATGCGGTTCTTCAGCTAGAAATCATTCTGGTTCTGGCTAGCTATTCAAACTGCTCTGTGGCCGTATTTATGAAGGAGACTACTTCTATGCTGCTGCTACTCCTGCTGAACATAACGAATAATATGGTGACGATTGAAAAGCGGGTTTTCTCTAACAATACCATTTCGATCTTCTGTTCTGCTTCTAGTTCTGGCTCTTGGTATATCTATCTATGTGCAGGGCTGGTTTGGGGCCTGTAGAATAATTGCAAACAGAATGTATATTCAATACCCTATCCAGTTCCAGCCCCAGTCCATACCTAGATACAAACCTCTATATGGTATACAACGACGACGACGTTACGATATGATATGAGAAAGTTTCATCGGCTCAGAAAAGCAAAAGACAATTGGTTCGATGAATGGATTTGCATGGATTTAGACAGCGGTGGCGACGGGCGTATAACGAAGTGAATCGATGCTGGGAAGTGCCAATGCCATTCCAACATTCCACATTCACATCAATTCAAGAACCCAATAACCAAAGGAGCAATGGAAGTTTGTGAATATTGCTTGCGGGGCTCTTGTGTCGCGCGAGAAATTCTGAAGGGAAAGAACCAATAAAATTGAAGCTCATGCTCTTTTATCAATATATTATATAGACTTTCAACAATAATTGAGAATTGAAAAAATATATATGCATACGATAAATTGACGAATTCAATTCGGTGGAGTGGGGAGTGAATTGGGAAATTTATTAAAAATCAAAGCGATAGTCTCTCGTGAGTCAGGAGTCATAAGGAAGATACTAATTTAGAAAATATTGACAACACAATTTTAATTTTTGCAGGGCTTAAATTTTTTTTTATTATAACAGGCTTTTAACTTTTCAATGCTGATCTCTCGTTTCTGTTTGTCTTCAAATAGTACAATATTTCTTTCTTGTAATCTGAGGATAAAAACCTAGACGATATTTTACAGTATACTCTATTTTTTTAAATTTTACGTGCACTTAAGGGGCTATAATTTTATTTACAATGCGAACTTTTAGGAAAGTATGATAGAGCTACAAAAAAAATACCGATAAACATTTCTATTTGAATGCCTGGAACATTGTAATAAGTTGAAAATACTAAGCATTCGACATTCGTGTAGTGCGGCTAAAAAAGAATGTCTGATAATAGTTCGTTCGTAGGTGGACTCAAGGGAAATGTGTTTTTTTACACTATCAGATCTTTACGTAAAAAAGCTTTGAAGTAGCTTTATCCGATGTTTATAAAAAGAAGGTTGTAAGGATTAGACCATGGTAGCCCTCTTAAAGCGAAACTTTAGAAATGGCGTTGAACAGATTTTTTCGTATTCTCGTGGACTTCGTAAAAAAGTCCATACGTGGGATGCGTGCTAAAGATAGGGGTATACCAAAGTATTATATGGAGCGAAAGTTACATAAGGATCTTGAAATTCCTTAGTCCAAACTTTAAACAATTCTGACATAGAATTCACTTTACTAACACAATGTATAGAGTTCAGCGATATTTTTACAATCCATCAAACTAATAGTAAGTTTTTTAGAGAAATTCATTGTCTGACATTTATTTGGGCTAAGGCTCAGCTTATTTTTTTTTTGCACCAAATATCAAAATTGTTAATATCCTCTTGCAGTAGTAAACGATCGTTTAGAGATTTTATACTTTTAAAGATGTTCTTATCATCCGCATAAATTAAAATGATAGTGCAGTATAAAAAGGGGTACATCATTAAACGCTAAGATAAAAAGAAGCGGTCCTAAATGACTACCTTGTGGAACTCCTGATTTGAAAATGAAAGGGTAGGAGAATAAACTCCTGAAATTTACTTGATAAAACCTATTTTGAAGCTAAGAAGAAATCTGTGTTATGAAAGAAAGAGGAATCACAATGTTTTCAGCATAAATGTGATAATATCATGAGAAAGTGGTCAACAACTTTAGAATAATCAGTTTAAATACAGCCGATCTCTTAATCGAGTTCTAGTGTATTTGAGGACTTATGCAAAAATATTATTAGGTTAGAAATTGACGAACATTTTATATAAAACTATTTTTTGATTACATATAATATTTTTGCAATTGAATTACTCGTATTACCCATCACAAGCAACTTGTTTTAAAAGCTTGAGAATACCGGACAGTTTAGAGATTAGGTTAGGTTAGGTTAAAGTGGCTGTCCTTGATGGAGTAGGCAAGGGCGGATCCAGACTTATAGTCAGGGGGGGTCACACTTAACATATAGATGAGTTTTTAGTCACCACTTAAAAGTTTTGTAATGTGCTGTAAAGGATGCTGACAAATTAAAAAAACATAATGTGCATCTTAACCTTACATTTGCACATTTCAAGGGCTAAAGTGACAACTTTAGTTATAAAATTATTTTAGAACACTGTTGTCCAGCAAGGTATGGTCTAACTATTTAATGTTGTCGACTCCCTACATATGAAAGCATTCCATCCAGTTTTCTAAATATGCCATATTTAAGAGCTTAAACATAATAGTTTAAATGTTTTTGATGCATTTCACGCAGAAATGTAAGAAATTGTTTTGGAACAAAGCTTTTTCCAAAAATAATATATACTTTTCTCTTTTCTATTTATATTAATGCGAAGAACGCTTCAAAAATTCAAAAACTCAGAAAATGAGAGAGGATCTGATATGAAGGATTTTCGGCCTTTTTTTGACGTAGTTTTTCTGAATTCAATTTTCGGGAGTCTATTATTACTATCGCTATCAGTCTGCTTACTCGTAGACGCTGGAAAATATTTTGATCTTAAAGGATTCAACAAAATTTAAAAATTGTAGAGAAAAAAATTTGTGGTTCTTGAATTTATGGATATAGGTGCATTAAAGTACATAATTTCTCTAAACATTAAATAAAAACAAATTAAGGTAAAAAAATAAGTTGGGAAGAAACTTTTCTGTAGCACTCACAAATTACACGTTTCAGAATCTCTTTTCACTTCAAATCTCAAGAGATTCGAAGAAAAATGTCACTTGTGCTGTTTTTGGGACATTTTTATTTTTGAAATTTTCTGTTTAATTCTCAGTTCAAGAGCATCTAAAGCAAATTCACTTTAATAAGAAGATTTATTTAATTTTTTAAGATCTTAAAAGTTTTTGTACTCAAACTCAATAAAAAATCAATTTTGAAAGAAAAAAATGCACGACTGGGTCGCTAGAACTAGCTAATGTCTTCCAAAAAGTCTGTTTAAAAATATTTATTATATTTTAAGATTTACACATGTATCTGCAAAATAAGTTTTGCCCAAAAATTCAAATGCCATTTTATTTTTCAAAAAACCTAGATTAACTTATTTTTTTTTGTTGGAAAATCAATAGAGCGGTTTTTTTTTTAATTGATTTTAACATATACAAATTTTTAAATTTTTTCTGCAGTTGTTAAGTGCTTATAAATATACATTTTACATAGTGACCCCTTTCTGAGATATCTAGTTTTGTAAACAAAAATCAATATATTTTTAAAAATCAAAAAATCAAGAAAACTTAAAAAAATAACGGTTTTATGAAAGGTACTCTTCTCAATCAATACCGAAATACGTTTTTCTTGTACAAAGAACCAAATTAAGAAAGTAAATTAGAAAGTTTAAAAAAAATATCGGTTAAGTTTTGAAAAAAAAAAACGAATTTTCTTAATAAAAAAAAAACGCCTTACGGTAATCGGCTTAAAACCATAATTTCCCAGTTTGAACTCAATCGAAATATGTAGAGGCCAGGACAAACAGACAGACGGACGGAATCAGATGATCCACTTTTTTCGACTTTTCTATCATCGTAATGTCATGTTTGATTAAAAGCTCGAGTTCTAAATTTTATACGAATTAAGAATTTTTTAGACTCAATTGAAGGTGAGGTTCAGGAATTTAATTGACAATCTTTTATTCAAGGTTTCTTGTTAAGAACCTAAATATTTGCTCTTTTTCTTAGAAACAAATTTTATGAAAATAATTTAAAGCATTACTTAAGTTTTTCCAAATTGCGGGAAAGAAAAAATTTAGTTGTTTTCGACAACAAACCACTTTTTGGAAAATGTCATTAAATTACTAACAAATCTTTAGATGAAATGTTTAATTATACAACTTAACTGTATAAGCTTTTTGGCTCATATAACCCCCCCCTTGGATCGTCCATTGGTCAAAAGTTGATGAATTTGTGCTGCATTATTGGAAAATTCAAGGGAGTTCCTACGAAAATAAAAAAAAATTATCTCCCAGGGGGGGTCATGACCCCTACGACCCCCCCCCCCCCCCTGGATCCGCCATTGGGAGTAGGACACACTTAGGCCAGTTTAATGACCCATTGAGATACCACATGAATCTTGAGGCTTTCTTTTAAGCTCAATGAAACCAGTTTGAGTCCCTTACGAAACGTGAGAGGCTGATTATGTTAATATGATTGAGATCGTTTAGATCGTTATAGATTGAGTTTTTTGATATTTGTTCAGAAGATATTGAAATTGTTCCGATGTATTTTACATTTCTCGACGATCTTGGAGATCGGTATAATTTAAATTCATAGTTTTTATATGGGTGACCATATCTCAAGAACACGTAGACATATTGCTTGAAATAGGTTTTATTTTACAAACATCAATTCACATTAAGCACATATTCATACGTTTTAAGACCAGGACTAACAGTAGACCCCACACAAATTTTTTGATCAAAAATTAAAGATACGAATTTCCTCAAAAACGGTACAATAGATGTATGTGAAATTTTATCTAAATTTTCTTTTCTTAAATTGGCTTCTTTCAATTTTAATATAAAAACTGTATTTTGAATAGAACCATTATTTTGTTTTTAATTTTTTTCGGAACTAATGGATTTAAATTTGCTATATAATATTTGATGATCAAAAATGGCTTGTTATTATTTTGATTTCTAAAAATATAACTTTTTTCAAAATTGGATGCCTCAAAAGAGAAGTAACATTTTTAAATCAAATGTAAATAAAATGCACGACTGGGTCGCACGAACTTGCTCCTGTATGCAAAGAGTCTGTTTAAAAAATACATATAATCTTTCTGCCCCGTTTCTTTAACTTGTACTAAGTATTTATTCTTCTATTTAGTCGAAGGCAAGTAAAAGAATAATATTTTAAAATCATATATACAAAGGTACCAAGATATTACTTCTTGATAGACTTTTTAAAATAGATTGTTGATTAAATATATCATATTCGTTAATCCGATGCAGTGTTGCTACACAGCCATCGTTGGTATTTACAATAGTTATAGTATAAACTACATAAATATGTACCAAATGCATTAATTTGGATAAATGATAGGAATGTTATTAAAATTTTGTCAAAATAATGCGCTCTTTCGGGCTCATGCATAGCATTTGATCTGGTGAGATGGGAGGAGGTTACATTTAATACAGTTAAAATAATTTAAATAAAAAAAAAATAATTTTAAGATTCAAAATTTTACATGAAATATAAGTTTGTCTTCAAAAATTTAAATGCCATTTTATAAATGAAAAAATCTTTGATTTTCCAAATTTTTTTTTGAAAATCGTTAGAGCGGTTTTTTTTTAAATTAATTTTTTATATATAAAATTTTTCAATTTTGTTCTAAAAATATTTTTGGTATGCAGTTGTTTAGTGATTGTAAATATACGCTCTTCATTTGAAATTCGTAAAAAAATATTAACCCGTTTTTGAGATATAGAATTTTGAAAAAAAAATCAATATTTTTTTAAAAATCCAAAAAATAAAAAATTGCACTTTTGATAATCAAATATTGTTAAGACAATATAAGAGCTTATTCAAAAAAAAATTATTGAAATCGGTTCATAAGTTGCTGAGAAAATAAAAAAACAAAATAACGGTTCTATGAGCGGTACCTTTTCAGAGCAATACAAAAATATGTTTTTCTTATTGAAAGAAAACAAGTTAAAAAATAAAATTTTAGAGAAAATTTAAAAAAAATCTATCGGTTTGTTTTTGAGAAAATTCGAATTTTCGTTTTTTGACCAAAAAAATTGTATGGGGGCCACTGTTAGTTTTGATCTTAAAAAAAAAATGAAAAAAACGCCTAACGCGAATCTGCTCAAAACCTTAACTTCCAAGTTTGAATTCAATCGACCCAATGGTTTAGGCTGTAGGAGCGTGGACAGACAGACAAAACAGACCGGACGGAATCGCGGGACCCACTTTTTTCGACTTCTCTATCATCGTAATATCATGTTTGATTAAAATCTCGAGTTCGAAATTTTGCACGAATGCAAAACTTGCCATATAGTTCCTATATGTCGCAAGTAAAAATAAATTCATAAGCGCTTAATAACAACGTACCAAAAATATTTCCAAACCAAAATTGAAAAATTAAATTTTTAAAAATGTATTTAAAAAACATTGCTCTAAAGATTTTCGATTTATTAAAAATTAATTATTGATTTTTTGATGGCATTTAAATTTTTGAAGACAATCTTATTTTGCAGGCATATTTTAAAATCTAAATACAAGATTAAGTTCGTGCCACTCAGTCGAGCATTTTGTTTTTATGTAAATTTAACCCTAGTTTACGTAATGGGGTTCGAGCGAACCTCAACGCAAATTTGAATGCTTATAACTTTTTTCTTTATCATATAATTGACCAGGGATAAAAAATCAGTGAACAAATTTCTTTTTTCTTTACGTTTTTGATCGTTTTTTCATCAAAGCGATTAAAGATAATTTTCTGGAATTTTTTTCTGAAAAAAAGCCACAAACCAAACTTGGGGTTCGTGTGAACCCCTTGATGGGATCCTATAGTGTACGTACACGACGGTGACTATCTCTTAATGCTCCAATGTACAACAAAACCCCAAAATATGCCTGCAGTTCGTTCATTGTCAATTATATGTTCTCAATAATCTATCTAAATTAGACACTGAAATATAAAATAAATATAAAGGTTTACAAATTTTTTTAATAAAACTTTGAATAATTATAATTTTACAACTCACTTTTTGGTAACTACAAATTTTGTTCTCACTATTTTCAGCAAATTGTTTTATATTTTTGAAACAAGACACGTGTTTTGTTATAATAGGACACCACAACTGTCAACTTAATCAATAGCAAATAGAGGCAGTGCATTATCTTGTAAATAATGACCAATTAGATGTGCATGAAAATTTTGGGGTTCGCGCGAACCCCAAGTTTTGTTATAGCATTATTTTTCGTGCCGTAAACTAGGGTTAAATTGAAAAGTAGAACATTTGTCTGAATTCATAAATATCACAAATGCTATCAACTTACATTAGTTCTTTTTTCTAAATATTGCAATGTAAACAAAATGAAATATTTTGAAATGAAAACATATACAGTTACTGTTATTTTATTGTACTACTCGTACAAGAATGTCAGCTTGTTAGACTTGACCATTCCTTATTCCGTCAATTTAATTGAATGTTTGAACAACAACAACAACTTAAAGGTGCTACCACTCATTGTTTTGGCTGGAGATATAGCTATTTCGTGCTTTGCCACTTTTGCACTCATCAGTCTCCTTTTTTGTGGTTCTTCTTTTATATAAATCAAAAAAAAATATTTTACAGTTCGAAAATTTAGAGAACAAGAAATGACATTACTCATTAATGATTATAATTTTGTACTAAAATGAATGCATTTTTGACTTCTGGTTAATTATTTCGAAAAATTCAGTTGAGAGTTTTTGTAAAAATAATTTTAAAAAATCTTCACAAAACATTAATTGCTTCATTTTGCTGTCCGGAGAAAAATATCTTGCATAAAACTAAATATACTGCCTCAAAGCTTATATACTGTTTATACATTGTTTATACATTTCGTTATAGTTTAAGAAAAGTTGATATTGTTTAAATGTGAAAACCTACAAAATAAAATGCACGACTAAGTCGCACGAATTCAATCCTAAATGTGAAGAGTGTGCTTAGAAGTAATACCTACACATTTTATAAATATACCTGCAAAATTAATTGATCGTTTTAAAAATGACTCTTAACTTCTCAAAAAAAAAACCGTAATTTATTAATTTTTTCCACAATTTGGAAGTTAAGAAAACTTTATGGAAAACTATTATTCCGTTTTTGAGAAAATTATAATTTTCGACTTTTTACTTGCCAAAAAACGTGTGTTTTTTTACACGTGTGGTTTTCAATGTTCTTGGTTTTCCATTGAGAAATGAATAAACTTACCCTTGAAGAACTTTTCTAAAACTTGCAAGTTTATAACCAAAATAATGGTTCGGTTCGCGCGATGTCATATCAAAAGAATCAATTTACTACTTTAATTGGATAAGCCTCCAAGACCGTACAGTACAGCGCTTAGCTTTTTTTTTTTGTGTGGTTGTGTGAAGTCACCTGCAGATGAGCCCGAAATGATTGACGCACGGACCAAATTGCTGCAAAAAGTGGGTAATTTTTAAAACAAAATGGCAATCCTTTATCTTTATAATATAACACCTTGACGTTTAATTATATACATTTTATATCGTTTTGAAAACCACACGTAAAAAAACACCCTTAAACTCCTATATAACACAAATTGGTAAGAATTGTTTTTTCAACTCGAAAATTTTAGGGCTATGTTTTTCTTCACAAACTGTCACTGTTTGCAAATGTATTTGGCATTCATTTCACATTTTACAAGTAAGGAAATTGTAAATGCCCTGCTGCTGTTTCCATATTATCTAAATTTGACTTTTCATTTGAAAAACGTTTGTTTAAGTTTGAATTCCTTAAAACGTTTATTGTTCTAAGTGATTGAGTTTTCCTTTAAGTCGAAAATATTGCCAAAAAATCTGCTAGAAGTTAGTTAAAGAAACACATTCTTTTTTCAAAGTTTCAGAAATTTCAACAGAATTCTTTTTAAATTATAACCTTATGGTTTTCTCACACTCTCAAACATGCCTCGAAAAATTGTTACAGAACATAATATAAAACAACAAAAGAACCAAAAAACATACACGTCCATTTCCTTTTTGATGATAGTGGTACAGGACGATTTAAGTAAATAGTCCTGATTGTATGCAAATGTTTTGTTTTATTTATGAGGAATGGAAAAAAGCCACAGTCACAGTTTAGGTACATCAGAAAATACCAAAACCAAGGTGAATTATTGTTGAATTCATCTCCAGTAAAATGTAAAATTGTAAAATGTGGTAGGTATAGGTATTCAGATGACAAGTGTAGAGCGACGACGATGAAGTCTTCAAAGAAATAGATATCCTGTTTTGTATTTGGTCCGGTTTGGTTTTTGTTTCTTCTTTTTATTTGCAAAATTTCGAAATCCTTGTCTTTGGGTCATGTTTTAAAAAATACATTTCTATTCGAATTTGAATGGTTTGAATCTGGAAAAACATTAACAACATCAAGAAAAAGTCTACGATATGGATCCTAAAGATGGACCCAAGGACATGTGGACATGATATACTTTGTAGGTATCTATAAGTCGATCACATATGTCATGTCAGGTAAATTGTGGTTTTGTTTGTTTGGGGTTTCGATTTTTATTGGACGAAAAATGTCCACGTGACGTAGGATGTAAGTTTACAATTTTGAAGTAGTTTATTTTTTTGTTGAGGATGGTGTTTTTATCTTCCCACATATTTGTGTTCTTTTGTTTCGATTTGATAGGAAAAACTTACATATATTGAATTGATGTGATATCGAAAGGATATTGATTCATTGAAGAAATTGTACCAACGTCAATCTAAACAAATGTTTGCATTTCTATAAAATTTGTGTAGGTATAGATAGATTTCGAGATACATATGAAGTACGTTTATTTGAATAGTCTTATGATGTAATTTACACGACTTTAGTATTATTTTACGCGAAAGGGACTGACATTAAATTGTTTCAATATAGGGTTTTAGACTGATGTATAAAACTGTATTATGTTTCCTTATACAAATAAATAAATTAGGTGGAACAACAGAGAACTAGGGCCTAGTCAATTACAACTCTTAACCATCCCTTTGTGAGATTAATGTTGTCAGTGATGGAGGGAACCTTCAGTTTTAAGGCGAATCCCAACTGCTAATGTGAGAAAGCACTTTTCGTTATAAGGATTACTCTTGGAGGACTTGTCAATTCCTCGCAAGAGGCAATACCCGTGAAAGAAACTTTTGATGGCACAGGCAGGAGTTGACCTCTGGCATGAAAATCCAACGCACTAACCATCACGCAACGGATCCCTTTTCCTTACTATGTAAAAAAAAGGGAATTTTCTTATACCAACTTATAATGTAACTTGTAAAGCAATAATGTTTGGTAATAAAATAGTTTGGTTCGATAAAAGAAGCAAATTTTCTTGCAGGACAGTTTGATGTTTATTTGACGATAGCATAAGGGCAGGGAGTGACTTATGACTACTTCTGTACTTAAGACAATAAGCAATTATATGGAACAAATTTTCTTTGTACTCTTGCAGTTGTGAGAATTAAAAAAGGTCTTAACAATCATAAATACTCTGGCCCTCATAGTATTCCTCCTGAAGAGATGTTCTTCAACGCTGGCAATTTCAATGCACTATTGTTGTAGTACCCGTGGCATAATGGTTAGTGCGTTGGACTATCATGCCAGAGGTCGTGGGTTCGATCCCTGCCTATGCCATCTAAAGTTTTTTTCACAGGTACTGCCTCTTGCGAGGAATTGACAAATCCTCTAAGAGTAATTCTTGTCATGAAAAGAGCTTTCTCAAATTAGCCGTTCGGATTCGGATTTAAACTGTAGGTCCCCTCCATCTCTGACAACAGTACTCGCACACAGGAATGGTTGAGAGTTGTAAGTCACTAGGCCCTAGTTCTCAACGGACTGTTGCGCCACCCAATTTATTTTTATTTTATTTATTGTTTCCATCTGTCCTACTCTAAAGTCTTGTTACGATTGATGGAAACAGGCATTAGGTGAACTTGTCCCAGAATAAGTGAATCTCCCTATAACTAATCGTCCAATCTTAATAATACCCCTTCCTCAGAAGTTTAAGGAAATGTTGATAAATGTTCATCTTAAGAAATATCTGAAAGAACGGAAGTCATTAGGTCCACTATTGATGTAAGAATATTGTCGAGAGAGTTTGGCATTAAGATCACCTATCACAAATTCGTCACATTTGGCATCTATGAATCTCTTCTAAATTGAAGTATTGGTCGGTTTTTAAGCTTTAATCCACAAAACAATAGCTGGTGTGCTCTAGGGCTGACTTTTTTCTCTTCAACACTCTTTCTCAGGTTTATAAGTGTTCTTTTTCTTGCAAGTTCTAATCATCGATACTACCCTAAGAGTTTGATAATTAGGTTATACAAAATTTTACATTACTTAGCGTTACTAGTTATTTCTCTCGATCAGATGGAATTAATCCATTTATTTTTAAAAATGTTAATCAATGGTAGCACTATGTCTCAGCTCAGGTACATTTCCAAGCATTACGGGAGCAATGAGATCCACTCCAACTGCGGGACTGGAAGTTATACTCAATCTGATTCCCCTAGACCTCTTTGTTCAAGAATCTGCGGCCAAAAGTGCCCTGAGACTTAGTCAAACTAAAGTCTTGATAAACAGTTCCGTAGGACATGCCCAGATCCTTCATAAAGTTATGGGTCATAGTACTACAGCAGACTATAAAATACCTGAACTTGATTTTCATAATCCATTCCAGGCTGCCATCCCAAGCAGAGAGGAATGGATAGATAATATACCATACTCCAGTGAGTCGTCAATAGCTATCTATACTGATGGCTCTAAAATGGACACTGGTGTAGGGGCAGGCTTCTATTCTGAATCTCTCAAGTTGACCGCCTCGCTTAGGCTTCCAAACCACAGCAGCGTCTTCCAAGCGGAGGTCCTGGCAGTGACAACAGCTGCTAAAAAGGTATCAATGATGGCGATACCACGAGCTGATATCACCTTTTACATTGATAGCCAAGCGGCTATAAAAGCGATTACTGCAACTGAGGTAAAATCAAAGCTTGTTTCATGCTACCGCGAAGAGCTTAAGGTTCTTGGCGCACAGCACAACATTAGACTCTGCTGGGTCCCAGGCCACAGCGATATACTAGGCAACGAGAAAGCCGATGAATAAGCAAGATTAGGGCCAAGCTCAGCTAGTTAGCATCCCTACCTGTTATTTAAAACAGGAAATCTCAAAAAGAATAACAATTAAGGCCGATGAAAGGTGGAACCTTCTTGACACCTGTGGCACTACAAGAAAGATCTGGCCCTGTTTTAACAAACAAAGAACGGAAAGAATTATGCAGCTACAAAAGGGATCACTTCGATCTCTTGTAAGCATAATCACCGGTCATTGGCAACTTTTTCTGTTAGGTTATCATATGAAAAAGATGAGAATCAGTTCAGATGATCTATGCAGAGGATGCGGTGACGAGGAGGTGCATGAAGACACTTCGCACTTTCTGTGTCACTGTCCCGCACTCTCCCATCAAAGGAATAAACTGCTTGGCAACTTTTTCTTCGGGGATTTAAAAGAACTCTCTAGTAAGCCAGGTACTAACATTCTGAACTTCGTCAAAGCCTCTAAATGGCTTGACTAACTGAACACATAGGTTTTTCTTATTAGCTTGAGTAGAAATACTCACGGGTATCACAATGGATCTGTATTGATCTAAGTGTGACGGTAAAGACATCAACTGTCAGCTCCTTAACCTAACCTAACCTAAGCATACGGAAGAGGGTATGTATTACATCAGTCTTGAAAATGGTTGACAAGCCTGACATAAGTATTAACAAACCAAATGGCCTACACTAGATTTAAAGCGATCAAGGTGCTTGCTATCTCTAAGCAGATCGCATACCTATACCTTCTTATGTTTTTAAAACGTAAGAATATAATATCTTAAACAAATATGTATTTCCATACCTTTTTTGCACTAGATGAACCTTATTTCACAAGAAGTCTGAAAGAAAAAAGAAAAACGAACTGCAGATATTAATTTCAAGTTTTTTTTTTCTTGACTTAAATAACTTCACATCAATTCAAAAATTGTATGTATGAATTAAAGGCACGAGAATCTCTCAATATTGAGAAACACATTTTTTAAAGTACAACCCACACATTAAACAAGGGGCCAATGAATTGCTATTATATATTACATATCTCTTAAATAAAATCGTTAAAAATTGAGAAATTATCTTATGTTGAGCCAAAACTCTCAAAATCATCTCATAAGATTGAGAAACAAGTCTAGAAGCCTTTAAAAACTTTTAATAATTATTATTTATTATTTCCATTGCTAAAACTTATACATAGATGCAATCGTTCTTTCCGGCATTTGTCTCACTTAAGATCTGATGTAGCGCATTAAATGAAGCTCAGTTAAACTAAATCCCTTAAACAAGGACACGCACCGCATTATCTAGGATACGGTGTCACCACGTCAATAATTCACTAATCCCACTGAATCTTGTTTGCTTGATGTAGATACACATGTACCACACGTACGTACCTATAATATGTTTATGTGTATGTATGCATGTTTTTGTACAAATGCGAAGTATGTACAATCCATGTACAGGACATAGGTAGAAATGCAAGGCAAGGCAAATTCAATTTATTGGCTCATTACCTCATACTCAAACTTCTCATAAGCTAAACAATATAATAGCTGGACCAATAACAACAACAACAACAACAACAACAATTATAACATCTGAATCCGATTGTGATCCCAATTTCAAAACTTTAATCGGTACACAAATAATGTGTGCAACATCCTCTAATCGGATTAATCGATCAGCGTTTTCAATATTTTCAATATAGGTAAAACGCGCGATATCGAAATAAACAATACCTATAGAAGATACGACCAATTTATAGAATGTTTTACAAGGGGAGGAAGGGATGAGAAGGATTGGTTGGTTAGATTTCTGCATGCGATGTTTGTTAGAATCGCTATATCGATAAGCTAAGCATTTTGAGAGGGTGGCGCGTGGCGGGTGGCATTTGATGGGTGGTGTTTGACGGGTGGCATTTGGCGGGTGGTGCACGTTGGTTTGGTGTGTAGCCAAGTTCCCATCTATAAAGGGTCAACAATGCCCTATTCCACGCTTAACCATGCCATATCTCATACGATGCGGGGCACAGGCTTATGTTATGCCATCACCATCTACATAGTTTACTCCTGGACCGCCTCTCCACCAAAGCCTTTGAATTTTTGAATTCAACCTCAAACCCTTCGGCGCAATATGTATAGTTATATATGGAATCATCAATTGAATGTACCAAAATGCAGGCATTCGAGCGCATTCACAGAATCCTGCGAGGATTCCTATTTCATTGAAGCAGCATTTATAGTGTAGCACCCATAACTGTAATAAAAAACAACAGCAAAACGACATCAACAGAAGAACAATTTATTGTTGTTGTAATTGTTTGTTGGCAGCAGAAGCCAAAGCCGAAGCCGAAGCTGCGAACACACATATACATATATGTAGGTACAGAATCATAAAGCGATGGGAGCGGGAGGAAGTGGCAGGACTGGCAGGAGCGGCATAAACACGAAGCTGTTGTTCATATTTATCTTTGCTGTGCTGCAAAGCAAATACGAATGATATTTTATTTCCTGATTGTGGGCGGGATTGGGATAAATTGAGAGGGTGGGGGAGAGGGTGAGCGAAGGGAAGCTAAGGACGACTGTGTGTTATGTGTGCCCGAGCGAGATTGATATGCGGATTCCAATTAATCGCATTCGATTGGAAACGATTCGCTTCCGAGCAGGACGATGAGGCAAAAGGCACGCAAGGACGAAAACAAGAACGAGAACGAAGAGTCAGAATCAAAACTATTTTTACTTTTTTCGGTTTACTTCTGGTGAATAATGTAAAGGATTTTTGAGTGTGGGTGAGTTTTTGAGTGGACGTGTGCGGGCAGCGGGCATGTGTTTTTGGATTTTTAGGCCTAGCAGCTATGTATATGATGTACTGTAGTGTTGTACAGTTATGGGTATGTATGTTCAATGTGATGCCCTGAATGTTGGCTGCGTTATTGGAAAAGTTTAAACAAATATGACTACAGGGTGCGAGGCTGATGAGGATTGGTGGAAATTCTGGCGATTAAGCGTTGATAGTATGTCCCTTTCATATATATGAGGTTCAGTCATTTCGGTAGGTATATAAGTTTGTTTTGCATGTTGAATCCATTTCGAGTCGATTTTATAGGATATAGAAATGAATGAGCTTCTCCTTTGGACACACTGGGCACTTTGCCCATAGGGAACATATAAAATTGATGTTATATGGAACTGAGATAATATTTTAAAGAACTTTTATGCATATACTGGATTAAATGCAAATATGGTCAAAAGAATTTTGTGGAGATATAAATTGGAATTTCCTCGAATAAGACTAAGGTGAGGTAGAACTTTTTACATAGGTTCCAATGTAATATGAGACATGGATGAGTAGGAAAATGCATTTAAATACAAAATTATGAGAGTTTTGGGTTTTGAGAGCTTCTTGAATTATGGTAAGTTTTGTTGAAACCCATGAAATGATAATACATTTAATGGGGAATATTTTTAAACTTTAAAACTGTGATGTTAAAATTAAAAACAACTGATTACGGTTATATTTTTAAGGTCAGATGAGTTACGGGTCAGTTATCAGTAGAAACATTTGACCGTTAGTGACTTGAAACAGGTATTCCGCCACATTACAAATATTAGTAAATATACGGTTACGTTTAACAATCCAGAGGCGTGTATTTGACATATATTGAAAATATTGTATTTGCACCAATCGACTTTTTCAATATTGTTATCAAATACTTGAGTCGCAAACAGTTGAACTTTATACAAGCTTTTCAATGTCGTTCTTGTTTTGAAGGGTTTTTAAATAACAGGTTTCATTTGAATATATACCAAAAATGATTAATTCTTAAAGAAATCAATGAATGGTTATTCCATTGTAAAAAAGGTGGTATTCCATTAATACTGGGAGTCGATATCAGCCAAATGGCCAACCCGTTTACGGTTGCAGCACTATAATGTCCTTTTCATGCCATTTTCCAATTCGCACATTGGTGGCTTTGCAGGATACATACATGTTAAATTGCTTGACTTGATTGTAGAGTATTGGCAAATGCCTTATTTTTCACAAGGTCTTAGGGAAACAAAATCCTTTACGGCGCACTCGTCACAATATCACGGTGGCAAATAGTAAAATACCACAGTCTGGAAAGTTTTCTTGCAAATGTGAAATAGAGACCCACTGAAAGTGATTTCTCGAAGAAAATCCGAAGAATTTTCCATTCCTAAGCATTGGTTTTCATGTGCTCTACGTAAACCAGCTATTGCAGTCGTTGGACTTAAATCCCTCTGGCTATGTCTATGTGGCTGTACAGCACGTATAGCTCAACGTTCTATCTTCTCATCCACTTCCCTTCTATGCATACGGAACCGTAGATCACACAACCCAACCCAAGGTGATGCTTTCATCCGCTTTTGTCATAGTCCAAGCTTCTGTACCGTATAGGACGACGGAGATGATAAGGGTCTTATATAGCGACACTTTGGTCTTTCGAGAGAGGACTTTACCACTCAATTGCTTTCTTAGCCCAAAGAAACAACGGTTAGCAAGAGTTATTCTTCGTTTGATTTCAGCGCTGGTGTTGTTTTCTGCGTTTACAGCGGAGCCTAGGTAGACGAAGTCCTTGACTACCTCAAAGTTACGTCTGTCGATAGTGACGTTTTGAATAAAACGTCGGTGTTGTAGGTCCTTTCTTGACGAAAGCATGTACTTTGTTTTGCCCTCATTAACCGTTAAACCCATTTTTGCCGACTCTGCCTCAATACTCGCAAAAGCCCCATTGACATCACGCTGAGTTCTTCCGATTATGTCAATGTCATCAGTATATGCTAGTAATTGGACAGACTTTTGAAAGATAGTGCCTCTAGTATTGACGTGTGAGCTCTGCACTATTCTTTCAAGTACGATGTTAAAAAAATCGCATGACAGCGCATCACCTTGTCTAAAGCCTTTTTTGACATCAAAAGGTTCGGTTAAGTTGCTTACAACCTTTATGGAGCAGCGTGAATTCTCCATGGTCATCCTGCACAAAAGGACGAGTTTGACTGGGATGCCAAAACTAGACATGGCTCTATATAGCTCATCTCTGTAGATACTGTCATATGCGGCCTTGAAATTGATAAAAAGAGGGTGGGTGTCGATTTTGTGTTCCAAGATCTGCCGTAATGTGAAAATTTGATCGACTGTGGACTTTCCTGGTCTAAAACCACACTGATAAGAACCTATCAGGTTGTTGACGATGGGCCTTAGACGTTCACATAGAAGATTTTGTAAGTGATATTAAGTAGACTGATTCCTCTATAGTTGGTGCAGTTTAAAGGGTCTCCTTTTTTCAGAATCGGGCAAACAATTCTGAGGTTCCATTCATCGGGCATGCTTTCTTCCGACCATATCTTACAGATAAGTTGGTGCATGCTCCTAACCAACTTATCTCCAGCTGCTTTAAAGAGCTCGGCATTCAAGCCATCTGCTCCAGCGGCTTTATTAGACTTCAGCTTAGATATGGCAATCTTTACTTCGTCTAAGTCGGGAGGACGGGATTGTTGGCTTTCGTCGCCTATGTTGAATGGATCATTCTGACTGACAGCGGAATTTTGTTCGTCGTAGCCGTTATACAGTCTGCAGAAGTGGTCTTTCCATATCCTCAGTATTGACTGCAGTTCCACTATGATGTTTCCATTATCGTCTTTGTAGCCTTCAGTAAGAGGTTTATGTAATTGTGAATTTCGTTTCACCTGCTCATAAAACTTTCGAACTTTATTCCTGCTTTTGAAATTCTCAACATCTTCGACCGCACGCTTCTCATGCTATCTCTTTTTAACCAACTGCAACTTCCCTGCTTGGGCTTGGGTTTATGCCAGATTGATTGTATGCAAAGTTTCTTGGTATTTATGGCAAACCATACTATTTTATTTCACTTTGTTTAAATGTAATAAGACCAACTATTGGAAATTGGCTTGATTATACTTTAAAAAGGTGAAATAAGACAATTCTTGAAATTTCGCCTCATTCCACTTGGCTTTATTTCACGGCACCGAAAAGCACGAAAATAAATTTCCATTACACCCGCCCTTTCCATTAAAAAATAAAATCCCCAATACCAAAAATGTTTTGCGGGTATTTCTCAGGTGCCCGTAAGTATGAAACATGTTCGTATACCCGGTCTTAATAAATAGGTTTAAAATATATCATCTTATAACATGACACATTGAAATTAAATATTTTACCTTTCTTGGGCTCTGAGAACTCTTATATTAAGCTCTCATGAACTCAACTTGGGTTTCATTAAATTTCGCAGTCAAACTTGTTATACAATTTTAATTAATACAATTTAAAATCACAAAATAATATAAACCAGCATGTGTTCATATATGCGTTTCGCCCCGACGGCGATGTAATGGTTGGGCTCATCAGAAGATGACCATTACACCTTGTCTTGACGCATATTTTCTCGAATAAATCGAGATTCCATATAATCCGAGCTGCATAGAGCAACTGCGAATTATATAGTGTAATGGTCATCTTCTGATGAGACCAACCATTACATCGGGGCGAAACGCATATATGAACCCATGCTGGTTTATATTATTTTGTGATTTTAAATCATATTTATTAAAATAAATAGTGTTCAGGAAAAAACAATTCGACTGGTAACAGTCGAATATTTCTTGTTATACAATGGCTGGGAAAGGTTTAAGGTTAGGGGAACCTTTTATGGAATTAATGCTTTACGCGGAAATCATTCTAATGATTTAAATTTGTATATATAGGGTCCGCCAAATAACTTTTTTTTTTTTGAAAATGCTATAAAAACATCGAGTGTAGCTTCGGCTGTAAGACACGTAGCGCCGCCGCCGTCCTGTTGAAACCAAACGTTGCCAATATCCTCCTCTTCCTTTTGTGAACAAAAATTCGTTCAACATGGCTCGATAACGATCGCCATTTACTGTAACGGCCACTCCGTTCTCATTTTCGAAGAAAAATGGCCCAGTTATGCCTCTGCCTCTGGACCAAAATCCGCAACAAACACTGACTCGTTTTGGGTGTATCGGATTTTAAATGTATGCTTGCGGGTTTTCTGTGCCCCAAATGCGACAATTTTACTTGTTTCCATACCCGCCAAGATCAAAATAAGCTTCATCTGAAAAAACGACTTTTTTGGCGGAAGGACAAAACTAATTATCCGTCAAATCAGACATGAGCTAAGTGTTACTATTCACGAAATAAGCACTAGTTGAAAAAAAAAAGTTACATGGCGGTTCCATATTTAGGCTTCATTATTTTGCAAAATTTGAACCTAAAAAACTTATTAAGAAATATTTAAGTTTTCCTCTGTAGAACAAATTAAGACCACTAAGTCAAACATTTTAATTAAGGTGAACTTAAAATTATTCAGTTTAACTGTTGTTTGAAAGATTAGTATCTGTCAATTTAAGACCTTTTAGCTTTTAAGATCCAACCGCATGCTAAACGTCTAGAATAAGCTACCTACATACATACATCCCAATAAAGAAAACATCACTTTTATCGTTTTTTTTTTGTTTTGTGTCAAAAGCATTTTCCTTGTTCTTCTGCGTGTCAATAAACCAAAGGAAAATAAGAACCACAACCACTACCATTTTTACGTCAACATTTCATCAAAAATTTGCTACACATCTGTTAGTTTAGAAACCTGACTGCTAACAAAGCCGCATAGTGTTCAAATTCTACACGTATCACAAAGATAACTGCAATGTTTCACGAAATCCCGCAATACGGACAACATAGTTAATTGCCAACTGTCCAAGAGTATCTATTTGAGCACTTTAGTTTCTTCGTCCTTTACACACATACTTGTACCCTATGTTGGTATGCATGTGTGTGTGTGTGTATGTGTATGAGCAGCTGGTTCATCGTCCAAACAAGGACTTTATACTATACATATGTATATGTATGTATTTTGCTACACATCTGGCTCACGGCAATACAGGATATTTGTTTTTGAGGATGTGAAAATAAATACCATTCAACGTCCGTCCGTCTGTCCGTTGTCCGTTGTCGGTCGTCGCTTGTCCGTGTGTCGTTCATTTGTATGTTCAGTTCAGCCATTGCTATATAGCATAATATGCGCTTCCGTTTGAAGATGCCAGTGGCTTTTCCTTAACTACACCGCACATCAACCCATCCAATACCACTCTTTCTCTCCTTTTTCCATTTACATCATCGAGATCGGGTATGAAAAAGAATTCTGAGCAAAAACAAAAAAAGTATAAGAAAAATCAAGAGCAAAAGAAAAGAAAGAAAACCAAACGGAAACCAAAACGAAAGTGGCGAACTATTTCCTTCCATCTTCGATTCAAAGAGCGAGTAATATGTATGAGTTTTGCTTACTTATGCTGACCATAACCTCCTAATGGGGGTACATTAATACCTTACATATAATTGCAAATACGTTTCGTTACGTACATAAAGGAAAGGAGTGCAGGCAGAATGCACAGCACATTCCCCAAGACAAACATCAAAGGTAGATAAATACCGTATATACGACCCTTTACTTGACTCACTCAGGCTTTAGACTCTTGGGTAATTTATAAATTGCAAAGGAATTCCATATCCATGGGCTTGGGATTGGTCTTGGTTTTGTGAAACCAGACACACATATGGATCCTTGGCAAAAGTCAAATACAAAGCTCACCATGTTTGATGGAGGAACGATCGACTACAACGAACCGAACGGTCTTAAGGTACTTTTTTGTATTCATTTTCCTAATTGTTAAAACATATGTTTATGTGTTAGAAACATCAAAAGGATATTTCCTTAAGAAAATGTATTAAGCATTTCCCAAAACCTGCATTGCAATCTATTAAACCTTCTCTTTCGTACCGAGTATAAACATAACAAACTCTAGAGCCTTTTCGTTTGAATAACGTTGACGGCCATGAATTATGTTCTTAAAATGAGAAATATGGTTTTCCATTAAAGGCGGGGCGATTTTGAAACTAAATAAAATAAGTTGTCTATGAGATATGTATCTCCCTATTTAAGAGCACTATCAGTGACATTATGTTTGAAATATAACATTCGTTTAAATGGCCGCCGCGCCGCCGCCGTGACTTCCCTGAGTGGTGCGCATTTGAAAGGTCCAGGATCGATGACTTCAGTACATAAATAAGGCTCAATTTGACTGATGAATTTGATTATATCATTGTATTTGAGAGCCTTGGTGCTTATCCTGCGACTTAACGAAGCCCCACAAGAAAAAGTTGAAAGGGGTCAAATACTCAAATATCATGATCTTGGTGACAAATTAACGTCGTGAAACTGCTCCTGCAGAATATCGATTGCTGGTGGCACGTAGCGTCGCGTCGTTCTATTAAAAACATATGAATGTCTTTGATGTCCGTACCAATTCAGGCCAAGCGAAGCTGGTGGTCAACAACCAATTGCAATTGCCGTTGACAGTGGTGGCCTATCCAGCATCATTCTGGAAGAAGTGGATCCAAATGCGGTATATTGCCAATTCACGTACCCATTTATCTAAAAATGTGATTTGTCGCTAAAGTTGATTTTTCGACCAAAATTGGCATAAACTTTCTACTGCTCCAAAATCAAACTATCGACCAGACGATGGACGCTGAGTATGGTCGTTTGGTTTCAACTCCTGGATCATGGGTACAGGCCCAAATCACGATAAAAAATTTTCCATGTTGTGGTCTGCGACAAGCCAAGTTCTTGTCAACGACGCGACGAGAAATTGACTGCCTCGGATTCTGCTGCAAATTTTTACAAACCGTGGCGATTTTTTCGGCAGATCTTTTTTCGTGGACGTGCGGCCCGTGCGGGTGATGGTTGATTATTCAACGAGCCGGTGGGTTGGAATTTGGCCATGGCATTGGATTGTCTTTAGTGACTGATTAAAATAAGATATTTTGACAGAAAGTAAAAAAACAATATGGTCGCCAAGATCCTTTATAAAATTAATTTAAAAAAGAGGCTGGGATGCGACCCACACTGATAACTTCCCATCCCGTCTGTCTATTTGTCTTGCTTAAAAGTTTGTAGGTTTTCTTGTTTTGTTAAAATAGTTGCCCGTTGAATTATTCTTAAATGAAATAGTTTGATTTCAAAATTTATTTTTGTTAACGAGATTTTTAGTCGAAAACTAATTTTAACCAATTTTAGTAGCATTTCTTAAAAGTTTTTATTTCTTTATAAACAAATAGAAATTGGATGAATGAAATTAATTTGAAGTCAATATCTTCTACTGTTCACGAGGTATCGAGAACCGAACATCAATTTTTACCAAATTTGCGTACTATTTTTTGTAGATTTTATTTTTTTTATGAAAAAACCGACTGTTGAATTTTTATAAAAAATTAACTGAGTGTCGAAAACAATATTTTCTCTGAGATAAAATAAGTTTGAAGCCAATATTTTTAATTTTTAAAAAGATATTTGAGTCGAAAGTAAATTTATACCAAGTTTTAGTATTTTTTTTTTTAGGTTTTTTTTTTTGTAAGAAAACTGTCAATTCGGTTTTTCTCAAAATTCTGCCGAATGTTGAAAACGATATTTTATATAAGACAAAATTATGAAGCCATAATCTCAGATTTTTGAAAACATATTCGAGTCAAAAATTAACTTTTAGAAACTTTTTTTTAGGTTTTTATTTTTTGTTAAAAAACTGTCAATTAGATTTTTCTTTAAATCTTACCGAATGTTGAAAACAATATTTCTTATAAAACAAAATTAGTTTACAGCCATAATCTTAAACTTTTAAAAAGATATTTAAGTCGAAAATCATTGTTTACCAACTTTTAGTAATTTTGTTTTGGTTTTAATTTTTTGTAAAAAAAACTGTCAATTAGATTTTTGTCAAAATTTTACTGAATGTTGAAAACAATATTTTTTATAAAATAAAAATAATTTGAAGAAATAATCTTAAATTTTTGAAAAGATATTTGAGTCGAAAATCAATTTTTACCATCTTTTCGTAATATTTTTTTTTAGGTTTTTATTTTTTGGAAAAAAAACAGACTCTTGGATTTTTATAAAAATTGTACAGAATGTTAAAAACAATATTTCTTATAAGATAAATTTGTTTAAATCCATAAATGTTTGAAAAGATATTTCAGCCGAACATCATTTTTTACCAACTTTTAGTAGTTTTTTTTAGGTTTTTATTTTTTGTAAGAAAATTGTCAATTCGATTTTTCTCAAAATTTTACTGAATTTTGAAAACAATATTTTTTATAAAATAAAATTAATTTGAAGCCATAATATCAAATTTTGAAAAGATATTTGAGTCGAAATTCAATTTTTACCAACTTTTAGTAATGTTTTTTTTAAGGTTTTTATTTTTCGGAAAAAAAAACTGACTGTTTTTACAATTTTTACCAACTTTTAGTAAAGTTTTTATTTTAAGTTTTCATTTTTTGTAAGAAAACTGTCAATTCGATTTTTTTTTTCAAAATTTTACCAGATGTCAAAAACGTCATTCTTCGTTGCACAAAATTATTTTCGAGATAAAATCATTTTTTGTTCGTAAAATAATCAAATACAAATATTTTTTTTCTTTTTTTTTATTTATAAAAAAACCGTTAATCGTATTTTTTTTCCAAAAATATACTTGTTTGGTATCACGTTACAATATGTACTAAAAAATTGAACTCAAATCTTTATTGTTATTGGTTCGTGAGATATTAAGGGTTAACCAAAATGTTTACCTTTTTTTTAAATTGCTATGGTAAAAAAACCACAAACTCATTATTTTTGGGAGTCCTTTCTGCATTATTATCTGTATAACAAAATTTATTTGAAGTCGATATCTCTACTGGTTCTTGAGCTATGGACGACGAAAAAACTTTGCGAACGTACGGAAGTACGAACGTACGTCCACACGCACGCACAGACATCTCTCTAAAAATCTTTTATTTCGATTCTAGGTTCCTTGAAACGTCAATAAATGTCAAAATTTTCAATTTGACAAATCGGACCGATTACAATAACTTCCTATGGGAAGTTAAAAACCACCACTTAATCGTTTTCTGAAAAAAATAATAAATAATGTTTTTGAGAAATTAAAAAACATTTCAAGTTTTGAAGCCAAACTTATTTTGCATTTATACACTTAAATCTTAAAACATGGGTACCATTTCTAAAGAGACTCGTTGGATAGAGGAGCAAGTTTCTGCACCCAGTCGTGGATTTTAATTTAATATTGTTTCCGACTTATCCAGCTTTCGAAATATTGGTGACAGGGTGGAGCTATAGAATGTTTGCCAGCTTATAAATAAGGATCCACCCACGGCCATTTTTCGGGAACCAAGTCTTGAAACAAGATGTAACTTTCACTACTTAATAAACAGGACTTTCTACCAAATTATATGATTTTTGTTTGTTAGGTTTTTAGAACAAAATAAATTATTTCTTTTAGAAAAATTAAAAGCCATAATATAAGTCTCTTGAACTGTTCTCTTCACTCGTTCATTTATTTGATTTTCTTGCTTTTGTTGTATAAGAACAATACTTTTATTTAAGGACATCAAAATGATTTCGAATGTCTTGCATTTTATATATTTCTTAAAAGCTTTAGTTTTTTCCTTTATACTCGTATGTGTATACGATTACGACCGTAATAAACGAAAAAAAGATATAAATCCGGCCTTTTAACGAACTTAAATATTATTTTTTTATATCCTTTTACTTTAGGCTGTCGCTTATGGAAAAATCATGTCCCATTATCTAAAAGAATGTCTTTCCATAACTATGTTGGAACCATCTATACCTATATAATATAGTAGAGGATATATAAGCACTCTATGAGAGGATTTTTTCATGAGTGCTTGATAGTATAGTTTGGATTTAGCTAGTTGTGTTGTTGGTGTAAAGTGTAGATCCTTAAAGTATACGCTGGTTTTTATTGCCTGAAATTGGATTCCCTCAACTCCCTTATACATATATCTTTAGTACATCCAACGAATATAATCTCTATCTCTCTCTTGTTCTTTTGTTTTTTTACTTTGTATTCATTTTTCCATAGCTCGTCCTTTTGGTTTTTACTCGGGTATGTACACTCTACAGATTGCGATTGCATATAAAAAAGTCCTTGCACGTAATTTTTAATGGCTGTCTTATAACGAACACCAGCGAATATAAGATTGCATTTGGTTGCATGAATTATGTGCAGAGTATGCTCTTTGTCATTCTGGGTAAAATTATTTTTATCACAACTAATCTCCATTGTGAAGACAGAATGTGTAATGGTGTGTTTGTGTAGTGTGTTGGTGTAGAAGTAACTTCATAAAGAGTGTTATAGCTTGATTGTTTGCATTTTACTAAATTAAACATTACCTTAGCAGGAAATTTTAAGAAATCTGGAATAGAGTTGACCAAGACACGTGAAAAGTCTCGGTCTTGTTTCAAACTAAAAGGAACCCAAGACAAGTCCTAGACGGGCCCGATTTAATTTATATATATATACATATGTATATACGTTTCCGAAGTATGGGCGGAGGTGCGCTGAATGGGTTGGGGTCAAATTACTGTATGAATCATAATACTGTATTTAAAAGACTGTATCTCAAAATACTGTATTTACAAAATGATCAAAATACTGTAACTTAAAATTCTGTATTTCAAAATTCTGTACATCAAAATTCTGTATCTCAAAATTCTGTATTTCAAAATTCTGTATATCAAAATTCTGTATTTTAAAATGCTGTAAATAAGGCTAAAAAATAAAAATCGTTTTGACAATGTAAAAAAGTGCGCACTTTTTTTATTTTTTAGCCTTATTTACAGCATTTTAAAATACAGAATTTTGATATACAGAATTTTGAAATACAGAATTTTGAGATACAGCATTTTGATCATGCAGTATTTTGTACATACAGTATTTTGACAAAACAGCATTTTGAGACACAATATTTTAAGTGTACAGTATTTTAAAATACAGAATATTAACTATGCAGTATTACGACCATACATATACATACATACAGAATTTTTGACAGTATTCAAAAAAAAAAAGTAGTACCCGTGGCATGATGGTTAGTGCGTTGGATTGTTATGCGAGAGGTCTTGGGTTCGATCCCTTCCTGTGCCACCTAAAGTTTTTTTCACGGGTACTGCCTCTTGCGAGGAATTGACAAATTCTCCAAGAGTTATTCTTATCATGAAAAAGTGCCTTCTCAAATTAGCATATAAACTGAAGGTCCCCTCCATCCCTAACAACATTACTCGCACACAGGAATGGTAAGTCACTAAGCCCTGGTTCTCTACGGACTGTTGCGCCACCTAATTTATTTATTTATTGTACTAGTCTTCTAATCTAATCTAGTTCCACATTCGCGTAGTATGGATGAAGAACAATATCTGCACTTCACATAACGACCGAAGTTTGATTCAGAGATTCACTGATGAGCTGAGCATTCCCAAAAGTAGAAACATTAAAGAAAGACGGTTTAAGTGGAGAAATGCAGCTTGCTATTTGACTATAGCATAGTCCGTTAAAATAACGGTACAAATAGGTGAGACGAGAAACGTTACGACGACGCAACGATGACCGAATGACTTAAATTAAATAATGGGTTTGTTGTCAACTATTAATTTAAAACCTCTTTTAAAATACTTTCCAAGAGTCTTGAATTACTGGAGCATCAGTTTCAGCACATAGATGGAAGTAAGAGGTGGTTTGATGCAGATACCAAGACTATCGAGGTGTTCAGTTTCATTGATACAGGGGGCAGAGTTGCAATTCACAACCCTCTAAGTGAGTTATGATTTTAAAAAATTGTATTCATAAGCTAATGGGAAAATTTCTTATTGGATTTATAAGCTAGCACGATCACTTTATGATCTTAAAAACCTTTAAAATTACTTTCGTTTGAAATTAAATAATTATTTAGTCAAAACAAGCTTAATAATATCCAATCTACCAACTAGCTTATGAATTTTTCTTAATTCATGAGTCACCTCGTAGGTAGTGAATACGTTTTTTTAATTAGTTGTTAATTAATTTGTTTTTAATTCATAAGTCACTAACTTGCTCATGAGTTTAAGTTTTTTTAGTTCATAAGTCATTTTGTAAAGTCTGAATTATTTATTTTCCATAGAAAGTTATTGTAATCGGTCCGATTTGTCGAAATGGAAATGTCGACATTTATTCCACGTTTCAAGGTCCCTATATGAATAAAAGAGTTTTACGTTCAGGAAGCTTTCTCGTCGTCCATATCTCAAGAACCAGTAGAAATATCGACTTTAAAAAAATGCTGTTATATATATAATAATACAGACAAATGCAGAGAGGATTCTCAAAAAAAAACAACCCAAAATATCTCACGAACCAATAACGCTAGCGACTTGAATTAAATTTTATATTATACTAGCTGACCCGGCCACGCGTTGTTGTGGCTAACACTTTTTGTCATATAACATTGTTGTAAACTATTTAAGGGGAACGCTAGGAGAACATCAGGAATGTGCACTACCATTCTTTTTTACATAGATGCTATTTGTAAAAAAACATGTCGACCTTCTTGACTGATTTTCTACTACCGTTACCCCAATGAAATTACAATGAAATTATTATTTACTACCAAAGCCGGAAACATTAAACCTGGTATACAAATTTACTGGTTTGGGATTTGAAGGGTAAGGACTTTGAACACAATTGATCAAAATGTTCGCACAGTTCATGTAAAGCAAAAGTCAATACAAACGAAATTGGTTTAGAATGTATTGACTTATTGTAATCGGTCCGATTTGTCTAATTGAAAATTTTGACATTTCTTGACGTTTCAAAACCCTAGAGTCGAAATGAAAGATTTTTAGAGAGAATAAATTTTGTTATACAGATAATAATGCAGAAAGGACTCTCAAAAAAATTGAGTGGGTGGTTTTTTTACTTGAAAATTTTAGTTAACCCAAAATATCTCACGAACTAATAACGCTAGAGACTTGAATTAAATGTTAAATTATATATCGTAACGTGATGCCAAACTTGTATATTTTTGGAAAAAAAATCCGATTAACGGGTTTTTTTGTTTAAATGAAAAAAAACTGAAAAAAAAAAATATTTGTCACCTCGAATATTTTACAAACAAAAAATGATTTTATCTCCAAAATAATTTCATGCAACGGTGAATAGCGTTTTTATAAATCTGGTAAAATTTTGAAAATAAATCGAATGGACAGTTTTCTTACAAAAAATAAAAACCTAAAAAAAACAATACTAAAAGTTGGGAAAAATTGATTTTCGACTCAAATATCTTTTCAAAAATTTGAGATATTGACTTCGAATTAATTTTATTTTACAAAAAATATAGTTTTCAATATTTGGTAAACTTTTGAGAAAAATCTAAATGTCCGTTTTTTCATAAAAAAAGAGGCTAGGATGCGACCCACACTGATAACTTCCCATCCCGTCTGTCGATTTGTCTTGCTTAAAAGTTTGTAGGTTTTCGTGTTTTGTTAAAAAAGTTGTCAGTTGAATTATTCTTAAAAATTTAAAAACTACCAATAATACTTTGCATATAATGAAATAGTTTGATTTCGAAATTATTTTTTTGTTAACGAGATTTTTAGTAGAAAACCAATTTTTACCAATTTTAGTAGCATTTCTTAGAAAAAATTATTTCTTATATAAACAAATACAAATTGGATGAATGAAATTAATTTGAAGTCAATATCTTCCATTGTTCACGAGATATCGAAAACCGAACATCAATTTTAACCAATTTTGCGTACTATTTTTTGTAGATTTTAATTTTGTATGAAAAAACTGACTGTTGGATTTTTATAAAAAATGTACTGAACGTTGAAAATATTTTTTGTGAGATAAAATAAGTTTGAATCCAGTATTTTTAATTTTTGAAAAGATATTTAAATCGAAAGTAAATTTTTATTAAGTTTTAGTATTGTTTTTTTTTTTAGGTTTTTATTTTTTATAAAAAACTGTCAATTCGATTTTTCTCAAAATTTTACCGAATATTGAAAACAATATTGCTTATAATAAAAAATTGTTTAAAGTCAATATCTTAAAGTCTTGAAAAGATATTTGAGTCGAAAATCAATTTTTACCAACTTTTCTTAATTTTTGTTTAGTTTTCATTTTTTTGTAAAAAAACTGGCAATTCGATTTTTCTCAATATTTTACTGAATGTTGACAACTATATTTTTTAAAAGATAAAATTAGTTTAAAGCATATATCTAAAAGCCTTGAAAAGATATTTGAGTTGAAAGTCAATTTTTACCAACTTTTAGTAATGTTTTTTTAGGTTTTTATTTTTACGCAAAAAACTTTCAATTCGATTTTTCTCAAAATTTAAACAGATGTAATGTTTTTAACATCTGCTAAAATTTTGAGAAAAATCGAATTGAAAGGTTTTTACGTAAAAATAAAAACCTTCGTTGCACAAAATTGTTTTGGGGATAAAATCGTGTTTTGTTCGTAAACTTTTCGAGGTAAATAATGTTTTTTTTTTCAGTTTTTTTGATTTATAAAAAAAACCGTTAGGTAATTGGATTTTTTTTCCAAAAATATACCTGTTTTGTATCACGTTACAATATATAATATAAAATTGTATTCAAGTCTCTAGCGTTATTGGTTCATGAGATATTTAGGGTTAACCAAAATTTTCAACTTTTTTTTTTAAACTGCTATGGTAAAAAAAACACCCAGGCAATTTTCTTGAGAGGCCTTTATGCATCTTTCTGACTTATTATCTGTATACAAAAATTTATTTGAAGTCCATATCTCTTCTTGTTCTTGAGCAATGGACGACGAAAAAAACGTCGCGAACGTACGGACGTACGAACATACGGACGTACGGATGTACGAACGTACGTACACACGCACACACAGACATCTTTCTAAAAAATCTTTTATTTTGACTCTAGGGACCTTGAAACGTCGAGAAATGTCAAAATTTTCAATTTGACAAATCGGACCCATTACAATAACTTCCTATGGGAAGTTAATAAAATCTACAAAAAATAGTACGCCAATTTGGTAAAAAGTGATGTTGGGTTCTCGATATCTCATGCATAGAGGAAATATATTATCTAGAGTCCCGACTGGTACCCGTCTTGCCTGAAACACCCTCAAATTTTATTTGAGGTAACTCTCTTAAAAGCCCGTAACAACTACATAGAATCTGCATTTTCCCATAAGAAATGCACGGGACAACTAACACATGCTTATGCTAATGGGCAAAATTCGCTCAATTTAGTTTGTAGGCCGAAAGAGAGCAAACCCATTAAGTCGGGACTCTAGATAATATATTTCCTCTATGATCTCATGAGCCATGAACAATAGAAGATATTGACTTTCATTCATCCAATTTGTATTTGTTTATATAAGAAATAAAAACTTTTAAAAAATCCTACTAAAATTGGTTAGAATTGGTTTTCGACTAAAAATCTCGTTAAGGGTGCTGTTTACCTTCGCGGTTTGAAAAAATCGATTTTTTTTGCATATTTCTAATGTAGACATAACTAAAAACATGCTCTATGAAGGATTTGATCGAAAGAATGCTAGTTTAAGAGATATCGAGCCACTAACAAAGTTCTGCCAATCGTATTTAATTGTAAAATTTATATTTAAACGCGTTTTCCCAAAAGTAGTGTTTTTGAAAACTGTTGGCTCAATTTTGACGAAACTAGAGAGGATATCCCAAATCTGTAAAGTGTTGCTTATTCACAAAATATCTCGCTAGGTCTAGACACAAGCTTTTTTCCGATTTTTTAATATTAAAAAATAGGGTAAAAAATTCAATTTTTTTTAAAATCGCTGTCATTTTTAGAAATGTTCAAATATTAAAAAAGCTTGTGTCTAGTCAACCTAATCAACTTTCCAAAAATTAAGTTAATTTTTTTTTTTTTTGTTTCAAAGTTCTGAAGCTGAGATATCGTGCCAGCTAGCCGTTCTACTTCGTCGCACCGGCGCGCGGCGCGCGGCGCAGTAGTGCATTCACCGACACGCGCCAAGTTCAAATTTTATTACAAAAATCATCCTTTTTTGGTTTTTCCTTAAAGTTCAAAAATTAAGTAATCGAATAAAAAAAATGTTGTTCAAATATCAAGTGTAGTTTTTTTTGCAATCCATCCTTGAATAATAGGCCCGAAATTTGAGCTGGAAGGTAGACGACCCCCTGAACATAAATAGATTTTGAAAACACAAAAAATATTGCTAGGAATATTTTGTTAAATTTGTAAGCAACACAAATCGACAGACGCTATGAAACGTTGGCAGTGTGGCGTGGGTCGCACCCGACTCTCTTTGTATTTTTAATTCATAAGTCACTAACTACTAACTTATAAATTAATTTATTTTTATTTACAAGTCATCTACAGACTTTAACTTAATAATTTTTTTCATTGAAAAATTCGCAACTCTGATTGTGGGATATACATATGTACATTTGAAGTTAAAGTTAATTTTTGAAATTTGATCAAATTATTATTATTTAACCTAATATTAAATAAACGATATTTGCATTTACTAAAAATTTGATTTTACTTGTAAAATATGTCAAATATTTGAAAATATTATCGTCACGTCTTCGACTTTATCAAAAATACTCCGAAAAGCAGAAGGTATGCGATTAAAAATTATTATTTGATTATTCCTCCAAGCCTCCAAGCCTCCAAAAAATTGTGTGTCGTCTATAAAAACAAAGGAGTCGAAGAAAAAGGTTTCCGAATATGATGTATGTACGAACACATTGAGTACATAGACTTTATACGTACGAAAGTTAAACAAAAGAATTTATTTTTCAATTCTCACGTATCTACATACACACACCTACACAAAATTTTATTTTATTTTTCTAAAATTCAAATTCAAGCATTCGATTTTTCTTACGTAGACGCAAAAACATTCATTTATCGCATTAAATAAACTCAAGCAAACAAAAATGGCGTTATGGTTCGAACGAAAAACGTCTCAGACGTGAGAGCCTATGTATGTATGTATATTATGTGAGCACATCTGGAAAACGCTCATAAATTTGGCTTTTGAAATTCACTAAAAGAATGTAAATGCCGCCTTCGCACTGTCGCTCCACTCCGAAAGTAACTACGATGTGCTGTGCACACCTTAGGAACAAGGACGAGCTAAAAGTATTTTGAGTTCCAAAATAGTGTGGTTATGTGCTTAAAATGAATGAATATTTCTCTATTTTGTAAGCACGTTGAGTGATGTAGACTTTCGTTTATGTCCTGGAATCACGATGTTAAGAAACACAAAATTTTTGATGCCAACAAGATGTACCTCCAAAAGTGAAATTTTGAGGTCCATAGCAGGAAAATCGGTTTTGAAGATAACAATATCTGAATTTTTGTACAGAAACCCTTGATTGACTTTCAACTTATTAGTCGAATAATTTGTTTTTAACAACATTGACAAACAGTTCTTCCGTTTATATCTTAAGTCGTCAATCTGGCTTTTAAAAGCTTAACTTAACTTTGATTTTTAAAGTATACAAAAACACATATTTTGTATTTTCACAGTCTTCTACTTCCACCATAGATATTCTCTTGACGCTCAATGAAAATTTGCGCAAATTGCACAAAGAACACCATATACTGATTTTTCATATCCTTACAAAACTTCCCTCAGCTCTAAAGCAAAGGACATATTATCAAGAAGAAGAAATACATACACATAAAAAAAAAAGAAGAAATAGGAAAATGAATCCAAAAAGCAAACAATGGATAAAAGTAGCAAACATATAAATACCTACAGACATAGACGTAAGAACATTTATACATTTTCGTAAAATGCTTCCGATGATGATTTTATACTCGGTGTATGCTGTAGAGAAATTCACAGGACGAATATAAGGGTGCCTCTGTTCAAAAATCTCACAACGAGAAATTCACATCCCGGAAAGGAGTTCCTTGTCGATTTTCATGTTCTTATAGTTGTCGATGTTGGAGCGTAATGCAGTTTTTTGTTGTTGCTGTTTTTGTTCGTTCATCGTCACCCTATTCCGTCGAAAAAGGGAAGGGAAGTAGCTCCCTTTATGGTAGATGGTAGGTATGTGTGTGTGCATAGCAAATTTTGCATAGAACATTTTTGCCCATGCACCAGGCACACACGCTATAAATATTATATTTGCGTTCAAATGGAGGAATTCACAACCAGCACATGGTGGTGTTCTGCAAAATGCTTTTGAACATATATCTGCGAATTTAAACATGTATACGAATATAGACCAAGTTTAGAAGTGCACGCACCCATAGCGCCTTTTTCAGGGCATCCTTAGTTCGTTTGGAGAATATCGTACCCTGTTCCCGCAAAGAAGAGTAGTGCAATGAAATCATTCTGCATAGCTGCGGAGATCCTTTTCTGTTTTTCCTTTTTTTGGTTCCCTATTTGATTTCGTTGCTTCTGTGTGTTGAATGTACGAAAGGGATACGGGTGCGCGAAATTTGTAGATTTTCTTGGATCTTTCAAAAATTAAGGAAATAAAAATAAATCGAACCAAAGTTGCAACACAAAAAAAAAAAGAAGAATTTTCTTGGGTTTGTGTACCTACTTTATTCCTTGTCAAAGTTTGCATTGAATCAAATTAGGAGGCTGCTTAAAAGTTTTCATCCTTAGAGCATACATTATAAAAATATATACATATGTATGTACTTTGTGTGTGTGTGGATATTGTATGCATACGAATATTTCTCTTCTTTTTCGAGAAGAAAATCAACTAAGGAGATGGAAGAAAACGGATGACAATTTAAACTTTAAATTTTATATATGTATGATATCTTATTGAATATATTTAAATTTAGTATTATCGCAACTACAACAGTATCCCTACTCGATCCAAGATTCATGTACAGTAGGAATGTTTGGTTTTTTATTCAATGGGATACTGTGGCGTATGTGGAATTTTTTGTTGTTATTTTTTTTTTGTTGAATTTTGTTCGGTTTAAAACTGATTTGGTATTTTCAGAAAGGGCAAGAGTTCGATAACTCAGGCGAGAAGATATTATAACGGATTTTTTAAGAACAGTTAAAAACAAACATTTTTTTACTATGGGAGGGGAATGGGGTCTATCTCCCCCCCGTTTAGGTGGGAGGGGCAACTTAAAAAATGATTATTTAAAATGGAAAAAAATAATTAAAAAATAACGGTTATAGTTACAATTAAGTTTTATACATTTTCTTAAAGCTAACATTCTATGCATAGTTTTTGAAAAAAAAGTTAAAAAAAGGTTTAAAGTGTAATTTTGCAATACTTCAAGATTATCTACTTTCAATTTTCTCAAGAAATAGAAGACATAAAATCATCTAAATTTCAGTTTCTGATCAAAAACAAATAAGAGCAATGAGTTCTAAAAAAAACAATAGTAGATAATCTTAAGGGTTTGAAAAATTACACTTTAAACCTTATTTTTAACTTTTTTTTGTCCAAATCTTGAGTTTAAAACAATTTTTTTCAAAAACTGTGCATAGCTTTGACTTTATTTAAAAACAAGCTAATAGACAAAAGTTTTGGCTTTAAAAAAATGTATAACACTTAATGTAAGTATTAAAGTTATTTTTTAATTATTTTTTTTCCATTTAACGTACATATTTTTTTAAATTGCCCCTACCGCCTAAACGGGGAGAGATAGACCCCCTTCCCATAGTAAAAATGCTTGTTTTTAACTGTTCTATACAAATCCGTCATTAAGCTTTGTCGCCTGAGTTATCGTACTCTCCCCACTTGTGGGACTTAGTTTTCCAAAACAGCTGTTTACGTCCAGGTCAGCTCCGGTAACGAGAATACTGACAAATTATTTGAAATCTTCTACCATTTCTACGGGCTGTCCTAACATATTGGCTTGGATTGATGAAGACGTTCTAATGCTCATCGTTTTAGTATTTACTTGATCTTTAGCCACATGATTTCTACGTCTCTTTCCACCCTTGTTTTTATTTGATGGAGATCCATGATCCTATGCAAGAGCAAGAGTAAACATACATCGTGCAGATTTTTGAGGCGAGATTGCTGAGTCCATTGAATTTTCCCAATATTCAATTAAAAAAATTATTGATTATCAAAACAATTAAGTTTGAGTTCTTGTTCTTCTTAGGGGAATTGTTTGTTATTTTTCAGAATTACAAAATTTGAATGTGTAGACACAAGGTTCACGTAGCTGTGAAACAATAAGTGTTTTTGAGAATTTGAGTTTTGTGTCTCGCTTCTGACAAAATTTTTGTTAGTCTCTAGTGATAATATATGTCCTCACAAGTATGGTATAGTATCATTTATGTTATTCCTAAAATCTCTTTCCCAATATTAAAAATGTTGTTGCTTTCACAAATGTTGTTGCTTTCACAAATGAACACCTAAATTCCAGTTTCTTTTAAAATTTCTAAAAGTTTTAAATAAATGCAAATGAACATAAGTTTCAGGGCAAATTATGACCAAAGCTTAAATACATTTCCAAATATCTCTTGTGAAAATTGTATATAAAAGCACAAACAGAATCCATCAACAACAACTAAGTACTATACCAGAATATCTTGTTGTCAAGACATACTATGTTATGTATAAAAGAGGGTCACTAGCTTTTAGTGTGTGACAATTTACTCGAGTGCTGTTAATTATTTCGTTACACAAAACTGAATGTAGAAAGACGGAATCTAGACTTGGTCGACTAGGACTAGGACGAGGACGCCATAGAGCCGAAAGTTAAACTAGACGAAACAGTATCCTGGTGCTCTGCATCCTTCCTTATGCACACTACATAATTTAACACGACACAAGAGTCACAGACTGACAATAAAATTAACTGCTGACTTCTGCATAATATAAAAGATTACAACATCGCAGACGCGCTGCATACTATACGAGTATAGCCTTTTCCTCATCCATCGCATATTGTCGCAGCAAAAAAGGTCCTTTTTTTAACGACATCGTCGTCATTGTCGTTGTCGTCTTGGGTCAGTTTGTATTTGTTCCACAATATTCTTTTAATAAAATAGAATAAGGACTGCAAGAAAATGAGCTCAAACTTTCCTTCTCTAAAACGGCACTGAAAACAAACAACACACATTAAAAGCTGCAAAAATCTTTGTTGGGGTTATAATATTCGATTGTCCTGCTGTGGAGTGAAATCTTCTACATCTACTTAAGCTGTATAGTGTTATTACAGAAGTACAAGAGTGTCCTATCTAGGATCATTCTGAGAAACCATGTATACCAATTGAAAACTATTCCAAGAGCTATACTCTGAGAATTGCAAAGAAGCCAATGTCTGCACTCTGCAACAGATAAATCTCCACGGGGACATTTTATAAAAAAAACACTAAAGAAAAAGGAACCGGACGGTGTGTTTAAAAAAAAAAAGAAGAAATAAACGGCGTTGATGCTGAGTTTTCAAAAATAAAAACAAATCTTACAAGGACTTTTAGGTGTGAAGTTGTGTTTTTATGCGATAGTTTAACTTCAAAGACATCAGAGATGAGGATTTAATTTTAGTCCTTTATAATTCTCACGTTCATTGTGCAGTTCTGCAGGATGTCTTTTTTAATGTTTGTGTATCCAATTTTATAGCCAATCAAGTAATAACCTTCTTTTACTATTTGTACTTAATTTTGAAAGCTAAAATAATTTTCAATCTTCACAAATTACGACATGAAACTGAAATTTTTTGGCTGACTTGACTTAAAGGAGGAGTTAATGGATGGGTTTTTCATGGTTTAAACATTAAAGAAGACGCCGAAAATGGATAATGACTTGATTGATGAAATGGTTACTTCTGACAAGGATTGGAGTGAAGTCGTAAATCTTGCTTGAAGTAGGTACCTTGTTTTAAAAAGTAACGAGTGTTTTTTTAGTAGTGCAGTTTTCAATCCAGCAATATTTTGTTTGGAGTTGGTCTTTTTGGCAGCTTTCACTTGATTTATGCTCAGTTTGATTTGCCTTTTCATAGTTTAAAGTGGCTGTCCGTTATGAAGTAGGACACACTTAGGCTCGTTTCACTACACGGTTTTGAACGTACGGCAAAAAACCGGACGGCGACATTTAGTTAGAGGCGCGAAGAAGAGCATATACGCTTTCATATTTTCATATATTATACGGCCACGGCAAAATGCCGGCGCCGCGCCGGCCGTGTTAGCAACCGTCTACTGCCACTACAGTATACGGCAGCCGGACGGCGCGCGGCGCGATAAGCTTAGTGGCGTACGTGATGAAATACATGTTTTCACATCATACGATTTTATTCGTGCGGCAGAGTTAGATCAGACACTTCAAAACCTATGAAAAAGTATACTAAGCACCGTTCGGTTAAAACCGTATAATGTGTAATTAGATATTGATCCGGTTTATGCCGTCCGGTTTTTTGCCGTACGGTCAAAACCGTGTAGTGTGAAACGAGCCCTAGGTCAGTTTAATGGCCCATTGTGATACCACATGAATCTTAAGGGTTTCTTCTAAGCTCAATGAAACCAGTTTGAGTCCCTTAAGAAACGTGTGAGCCTGATTATGTTAATATAATTAAGATCATTTAGATCGTTATAGAAGAATTCTCCTAGGTAACTAGGAACTTTTTCCTCCTATTCCTCATCCATAAAGCTTCTGTAAAAATCATTTGAGAATACGCCTAGCCGCGTGGAGTGCTTTCCTATTAGACAGTACGGTAATGACACCTATTATCGAGCTTATTATATGCGATCTGGTTGGAGATAGCAAGCACCTTGATCGCTTTAAATCCGGTGTAGACCAGATGTTTTTTGTGACCTGACACACGGTGATTTTATTCCACATGATGTTTGCCTTCTTCATAGCGTCCTGCATTAGCAATAGGTTACATGGAGCGATTGGTATGCCAGCATTTACAAAACGTGTTAGAATGGCTTGCACAGTACCATTTATGGCGAGTTCATCTGCCTTACAGTTACCTGGAATGTCTCTATGGCCCGGCACCCAGCAATGGTAAAGATTAAACTGTTGTGCCATCTCCATAAGAGATGATCGAAAGTTATATGGACTGTTATAGAGTTCGTAGAGACAGAGTCCAGAGATTTGATAGCGGCCTGACTATCTGAGAATACACGGATATCAGATGTTGATATCAAGTTTTCTTTAAGACAGGACAAGACTTCTACTATCGCCAAAAGTTCCACATTTAACACGCTACAATGATTGGGAAGGCAGAATGAGAGACTTAATCTCAGTCGTTCAGAGTACACACCTCCATCAACCCCTTCTTTTGTTTTTGATCCATCTGTATAAAAATGGATAGACTCGTCTTCCAGGAATGCCCCATCCTCCCAGAATGATCTGGAAGGTATAGAAATCTGGAATTTTCTGTCAAATTGCAGTTGGGAGATGGTGTAGTCTGAGTGCTTTGGAATTGATTCTAAATACTTAAGAATTATGGAGTGGCCAATGTTAATCCACTGCGACGAAGCTTTGAGGTGAATAGCAGAGCTTGCAGCTTTTTGTTTGCTAAATATATCAAGAGGTGTTAGGTATGATAGGGTGTCCAGTGCCTCAGATGGGGTCGTGCGAAGGGAACCGCTTATATACACATAGGCAAGCTGAAATTTGGGCTTTATTTAGTTTGTCGCGGTTTATAGCCTTTTCTAAAGCAGTCCACCATACTACCACACCGTACATTAAAATCGGTCTGATTACCGATGTGCATAACCAATGCGTGATTCGAGGTTGTAAGTCCTATTAATGACATTGCGATTTCATAATAACACAACTTTTGAAAATCGCACAAGCTTTAAGTGCATTATCTCGCGTCGTGAGCCTGTGGTGGCGTGCCCTTCAAGATCGTGAAATTTAACACCGCTGGACAACTTCTTGTGGGGTTATATGAAGTCTCTTGACTTCGCAAATTTTTTGGCGCATAAATCAGGCTTATTTTGACTGATGGCATCAATTATGTTTTCTTTGTAGGCCTATGTAGTTTGAGGCTTATTCGCATAGACCTGTGATCTAAGAAAGCCCCACAAGAAAGAGTCTAATGGGGTCAAATCACAAAATCTTGGTGGACAATTCACGTTGCCTAGGCGCGAGATATTGATTATGGAAACCATCTTGAATGTTGAAACCATTATCAATTATCCGATTCAGGGCCCAAAAATTTGGTGATCATTATAGCGAACACCTTTGAAGATGATGGCCTGGCCAGCTTCATTTTCAAAGAAATACAAACCTATGACGCCTTCAGCCCAAAATCCACACTAAACACTAATTTTGTTTGGTTGCATTGGCATATCGTGTACCTCGCGTGGATTGGTGTCATCCCAAATCCGAAAAAATGGGTCTCATCTCATCGCTAAAGACGACTCTTCGACCAAAATTGTGATCAACTTCTAAATGCTCAAAATGATATGATTTGTCTTCAGTGACTGATTAAAAGAAAAATTTTGACAGAAAGTAAAACAAACTATACTGCCGCCAAAAGCTGTCAAAATTAACATATCCCTATTGGAAAACCCTTTATCTATATAGATCAATCCATAGAGTTTCAAATTATAGAAAGATGACATGGCAGATGGCTGCTTTATTGTTTAACTTCAACTTACAAAATGAAGGATTAAAAAGCGGCAAAAAATTTGAACTTAGAGTCTAAAAAGTTTTGAAACCACTGATTTTAGTTTCCGATTATGTGAGGACCACTTCAATGCCTAAATTTTAATAAATCAAACAATTATTTAGATCAAGATTAAGCTCGCAAAATATTTTGTCAACTGTGATTTACAAAGAACTAAGTTATATTTGGAATCGTCTTCAGGGGTCATTAAGCTTATGACCTCTCTTTTGATCGAGTCTCCTGCCAAGAGTAAAAAACCATCAGACAAAATATCTTAACCAAAAGAAGGCTTCAAAATCAAGAACAGAGAAATAAAATAAAAGATACGTATTATAATTTATACACCTACCTAAAGATCAATCGCATTCAAATTCATCTATAGAATTTTAATTCATTTAAATCACCAATTCCCATTCGCATCAATTAATGTTTATTCACATCAAATTATTATCCAACCATTCAATTTCCCCCTCTTTCTGTTTCTGATGCGCTGTTGGCCGTCAGACTCATCAGCCCATTGCATTGCAAGCGAAACATTTCTCAACAAAATTTATCGATTGAGTCGTAGCATCCTTTAACCTAAATTAAAATTTAATTACATCATCATGCATGAATCGTAATCGAATCCTTGAACTCACAAAAAAAGAACATTTTTTTATATACTCATTCTAAAGGAAAAGGATGAGAAATTCCAAACGCGATTATAATCATTGAAAGAACGAACCAAGGGAGGGCATAATATACAAGAAAGAAAAAAGAAGAAAAATAAATTAAAATCTCAATGACCATTGCAAATATTTTACCAACCAACTGCCATTCCCAATTCGATGATTACATGACCCCTAACGTATTATAAACCTACTTGCTTCAATGACAGAACATTTTCGCGTTATCCTTTCACAGATTTGCTATGGCGGCGCGGCGGTGTGATGTGGCCATGCAATAAACTGGCGCCCAACGGGAGGCCATCATCACATCAGGCACCACACGTTTCGTGTTCGTCTCCTCATACAAGGTATCAGCCATTCCTCGTACGTCCGGGATATGGCACCATCTCATATTTTACATAATTAAACATCAACCAGAGATGTGCAAGAGAGAGAAGATCCTTAACTACACACACGATTGAGGGCACCTACTATAAAAGCGAGCACTCTTTGGCTTCCCTCCATCTTCTGGCGTATTCATTTACAACCATCATACATACTCTAGTTGGATGGTTGGTTGGTTGGTTGGTTTCAGTATCGACCGACAACCAACAACTACCGACTACCGAACCGACATCCGTGGTGAATCCATCCATATACCTAGTAGGTAAGGTATACCCTACCCTACCCTACCCTATAGCCAGGATAATATTTGCACTGGCTATGGGGTTGAATAAATAAATTCCATCAGGTAGCCCAATTTCCTCGAATGTCATCTATATTTTCAGGACATCTCTTCTCTTGGACATTCACTATATAGAGATACTTCTATGTATATGAACTACAGAAATGATGTGTCCTATTCCTGTGCTCATTCACATTCAAACAGTGCTCAGCTCATTGCTCGTTCACAGAAAAAATACTCCTGTTTGAAGTTATTCCTATTTTGTTTTCGTCCTTTTTTGATTACCCTCGACTAATTTTGTTAGTTCCCACGGGCAATCAAGAGTGTCGTTTTAGGTGTGAGTTTGTAATATTTAGTTGGCCTGACCAGATCATCACCGTGGTCAAGATTAGTCCTTGCTTATTTTTCGTCCTTTTTTTCTTTTCTCTCATCATAACACACCATAAAACAATTTGCTCAAATGGATTTCAATAGGATAGTAACTACGAGATAGAAAGAGTGAGAAGAAGATGAGGATGAGCTTCTATATTATACAAACAAACACAAGTATCATGATCGAGGGAGGCAAAAAGGATTACTTCTGAGCATCGTTGGAAAGGATTCTCTTGCATTTGAGTGCACTCAAGGATTTAGAAAGATGTGTTTTATTTTTGTTCTTGTACTCTCCATATCTTGTTCTCTAAATCACTTTATGGCCTCAATATATCGTCGTCCTTCTATATGTATGTATTCCGATGGTGATGGTGGTTGGTATATTCTGTCTGCACTTCCTTTACAATTCCTTTCTGCAAAGATACATCTAACATATATCTCTACCCGCTTCTGTTCACAAAAGGTTAAAAGTTTCAACAACATAGACAAAAAAGAAAAGACACAAATAATTTCTATTTTGTAGGATTTAGCTTTCAAGTGATGTTGCGTTGTTGGGTTTGGGTTAAGGAAGAGAATGCGGAAATAGAAACAAGGACAGCTTGGTATGGGTATACATACACAACACATACACATATATGGGGTCGTCCTATCCAAAAAATGGACGACTAACTTTAGAATTCACTGCAGTTAAGTAAAAGCCGCGAAAGTGAATTTCCTTGCAATCTAATTTACGGTCGAGTGGAAGTAAAAGTATATAGTTTTGTTCGTGTAAAGATGAAAGAAGACGGAGAAGAAGAACAAGAGTGTGTATAGATACTTTTCGTTATAGGATACGTTCTTTACAGTTGGTTGGAGTTTAGTGCAGCATTTAGTTCAACGATATATATTCTGGCAATTGGTTTCGACCTTAAAGCTGAAAGTTTTAAATTAAAGTTGATATCAATTTTTAAACTTTATAATTTAATTTTAAAAATAAAAACAAAAGACTGAACATTTTAAGCTTATATTGCAGTCAATATTATTTTTATACAAAAAAAGAGAGGATACAAGTTTGAATAAAGGATTTTCGAAAAAAGGCTGTCATTTTTGACATTTGAAAAGTAAAAATATAGACATTTCTAAAACAATTAATGCTTCATATATGCTGAACTTCACATCTTCTCAAAAAGCAAAAGTGAAACTCGTGGGTCAAGTTACTGAGTTAATGAGGAATTGAAACCGTGTGCCCAAGAAAATTGTTGCTGATAGTTCACAGTTTTGAACAAAACCTAGGTTTTTGTCTTCCTTTGTTGATAATTAAGAAGCATTCCCCAAACAACATTACTCTTTATTCTGTATAAGAACAATATGACTATAGAAGTTTAGTTAAAACAAAAACTCAAGTCGGTCGACCATCGCTGATTGAGTACTTAAAATGCATTAAATTAATCCCGATTTCAGAGTCTAAGTTAATAGGCATCAGAATGCTCGCATTTAGGGCTCTCTAAATCTAAGAATTTGATTGTTGAAAGGCTTCTCTGTAATCAACAAGCCACTTGTTGTTGCAGTTCTGGGCTGTAAATGGGGCTTACCAAACTGTTACAGTGAATATACATAGTTTCGAACAAGCGTTTTGTTTTTATATGAAGTGCTCGCACGTGGCCATCGAGATCCTGTGATTTAACACCTCAAGATTTTGTCTTTCTTTACCACCAAATAAATCATAAAAAAAAAAAAAAAAAACTGTCAATTCGATTTTTCTCAAAATTTTACCAGTTGTCAAAAACGTTTTTTTTTGTTGCACAAAATTGTTTTGGAGATAAAATCATTTTTTATTCGTTAATTTTGTTTTTCAGTTTTTTTTGTATTTATTAAAAAATACCGTTAATTGGATTTTTTTTCCAAAAATATACATGTTTGGTATCACGTTACAATATATGATACAAGATTTAATTCAAGTCTCTAGCGTTATTGGTTCATGAGATATTTAGGGTTAACCAAAATTTTCACTTTTTTTTAAACTGCTATGGTAAAAAAACCACCCACGCAATTTTCTTGAGAGCCCTTTCTGCATCTTTTTGCATTATTATCTGTATAACAAAAATTATTTGAAATCGATATCGCTGCTGGTTCCTGAGCTATGGACGACGAAAAAAACGTCGCGAACGTACGGACGTACGTACGTACACACGCACGCACAGACATCTTTCTTAAAATCTTTTATTTCGACTCTAGGGATCTTGAAACGTCGAGAAATGTCAAAATTTTCAATTTGACAAATCGGACCCATTACAATAACTTCCTAGTTGAAAGTTGTAAGTCTTAAGGTCCTGGTCATTCACAAGCTGTAGCGCTACCCATAGGAAATTATTGTAATCGATTCAATTTGTCGAATTCCAAATTTTTACATTTTTTGAAGCTTCAAGTTCCCTATAGACTATATATTAAAGGTTTTTAGATAGATGTTTGTGTGTGAGCGTTAGCACGTTTCTGCATCTACAATAGCAATACCGTGGAGCCGAATAGCTCAAAGATGGATACTGGTTTTAGTGCAGGTTTCTATTAAGAAACTCTTGGACTAGCCAGCTTATTCAGACTTCCTTCCTTCAGCAGTCTCTTCCAAGCTGAGATCTTGGCAGTGACGAAAGCTGCTAGGCAATATTAATTAAAGCAATACCACAATCTGATATTACCTCTTTTTCATTTTTTTTTTTTTTTTTTTATTATAAGCAAACACTCAAGGGGATATTACTACCCTTATTATGCAGATGCACAGTGTGAGCACAAGGAAGAGGAGAGAGGGTTAAAAAGGAAATGTCGGTGCACATTGGTTTTGAATTCCTGTATATTGCAATTACTAGGAAAGACAGAGTGTGGTAAGGCATTCCACATTCGCGTAGTACGGCTAAATAACGAATCTCTGTATTTGACAGTACGGCCGAAGTTGGGCTCGAGGGTATACTGATGAGCATTCCTAGAAGCGCGAGTATTACGGTTGAACTGTTTAAGGGGAGGAATGCAACTGGCTATTTCACTAGAGCATAAGCCGTTAACATAACGGTAAAAAAGGGTCAGACAAGAGACCTTACGACGATGTTCAAGCGAAGTAAATGAACTTATGATGATATTATCATCTATCAATTTAAATGCTCTACGTTCAATACTATCCAAGAGGCTTAAGTAAGTTGCAGGAGCACCAGCCCAGAGATGGGAGTTATACTCAAGCTTTGGACGTATGTAAGTCTTGTAGATAACAGCCAGATCAGAAGGGGTGAAATATTTCTTGCATCGCCTAAGGAACCCCAAACACCTTGCGGCATTTTTGGCGACATCGCGTATGTGGTCATTCCACAAGAGGTGGTTGGTGACACACATACCGAGAATATCGAGGTGTTCTGTCTCATTGATGCAAGTGCCATCCGTGGATAATGGCAACGGGGGTATATCTCGCTTTAACGATACAAGACATCATTGCGTTTTCGAAGCATTAAATTCCACGCGGTTTTTTAATCCCCATTGAACAATGCTGTTTAGGTCGGAATTTAATGAGCTTATCATATTTTGTCGTTGCAGTTCCACATCCGAAGAAGAGGGATGTGAGTCTGAAAACGAATATGAAAAGCTAAGAGTATTATCGTCAGCGAAACAATGTATTGGATTAGATGTTGCAGACAGGAGATCATTAATAAAAAAATAAAAGAGTGTTGGAGATAGAACAGAGCCCTAGGGCACACCAGCATTTATTTTGTGGTTCTCAGACTTGAATCCATCCAATACGACTTGTATTGAACGATCCGAAAGGTAATTACTAATCCAATGAAGCAGGGATTTGTGAAAACCGAAAGCACACATTTTCGATAAGAGAGCCTGATGCCAAACCCTATCAAATGCTTTAGAAATATCAAGTGCAATAATCTTACTTTCTCCAAAGCGATGTAAAGATTTGCTCCACTGTTCGGTGAGATGAACCATGAGATCACCAGTGGACCTATTACTGCGAAAGCCGTACTGCCGGTCATTAAGAAGCTTTCGGTCTTCGAGATATTTCTTAAGCTGATAATTTACCAGCGTTTCCATGACCTTGGAAAGAAGGGACGTAAGTGCAATCGGTCGATAATTAGAGGGTGAGGAAGATTCGCCTTTTTTGGGAATAGGCTGGACAAATGCAGTTTTCCATCCGCTCGGAACGAGACCAGAGGAGTAGGACAGATGAAAAAGCTTACGCAGTGGTTTTGCCAACTTTGAAGAACACCTCTTAAGAACAATAGCGGCGATAAAGATGTAAGATTTGCTCCACTGTTCGGTGAGATGAACCATGAGATCACCAGTGGACCTATTGCTGCGAAAGCCGTACTGCCGGTCATTTAGAAGCTTTCGGTCTTCGAGATATTTCTTAAGCTGATAATTTACCAGCGTTTTCATGACCTTGGAAAGAAGGGACGTAAGTGCAATCGGTCGATAATTAGAGGGTGAGGAAGATTCGCCTTTTTTGGGAATAGGCTGAACAAATGCAGTTTTCCATCCGCTCGGAACGAGACCAGAGGAGTAGGACAGATGAAAAAGCTTACGCAGTGGTTTTGCCAACTTTGAAGAACACCTCTTTAGAACAATAGCGGGGATACCATCTGGACTAGCGGATTTATGTGTGTTTAGATCTCTTAGGACTCTTGCCACTGTACGAGTGCGAAAAAAGATTGGTCCCATAGAATCACTAACGCGCTCAAGTACAGGCGAAGTCATAACACTCACTGGCAGCGTAGAATTGGTGGCGAACTGCCTAGCAAAGAGATTAGCTTTCTCTAAAGAGCTAACAAATGGAGTGTCATTGACAACGAGCGTAGGAACCGAGGAAGAGGAAGAATTCCTCATGTTTTTTACAAATGACCAAAAATTTTTACTGCCTTTGGGACATTGCAGTATTTTTTGCCGTAATTTTTGGTCATGTAAAAATTTGGTCCGTCGAATATGGGCGTTGCAGGCCTTCCTGGCTTGTTTGAACTTTTTCCGGCTTTCCTCAGTACGGTTGGCTTTATTGCAACGGAAACATACCTCTTTGGCCCTAATAACTTCTTTACAGCTCGCATCAAACCATGCGTTTTCCTTAGGTCTGATACTTTTAACCCTATTCGGAATAAAAGTTCTCATTCCCAGGAGAATTAAACTTGTGATCATATCAGCGCTGGCGTCAACGTCACTATCGAGGAAGCATAGTGACCAGTTAAAGATCCTGAAGTAATTATTGAGACCGTCCCAGTTGGCTTTCTCTTATTGCCAAACGGTTCTCTTAGGAGCTCTTTCTTTAACTGGAGAGTTTTTACACGAGCAATTTGCTGATATGACACATTTGACAGTCAAGTGGCAATAAAACCAATTTCTGACATCGAAATCAAATCTAAACCTGGGACTTGAATTCGCGAATAGCCTAGCGTTTTTAAGCGCAACTTAAGGCTTTATTGAGTTTCTGAGCTCAATGGTGTTCCAGGAAGGAAAAAAACGCCGAATAACTGGCAAGAATATGCAGACCCAAGTTCAAATCGCGCCAAGTAATCTAAAATAGATAATCGAGGATAAAATTCTTGAGCTAAAAAACAAGAGATGTACCCCTATCGATTAAGCCTACCAACAGGCTCCCTTAACTAAACGTCAAATAGCACTTGTTACAGGACGACAATGTTAGTTCGGTCAAAATGGCTGCGGTGGTGACCTCCTAAAGAAAATGGGCACCTCACCCTTATACCAGACGTTGTCGCCTCTGCTTTTTACATCATCGAAGCACTAATAACCCAACACGACATAACTTAACTGGTCTATACACCAACCACTAGCCTACAAAATCTACAGACCGGACGTTGCATACAGCCACTACTCCCACATGTCTGGGGGATGGTATGCGTTGTAGGATTTAAGTGAGGAACATGCCCAAGAACCTCTGGTGCGTTAACCTCTGCTTACCCAAGTGAATATGCCAACTGACATCTTCAAACAATTTCGGGCTATAGATCACAAAAACTACATCCACGCCTTGGCGGGCTCTGTCACGGAACTCTTAATATTCGTTATCACCTAGGGTAACAACATGGATTTTTAATTGATCCAAGTGTTACGGTAACAAGACCAACACTAACCACTAACCTAACCTATCCTAAAATGCTGAAATGGTAAATTCACTCAATTGTAAGAAATTTGTGATGATTTTTAACTGTCTGATCTGACAGTATTGAAGTAATCTGAAAAACATATGTAAGTTCTAAGCTTCGTTAGGAAGTTGCAATGGAACTCTCGAAAAAGGCAAATAACAACAAAAACAAATTCAAAATATTATTGATTTTTCTTCCATGTTAATTTACAAAAACAGAAATTTTTCAAAAAAAAACAACAAATTATTACAAACTTCTATGCAAATAATAAATTTATTCAGGTCATCGCATCGCATTGCATTTTTGTTTGTTGTTTTTATTTTCAATTACAAAAACCTTGGAACTCTGCCCAAATTCCCACGCTTATAAAATAAATTTATTTTATGTTCATCTGTCAAAAATTTCTAAAAAACTAGAAAACAAAATTTAACTGGACATTTCCGCTCCATATGTGTGTGCTAGATTAATTACTCGGATATCATTTAACACCATCGAAAGTTGCATCCTTCGGCTTAGGCATCAGGCAGCAGGATAGTACTCCATATGAAGAATTCTATAATCCTATGATGCCTTATATACAAATGGGTTACCAGTTACCTAGAGTTTTAGTGTACAGAAGTAAAAACTACTTAAAGGGTAAATGCTCAGAGTTTTGGTAAGCTTCTGTCTACATACTCTAATACCTATGTACGAGTATATATGGCAAGTTGTTTGTCGTCCTTGATTTTCTTTACATCGCGTGGGATATAACACACACCTATATAAAAGATATATAGACACAGGAGGTAGGTTCTCATTTTTGGTAGGTATTCAAACAAAAATCTCTGACAGTGTGTTTATGGTGTAGTTAAAGGTAAAGTACGTTTATAGGATGCTTGAGTCCTGGTTGTTGATAAACTTTGTTGGCAACTCCAATTATTGCGTCTAATTGGAATGTGAAGTAATTGTTGTTGTCATCGTCCTTGCCATCGTCGTAGTAGTAGAAGTAGTAGTGATTGTTAACTGTGTAAGGATATTATTTTTCCTCATTCCTCGTACGTATAGTATAAGACTCAAATAAAAGCAAATAAAGACGAGTAACCTAAAGGAATAAAATATTTTTAATCAAGTTGGTAACTTCTCCTCTTAACAAAATGTAAAAAAAAAGAAAACACAAACAGATGAATAAAGTTCGTGTGTTTTCTTGATGTTATGTTATTGCCAAAGAAACTAAAATTTAACTACTGCAATTTAATTGGATTAATTAAACAAACAAAAAAAAACAGTTTCTTGTACTTGAAAATTTAAAGTTAAATTTGTAGATTTAAGATGAATAGAAACAACAATTTGATGAAGTCTTCAAAGTTAATGATTGCTCCAAGGAAAACATTGTTTTGATTTAAACGTTATCTTAGCAATGATGGATGTACACAATACTATAAATAAAGTCAAGTGCACTTTTGTCTAGGTCTTTATAGTTTAAACCAATTTTTAGCTCGTTTACAGAAATAGTAACATTCAATTTGCAATGGTTTATAATGATTTGGTAAAGCCATAACAATTAAATTACAAGGAATTTGAGAGGTAGGGTCTTTAAAAAATACGACCCGAATAGTATTCATTATTTAAATAGAGGCTGGGATGCGACCCACACTGATAACTTCCCATCCCGTCTGTCGATATGTATCAGTTTGTCTATATATGTATCAATTTTTACCAAATCTGTCAATTCGATCTTTCTCAAAATTTTATCGAATGTTGAAAACAATATTTCTTATAAGTTAAAATTAGTTAGAAGCCATTATCTTAAATTTTTGAAAAGATATTTGAGTCGAAAATCAATTTTCACCAACTTTTATAAATTCTTTTTTAGGTTTTTATTTTTTGTAAAAAAACTGTCAATTCGATTTTTCTCAAAATTTTTCCTTATGTTGAAAACAATATTTCTTATAAGTTAAAATTAGTTAAAAGCCATTATATCAGAGATTTGAAAATATATTTGAGTCGAAAATCAATTTTTACCAACTTTTATTAATTTTTGTTTAATTTTTTATTTTTTTTGAAAAAACGTCGATTTGATTTTTCTCAACATTTTTCAGAATGTTAAAAACAATATTTCTTATAAGATAAAAAAAGTTTGAAGCCTAAATCTCAAGTTTTTGAAAAGATATTTGAGTCGAAATTCTATTTTTAACAAATTTGAGTAATGTTCTTTTTTTAGGTTTTTATTTTTTATAAAAAAAACTGTCAATAACTTTTTTCTCAAAATTTTATCAGATGTCACAAACATTATTCTTTGTTGCATGAAATTGTTTTGGAGATAAAATCATATTTGAGTTGTAAAATTTTCGAGGTGACAATTTTTTTTTATTTATAAAAAAAAAACCGTTAATTGGATTTTGTTCCAAAAATATATATGTTTTGTATAACGTTACAATATATAATATAAAATTTAATTCAAGTCACTGGCGTCATTGGTTCATGAGTTATTTAGGTTTAACCAAAATGCTCACCTTTTTTTAAACTGATATGATAAAAAAAACACCCACGCAATTTTCTTGAGAGCCCTTTCTGCATCTTTCTGCCTTATTATCTGTATAACAAAATTCATTTGAAGTCGATATCTCTTCTGGTTCTTGAGCTATGGACGACAAAAAAACGTCGCGAACGTACGGACGGACGTACGAACGTATGTTCACACGCACGCACAGACATCCTAGTAAAAATCTTTTATTTCGACTCTAGGGACCTTGAAACGTCGAGGAATGTCAAAATTATCAATTCGACAAATCGGACCAAGTACAATAACTTCCTATGTTAAATTTAAAAAAAATTTGTTAATACCTCACACAAAGATTGTTTTAATCTATTTCAACATCTACAAGCCCGTATTGAAAAACCCTTTATTATTTTGAAAGTCAATATGACTACATACTAGATTCGCCTTTTCAGGCTCCGTGTTATCGGCACATTGAGCCCGTAGTTTATTGTTTGAGGTAGTTAAAAAATATATTATGTACTCGGAGCTATCTTGAAGGAACATATAATTTTATAAACGAAAGAAAAAAAGAGCAATCAGTTTGATAAGCATAAGAATATCAGGATCGAAAACTATCTCAAAGTATAGTCTTCGAGTTTTTAATTGTTGAAGGTCAAGAAAATTACATCTTGTACCGTATGAAGGCATTCGAATATTCCATTTAAATTTATACATACTGCTATCCTTGTAAATCATTTTTAGATGGTTTCAAGTGGATTAGAATGCAGAGTACGGGTTCCATATTACACAGAAATACTCAAGTACTGGTCTTACATACCAGTAATATAACGCCTTGACTGCAAAAGGGTCAGAAAATTCTTTGGAATTACGAGATATAAAATCAAGTAAGGAGTAAGGTTTCGCTACAATGAAGTCGACGTGGAGAGAAAAAGTTAGTTTCGGATCTAAGATGACTCCAAGATTCTTTTTTTGGAGACTATTATTATGAATAAGTAAAGTTTGATAACTCAAAAATACGACGAAAGATTATATAATCATATTTAGACACATTAAGATGTACTGGTGTGTAGAACTAGAACTAGCTAATTAAACTATCTAAATCGTTTTGAAGAAGAATTCGATCAGTTGCAAATTTACTACTTTTACAATTTAATGACGTCAGCAAACATAAAACACAGAGAAGATTTAATGATGAGAGGAATGTCATTAACAAAAAGAAGAAAAAGTAAAGGTCAGAGGTCACAGAAATTGGAAGTGATAAAGACGAATATATGGTGACGTATTGGGTTCGACCTACCAAATAAGATTCCAACCATAACATAAAACTCGAATGAAAACCTAAAACTGATAGTTAAGCTATTCAAATTTCAAAAGCTTTAGAAAAATCAGTGGAAATAACACCAGATTGAAACTTATCTTCAAGGTTACTTGTGATCTCTTTTCATAGAATGGTTAGATTAGTTGCCATCGATCTTCCAGAGATAAAATCACGTTGAAACGGCGAAATGAGATATTTCATTATAAAAGTTAATTTATTATAAACAATTTTCTCAAATAACTTCGGAATCGTTGAGAGCTTACCTATACCTTTGTGAATGGGTTGTCAATTCAATTTCTCTAACAAATTAAATAAAACTCAACAACAATATTTTGCACATGATAAAATAAGTTTGATTTCAATACCTGTTTCTGTTTCCGAAATGAATTTGTTGAAAACTGATTTGTATCAACTTTTATTAGCAAAACAAAAATTATTAATTTTGATCATTGTAAGACATTAGACAATATAAAAGCAAAATAAAATTATTTAAATCGAGAAAAATTATAATCATCCTGCAGCAATGCAAATATAAGTTTTTCATATTGAAAGAAACCGAATTTTAAAACAAACTTCTAGGGAAATTAAAAAAAACTCTTTCGGACCGTTTTTTGGAAAAATCAAATTTTCGATTTTTGATCAATAAATTTGTACGTGGAAAAATGTCACTTTTGAAGTTGTTATCTATTGACAAGTAAAAACTACGTTATTACTAAAAATGAAACAAAACACGCTCACCTCTTTATTATCTAAATAAATGTGTCCGAACGGCTAGTTTGAGAAAGCACTTTTCATGACAAGAATTACTCTTGGAGAATTTGTCAATTCCTCGCAAGATGCAGTACCTGTAAAAAAAACTTTAGATGGCATAGGCAGGGACCGAACCCAAGACCTCTAGCATGACAGTCCAACGCACTTTTTTTTTTTTCAAATTCATTTTTATTAATTCAATCTTAAACCTATCTTAAAGCTAGACAAAAATTCATAAAACTAGACTTATTAACCATAACTTACACCTAACTTACTGATTCCATACGGACACTCTAAGTTAAACAATAATACTTAATTCTAATGCCTTTCGGCCCTAATATCTATTTAACTTCAATTCCAAAAAAACTAATATCAATATCCTTTTTTATTTTTACTTAAAAACTACTTAAAAAGGTCCTTAATATAAAACTTAAAGCTAACTAAAACAACCTATTCTACCTATAAACTACTTAAAACTAGAACAACCACAGCAGCAAATCTAACTATCTAACATTTTTTGTTTTTCATATTTTTTTTTGTTTTTTTATTTTTGTTTTTTTTTTGTATTTTTTTTGTGCCACCATGCCTATTCTACTTAAAACTAGACCCTAAAACTATAAAACAAGTATGTAAGCCGGCGAAGGCTTTAAACCCCATCCCGACAATTCACTATCAAGTGCCGATTGAAGCCACCAAAACTGGTTCTCCTGCTTCACCCTATCAGTTCGGTCCCGTTCGGACACAGCCCTACTGAACCGAAGGAGCTCTGCTCCGCCTTGTGCCATGACGTCCTGATTGTACCGGAGTTGCCTATCCACGGTTCATCGTCTGACGTGGTAGATTAGCGGAACTGCCAATCTATCCTGTATCAGACCTCTAAAAAGAGGAATGCCTCTAGTAAAATGAAGCCGCTCAAGCGTGCACTTTAAAAATACTCGTCGTTCGGATAGAACGCCCCGAAAATTAAATTGTTGGTCGAAGACATAGCTCTTGCAATGTGATCTCGAACGAGTTTTATCACGAAATTGTCAATTCTGTTGAATCGAGCCCCGTTGTATAGGACCTCGTTGGAATAGTAATGCACGTAAGAAGATTCGGCTGTTCTATATAAGCCGGTACAGCGTCGTAAACACTGCCGCTCGAACACCCGAAACTTCTCCATCTGGGAAGGGGCAACGTTGAACCACACAGGACAACCATAAACGATCATCGGCCGTATGAGGGCCATGTAGCAAATTACCTTTACTCTGGGGTCAAGCCGACTGCTAAAAAACAGCCGTTTCGTCAGAGCGAAGGCTCCTCTGGCCCTGGTCAGAGCAGCATTTATATGTATGTCGAAATATAAATACTGATCTAACCAGATACCGAGGTACTTCACTACACTTTTGCTCGCTAATGGCTGCCCGTGAAGATAAACGATGCGCCAATTCTTGGACGTATCCCTCGTGGCCCTAGCCAACGTAGTCCAGAACAGAATTGTCTCCGACTTCTGGACATTTATTTTCAGTTTCCAGTCGTCGCAATATCGCTGACAGTCCAACGTACTAACCATCATGCCACGGGCACTCCTTATTATCTAGCTCCAAAAATACCATAAGGAAAAGTTCTGTGCTAAAGACATTACATTTTAAAATATCTTTAATAACTACATAATTAGGCACAAAAGTCAACATATGTAGGTATATAACTTTTTGTAGATATCCTGCATCCTGAACAAACAAAAAATTACAAAATCAGTTTTTCTTATAAGGATTTACATCATCAAAGGGACAAAGACACCCACCGCCGCCGCCGCTAAGGCTTCATTTTATGCTCTTAATGCGATATTAATATAAGATTCTTCCGAAGATTATAGTACTACAGCTTCACAAGAAAATATATTTATTATCAATATTTTTTAATCACTTTATACTCGTATATATGTATATCTATTTTAACGTAGTTTATTAGTTGTATAGTAGTTAATAATGGTACAAAACAAAGTGGATTATAAATTATGAACATATGAGTGTTCATTACATTCTGAAGCATGTGATATATGTATGTATGTATGTATGTTGTATGAGAAGATACAAATATACAACCCTTAATAATGCAATATATGCGATTTAAATAAACTAAAGGGTGCTTTTGATAAAGTATTTAATATTCAAAATGGCGTAATGATGGTTTTTGAGAAGTATTAAGATTAAGATAATTCAAAAAGGGTTAGATATAATATTATTAACCCAAGCTTACATGGTAAACAAAATTATGTAGTTGTATTCACAATCTTATGCCTCTTAACCTTAATAGGTTAAGGGCATAGTTCAAATATCTTAAAAACATAATAATTTTTTAGTTGTTGGTTTAATCCGATCGATTTAAACATTTTATATAAAAAGATTTTTGGAGAAAACGAAAACATTTATCGAAATGGATGTTTAATCCTTTCGGGACGCGAGTGGTACGTTTACATATAAATATTCTTTGTTCTGTACTACTCGCGTACCGAAATGGTTTAGAAAAAAATTGTAAATAAAAATGCAAGCCAACAACAACAAACTTAAGAAAATCAAAATAGCATGTATGCTATTCTTTTCAAAAATAAAATTTCAATACTTTGTTTTATTTTTCAACCACATAAGAAATTTGTCGGACTACTGCCTTGTTGTAGCCAAGTTAGAACGTCGGGTTTCTAGAACCAAGGCAAAACAGGGAGATGCTTAAAGATAATAGAACGTCGAACGGCAACAGTCGCCAGAGATCTCCAAATCATTCCCTAAGTAACCTCTCCTATCCTAAGTCAGAAGTAACCTCTCTCGAAGCTCTCTGCCACCAACACAAATGCATCGAGAACGAGTGGGAACGTTACCAATCTGACAGCCACCAAAAAGAAATCCCTGCATTGATGAGGAATGTTGTCAGCCAAACAACAGGCCAGCTGCGCTGCATACAAGACCGAGAGCTGCTCAGAAGACCTATGAGCAGAAGAGGAGAGAGGAAGGAAAAAGAGAGAGCATGAGCGGCGTGCAGTGGAAGATGTTGAGAGGTTCAAAAGTAGAAACGAGTCGAAAGTCTTATGAGCGGCTGATATGAAATTCCCGATTCGATAAACTTCGAACCGAAGAAGGCTGCAAAGAGAAAAGTCGAAACATCATAGAAAAATCGCAGTCCATGCTGTGGATATGGAAGGACCACTTCTGAGGACTGTTTAACAGCTATGACGAACCGATTTCTTTTTCAGGCGGGATGATCTATTCAATATGGACGACGAAAGCCAACAATCCCGTCTTCCCGACTTAGACGAAGTAAAGATTCTCATATCTAAGGTGAAGTCTAAAAAAGCCGCTGGACCGGATGGCTTAAATGCTGAGCTTTTCAAAGCAGCTGGAGATAATTTGGTTAGGAGAATGTACCAACTTTTCTGTCGATATCGATAATTAAAAAAGGAGACGATCTAAACTGCACCAACTATAGTGCGATCTCCTCAACATCTCATACAAAATCTTCTCTGCAGTAATACTCGTATGTGAACGTCTAAAGCCCATCGTCATCAACCTGAGGTCCTTATCGGTCCGGCCTTAGAATAAGATGGCCCACAGTCGATCAAATATTCACATTAGGTATACAACATATCCTGTAAAATTCTTAAGAACATCGAATCGAAACCCACCATATTTTCATCGACTTCAAGACCATGTCCAGTTTAGGCATTCCTGCCAAACTTATTCGTTTGTGCAGGATGACCAATAGCAAATACACAATATGCTCTAGAAAGGTTGGAAACAAGTTAACAGAACGTTTTTATGTCAAAAAATGTTTTTGAAATAATATTAAAATTTTCATATTTCTCAAAGTTTCAAGGTCCCTAGAATATAAATCTTTATAACGTCTGAATTTCTGTTATTTCAAATTAATTGGTCCGTTCCCTAGTTTAAGGGTTGTTTGCCTTTAATTTAATGTTTAGACTTATTCCGAAAAATTGGTAACTAGTAAAATTCTAAGCCTTTAATAATTATTATAATTGGTTGCTAAAATGTTGTGTAGATATTTTTGAACTCACTTTAATCTTGAATAAAGGAAAATACCATATAGGTACATTATTTATTCCCTTTTCAACATTGCAGATAAATAATCACATTATGAAATCCAATTTTCTGCTCTTTTCCAGATATAGAACCGCATCTTATTTATATTCCCTTCAAGTTGAGCAAATTCATAGAAGTCAATTCTTGTGTGACACAAGAACCAGACAATGTCCGTGGGGCTTTGGTGGTTATTAGTTTATTATCTCCGCCAAAGTTTATTGTTGCCCTCAAGGATATCATCATTAATTAAGTTACTAATTAGTAATGGAGCGGATGATCTACAAAAGGAGATGAAGAAGACAAACGTCACACGCGCTGGGCTTGATAGCCTAGCCACTATTGAACGCCGCCGCCGCCATCGCCGATGGCCACCTCCCGCCATGTCGTGTGGTCTTGTCCTTGGTCTCGTGTTGGCAAGGACAACGACTTCTATAACCAGAAATGCGGATGTCTGCTTGCATGCATTCTTTTCCCATATGTTTGGTTCTAAGGACAACACATAGACAGACACAACATTTCCGTTCGGACAACTACATAAATGACGTATAAAGGAAGAATATTTGCCATTTATTGGACCATAGAATACCATCATCATCATCATTATCATCGTATCAGTTTAGAAAAAAGCCTTATTTTTCAAAGCCGAAACCATGGAATTTGAAGTGGATTAGGTTGAAAGCATTGAACTTCTATCTATAATATACCAGCTTCATAACTAGTGTTGTCATCATCGTCAGCAGCATCAACAGCCTCATCCTTAAGTCACTTTGTCAACCATGAGACTGCCGTAATTATTGCCCTTGAGGATAATGTGAGTATGATGGGTCTTCAGGACAAGGACAAGCTATGTCATAGCATAGCACAGCACAAGAACATATAGCATCAGCAAGCATCACTACTCATCTACAATATATACCTACAGCCTTTTCGTTCCAGAATGATGAAGAAGATGACGATGGTGATGGTGATGTTGATGAGGATGATGATGATGGTGAAGGTGATGGTGGTTCAATGTTGACATTCAAGTATGGACCCGAGTATGTTGTAAGTGCAAACAGAGCCGCCTTGGCAAAAGGATTTCAGCTCGCCCCTTTGATTTTCTGCAAGGACAACTCTCCAGCCTGCCTTTTTCACAACATAATGAACACATACATATAAACTATGCCTTACACCGAACTATATGGATATCCATATATATATCCTTGCATATAGGCTAGGCTTGCCCCTCGTGTAAGGTACCTATGCTCTGTGCTATTCCTGTCGATTATGTTTACTCCAGAACCGGAGATAATAACTTAAATCACTTCTGGCCTGGAGCCAAAGGGGTGCGTTGGTGTTGTTGGTGGGGCGCGATGCACTCGACGGCAGCAGGCTAAGAGAAGTAATCCTCCGCTACTACTCCCCGTGCTACCACATCACTCATATGGCTGTATGATGGTTTGGTTTGGTTTGGTCTGCGTTTGCTCTATTCAAAGGAAGAAAATTGAATTTTAATTCACAAAGGAGTTTGCCTAACGTTATCATTGTTTACCAACTGCGCTTTTCTTTACGACCACTACTACTACTCCCACTCTTGCTTTGTTTGGAAGGATATAGGTACCGTTTGTCGGTACCTATTATGTTTATATGTATAGACGGGAGTCCTTAATATTTGTGTGTGTGTGTGTGTGGTGCTTCTATTGCCTTTGCGTCTGATGGCAACATGTTCTTTTTGGGTTTTTTGTTGTGTACGGAAGCAGAACGCGTTTAGTTGTCTTGTCGTGCTTTTACCTTTAGTCAAGTCGTTCTTTTTAACTTGACAGGTCCCAGGTATAGCTGCATAGCGTGCTCGGTTTTATTGGTTGTAATTTTATTACAAGGTTTGTTCCAACATTGTACGTTATTGCAAGAAAATTGTAAAAAATTCGCACAGATGCAATATAAAAGGGAATATTTTCTTTCCACACATACAATTATATAAGAGAATTTCAATTCTCTTTTCTTTCATATTTTAATGGTTTTTTTATTCTAAAGCGAAATACAGAGTGCAGCTAAGTTAACCAAATTTTAACTTACGCAGATTGAAAAATTCGATGTTCAAAAATGGTAGACATGTGCATTCAAGAGGACACAAGCGTGCACAGCTTTTCTCAAAACCCACCTCTGTCTATCAACTCCTACTCTCACCTCCCCGTGGTGAACATCGAGTGCCTAGTACCTCAACTGGAGATTGGGTTCCAACCCCAGTGGAAAGTTGTTGGGTGTAGCAAACGAGAGAGATGGGGGAAAGGTGTTTCCACTAAGGCACCTCTCCTTTCATCCAGACGGCAGCGGAGGAATTAACAAGATGGAATCAACGGTGGCGTCTAGAGTTCCAGTTAGGTTGAACTAGTAAGTGAAAAACTTATAGGGCTACTACGACATATTCGAAGCCCAGCCCTGTAAGGAGTGGTTATGCCGGCTCTCGCCCTTGGAGTTTAATCAAGGACCTGGTCCTTCAGGTTAAAGGTTGTGCGTCAAGCAGATTTCCTGACCACATAAAGAAAACCCAGTTGCGAAGCACCAACAACCCTCCGATAGTGACGGATTTACTGTTGACAACGCACGCAATATTTAAAGGACAACGAACTTTGAATATGCACTTGGAATGTTTGGTGCCTTAGCAGACCACTTGCAGCCAAAGAATTAGCGGAGGCCCTAGACTGCTATAAAGCAGACATCACCGCCATCCAGGAAATACGATGGGATGGGCCGGGCAAAAAGACTGCTACCGAGAAAAATAACAGCGTTTATCTGGATGCGGCTTTGTCATTGCAGCCAGACTTAGGCAACAATTCTTGAGCTATAGGTGCATTAACGAGCGCCTCATGACCATCCGCATCAAGGCCAAATTCGGCAACATTAGCCTGATATGCGCGCACGCCCCCACTGATGAGAAGGATGACAACACCAAAGATTTGTTCTTCGAGCTCTTAGACAAAACATATGAGCAGTGTCCTAGCTACGACATTAAAATTATCCTGGGCGATTTAAATGCTAAGCTAGGAAGGGAAGACATATTTGGTGGAATAATCGGGAAAAACAGCCTGCACGACAACACTTCCGACAACGGATTCAGGCTCATAGATTTTGCTGCGGGGCGAAACGTCATGGTAGCCAGTACGCGTTATCCACACCTCAACATCGACAAAGTAACTTGGCGTTCTACAGATCAATCTACCCTCAACCAGATTGACCACATTGCGATCGACGCTAGACACGCTTCCAGCATCATAGATGTCCGAACTTTCTGAGGAGCTAACATCGACTCGGACCACTACCTCGTTGTAGCCAAGGTAGCACTTCGGGTTTCCAGACCCAAGGCAAAACAAGGAGATGCTGGGAGAAGATACAACGTCGAACGGCTACAATCGCAAGAGATCGCCAAATCCTTCTCCGGCCGAGTTACAAGTAACCTTTCTCGAAGTTCTCTGCCGCCAACACAATGTATCGAAAACCAGTGGCAACATTGCCGAGATGAAATCAGAGAAGCCGCCTCTGACGTGCTGGGTTTTAAGCAGACACCAACAAGGAACCTCTGGTTGGATGAGGAATGTCGGCAGACAAATGCAGCCAAACAACAGGCACGCAAATTGGCGCTGCATATAAGGACGAGAGCTGCTCATGAGCTCTACGAGCAGAAGAGGCGAGAGGAACACCGACTTCTCAGAAGGAAAAAGAGAGGGCATGAGAAGCGTTTGGTCGAAGATGTTGAGAGGTTTAAAAGCTGGAATGAAGTTAGAAAGTATTATGAGCAGGTGAAACGGAATTCACAAGTCCATAAACCTCGAACCGAAGGCTGCAAGGACGAAAGTGGAAACATCATAGTGGAACCGCAGTCAATGCTGAGGATATGGAAGGACCACTTCTGCAGACTGTATAACGGCCACGACGAACCGAATTCCGCTGTCAGGCAGGATGATTCATTCAACACAGACGACGAAAGCCAACAACCCCGTCCTCCCGACTTAGACGAAGTAAAGATTATCATATCTATACTACAGCCGCTGCAGCAGATGGCTTGAGTGCCGAGCCCTTCAAAGTACCTGGAGATAATTTTGTTACGAGCATGTACCAACTTATATGTATGATATGGTCGGAAGAAAGCATGCCCGATGAATGGAACCTCAGTATTGTTTGCCCGATTAATAAAGGAGACCCTCTTAACTGCACCAACTATAGAGGAATCAGCCTACTTAACATCGCTTACAAAATCTTCTCTGCCGTAATATGTGACCATCTAAAGCCCATCGTCAACAACCTGATAGGTCCTTATCAGTGTGGTTTTAGACCTGAAAAGTCCACAGTCGATCACATTTTCACATCACGGCAAATCCTGGAAAAACCCAAGAACATCAAATTGACACCAACCATTTTTTCATCGATTTCAAGGCCGCATATGACAGCATTTACAGGGACGAGCTGTATAGAGCCATGTCTAGTTTTGGAATCCCTGTGAAACTCGTCCATTTGTGTAAGATGACCATGGAAAATTCGCCCTATTCTACAAAGGTTGTTAGCAACTTTACCAAACTTTTCGATGTCATAAAAGGCTTTAGACAAGTTGAAGTGCTGATGATTGACATAGTTAGGAGAACTCAGCGTGCAGTTTACAGGGTCTCCTTTTTTCAGTATACCTTTTTAAAATATACGCTTCTGTTAGGACACCCTAAAACTTTTTTTTAATATGAACAAAAATGTTTTTTAACTTCCCATAGGAAGTTATTGTAATGGGTCCGATTTGTCGAATTGAATATTTTGACGTTTCTCGACGTTTCAAGGTCCCTAGAGTCGAAATAAAAGATTTTTAGAAAGATGCCTGTGCGTGCGTCCGTACGTCTATACGTTCGCGACGTTTTTTTCGTCGTCCATAGCTCAAGAACCAGAAGAGATATCGACTTCAAATAAATTTTGTTATACATATAATAAGTCAGAAATATGCAGAAAGGGCTCTCAAGAAAGTTGCGTGGGTGGCTTTTTTTACTATAGCAGGTTAAAAAAAATTTGAAAATGCTGGTTAAACCTAAATATCTCATGAACCAATGACGCTAGAGACTTGAATTAAATTTTATATTATATATTGTAACGTGATACAAAACAAGTATATTTTTGGAAAAAAATCCAATTAACGGTTTTTTTTTATAAATCAAAAAAATTTGTCACCTCGAAAATGTTACGACTAAAATATGATTTCCTCTTTAAAACAATTTTGTGCAACGAAGAATAATGTTTTTGACATCTGATTAAAGTTTGAGAAAAATCTAATTGACAGTTTTTTTTATAAAAAATAGAAACCTAAAAAAAATATTACTCAAAATTGGTAAAAATTGAATTTCGACTCAAATATCTTTTCAAAGATTTGAGATAATATCTTCTAACTAATTTTAACTTATAAGAAATATTGTTTTCAACATTCGCTAAGATTTCGAGAAAAATCGAATTGACAGTTTTTTGTTTACAAAAAATAAAAACCTAAAAAAAACAATACTAAAACTTCGTAAAAATTTACTTTCGACTCAAGTAGCTTTTCAAAAATTACAAATATTGGCTTCAAACTTATTTTATTTCACAGAAAATATTGTTTTCGAAAATTACTGAATAATTTTTTTTATAAAAATCCAACAGTTCGTTTTTTCATAAAAAAATAAAAGCTACAAAAAATAGTACGCAAATTTGGTAAAAATTGATACAAATAGACAAACATTAAAGCAAGACTAATCGACAGACGGGATGGGAAGTTATCTGTGTGGGTCGCATCCCAGACTCTTTTTTATTTCCTATTTTTGAAATTTAATGCAGTTGTCTTGAAAATCATCCAAAACATTTTACTTCTTGTAATTAAATTTTCTTTTACTAAATTGTGTAAATATTTGTTCACCTTTAACGTTTCCTAGGTTCCAATAACTTCTAACGCATCTTAAATAACTTACTCTCTCGGTATTTTATATGTGTATGTGAATTAATTCATAGCCATATAGATAATATTTCATAAATTATATTTAAATAACTTTACCCCCATAAAATTTCATAAAACTAACCTTTCAAAATACTTTCACAAAACTTCCAAGAATATATCAATTAATATTCAAGGAAACCATTTGAGTACCTCGAATTGCTATAGGAAAAAGTCAAAACAACTAACCAACCAACTTCGTTCATATACATATACATACGTATCTACTATCATAGTATTAAATGTCAACATTTTTACAAAATCCCTAAATTAATTACATATATCAGTGCATAATTCAAGACATCTCATACAAAAATAACTTGCCTCTCAGATAACAAAAACTCATACCCTACTCTAGATTGTTACTTTTCGTCTTGGAAAAGTTCTCGTCGGATCCTGGGAGTTGCTCGAAGGACTTTCTCTTCTTCAAATTGACCATAAGGCACTTAATATCCTTACAACTTCTCAGCCAATTAACATTATTCATGTTTTCTAATTTTTGTTTCTTCTATTTGTTGTTGTTTCTTTATACCTTTTTTGGTTGTTGTTGTTTTGTTTTGAGTTGTTTTTTGTTCGTCGTCGGCGATGGCGGTATGGTGGCGTCTTCGGTCGTCGGACGTCTTGATATTTTCTCCTGTGCCATGTTTTCTAATTTTCCTCTAACTTTCTTATGTATATAGTATATCGAAGTGTTTACATCTTCTCGGTGGCATTATCAAGTTTCTTTGAAACCAAGAGAAGATATCCAATATCGCACCAAGTCAAGTCAAGCCAAAGCAAAGCCAAGCCAAGAGGAAATTCCTTCAGCCATGTTCCGCTGCCGCCGAGCAGCATGGAAGATAGGAACAGAGCAGTAGCATCATTGCTCTTGCATCAACCAAAACTTATAAAGCAGTATCTTCGAGAGCATGTACATTATAGTTATCCCTTAGACTCGTCCTTAGATCCAGTCTATATACATTATACATATGTATACTCATGTATATAATATCATTTTACCTATATATAAAGAGAGAGCACGTTTCAGTTTCCTAGCTTTAACATAGCGTGTTGCTATCGTGCTTGTCCTTATTCTGGGCGGACTAACTCACAAACAAACAAACATGGAAGCTTCGCCAGCATCTCATAATTTCGTTACACACAATTAACAATGCTCTTTCATAATGGAATGAGTGAAAGGATGCGACACAGTTCGAGGATGAGGTGGATGAAAAGGATGAGAATTCTTTTTGCTCTATAGCTTGGATCTAGTAAATTCGAGAGGAAAACGATGACGACGACGAAAAGGACTTTTGCATAGTTTTACACAAACGAAAGTCAATTCCAAGGAATTATGCGCACAGGACATAACCAAACCCGAACCGAACCGTACCGAACCAAAACCATGCCGATGCCCTGCCTGCCTGCCTGCCTGGTATGCCTGCTTGCTGGATAGATGGTAATTTTCTTGATTTATTTAGTTCGGCTCACTAAGGGACTAACGTTGCCTTGCCATCATAGTTCTCCAAGTTTTGTTTCTACGTCTTTTATTAATGGGCTTTTATTAGTTGGTGAATTTAACCAGGGAAATAAATGTTGTCAAGTAGAAAGGAAATAAATGAGAAATGAACGTGACGCATGACAAATATGTATTTCGAAAATGTCAAGAGGGTCATTTACAGCTTACAGCAAGTTCGTGTAAGAATCCCCAAAAACCTTCCAAACTGAAAAATCAATATCTGCTAATGTCGAAATTCCGAAAAACACAAATCCAAAAATATCCAAGCTATAGAACCTCATAAAGTCATTTTAACAAATATAAGAGTCTGGAAAACTCTAAATTCAAAACCAAGTCTAAACTTATGTATTGAAAAGTCTATATCATTTTTAGGATAAACAAAAATTCAAAAAACAATTTAAAACTTAAGACGGTTTTCACATATGGACCCTTTCAAGGCGAAAAACTTAAGGTAGAACTTTTAAGCGAGATAAAGTGTCGAAATCAGTCGTCTCAAGAACCCAGTGTTTATTTTTTCAAAAACTGAACTTTCAAAAAAATTTAATATTACTTAAACCAAACATCTCTGCATTTAAAAATCTAGAAATCCTAAGATCCAGAAAATGCAAAATATGTAAATACTTACATCCAAATTCTGAGCTTTAAAAAATTTCTAAAAATTATAATATTAAAAACACGAAATCGTAAAAACACCAAATTTGAAAATATTACAATTGAGTAATGTTACTTTTCTGAGTACTCAACCTTTTCCATTTGGTATATTTCAACTAACAAATTCCTCACTAATTGAATACTTAATTAAAGTCTTATTTGCAATTATTAATAAGGGTGTGCATTTATTAAGTTTCAAAACTTTAAATTTTTAGTATAAAATTAAAGCATCCTGGTCAAATTCTCAAATTTAAATCTAAGTTTTCCTTCAAGCCAAATTGAGTTTACATTTCTTATACCTTTAGTAACTCAATTTACTGAAGTTCATCATGTATTAAAAATTGTCAAGAAAAGGTCAAGAGTACAAAAGGATATCACATGTTTAGTCAACTGTGGTGTCTTCTCGTCCTTGAAGTTATACAACTATTAGTTGCATATGTATGTATGTATGTATGTATAAATGTAGTTACTGTCATATACTACAAACAAGTTGTTATCGTTGTCTTGAGCCAACTTAAGCTATATAAATATTTTGTAACTTTTGTTGCAACAAACAGTTTGATCGTGATATTTTACGTACCGTACATACAATATACATACCTTTCCTTAACCTTATCAATTTATAATCGACACGGAGCGTTGTTAAGGGAAGAAACTTATAACCTTTAATAGAGATATTTATGTAAGTATTCTTGGGTAATGTCTTACATGTTACCGAGCAAAAGAAGGTGGTACGTGCACCTATGTAAACGAACGACATACGAGTATATAAAAGTATCAACGTATCCTTAAAGTGACTTTATTCATGGGCAAAATGTGAATACCACGAACACCTAGATATCCCTGTGAATAAAGGGATAGGAGCATATTTTAAACGAGGCGAAATAGAGAGTGCAGATTTTATTTTTTCTCATTTCAGCTTTATTCCTTGAACTGTAAAAGGTATTTGGAGCAGTTAGTAAAATTCCTTCGAGAGCTGAAGCGCATATATGCCAAGGTAAAAAGTGAATATATCACGAAATTTTATAAGACATAGTTATATGTTCTATATACGATTATATGAAGGTCCTCTGTGTATCGAAAACTTACTTGAGACGATATTCTATACGGGATTGTACTGTATACATAATAATTATGTTTTATTCAAAAGAATACTGTAATTTAAACTATGTATGTACATTTAAATTTCATTTCGTTCTTGTACTATCCTCGAATATCAAAACCGCCCTAAAATTTCAAGATTACCTTCATATGTGAAGACCAAACATGCAATCTACAGACTTCCCTTGAAATTTCAACATCTCCCCTGGATTTACAAGACCTGAAATCTGCTGACCTTCTTTGAAATCTAAAGACCTCCCTCGATATTTCAAGACAACCCTTGATTTTTTAAGACATCCGTTGATATTTGAAGACGTCCCTTGATTTTTCAAGACCTCCCTTGATATTTCAAGACCACTCTTGATATTTGTGGACCTCCCTTAATTTTGTAAGACATCTCAATTTATTTGAGGACCTCCCTTGATTTATCAACACCTCCCTTGATATTTCTAGACTTTCCTAGATGTTTGAATAGCTCCCTTTATTTTTTATAAACTCCCCTAGAAATCTACAGATCTCTCTTGAAATTTCAACATCTCTCCTGAATTTAAAAGACTTCTTGAAATCTGCTGATCTCCCTTGAAATCTCCAGACCTCCCTCAATATTTCAAGACCTCGATTTTCAAGACATCCCTTGATATTTGAAGACTTCCCTTGATTTGTCAAGACCTCCCTTGATATTTCAATACCAATCTTGATATTTGGGGACCGCCCTTAATTTTGTAAGACATCCCTTTATATTTGAGGATCTCAAGAACCTGGTCTTGCAAGTTGAAGGTCGTTCGTCAGGGGACTTTAACACGTAAGGAAAAACAAGTTGCGAATCACCAACAAGCCTCCGATAATGACGGATTTACTGTTGAGAACCCACGCAAACAATTTAAAAACAACGAACTTCAGAGATATGCAAGTGGAATGTTAGATCCCTTAACAGAGCACGTACAGCCGAAGAAATAGCGGAGGCCCTTGGCTGCTAAAAAGCAGATATCACCGCCATTAAGGAAATGCGATGGAATCGACCGCGAAAAAAGATGATGAGAAGTTGCGATATTTACTATGGTGACTGCTACCGAAAAAATCAACAACGCTTATTTGGATGCGGCTTTGTCATTGGAGCCAAACTTAAGCAACAACTCTTGAGCTGTTAGTGCTTCAACGAGCGCCTCATGACCATCAGCATCAATGCTGATTTCATCAACATTAGCATAATAATATGCCTCCACAGTAGAGAAGGATGACAACATTAAGGATATGTTCTTCGAACATTTGGACAAAACAAATGAGCAGTGTCCTAGTTACGCACTGGGCAAATTTTCAAAAGTCTGTCCACTTACTGGAAAATGCTGATGACATTGACATAATCGGAAGCACTCATTGTGATGTGAGTGAACTTTTGGAGTATTGAGTCAGAGGCGGAAAACAACGTGTTAAGCAATTAATGAGGGCTAAACAAAGTACATGATGTCATCCAGAAAGAACCTACAACATCGACGTCTCGGTCAAATCGTCACCATCAACAGACGTAACTTTGAGGTTGTTAAGGACTTCGTCTACCTAGGCTCCCCTATGAACAAAACAAAACTAGTGCTGAGATCAAATGAAGAATTATATTTGCTAACCGCTGTTTCATTGGGCTAAGAAGGCAATTAAGTAAATAAGCTCTCTCTTGAGCGACTCCTTATTCTATATAAGACCCTTATCATCCCCGTCCTGCTATACGGTGCAAAAGCACTGACTATGACAAAAGCGGATGAAAGAACCTTGAGTCGTTTCGTGAGGAAAATTTTTCGCGTGATCTACGGTCCCGTATGCATAGAAGGTGAGGGGGAAAGAAGATGGAACGACGAGCTGTACGGGCTGTAAAGAGACGTAGACTTAGCCAGAAGAGCAAAAGTCCAACGACTAAGATGGCTGGGTCACGTAGAGCTTGTGGAAACCAATGACCCGGCCCGAAAAGTCTTCGAATCCACACCCACAGGACAGCGCAGTAAAGGAAGACCGCGGATCAGTTGGAGCGCACAAATGGAAAATGACCTCACTCAACATGGACTACGCAACTGGAGACATCTAACTAGGGACCTAGCTAGATGGAGAAGTTTGTTGTTTGAGGCCCTAGTTCACACAGCACTGTAGCGCCACATAAGTAATTGAGTAAGTTGGTAAGGCAACGGCCAAGTCACTGATAAATCATCGTTTCCCATCGATCACCGAAATCAAGCATCAGTGAGCGCGGCTAGTAGACAGATGGGGGACGATTTCAAAACCTATCGCGTGCTTTTGTCATAAGTTCTTTTTGTCTGTTGTTCTTTCTCCTCTGTCCTTCTGTCTTGTATTAATGTCTTGTGTTGTTATCACCTTATATAGTCTAGTCACTCAAGGTGCTGTGTCTCTACTCTGTACATTTTTGTGCTGAGTAGTATGTAATGTAGTAATACCCGTGGCATGATGGATTTATTAGGTGGATAGTGCGTTGGATTGACATGCAAGAGATCTTGGGTTCAATCCCTGCCTGTGGCATCTAAAGTTTTTTTTTCAAGGGTACTGCCTCTTGCGAGGAATTGACAAATTCTTCAAAAGTGTATCTTGTCATTAAAAGTGCTTTCTCAAATTAGCCGTTCGGATTCAGCTTACAAATTGTAGGTCCCATCCATTCCTGTCAACATTACTCGCACACAGGAATGGTTAAGAGTTGTAAATCACTAGGCCCTAGTTATCAACGGACTGTTGCGCCACCTAATTTATTTATTTTAGTATGTAATGTAATTAAGTTGGTATTTTAAGACCTTCTTTTATATTTTAGGGCTTTCCTTGAAATCTTCAAACATTTTTAGACATCACTTCATATTTCTATACATTGCTTCAAATTAAAATATAATCACTCTTTTGCTAGTTACGCTATTATACTTTCATATTTTCGTATTACTTCCAAGATACCTATAAAGTAATCTGCTTATTAATTTAATCACTAAATATTTCAGAGACGATCTCCTATCTACTTTTTTAAATAACTCTTGTTCAACGGTCTTGTATACGTTGCACAGACACAAAGCTTAACAATAATAATAATTATTGCAAGTGTACCTACTTAGTCCTTCATTTTTCTTCGGCTCGGGGCAAAAGGAAGAAAAAAAAACCTAAGGAACCTAGAGATATTCTTCCATAAGCGGATCTTGTAGTTCTTAATAAAATGCAAAAGTAATTAAGTAATTAACAGTTTCATTATAATAGCTAGTCCGTGCGTCGTCGTGCGTTCCTTCGGTCGGTCGTCAATGTCGTCGTTTCGTCCTTCCAATAGAGTGTTAATGGCTTTTCTCTTATGTAAACTACTTCTTCTTTAACATAGTCCTCAAATGCCTCATTACATCAATCGAGCAAGAAACCTCCTCTATACCTTTTTAGTTTTTCTCAAAGAAAAGAATATACACTGAATAAGCAAATTAGTTCTGGTACCTTTCTATATTACTATTCTATTATAGCCTGGCCTCCCCATACCTAAGCTCTAAGCCACCACCTCATCATAGATCCTGCATAGAAAACTAATTAAGAATTGAATGAAGGAATTGAAAAAGCTCAGGCTAAGAAATATAAGGAACACACGTATACAACAACAAAAAGAAAATATTTTTATTTGAATGCAAAAGATGCTTTTGCCCTATCGAAGTGGATTTTATGCACGTTGCATCTGCATCCTGTAGGATTATAAGTAGGTTCATGCACCTTCCAATTTCAATTCGAATTCAATTCAAGTAATTAATTTCCCAACAAACCATGCCATTAAGCATAGCACCACTCACAGTGGTTCAGATCCTCTTGAAAGATGGTTACAAAAGTATCCTTTTGATAGGACCATAAGATCCTTTAGGACTACTAGTAAATCAATTCAAATGGATTGAATCACAATTTGAATCAGAGGTCGCAACGTTTGGAAGTGATAAAAAACACACCTTTATCGATTTTGATTAGAATTTTGTGTACATCTGTTCCACTGTATCACATCAGAATAGAGGCATCTTCTTGGTAATCGTTGTGTTCCTAGGCAGCATCGCGTCGCTAGCGATTTCTTCTACTTCTTCCATTTTTCTTCGAAGCCCAGTCCATAGAATTAAATAGTAACGCAGGATCAGGGAAATTAGAATAAAATTTACATTTTCCTGTGTACTTTTTTTCTTTGTTCTTTATTTTTCTCTTTTCTAGTCCAACATTTTCTATTTGTCCGTTTCGTTAGGGATTTTTCTTGATGATGCACGATGAGCATAAGAACATTTCTTAGATTTGAAACCTGGGTTCATAGCAAATCTGAATGTATAGATAGACAGGTACATAGGTCTTCTTCTTCTTCATCATCATCATCATCATCATCATCATCTACTTCTTCTTCATCCTGATGATGAGATCCTTCCTGGGTTATCATTCCTAAGCTATCTCATAGAGTATATATATATCCTTCTGTCTTTTAAAACAATGACTTTGCTTCCTTCCTAGTTATAATTATTCATTCAAAGTAAGACTCTCTCTCTATTTCTGTTTCTCTATAGCTATGTCCTTGCATATATCCTTTTTTCATACCTACTCTTATAGCATCGAAATTGGGATGAAAGGCGCATTGCTTTTCTACAGGGTACCTTAAAGTGCCAGGAATTGCTTAGCTTAGAGTATATCTATCAGATATCCATAGACGTGGGAGGGGTGTAGTGGTGATGAAGGATGGAAACTTATGAAAATGAAAGGAAACAGAAAGGAATAATTTCCGTTTTCGATTGTTATTGAAATTCACATTTTACATGAATATTCATAGAAAGTCATCGAAAGTTCGTGTCTGTTTTTCTTAAAAATGAAAATTTATACTCTTTTCTCGAATTATTTCTTATTTTCGAAGGATATTTTATTTTGTGCGAGACAATTTCTTGAAGAGGTTAGATTAAGAGAACTTTATTGGTGTGTTTGTAAAAAATTATTTTCACAGACATTTGTTTAAAAAAAAAATAAAAGCACTTGAAAAAACTGAATAACTTCTAAAACTAATTAAGTTTCTCATTAGGTCAATTTACTCAATTTGCAGTTTTAGGTATGCCATTTTGCATATTGGCAGTATGGAAGACTCAAATTCCATCTTCGAAGTGCGGACTTAAAAAATATAAGGAAAATAAAAGTTTATGGCGGTTTTAAACGCTAGACCTTGTTTAGTCGTAGAAAAGTTGACCTCTCCAATACGCGCAAGCTGTTAGATAAGCAAATCTATTTGAACGATGATAGCCAAATAACTTTTTTTTAAAAAATGCTATAAAAACATCGAGTGTAGCTTCGGCTGTGTGGCACGTAGCGCTGTAATGTTGAAACCAAATGCTGCCAATATCCTCCTCTTCAATTTTTGTGAACAAAAATTCGTTCAACAGGCCCGATAACGATCGCCATTGACTGTAACGGCCACTCCTTGCTCATTTTCGAAGAAAAATGGCCCAATTATGCCTCTGGACCAAAATCCGCACCAAACAGTGATTCGTTTTGGGTGCATCGGCTTTTCAATGTATGCGTAAGGGTTTTCTGTGCCCCAAATGCGACAGTTTTGCTTGTTTCCATAATCGCCAAGATTAAAATGAGCTTCATCTGAAAAAGATGCTTTTTTTGGCAAAATCGGCATCTTCTCTACGCGTTGTTCCCAGCGTTGTTCAAGCGTATACAAAACCATATTCCTTCAGCGGAAGGACAAAACTAATTATCTGTCATGAGGTAAGTGTTACCATTCACGAAATAAGCACTAGTTGAAAAAAAACGTTAGATGGCGAACCCTATATTTTAAAATTTTTTATCGAACTTTAAACGAAAGTATTTGGACAGAATTCTTCAAATTTAAAATAAGAAAAATATTTTAGAATGTCAAAAAAATGGCTGAGAAATGACTTTCGCTCATAACCCATTGGTGCCCGCTAAAATGTTCGTATGGAATTTTTTGTAACAAGTCAATTTTTGTAGTACAAGAAACTGTAACAGTATTCAATCAAACGTTTAAGTTTTATCTGTTTTCTGTGGTGATCTGTTCGAGAAGTTAGATCAGTAAAGTAGTAGTTTTTGGAAGGATTTTATTTTTTTTAAGAAACACTGGAGCAACATTTTAAACAACCTATTTTTAAGGCTTAACATTTAATTAACTATCAATTTGCATTATATTTAGCAATTTACTAGCGACTTAAAAATGTTAAACCTTTCTTTTAATTTTGCTAACTAGTACATTGCTATTTCTTACTTTTGACGTATAAGACCTATATGGCAAGTTTTGCATTCGTAACAAATTTCTAACTCGAGATTTTAATCAATCATGACATAACGATGATAGACAAGTCGAAAAAAGTGGGTCCTCCGACTCCGCCCGTCTGCCTGTCTGTTCTGGCTCCTACAGCCCAAGGCATTGGGTACATTGACTTCAAATTTGGAAATTAAAGTTTTGAGCCGAATCGCGTGAGCCTTTTTTTTTCTTTTTTTCTTGAGACTGAAAATAACAGTAGTCCCCATCAAAAATCGAAAATTTGATTTTTTTTAAAAACAAACCGATAGATTTTTTTGTAATTTTTGCTAAAACTGTTTTTCTTAATTTTTTGTTTGTTCTTAATCAAATGCTTTAAATATTGTTTTCTTCACAAGATCTTTTACTGTGTCAATAATTCCATTGTTTTTATTTTTGACTAGAAAAAAAATTACAAATCTTTTTCACGAAATTGAATTATAAAACGTATATTAAGAAGGTCTAAATAACTGTAAACCAAAAATATATTTTAACTAAAATTGAAAAATTTGTAAAAAAAAATGTAGATACTTTAAAATGCCGCTCTAACAGTTTTCTCATACAAATTTTGAAAAATTTAATTTTTTATCAAATTGCGTTTAAGTTTTTGGAAGCAAATAATTTTTGGAGGTATGTACGTTTTCAAATATTAAAATACAGGTGTTATTTTTAAACAGACTCTTTAGGTGCATTTTATTTTTATTAAAAACAGGTATCCGAACACTTCTAAACAATGACAGTTTGTGAAAATAAAAAAAAACAGTATTAGAATAAGATTGGATACTAGCACTCTTTGGTGTTTATGTTGTCAACCAAGAACCGAACCTTGTCAAACCTATACCGAGAGTAAAATTTTCCATCAATACGGTCTTCCAAACGATTTGTTCGAGATTTTAAACATCGTTCTTTTCTACGAAAAGCCGAGTCTTCGAATGTTCCGACAAAATTTTCTTAATTTAAAACAAAACAATGGTTCATTTTTAAATACTCGAATCAGCCGCGTTGTAAATATAAAAAATTAAGCGGGTTTAATTTAGTACTAAATTGAATTTAATTTAAACCGCGGAAATCTTAAAAGTTATAAAACAATGGTAGTTCACGAATTATTAAGAAAAATTACAAATCAACTCTTTTAAGTAAAATTACCAAGACAGATGCCGTATAGATTTAGCAAATTGATAAAAGTTAAAGTAGCCATTTCAACTTTAGCAAAATTTAAAGAGATAGTAGGATGTTAAGATCGTTTAAAGTTAGCTTAACCATTTTTTAATCTCAGTAAATTGCTTAAAATGACTTTTACATTTTACTAAATTGCTTAAAATTTTGCACCAATAACTTTATCTATTTTTGAGTTATTCGTGTCAAAAATTAATATTTACAAGTTTTTACAAATATTTTTGAAAGGTTTTAATTCTTTAAAAAAAAAAAACTGTTCATTCCATTTTTCTAAAAATTTTAAACAGTTCTCGTTTTAATTTTTGCTTAATTTGAACACTTTTTTTAACTAAAACTAATTGAGGGGTGAAAACGGTGTTGTTTTGCCGTGGTTACAGTTTCTCGGTGCAAGCAAGGTATTCTAGTCGAAATTCAATTTTTAAAAATGTTTGTAGAAATTGTTTAAGATTTAGCATTTTTGCAAAAAAGGTGTCAATTAGAGTTTTTTTTTTTAATCCTAGTTGTTAAAAATGCTATTCAACATTTTCATATAATTATTTTGGAGGTTATATCATTTTTTGTCCTTAAAATTATTGAGGAGACAAATATTTTTTGTTTTTTCAGAATATTTAATTTATAAAAAAAGGTAGGTAATTGTTTTTTTACGAACTTATACCAATTTGGTATCATGTCACAATGTATAAAATACATTTTGACTGAAGTAGCTAGCTTAATTTAGATGTTTGGAGTAAACCATATTTTTAATACCTTTAAAATATCAATTACAATTACAATTTCTATACATGATGCATTGGCTTTTTGATAACAACGTGCGTATTTTCCGAGCCCTAAGTTAATCAGTTTTGTTTGTTTATGTCAGAAAAGACATAATTTTAGTACATTTATGTAAAGATATAAGAATATACCTATAGAATAATTTTATTTTGAAGAATTTAGGAGCTACTTAATAAAAAAAAAATAACGTGTTTAATGTTAAAAGAAGCCAAGTTAAGACAAAAATTTTAGAGAAAAATTCACAAAAATCTATCGGTCGTTTTTGAGAAAATTCAGTTTTTGGATGTTTCATCAAAACCTTGACTAATTTTATTTTTGGTCTTAAACAAACATTTAAAGAACACCTTATTCGAATAGACTTACAACCTTTATTTCAAAGTTTGAACTCAATAGAATTGATAGTGTTGACTATAAGGGCGAGAACAGGCAGAAAGAAAAAAATCATCCTTTAAATCTATTTTTCAAAATTGACCTTTAAAATATGAAACATGTTTTTTCTCGTCTTATTTCCTATACCGAAAGTAACACTCGGATTGTTTTTTTGGAAAAACCATCCGGAGAACAGTTAACTAGACATTTATATGAATAAAATTACTACATATGAAGTAAAATTACTGCAGATAAAAAGTAAAGTACGGTTTTCATGGTTGCTTAGCATAAAATCGATCGTTAAATTCTCTACGCGTTGTAGTGATCTTTTTTATAATTAATTGTAAAACTGAATACAAATATAGTTTTGTTTTTGTAAGCTGACTCGACTTAGTTCTTTAATTATACGGAATTAGGCATAAGCTGCAATACTTGGTTGTTATTTTTTTGCAGGAATTTATTACTTCAAAAAAATATTGTGCCATCTGTTACACGCGAAGATCTGCATATAGTTGGATCAAAATCTACGAACGAGTTTAATAGGGTTTTTATCTCATTTAGCTTCAGTTTACAAAATATAAAGCATGAAAACAAATTAAATATAAATTATTCCTGATACTTTTAACATATCCTCTTCAAAACTGTCCATTGGCCTGAATTTCACAAATTTTCTTACAATTTTGTTTTAAATTATTCTGACAAATTGCAACAACTTTTAAATGTAAAAACTGGAATATTGCAGTCGTATTTTTAGAACTCACTCTCACAGTAAATAGAATTGAAAAAAAAAACCACTATTGCTTTGTTAAATTTTAGCATCTGGACCCCACCTTATGAAAAATTTTCCAAAATAAAGCACCAATTTCAATCTCAAATCTCATTACTTACAAGAACTTCAAGTCTGAACCATTTTACCAACAGTTGTTATTATATGCAAAAACCCCTGCTCTCAAGTATTGAATTTTGTATTTGTGGTCTTCAATCAAAATCATTGATTCAATCAGATCTTCCATAAATCCTTTCGCCTGACAAAATCATGTCGCTGTCGGTTGCCAAATCTTTTGCCAACCACTAATGCCACTATAACAATAATTTTTATTGTTTTTCAAAAAATCCCACCCCTATAAACAAGCAAAAGCTATGTAGGAGTAGGATAGTTGGTAACTTCCCTACATAACATCAGACATTCCAACATTATGGGTATAGGATAGGAGTATAGAAGGGGAATGGTTTTCAAATTCAAATATTGTTTGACATGTTTTTCATTACCCGTTATTCTATCGCTTTTGCTTTGTTTTTGTCTTCTTCGTTTTAGATTTTCAAATATCGTGATGGAGGGTGGAATGAAGGAAGCGAGAAAAAACAGAAGGATAACTATCTAGATGTAGTACTTTGATCCTCAAATGACTTTCTCTTAAAAATACGACAGCAGGGACATGAGAATAAAAAAATATATAATTTTTATCGAATCCTTGCCAAACAGGATGCAAACGAAGACCAGGCATTACATCAATTTGGCGGCCCCCATTTGTTTTCTTTGTATTCTTTTTACTTTGGCTAAGTGATGGTGATGGTGAATCCTTGCGGGTGAGTCCATCTGATGATGGAAAAAAGGAGATACCTAACCTATACTTGTTCGTGCAATACTGATTTAACTTTTACCGCTGCAAGAACTGATATAGCAGGATGGGGATATGGAATTACAAATGAAATAAAATGGCACATTGATGCACACATTCCGAATTCGATACGGAATTTCCTCTCATAGAAAAGGACGATGACGATAAATACACTCGTAGGCTAGGCTAGGGCTAGGGCCAGGGCTAGGCGCATTGAGTTACATGTGCTCCTATGTGCAGTTGCGATGATGCATAATTCAAGCTGGAACCTAGCCAAAATTAATTTAAACTTTTGGTACCAAGTCAACATGTATGAAATATTTATAAGAGCCTACATACAAACGTACTTATAGGTATGCCATGCCATGTATAGTACATAACATTCAATGCTGGAGAGACACAGACGCTTGTCCGTTAAACATTTACGCCCTGTGATCGGAATTTCAGTTTTATTTTTCCCAAGAGTTTTATTTTTTGTTTGGTTTACAATTTGGTGACGAATGGAATAATGCTGCACCCTCTGGACCTAAAGAGGTATGGATTTTGGCAGGGGGTATCTGTAGGTAAATTTGGAGCGTTTTTCAGCAGGCAAACAAATATAACAGAAAGGTACATGTAGGTAGGTATTCCTTGGACACATTGAAAACCTTTTCTGCAATTACATTTAGGTTTACCATTTGCAAAGAGAATGGATATGCCAAAGGATATACATAGGCAGTGTATAGGAACGAATGAAAGTTGGCTTTCGAAAATAAGTTCTCAGGCTTTGGAACTGACGGGGAGGAGAAATTTTATGATGATCAATGTGAGTGAACGTAAATGCAAAAGTTTTATACATTCGGATGTGTTTTCTATTGACAGTGAAAGTCATATTCTCTGTGGAAATATTGTAATGTGTCGATATCAATCGAATGGTGATTCCTCATAGGATCATGGGTATAGATATTAGGGACAAATTGAAAGACCATCACGTTCTGATTACGGAGAAATGAAGGTACCAATTTAATCCATAAATTATTGAAGTGAATGAAAATTGCTTCAAAATCAAATTAAATTAAAAAAGGGTTTCTTTTTGTGGCTATATGAAAACGGCTTCCTTACACAAAAATTAATTAAAAACATGATCTCAAAATACAAACTGGAGATCCTTAGCTATCAAAATCACAGAACTTCAGTAAGAATGGTACTGCGGGATACCTTGTTTTTAAGCATTTTTCGGAAGAAAGAGTATATCTTTAAAAAGTTATTAAAGAGCAAGCATTTTGAGTAGAAACATTAAATCTGAACCAAGGAATGAATCATTTTTAAGTTCCCGTAGGAAGTTATTATAATCCGTCCGAATTGTTGAATTGAAAATTTTGACTTTTCTTAAAGTTTCAAGGTCCCGGGAATCTTAATCAAAGGTTTTTAGAGAGATTTCTATGTGTGCATTCGTACTTTCGGAATACTGTTTTTCGTTGGCTAAATCTCAAGAACTAGTGAAGAAATCGACCCCATACCCGGAAACTACAATGGGCAATGTTATTTCAGGCAATGTTGTTTCAGACCAGGAAAGTCAACAACTGATCATATTTTAACGGGCGATGGAAACATTTTTAGAATTCAATATTCCATTATTCCATCTATTTATAGACTTCAAAGCCACCTATTACAGCATAGCCTGGGTAGAACTGTATTAACCCATAAAAAAATTTCGGCATTTCAAATAAACTGATAAAACTATTTAGAATGACCATAACCGACGACGTTTCAAGCCAAGTTAAGGTATCCCGATTCATTTCCAGACCCGTCAACATTTTCAATGGGTTTCGACAGAAGGATGGGAACGGATTCTTCAATCTGGTGTTGAAGAAAGCGATCCGAGGCTCTGAAAAATCTTACCAGAGAGACAATCGTCAACAAGTCCACACAACTGCTACCTTACACAGATGGCATTTACATCTTTGGAAGAAGGCAATAAGTTGTACAGAACTATTTTATTCAAATCGAGCCATCAGTTAAAACGTGGGACTGCACATAAATGCCGAAAAAACAAAGTACATTGTGGCTTCTTCTGTGGGAAACGTTGGAAACACAACAGCAATAAATGTAGGTGATCACGAATTTGAAGTGATCCAATCATTCCCTAACGACTGATAATAACATAGAAGAACAAATACTCGGGCAATTTCGTTTCCGATTCTTTATTTCAATAAAAAAATATATTTTTGTGATCGCAGAAGATCACAATCAACAATTAAATAAAACGCATTCAATGTATTTTAAACTTAATATTATTTATTAAATCAAAGCTTCAGATCCCTTACCACTGGTGGGGGGAAATCTTAGGCTATACGTAGAATGACAACTGTGAACTGAACTCTCATTGATCGATGAAACCCTTTTTATACTTATAAAATGTTTACTTAAGCAAATCTATCTTCGGCTGAAGATCGTTTGCTTTCCTTTGTCTTTTATTATTGCTGACACAAGAATTCTTTTAGAATTATTTAAGATGCTTTGGGCACACAAGTTACTGAAGGCAAAAAGTGCTGATATGGTATTTATAATATCGGATATCATCATCCGCTTATGAAATGAAATTATGAATCAATGTGTGAGCATTACATTTTTGTTTATATAAAGATATTTATAATATCGGATATCATCATCCGCTATGAGATGAAATTATGAATCAATGTGTGAGCATTACATTTTGTTTATATAAAGATACTTTGTTATGATAGGGTGCTTAATATTATTACAAAGTTATGTGAGGGTGTTCTGATAATGTAACCCCTCCCCCCTTAAGTTTGATGCTCTCCTGAGTATCTATAATTCTATTTTCAATTTTAAATTTATGGGTTTCTCGACGTTTAAAATATAATAATAAAATTGCAATTATAATAATTATGATTGCTATACTAGTATATGATATAACATGTTTTATATTGTTTTGGTATCTTATTGCTTGCAATTCTTTCAAATTTTCAATTTGATTTATATGTATATCTTCTAATGTAACATTAATTTTTGTAATGTTTAATGTTTTATATAATGGAATTATAATATTTTGTTTAAAAGTTTCTTTTCGATTTATATATAAAGTTGCATTTATTTTAATGTTACAATCTTTAAAATGTAAAAGGTTATTCTTAATAATTTTATATTCAATATTGTTACAATATTCATTTAGACTTGTTTCTACTAAGTTTTTTGTTAATACAAGTCCATCTTCTAATTCTATTAATTCTTGATCTTTATTTGATCTTATCTTACAGTTTTCATATTTTGTTTTATATAGGTTTTGAATACATATTGGACTTTTCTTTAAATGTTTAAGATATTTAATTTCATTGTTTTCATATAATGTTTTGTTACAAATTATATAGTTGTATTTTGATATTTCGACTTCAAGTCCTTGATCGTTTGGTATAGGTAGAATCATTATGTTTTCACATTTATTTGTAAATACTGGTATTTTTAAAGCAAAAACTAATTTGTTATTTCTAGTTAATAGGCTGCTCTCAATATATTTTAATTTATTAATGGTTATATTGAATCGTTCATTTTCTTCTTTAGTTAGGATATTTCTCCCTAGAATTCCTAATCTTGAAAAGACTACATTGTCTTGTAATTTTTCTATTTCATTGTTTAACAGCATTATATCTGTATTTATTTGTAATGATAATATGCTCTTAGCTAGATTTTCTTGTTTTATTTCTGTGGAATTAATAAAGTTTCTTAATATATACTGGTGTTTGTTTATACGGTCTGCCATTGTTTCTAATTCTGTTTGGAATTGCGTATTTATACCTATTTGTTTATTTAATTCTGTCATAGCATTCATATTGTTTTCTTCAATTATTTTTAAATGATTCTCAATCTCTAATCTTTCATCATTATCCATCACTACTTTGATATTTATATTTTCTTTTGAAATGGGTTTTATGTAATTTTTTATTATTTGCATAATATTTATTATCAATTTTTTCTACCTTGGTCTTCTTATATTTTGCAGCTATCTTCTTTGCTGTTTTTACTACGTCAGCTTTTACGTAAACGTCTTTAAATCTGGTTCAATAAAATCTGCTTTATTTTAATTTCTTTTATTAATATTATTTTCTTTAATTGTTTGGATCCTTTTTCCTATCTCTTCTAAATCTTCTACTTTTATTTTGTTTTGAATAAAATCCATAGGTTTTCTTAATATTGTTGAATGGATTGTACAATTATATATACTAACTGCTTTTATTACTTTTTCTCTTAGGTTTAATATGTTCTTTTTCTCTTCTTGTGCATTATATATTCTTATATGTTCATTAAGTGTACCATGCACTCTTTCTACATCTGAATTTCCTGTCTTATGATTTGGGGTTATGAGTTTTATTTTAATTCCTTCTTCATTGCAATATTCTTTAAATGCTAGGCTATTAAACTCATTGTCGCAAACTATTTCTTGGGGTTTGCCTAATATAGAATTTCTAAGTTTAAGTTGCTCGATAATTTTATGAGTGTTTCTACTAGCTATGGGAAAGGCTGTCAAATGCTTAGTAAATTTGTCTATAATTGTTAAAAAGTAAATATCTTTACTTGGAATATAAATGTCCATGTGTATTAGCTCGTTTGGCTTAAGTGCAGTTTTGCTCATTTCAAATTTTTATTTTTTTTGGACTTCTATCATGTTTTGCTGTTTGACATACAGTACAATTGTTAATGTATCTTCTTATTATTTCTCTTAATTTTGGAAAATAATATTCATTTTTAATTTCAAGATATGTTTCTTGTATTCCTCTGTGATTAAATTGTTCATGAATCCTTTGAATGAGATTCAACGCATCGTCTGTATTACTTAAATCTTTTAAAAGAGTAATGCATCTCAGTAATTTTAGCTTACTTTGATTGCTGTAAAGCTCAACATATTTTTCCTGAATTTTGCAAAATAAAGTATCACTTGGACAATATACTGCCACATTTCCGTGATCAGGTAAAAATTCCTTTAATGCTTCAGTAAAATATTCACCTATATCTTTTGATTTAATAGTGAGTCTTCTTATACCTTTATATATATATTTTATATCTTTACCTTCATTGTCTGACTCTATAATTTCTATTTGATGCTTAAACATATTTGTAGGTAATTCTGAAATTCCTATGTGATCATTTCTTTCCTCTGTTCCACTATGAATTGTGGCTAATGTTGAATCTTCATTTCTATTGACTGCGTTTACTTCGAGTCTACTAAGATAATCTGCTACGCGATTTTCTTTTCCTTTTAAATATTCAATATCAAAATCATATTCATTTAAACTTATTTTCCATCTTTGGAGTTTTGAGTTTGGTTCTTTAAGGTTACTTAACCAAATTAAAGGTCTATGATCAGTTTGTATTTTAAATTTGCGACCGTAAAGGTATGGTCTAAAATATTTTGTTGACCAAACAATACTTAATAATTCTTTTTCAATAGTGCTATATCTGCGTTCATGTTCATTGAGGGTGCGAGATGCATAGCATAATGGGTGATTTGATTGTGAAAGGACTGATCCGATCGCATAATTTGATGCATCAGTTGTTAACACGAATTCCTTTGTATAATCAGGATATTTTAAAACGGGGTCATTAGATATGAGCAATTTAAGTTCTTCAAAAGCTGTTATATATTCTGGGTCTTTAATATTTATCTTTGCTCCTTTCTTAAGATATTTGGTCATAGGTACTGCTACCTTTGAATAATCTTTAATAAATTTCCTGTAATAACCTGTTAGACCTAGAAAAGATTTTATTTGTTTTGTTGTACCAGGAATAGGTATTTTTTCAATTGTTCTTATTTTTTCTGGATTTGGCTTAATTCCGTTTGTAGTAATAACGTGCCCTAAATATTCGGTTTCCTTGCTAAAAAATTTACATTTATCTATTTGTATTTTTAAATTGTGATTGTTAAGTTTTTTAAATACTTTGTTAATTGAGCAAATATGCTCCTCTAATGATGTACTAAATATGAGAATGTCGTCTAAATAGACCACACATATTTTTCCTACAAGTCCTTCTAATACGTGATTAATCATTCGTTGAAAAGTTGCGGGGGCATTTTTTAATCCAAATGGCATCCGATTAAATTCGTAATGACCGTTTGCTGTTGAGAAAGCTGTTTTATACCTATCTTTAGGATTCGCCAATATCTGATGGAAACCTTTCGCTAAATCTAATGTGGTAAAATATTGGGATCTTCCCAATTTACTAAAAATGTCTTCAATGTTTGGAATAGGAAACTTGTCTTCCACGGTTACTTCGTTAAGTTTTCTATAATCTATAACAATTCGCCATTTCTTAAGTCCTGAATTGTCTATCTTTTTGGGTACAACCCAGATAGGAGCATTATATGGACTGTTGCTTTCTTTTATTATGCCTTGATCTAACATTTCGATTATTTGTTTATCGACTTCTTTTGTATGTACTTCTGGATATCTATATAGTCGTGAATATATTGGTTTATCACTTTTAGTTTCAATGTTGTGTGTTACTTCTTTTACGTTAGTTAAGATATCTCCTTCGCTATAGAATAATTGTTTATTATTTTTTAATATTTGATTCAGAGCTTTCTTTTCTTCTTTGTTCATATAATGTTCAGTTAGTTTATCAGTTAAATCTTGTAAAACTACATCAATACCACATAAATCTATTTGTGTATTTGATAATTCCTGAATGTATCTATCTAAAGGGTATTCCTTTGGTTTTGTCATTAATGGGATAATAGTATTTTTTATTTTCAAAGTATGTGTATAATATGATATTTCAGCTTCTAATGGTATAAGGACATTATTTCCTAAAATTCCGTCAAACGAACTGTTTGTAATTGGTGTAATTAAAAATTCCATGGTTGATTCTTTTTTATTAAATTCGATTGGTAATGGTAAAATTATTTTTGAATTTATTTGATTTTCATTATATAATGCTTTAATTATAACTGGTTTGTCTAATTTACTTTCATAATGTCTTGGAAATATATTTTCTTTTAAAATAGATGTAGCTGCTCCTGTGTCTACTAAAAATCTAAGTTTTTTATTAAGAATATGAACATCTATGCAGGGTAATGGTCTGTTGAGGCGGGTGTTTGAAAATTTGCTGTATTTTGAGTAAGGTGATCTATTTCCATTGGTTCTAGATCATTTTTTTTATTTTGTGTAGCAAATGGATTACGATTATTATTAGAATAATTTCCACTTCTATTTGGTTGCCTATAATTTCGTTCATTTTGGTTTCTATAGTTTTGATTATTGTTTCTATAAAAGTTTTGACCTTTATTATTGAAATTCCTATAGTTATTTGAATTTCCTGATTCGTTTTTGTAATTTCTATCAAGTCTTTGATTTGTATTGTAATTATTATATTTTTTATAGTTTTTGTCGTTAAAATTATTATTGTTATTTCCAGTTCTATAGTTTCGAGTATTTCTATCATTATAATTATTTTCTTCTTTTGTCCAATGACAAGATTCTAATTTATAAAAAGCTTCACTAAGGGTTGTTATGTTATGATTGATTATTATTGAACTTGCGTTCGGGGGTATTCTTTCACAAAATTTAGATAATAATGACGCTTCATTATTGAAAGGATTGTATTCATCCGGTTTATTTTCAGATAAATAATATTTATTATTTAGTCTACAGAGGATTTCTGAGAATGTATTATATAGTTGAGAAATGTTTTTTTGAATAAACTTTATCTGCTAGTTCTTTTAATTTTAGAAAAGATTCTTTCTCACCAAAATTCTTTACTAGAATATTTTTTATATCTTGCCAATTATTAGGGTCGCCACTCCTTAATACTACCTCTAGGGCGAAATCTGTTATTTTTGATTTTATTTCACTCAATATAAATTCTTGTGAACCTTCGTTATACAAACTACATGAATTTATTACAAATTCTGCTTTTTTAATAAATATAATAATATTACATGATTTACCATTAAAATTTGGTAAATTCTTTACTAATTTTAAGGGGTCGATATTTATTGTAGCCATTTTTACCTTATTTTCAATTTTTTCTTCTGCTTGCTCAATTTCTTTTGATTGCTGGATTGCTGCAGGATCTGTTGATTTTGAAGTTTTTTCTTCCTCGGTATTATACGTTAACGCAGCTGGTTTGTTGTATGGTGTATATTTCTTCATTTATCGAACACGTTGGGGCTTTCGACTTGGACAATTTTGCCACGTACAGTTGTTCTTCCTTCTTTTTATTAATTTACACTTTTTAAAGTAATGTCATATATATTTTTTTAGTAGCACTTTTCACTTTTTATTTGTCTTTAATTTTATTTTGTTGAAGTTGTTTTCTTCTCAACTTTTGCTGAATTGATCTAATATATGTGGTTCCTTTACTTGCGGGGCCTCTGCTCCCTTTTGAAGATTTATTTTTTCTGGTTGCATTTAGTAGCACTTTTTGTTAATTTTAATTTAACACTGAGTTCACTTTCTGTATGCTTCCTTTTGAAGATTTCCTTCTGGTTGCATTTAGTAGCACTTTTTGTTAATTTTAATTTAACACTGAGTTCACTTTCTGTATGCTTCCTTTTGAAGATTTCCTTCTGGTTGCATTTAGTAGCACTTTTTGTTAATTTTAATTTAACACTGAGTTCACTTTCTGTATGCTTCCTTTTGAAGATTTCCTTCTGGTTGCATTTAGTAGCACTTTTTGTTAATTTTAATTGTTTTATTAGTCAAGCATTCTCTCTATGAGACTTTGTAAAATTGTCCTTTCGGATCTTGATTTACGATGCTTTTCACTGAACAAAATATATATTTTTATTTTTCACTGTCCTATAGCACCATTTAGTAATTTTACTTTACCGGTACTAACTATTTTATTTAGTTTTAGGACGATCCCGAATTAAACTTTTAATAAAGTAAGATTCAATATATTTCGATCTTTCGAGATCCTACCGACTGCGCCAATTTCGTTTCCGATTCTTTATTTCAATAAAAAAATATATTTTTGTGATCGCAGAAGATCACAATCAACAATTAAATAAAACGCATTCAATGTATTTTAAACTTAATATTATTTATTAAATCAAAGCTTCAGATCCCTTACCACTGGTGGGGGGAAATCTTAGGCTATACGTAGAATGACAACTGTGAACTGAACTCTCATTGATCGATGAAACCCTTTTTATACTTATAAAATGTTTACTTAAGCAAATCTATCTTCGGCTGAAGATCGTTTGCTTTCCTTTGTCTTTTATTATTGCTGACACAAGAATTCTTTTAGAATTATTTAAGATGCTTTGGGCACACAAGTTACTGAAGGCAAAAAGTGCTGATATGGTATTTATAATATCGGATATCATCATCCGCTTATGAAATGAAATTATGAATCAATGTGTGAGCATTACATTTTTGTTTATATAAAGATATTTATAATATCGGATATCATCATCCGCTATGAGATGAAATTATGAATCAATGTGTGAGCATTACATTTTGTTTATATAAAGATACTTTGTTATGATAGGGTGCTTAATATTATTACAAAGTTATGTGAGGGTGTTCTGATAATGTAACCGGGCGTCTGTTCAAAGCCAACAGAACCTTTTTAAGCCTTTTTAATTTATGGAAATTGATCCAAAACTTGGGTTCTTATTCAAAGACCCCTAAACATCTAACCAGCGGTTGAGAAAAAAGTCTTGAGGAGAATAGACGTCCCCATTTGTGAGGAACAACAATTCCGGAGGAGGTTCAACGATAAGTTATACTAAATACGAAGCTGATAAAGCTTAGTAGATTCTGATGGATTGAGCGCATAGCATGCATGAGAGAAAAAGATCTCTCCTAAAAAGCCTCCGCTAGAAGAATGGCGTAAGCCAGGACCGTTGAAAAAAATGTTAAACGAAATATAAAATTATTATATTTCTGTTTTTTTTTTTGAAGAGGCATGGAATTTTGTTTTACATAAAACAGAAAAGGTTCACAAAAATTAAAAACATTTTGGCCTTATAACTTCCAAATTCAAGACATTTAATGTAGACTTTTCCATTACTTTTTCGGGTATAGCGGGTCTTATTTTGTCAGCAGTAAAACAGAGATTTGACGTTTGACCTTTACTTGGAATGAAATGGTTTCTAATAGGAACCTCATCAGCAGAAAAACGACCAATTAAACCATAAATATAAGCACCATCGCTAAACAATGGTCGTGTTCTATAAGCTTGGCGAAGAAAGCAAGAATTTTGAAAATAAGTTTCCATAGTAAACATTAAGTATTCTGAAAAAAAATTCAAATACACATATCGGACATTTAAGAAAATTGAAATCTTCTATTAAATTCAAATTTTTAGAACAGATTTTCTTACATTCTTACATTTGACGTTGCTTTTAATGCAAGTGTTCTATACCAACCTCAGCATTCACGCTAAATTCTAAACAATTTAAAAGCTTAGCCCTTAAGAATACGTTGCTTAAAATTTAGCACCACTCCTTGAATCTCTGAGCGGGATTGGTTTAATATTATTATTTTTTTGAAAACGCTTTTGTCTAGAGTATTGTTGACTCCATAAAGACACACAATTTAGTACCTTTAAGACATATTTTCTAAGTAATTTAACTTTATAACGACAACTACTCGTTATCGTTTGAATTTTAATAATATTCGTTTAAAATTTGAAATCGATGATTTGTATTCAATCAGACCCTCCCACAACATGATGAAAAAGTTTTATCCAACTTGACGAACCTAAGAGCAAACAAATCAATTTATAGAAAACAAAACAAGTAACAAAGCTAACATAATTTAATCGAACCCTGGTAATTGGGTGATAGGTACGGTGATAAGTATGTTTCAACGTACCGCCCTCGCCTTTGCCCTCACCAGCAACATCATAAAATGCGTGTAAAGCTATTTTGTTTATCCTTTTAACATAGCACAGGGAGCGTGAGACGAGCTTTAGGTAAAACGCGCGCGTCCATTACTACAGCTAAATAGGTATAGTCCTTGCGTTCTTATAGATATAGCTACCTATACTATCACCCTTATTCGTTTATGGATTATGGATCGTGCGACAAATTACTGTTTGTCCGGAAATTTAATACCGTTCGTGTCGTTACCCCAAAGCGTTCGTTTGCATCTCTCGCACTTCTCTGTGCTATTTGCAATTTGAACTCAGCAATAAACCGAGATGAATTTCAAATTAATAATAAATTTTGATGAATGCTTTGAGCGCGGATGATGGCCTGGGTCTGGTTTTTGGTACTATGGTTAAGGTTATGGCTTGCTGGCTGGATGGCTGGCTTGGTTGAATGGAATGGAGGGCTACGTGCGTCGCTCGTTCGTTCTATGGTTGTCGCGTCGTAGTCGTCGTCCTGGATGTTTCCTTTTTAATTTTGTTGGAATGTGTTTGTTTGCACTTTTTTTTTAAATTTTATTTTAAAAAGTTTGAAACTGGGTGTATTGGTTTGGCATATCGATAGCAGTGATTTCTTGTTGATTTAACGGCGGCGGCGGCGGGCGTGGGTTCGATACTGGCGTTGTTGGTATGAATTTTAAGGTGAATATTGTTTCCATTTTGGTGTAGAAATAACATCGTAAGGCAGGAAGCAATTAGGTTTTTAATTTCTAAAGTTATTTTCAATTAAAACATAATATGGCAATAATAACATCAATGTAATAAGATATAACCTAAAATGTTTACATATTGGGTTATTAGGATTTAATAATGTGATACATGATACCAAACGAATTCTGGAAAAAGAAGCAAATAAATATGTTTTTGTGAATGAGTTGATATTTTGGAGATTTGCTCGTAAAGTGTGTTTTTTAGAGGTTCATATATAAAGTTGAAATAGAATAAAACAAAGCAGATTTTTTTAATTGAAATTATATTTACTTTATTCGAAAGATGATCTTTTGGCAATAAAATTCCTGTCATACGGCGGCCATGACTTTTGTATACGTAGTCTTTTTTGAATGTCGAATTTTCAATGACTTTTTCCAACATTTTTGCCCGTATATCGGCAATAACGTAACGAATGTTGTCATATAAGATGGTCAATCATTTCCTGATTATCAGAATAGACTAGTGACATTACATTTCCCCACAGAAAATAGTCAAGCCAATGGTCAAATTCACTGCTCCTTAACGTGAAACTATGTGATTTGCAAACGCTTCCTTCCATAAATTATTTGTGGAGCATATGGTATGTATGACATGTTGTGCATAAAATTGGAGATTTTTATCTCTTCAAATATACGACAATTCTAAGGGGTTTTTGTGTGAAATTTTACACTCGCAGGTTAAGGCAGCTGCTTGCCGAATTTACAATTGAAAATTTAGAATGAAACAACAACAACTTGTGTGTGCTACCACCAAGTTTTGGCTGGAGTTATAGCTATTTCACGGGGGCCAACCCGATCATCAGACTCCTTTAGTGGTGCTTAATCGCTTTTTGTTCAATTTAATTTTTGAAGAACTTTTGCCCGAGCTGGGCTTGAACAAGCGACCTAGCGTGTGAGGAGCTAGTGCACTACGCACTACGCCACCGCACCCACATGAAAGTTGTAAGCCAATTACAGGTTTTTTCGTTCTATCGAACCATACTGAACCGATTAGCATTTTTCTAAGTACACACAAGTAATTGTTGTTGTTTTATTCAGGTTCTTTCTATTATCTCCTCTCTTTTTCATAAGCCAACAATTCGATTGGATTCGTATGAGGAGGGAGATGATGCGAAAGAGTTTGACGCTGGTCAAGATTTTTAATTTTTTTAACAATTTTAAGGGGTTTTTGTGTGAAATTTTACACTCGCAGGTTAAGGCAGCTGCTTGCCGAATTTACAATTGAAAATTCACAATTCTGTTTGACAGTTGACAAAATGGACGCCAGTGAACATAGTATTACAAACTTAAGGATCTATCTATATCTCTAAAAACATACGTTATAAAGGGTGGTTTTTTAAAAGCTATAAGAACGTTTAAAAAAAAACAATTCAGAAAAATGCATAAAATCTTTATTTTAATCGATAGTACGGTCCATATAATTTAATGTTTAAAGATTTCATGCAAATGTTGACCTTGACTGAGCCTCAAATGGTACATCCGTTTAGTCCAATTTTGGCATACTCTTTCCAACATTTCGGCCGGTATCTCACGAATAAATGCTTCAATGTTGTCTTCCAATGCGTCAATGGAAACGGGCTTGTCTGTATAGACCTGAGCTTTAACATAGCCCCACAAAAAATAGTCTTAAAGCGTTAAATCGCAGGATCTTGGCGAACTCGTCTCTCAATAAGTCCATTGTTGTGCGCGCTGTGTGGCATGTGGCACCGTCTTGTTGAAACCACATGTCATGCAAGTCAAGCTCCTGCATTTTGGGCAAAAAAAAGTTGGATATCATCTCACGGTAGCACTCACCACTCACAGTTACGTTACGTTTCGCATCATCTTTGATTAAGTACGGTCCAATGATGCCACCAGCCCATACACCGCAACAAACTGCGACTTTTTCTGGATGCATTGGTAGCTCTTGCAATGCTTCTGGCCGATATTCACTCCAAAATCGATAATTCTGCTAATTTACGTACCCATTGAGACAAAAATGAGCTTCGTCGCTGAACACAATTTTTCGGTAAAAAAGTGAATCTTCGGCCAACTTTCCAAGAGCCCATTCACCAAAAATTTTACGTTGCAGTAGGTCGTTCGACTTCAATTCATGCACCAGCTGTATTATGAAAGGCATCACATCTAAATCCTTCCGCAAAATTTTCAACGTTGTTGAGTAACAGAGGCCCAATTGCTGCGAACGCCGACGAATCGATAATTCATGGTCATCATTAACACTGTCCGATACAGTTGCGATATTTTTTTCAGTTTGCACTCTACGTAAGCGTGTTGGTGGTTTAATGTCCAACAATGTACATTTGGTGCGAAATTTAGTCACAATAGCACAAATAGCTGCTTCAGTGGGTCGATTAAACTGACCATAATATGGAAGAAGCGCGCGATGAACTTTCTTAACAGAGCACGCATTTCGATAATAAAATTCAATGATTTGCAAGCGTTGTTCGTTTGTAAGACGATTCATGGTTAAATTACAGACCAAACTGAAGATGTTTGACAGTGAAACAAAACACTAAACGCGTGCGTCAGCTGTCTAAACCAGTGTTGCCAAAAAGATAATAGCTAAAAAATCATCCTTTGCATACAACTTTTCGTCTACTAATATGCCTCTTCGTTAAATATTTTCTTCGCATGTAATTAGGGAATGACGAAGTGACTTAATTTATATTTCGTGACTTGAAAAATCAATGATTGTAAATTTAAATTGTTTTATTTTTAAATAAATCAGAGAGCACACAGAAAATCAACCTTTTCACAGTTTTGACAGATTTCAATTTGTATCAATCAGGGTGCATGTAATCAGGGTTCTTCTTCAAATGATACGAAATCAAAAAGAGTTCTTCTACAAAAAGTTGATAAAAAGGATCGTTTTCATTTGACTCTTAAACAGCTTTGAAAAATAGTTAGTGCTGCTAGAAATGTTTTTTTTTTAATGCAGTACTAGATGAAATAAAGCACTACACAAGTTTGTGCAAAATGGACTACCTCGTCGAGAATATGACTCACCAGTTCCACATTTCAAGCGCTTTCCTGAGGAGAATTTTGCCTAAAAACCAAAGATAATTCGCTTACAAGTTCCAACTGAATCAGAAATTCAAGTTCTGGCCTTAGAATAGCTTGCATTAAAATATAGCTATTCTACGAAATATCACCTTTTCTTATGAGGGGCATTTTATCATCTGGTCATCTTTGTTAACAAATTAAATTGCACGGAAAAAAGCACGTTATTATCAAGTGACCAATACCGAGTGTTATGACACACAGTCCATGAAACTATCGATATTTTGCTAAACAAATTCTATACTACACTGCTCCTCTATCACCCTAAACCTGCGACAGTAAAACGTAACAGATGCATTGTAAATATATGTATATGGTGAAGGGTTTGACATTCACCTGACTTTAATTAACAGTGACTTTTAATAGAATAGTTTATAGAAGTGAAATTTCAACTCGATACCAAACTCAAGTACATTAAAGGGACAGACTTCCAAGCACAGCTATTACTAGATTACAGGACCGTCTCGCAATTTTTGGTTCCCAAATAAGTTGACAACCCATTTCCTTGCCCCCGTTTATTCCACCATCCAATTCTTCTAACTGATGTACAAGATAGACAAGGCTTACGCTGACTGATTATTCTCTAGTTTACTGCTTGGGGCAGGGAACGTATTACGGAACGATTATTCTATGGTTAATGTCTAAGAGTAACTCGGATAAACCTACCGTCGTCGTGGCTAGTGCTCTGGTTTCCATTCTCTATAAACTTAGTTAGGGACAGGTCACATTGTCCGTACCGCTGCTAGTCTTATTAAACTATATTTTTTTTTCACTTAGCTTATGTATCATTCAACAGATAATTAATTTTATCCTTCCACTGAACGAATATGGTTGTGTATACGCTTGAACAGCGCTTAGAGAAGATGCCGATTTTGCCAAAAAAAATCATCTTTTCAGATGAATCTCATTTTGATCTTGGGGGGTATGTAAACAAGAAAAATTGTCGCATTTGGGGCACAGAAAACCCGCAGGCATACATTGAAAAGCCGATACGCCCAAAACGATTCACTGTTTGGCGAGGATTTTGGTCCAGAGGCATAATTGGGCCATTTTTCAAAAATTAGCAAGAAGTGGCCGTTACAGTCAATGACGATCGTTATCGGGCCATGTTGAACGAATTTTTGTACACAAAAATTGAAGAGGAGGGTATTGGCAATATTTGGTTTCAACAGGACGGTGCTACGTGACACACAGCCGAAGGTACACTCCATGTTTTGCGCCCTGTTTCAAAAAAAAAGTTATTTGGCGGACCCTATAGATGAAATGTCGTGTTATCATAATTTAATAATTCCTTTTAAAGAATTTGCAAAGAATTTTTAATCTAAGCCTTAAGAATAAGACAGTATATAAAATATGTTTTAACCATTGAATGATTACGATTTGAAAGAAATAAAATTGGTTAAAAATTGGCGTTTCGAAAATCTAAGGAAGTTTTTTAATTCCCAGAAACCCTAGCTTTGTTCAAAGGAAAATAAAAACATTTACGATCAACTTAAAAAATTTGGACTTTATTATGATAAAGTCAATTTCAGCAAAAGTAATAACTGCCAGATTTATATCTTCCTATTCTTTTCATATGAAAATATTACTTAACTAAAATGTTAACTGTTCATTATTATTTTCAAAGCTATGATATTTATTTTGAGTATTACTAAGTTTACTTAATTTAAATTCTGACTAAAAACACTGTTTTGTAAATTAAACCTAAATGATTTAATTTGTTTTCTCTTATAGTCATTTTATCAAATAAAATTAATTAATATAATTATTATTGAAGTGAAGCATAGTGTCCTTATTTTCTTCCACTTTCTTCATATAGCACGTTATGCCATTTAAAGAACTCCTTTTAGAGTCTGCATTGTCGTCTCGGATAAATTTCATATTTTTCAGAGTTCTGTATTAATTTTCCGTTAAAATTAAGAAATACGAATGTAAACTACTCTCTGAGGACATTCATTTAAATTATACCTCTGGCAATAATAAATAGCATAGTGATTATTCAGGCGGTGGTGTTGGCGACGATGATGGTGGGAGACGCTGTATATTCGACTGGATTCAACGACGACGACGATGACCGAGTCATTATGCACACATACATATACCTACACACCTATATACAGAAACATCTTTTAGTCCTTGCAACATCCAGAACAAAGCTAGCAATATAGTGGCATCCTTATATCCCGTATACTGTCAGTTCTCTGAATAATGCTGAAATTATTTTAATTGAAGTCCTTGTTAAGCCATTAAAAGGCATTATCCTGTATCGCTGCGCACCGCCGCTCCGGCCGCCGCTCCGGCCGCCGCTCCACATTACTCGCTTTGCCATGCCATAACGTCGCCTTATTCTCGGTTCTTTCGGATAGGTATATAGAAAAGAGTCAGAGTGCCTCTGCAACAATTTCCGTCTTTTTGCGCGTTGATGCCGTCATAAGAAATTAATCTCGTTAATTAAAATGCCGGACAGGCGACATAATAAGCTTTTCTCTGCACCATCATCATTATCATCATCATAATCATCGCATAGCATTATGATGTGAAATAGCCCAAGAAAGAAAACAAACCTTTGATAACTTTGAAAATTGAAACCATCAGTATTTTCAAAGAGATATAATATGTACACTATACAAGTACAACAACAACAACTGCTCTTTGTGTTTTTTGATATTTTTTTCTTGGTTTGATGAATTAATAAACTTTGACCAAGGTGTAAGTTTTGAGGTATAAATTTTTAAGTTATCATTGTTCCAAAAGGTGCACTGCACCCACAACGATAAATATCAACAAAATTAAAATTTGTAATCTTTTGTGAATACAATCTTTTATAAGTAAGTAACATCCATTACTTACAAATTTTCACGTTTGTAAAATTATAGTAGGGTATGGTCACAGTAGTACCCGTGGAATGACTGTCATGCCAGAGGTCTTGCCTATTTCATTTAAAGTTTTTTCACGGGTACTGCCTTTTCGGAGGAATTGACAAATTCTCAAAGAGTAATTCTTGTCCTGAAAAGTGCTTTCTCAAATTAGCCGTTCGGATTCGGCTTAAAACTGTAGGTCCCCTCCATTCCTGACAACAGTACTGGCACACAGGAATGGTTGAGAGTTGTAAGTCACTATAGGCCGTAGTTCTCAACGGACTGTTGCGCCACCTAATTTATTAACTTCCCATAGGAAGTTATTTTATTTATTTTATGGTCAACATATGGAAATATTTTTAGAAAAATTTAGTTGACACCTTTTTAGAAAATTACAAAAACCAATTAGAAATTGGCTTAACTTTTCGAATACCTTGATAAGAAACAGTGTTCTACTTCAATTTATACATTTTACTTAAATCGATTTTTATGACATACATAAAGAAGCATATGTACAAAGTTCTCGATAATAAATTAAAATATAGGCTATTCAAAGTTCAAGCGATGAGATTAAGAGCTTAATAATCGAATTATCACCTCTTTTATCATTTTAAGTATTATTATTAGGAAAGAAATCAAAATCAAAAATAAAAGTAACATAAGTACGAGTTTGTACTAAAGGTGAATCCTCCTCTTCTTTAACTTTCATCCAATTGCACACAGGGCGCTTCTTTCCAAGGTCATGGAAACACTGATAAATAATCAGCTTAAGAAATATCTCGGAGAACAAAAGCTTCTTTATGACCGGCAGTATGGCTTTCGTAGCAATAAATCCACCTGTGATTTGAAAGTTTATTTAACCGAATACTGGAGCAAATCTTTACATCTTTTGGTGAAAGTAAGATTATTCCACTTGATATTTCAAAAGAATTTGGTAAAGTTTAACGCCAAACTCTCTTATTGAAAAAGCTTTTGGTATTGATGAATCTCTTCTTCGTTAGATTAGAAACTACTTTTCTATTTGTGCTCCAATGCTCCGTTTTGTCTCCGACTCTCTGTCTACTATTCATTAATGATCTCTTCTCTGTTGTAATCTTATCTATTAAACTGCTTCGCTGATGACAGACGTTTCTAGATTCAGATCCTTGTTTTTCGTATGTGGCAATGTAATAGCAGTATATGACAATTCCTATTTTGACAGCAGTATCCAATAGGGTGTAGAATTTATTGCAACAAAAATTCAATACTCTCTGATCCATGAATGATCACATATTTGACATTTGCCAAAAATGCTTAGGATTTTTCCGATGCCCGACGCACGGTGCAAGAAAGTTTTCAACTTTTCAGACCATTTATGAAAAACAACGTCATTACAAATCAAGTGATTTGTCTTTTCAATTTTTTAAGACCTGGTGTATTTATGTTTCTATTTGAATATGACCCAGATTCTTGACCTTCACGACTTTAAACATAAACAATTGCAACCTGCACAAATGATCGATTGTGAAAAATGTTCAGTGGCATGGCACCATTGTTCAGGAACTAGGGCCCTATTTCATAAACATTGACAATTGCGACAGGCAGCAGGTGTCAATGTGTTAATTTACAACTTGTCAATTGTCAAAATTTATTCCATAAACAATTTTACAATTTTGTAGAATTGTACGAAATCTTTTCGTTTCATAAAGAAATTGTCATGACAATTAATTGTCAAGTATTTTTTCACAAGTGTCAGGAGTTTTCCAACAAATTTGTCCTGACAATTCTTTTATGAAATGAAACAAAATTAAAATTTACACATTTGTTAGTATTTAATTGAGAAATGCAACAAGAAATTCAGTTACTGTCAAGTGTTGACAGTGAAAAGGTCAGAAAATGATAAATAATATATTTTCAAGTGAAAGTTAGTGTGATGACTATTTTCTGTTGGGTCTCCCTCCAGTAATACTTCTCCGGTACCGTCGAAATTTATTTATAATGTTGTTCATTTTAAAACTCTCGATTTTTATTATCTTTATGCACAACCAGAATCTCCTCTTAAAGCACGATATGGGCTAAAGCAGAACCACCAGTTTTGTAGTAGGTTTTAACAATTCGTATGCGTTCTGCGATAGTTAAGCGTTGAATTTTCGTCAATGCCAGACTTTCATTTTACAAAAATGTGTTTAACAACTTAGTTTGACAGATGTTGAATTCCAGCCCTATACTTTTAAAACCACAAAAGGGATAACCCGTTATTTAAAATACGATATTTCTTTTGGATATACAAAATTGTTATTTTTTAAGAGAAAACAATGGATGCTTACTTCAATGCATAAAAACTTAAATGTCATCAAAAATATTAGTCAAATGGCCAACAAGACTACAGCTTCAGCACCATACACTTTTCATAAATCTTGTTTCTTTATGTCCCCGATAACTTTACGAATTCCTTTCTTAAGCTCTTGAATCGAATTTAGATCATTGGCATATACCTTATGTTTAATTTGACCTCAATTAAAAAAGTCCAAAGGTGTAAATTTCTTTAAAAAATAACATCGTTTAAGTTTTGCTGTCAATTTGAGATTGTGTTATTTTATTTATAGTGCAATTTTTACAGTCTGAATTAGTAGAAGATCTCATCACAGCGCCAGACTAAAAACCACACCAAAAAGTGACGCACTGATGATGGATAGCGTTTTCAACAAGCAATTTTTCGAATGTATTCGGGACGATTTTGATACATTGAAACTTTGGTATGTATGCAAAATGCACAATAATCTCGCTTGTGGAATGCCTAATCCCAAAAAACGATGAAGAATCGATAAACCTGGGTTTTCTCTAACACTACAGGCTACAGCAGCAATATTGTTCAAGTTCTTGAGCGACAAAGCACAAGTCTTCGATTCTTCACATTACTAACAGCTCCAATTCTACCACCAGTTTCACTTTTTACGCCGAAAAAGTTCTCCACCACGTCGGTTCACAAGTTTTTAGTTTTGCGAACAGTGACCACTAAATTTCTTTCACTTTTTGAAGTGAATTCTTACAAAACCAATATGTTGTTGGACTATGCATAGAACATTAAAAGTGGTGTAGTATTAACTTGTCATATGTAAAAAGATGACAAAGATGACAGCTTCAAAAGTAACCAGCTTTACAAATAGTGGGCTATTTAAAATGTAATCTCTTATTGGAAAAAAGTACGTATACACCAAAGTGGCCACATAGTATGTATGAATGTATGCATGCATAGGTAGTCAACTAATTACATAAGACAGTTTTGACATATCCAAAACGATATAAAAGCAGAGTAAGGAAACAATTTTTGACACATTACTGATTTTATTTTATCATCATTATAGTTTTGGCAGAGTGAAAATGTTTATTTTGCACCAAAATAATCAAAAAAGGCTGTAATTTCGATGTTGACTTTATTATTTGCATTAAGAAAGTACCAAACCGTTGAAAGTATTGAGTTAAAGGCACGATAAGAACCCTTGAAGACCTTTTTAAAAAGTTACACCCAAGCAGTTTTCATGCGAATACATGCGTGTGGAATGATTGAAAAAAAAGAGGCTGGGATGCGACCCACACTGATAACTTCAAATCCCGTCTGTCGATTTGTCTTGCTTAAAAGTTTGTCTATATGTATCAATTTCTGACAAATTTGCGTACTATTTTTTGTAGATTTTATTTTTTTATGAAAAAACGAACTGTTCGATTTTTATAAAAAAAAATACTGAATATCGAAAAAAATATTTTCTGTGAAATAAAAAAAGTTTGAAGCCAATATTTTTAATTTTTGAAAAGCTATTTGAGTCGAAAGTAAACTTTTACAAGTTTTAATATTTTTTATTTTTTTTTAGGTTTTTATTTTTTGTAAAAAAAACTGTCAATTCGATTTTTCTCAAAATTTTTCTTAATATTGAAAACAATATTTCTTATAAGTTAAAATTATTTAGAAACCATAATCTCAAATTTTTAAAAAGATATTTGAGTCGAAAACAACTTTTGTTAATTTTTTTGTAAAAAAAACTGTCTATTCGATTTTTTCAAAATTTTACTGAATGTTTACAATAATATTTTTTGGAAGACAAAAGTAAATTAAAGCCAATATCTCAAAGTTTTGAAAAGATATTTGAGTCGAAAATCAATTTTTACCAACTTTTGTAAATTTTTTTTTTCGGTTTTTAATTTTTTGTAAAAAAATTGTCAATTCTATTTTTTTCAAAATTTCACTGAAAGTTGACAACAATATTTTTTGAAAGATAAAAGTAGTTTAAAGCCAATATCTCAAAGTTTTGAAAAGATATTTAAATCGAAAATCAATTTTTACCAACTTTTATTTTTATTTTTGAGTTTTTATTTTTTGTAAAAAAAACTGTCAATTCGTTTTTTCTCAACATTTTTCAGAATGTTGAAAATAATATTTCTTATAAGATAAAATAAGTTTGAATCCTTAATCTCAAGTTTTTGAAAAGATATTTGAGTCGAAATTCAATTTTTAACAACTTTGAGTAATGTTTTTTTTAGGTTTTTATTTTTTATAAAAAAAACTGTCAATTAGATTTTTCTCAAAATTTTATCAGATGTCAAAAACATTATTCTTCGTTGCACAAAATTGTTTTAAAGATGAAATCATATTTAAGTCGTAAAATTTTCGAGGTGACAAATTTTTTGTTCAGTTTTTTTGATTTATAAAAAAAACCGTTAATTGGATTTTTTTCCAAAAATATACTTGTTTTGTATCACGTTACAATATATAATATAAAATTTAATTCAAGTCTCTAGCGTCACTGGTTCATGAGATATTTAGGGTTAACCAAAATTTTCACCTTTTTTTTTGAACTGCTATGGTAAAAAAAACCACCTACGCAATTTTCTTGAGATCCCTTTCTGCATTTTTCTGCCTTATTATCTGTATACAAAAATTTATTTGAAGTCGATATCTCTTCTGGTTCTTGAGCTATGGACGACGAAAAAAACGTCGCGAACGTACGGACGTACGAACGTAAGTACACACGCACGCACAGACATCTCTCTAAAAATCTTTTATTTCGACTCTAGAGACCTTGAAACGTCGAGAAATGTCAAAATATTCAATTTGACAAATCGGACCCATTACAATTACTTCCTATGGGAAGTTTATAAAGAACTTAAAATTGGATTTATCACAACCACGTTAAGAGAATAAAATTGTAGGGATTACCCTGTCATGCTTCAACTTTGTCTTCGGATTGTCTGCATTCTATTTTTCACGATTTAAAAATTACACTGTTTTTCTGGTGGGCCCCAAGTATGTACAGATACATAAATTGGGTATTTTACAACTTTAAATCCTTTCTGTGCACTAGTATTGGTATGAAAGGGACCTACAGTTTTTATGCCAAATCTAAACTTTTAAATTAAGAAAGTACTTTCCATCAATTACTTTTGGAGGTCAAAATTCCTCGCAAGAGGCAGTACCCATGAAAGAAACTTAAGGGTCCATAGTCAAGGATGGACCTCAAGACCTCTGGCATGACAATCCTACACACTAACCATTACACCACGGACCCAAGGTAAATGTTATTTATTATAAGCAGTTAAAAACAGGTAAAACCATTACTATGGGGACGGTATCGAAGTAAGTTGATGTGACTGATTCAAGCATTGCTGAAACAATTCTATAGGAGAGCCACAGTACATCTATTTTAAAGCATGACACCGCTTGGCTTCACGATTTCAAACCCGTTACAACCCACATGGGAACGCTCAAATGGGGTGTCTTACTCCATTCTTCGTATTCCGTTTTTCCTTCTTCTGGTTGATTGAACTTGGTCTCCCTCAACAGCAGTTACATTTCTATGAAGTTATCATAAATGCCTTTAGTAGCTAAGTCTTCCACAAAGATTTCGACTTTAAAGTTCGTATTTCAAAATTCCTATAAACAAACAGGTACATTTTCCCACCCGATGATCAAAAGAAATTCCTCTTCACTACTCACTTATTCCGCACTAATTTATGAAGTTTAAACATTCAAAACTTAAATTGAGTAGAAAAGAAAACTTTGAATAAATCATTACTTTCAAAATTTTACCTAAAAGTAACCATTAGAGATAATCAGCAGAAAGTTTTGACCTTTGCTCTTTGTCTTTATTTTTTACATTTGCACTGAAGCCAGTCAATCCTTTGAAATATTTGTAATCCCTCTTTTATACCTCTCACGTTTACTCTAAATGTAATTGTTCCTAGAAATAACTCTTAGTTGGTTTCGTATTCAACCGAATTTCAAACAACAAATACCATCAACTTTTATTTCCGCCTTATTTATCTATAACTTAGTTCTATATAGCCTTATACATCGTTATTTAATCTCTCGATTTAATACCCCCGTTTTGAGTTTTGGTCTATAGATATATAGTATATATTAAATTGCACCTATGTTGTATAGGTACTGTACATTCATAGAGTGCAAAATAAACCTCTTATAAATTGTCCACCCTCATCAAAAAGCCTTAAAACCCTGTGTTTGTTAGGGATTAATTTTGAATCATTAATTAATCTATATACAGTCAAAATAAGGACGACGACGACGAAGGACGCTTAAACGCACAAGGCCATTTAATTTGCATCGCTAATCGCTTCTAGAAATATCATCCTGATTGATGCCAGTCGTAGTAATACAACGATACAGGTGGGTGAAGAGAAGGATGAGGGGGGGGGGTAGAAAGGAGGAAGGACGAATGATAGCTTTAGACATCTTATTGATTTCCTGTCAAGGAAATGTTTAAATTCCTCCATTAAAGGCCCAACACAAACAAACTGCAAGATATTTGAATTTATTGTTTTGTTGTAGTAATCATATTTTGGTGGTGAATTTAATTTAAAAAGGACTCAAACCAATTTATGTGTCCTTTTTCTTCTTGTCTAAGTGGGGATACAAAAAAAAGAAGTTAGCTGACACTTTGAGGCATATTTTTCTATAAATTCTATGCTTGGATTTTCTTTCATTTTCAAGAGTTTACTTTTACAACACTTGCATATACATACGTCTTGGTGTCGTCTTTTTCGTCCTCATAGTCGCGTCGTCGTCCTCCTCGAAAACCAGGAATGCAAATTTTGTTCTCATCGTCATCATCGTCGTTTTGTGTTTTCAAAGCAGGACTCTGGTGGCATAACTATAAAGTTTAGTGAGTGAGTGTGTGAGAGAGAGAGAGAGAGAGAGAGAGAGAGAGAGAGATAGAAAGAAAGTAGCATTATGACATTGTCCTTTGATAAATGATCACAATTTTTCCATTTTATTTTCACTATTTTCTTTTTTTATTTTTGGTCCTTGGTCCTTGTGATTTTTTTTTCTTTATATTATTTATATACACAGATATATATGTATGGTATGTATGTTCTTCATCCTGTTTTTCTATCCTCATTTCTGTTTGCTCCTCTTTGGCATATCTATTCCAATTTGAATCTCTGTCATGATAGTGTGTTCGTTGTTCGTCTTTTGCAGATAATTCTTGTCCTGTCACTGTGATCTGCGCCAGGGTCTGCATTATCTCCAGGACATGGTCGTTTCTTTTTCTAAAGCAATTTTTCTGTTTTAGTCTTTGGGTTTTTTTCTTGTATAAACGAAAAATGTTAAAAGTGGAACGAAAACAGGAGATTGGGTGAATAATTCATATAAGGTGGGCTGTTTTTGCAGGTGCGTCTTGTATGTCTCGGGTGAAGGGATTTTTCTTTTTTGGCTACAAGATTTTTTTTCATTTTATTTTCTTTTTATAGTCTTTTGGAACAGTTTGTCAGACAGGATTATGGTAATTTTGTGTTTTCATCGTTCTATCCTTGGGAAGATGCGTTTTCAAGATGAAATCTGGGTGCCTAATGAAGAGGACCAAATCGAGGTAATACATAAATTACATTGCTTGTCGGTATTAACGTTTTTTCCTTCGTTTATTTTGGGGTTGAACAAGATAAATTGGGTTTGATTTTTTGATGGGAGGGTTAGGGTTGGAAGGTGGGTGAGGAGAAGAATAATAAAATCCTTTTAAATTGAGCTTATGCCTAACTTATCACTTATGAGTTGTTATAAGAATACATAATTGTTATTAATAGAATATAATGGCAGATGAGTTTGTTAATTATGTAGGTTAGGTTCGTTAAGCTGGAGGCCTTAAGGTTTAGAAGTGCTTTGGGATTCTTTTTTTAAGGTTTCAACAAATAGTGTTTTAAGAAATCTTATACAAAGTCGATAACTTCATTATTAATAAAACAAAAAAGGATCCATGTTGGAAAGTTTGAGACAATCTATACCAGTGTTCCCCAATGTGGGGCCCACGCCCAAAAGGGGGCAATTTCATTTTATTAGGGGGGCAATTGAAAATTATGCTGTATTAGACTTCTCTTCGAAAAATCTATGGTTCTTGTGTTTCCACCCTTGAAAATATATTTCTGAACGCACCCATGATCTTTAATTCATCCATTTTGTCAACTGTTACCAACTTTACTTCAATCAATAACACTTTCTGTCAAATATAAATCAGTTGTTTTCTTTCACTTTGATTTATCAGCCCTGTTATTCTCCACTGATAGGTATAAACATCAAAGTTTTTATTTTATTTATATATTATTTTATTTATTTTCTCGATCCATAGATCATATTCAAATGAGTGGTTTAAGCAAGAAAAAAATTCGGCAGTATTCAAAGGAATACTTAAAATTTGGTTTCATACCTGCTGTTCATGATAAACGTTGCCCTTTTTGTCTTTTATGACAACAATACTTGACCAAGGAATCAATCAAATCAGAAAGTCGAAACATAAAGCCCATATAAATTCAAATTTGAATTACTTGTAAACTTTAAAGACAAATTTTTAAAAAAGAAGAACAGTTAAGTCCCTATTTACTACTCAACATGGAAATATCAATCGTACTCTTGAGGCAAGTTAACAAATTTCTTTACTCATGGCTAAATCTGGAGAAAGTCATACAATAAGAGAGAATTTAATCAAACCATCAATATCAATATTTCTTGAGACATTTCTGGAAAAAGATGTCAAAGACGAAGAATTGATAAAATGAGTGAGGATATTGAAATGCAACTCGTTGAAAAACTAAAAACAAGAAATTTCTCGTTGCAAATGGATGAATCCACTTTAAGACAGAGTGAGGCCGTACTTTTAACTTATGTAAGATATATTGACGTGGCATGATGGTTAGTGCGTTGGACTGTATGGTTAGATCAATATTTATATTTCGACAGACATATAAATGCTGCTCTGACCAGGGCCAGAGGAGCCTTCGCTCTGACGAAACGGCTGTTTTTAAGCAGTCGGCTTGACCCCAGAGTGAAGGTAATTTGCTACATGGCCCTCATACGGCCGATGATCGTTTATGGTTGTCCTGTGTGGTTCAACGTTGCCCCTTCCCAGATGGAGAAGTTTCGGGTGTTCGAACGGCAGTGTTTACAACGCTGAACCGGCTTATATCGAACAGCCGAATCTTCTTACGTGCACTACTATTCCAACGAGGTCCTATACAACGGGGCTCGAATCAACAGAATTGACAATTTCGTGATAAAACTCGTTCGAGGTCACATTGCACCAGAGGCATTCCTCTTTTTAGACAGATGCGGTCTGATACAGGATAGATTGGCAGTTCCGTTAATCTACCACGTCAGACGACGAACCGTGGATAGGCGACTCCTGTACAATCGGGACGTCATGGCACAAGGCGGAGCAGAGCTCCTTCGATTCAGTAGGGCTGTGTCCGAACGGGACCGAACTGATAGGGTGAAGCAGGAGAACCAGTTTTGGTGGCTTCAATCGGCACTTGATAGTGAGTAGTCGGGATGGGGTTTAAAGGCTTGGCCGGCTTACATACTTGTTTTATAGTTTTAGGGTTTAGTTTTAAGTAGAATAGGCATGGTGGCACAAAAAAAAATATACAAAAATACAAAAAATACAAAAAAGAAAAATACAAAAAAATACAAAAAAAAAAAAAAAAAAAAAACATGGAATAAAAAAAAAAAAAAAATACAACAATGTATGAAAAACAAAAAACGTTAGATAGTTAAATTTGCTGCTGTGGTTGTTCTTGTTTTAAGTAGTTTATAGGTAGAATAGGTAGTTTTAGTTAGCTTTAAGTTTTATATTAAGGACCTTATTTTAAGTAGTTTTTAAGTAAAAATAAAAAAGGATATTGAAATTAGTTTTTTTGAAATTTTCTAATGAATAAAAAATAAATAAAATGGAATTGAAGTTAAATAGATCTTAGGGCCGAAAGGCATTAGCATTAAGTATTATTGTTTAACTTAGAGTGTCCGTATGGGACCAGTAAGTTAGTTGTAAGTTATGGTTAATTAGGCTAGTTTTATGAATTTTTGTCTAGCTTTAAGATAGGTTTAAGATTGAATTAATAAAAAATGAATTTACACAAAAACAAAAAGTGCGTTGGACTGTCATGCGAGAGGTCTTGGGTTCGATCCCTGCATATGTCACTTAAAGTTTTTTTTCACGGGTACTGCCTCTTGCGAGGAATTGACGAATTCTCCAAGAGTAATTCTTGTCATGAAAAGTGCTTTCTCAAATTTGCCGTTCGGATTCGGCTTAAAACTGTAGGTCCTTGCAAATCTTTAGAATGCAACACTACTGCCAAAGATATATTTAGTAGGCTTAAAGATTACTTAGAATTCAATAATATACCCCTGAAAAATATATCATCTTGCGCTACAGATGGTGCCCCAAATATGATGGCGAAGAAAAATGGTTGCTTAAAATTGATGGAAGATGGAAACCTAAAAATGCTTCTTGTCCATTGTGTTATTCACAGGGAAAACTTGTCAGTCAAAAACATTTCGCCTGTTCTGAATGAAGTTCTAAATTCTGTTATAAAATGTATCAATTCTATTAAAGCTAGTACCAAATGTGAACGTCTTTTAAAGTTTTTTTGTGGAGAACAAAATGGAGTTTATGTAAGACTTATACTTCACACTGAAGTAAGATGGCTCTCGAAAGGAAACTGCTTGAAAAGATTTATGGAACTTTTTGATACTCTTAGTGATCTTTTAAACGACAAACCAGAAATGAAAAATCTGATGACGATTGATGGTAAAGCATTTGTAAGTTATTTAGCTGATATCTTCAAAAAACTAAATATGTACATTAAATAAGCAACTTGAAAAAAAAAATAAAACTCGTTGAAGCAAAAACGAAGATATTTGGGTTCGTTACCTTTATTGAATTATGTCACACATATGTTTACAACAAAAATTTTGAAAAGTTTCCTTGGCTCCAAAAATGTGAAGTAACCGATACCGCTAAAAATGTAGTTGTGGATCATCTGAAAAATGTATCGGCTGATTTAAGGGATAGATTTTTTTGATTTGAAAGAAATTTATTTCTCAACTTGTATGATTCAACCAATGTTAGTGAATCTTACTGATTTTTCAAATGTACAATATCAAGAAAAACTCGATGAAATACAAAATGATGAGTCAATTAAACCTTTATTCCACATAAAAGGACCCATGGCATGGCTTTCTAAAGAAACCGAAATCAAATACCCCAATACAACCAAATATGCAACTGAACTGTTATTACCTTTCCCATTTTCATATTTAACGGAATGCGGATTTAGTGCCATAAATGACTTGCTGATAAAAAAATAAATCGTCAAAACAAAACGAGGAGACTTGAGACTGGAGCTGTCTAAACTTGAACCTGACATAAAATCCATTTGCAGGAGGCATCAAGCGCAGGGATCTCACTAAATTTGTATAATAGGTTAGGTTAGGTTGTAAGGGGTGTGCACAGCAAGAAGCTGTTGCGTACACGGGAGCCATTGGTCCATTGTGATCCCCTGTAAAAGTAAAAAAAAAAATTTGCATCGATGCTCTCAGTTCAATTCAACTCTGTCGATTAGCGTAGACTGGCTCGTTAACGAACCAGCCTGTGCTATCTATAAATTTCCTCATGCTCGCCATTGAGACCTGTGCTAGATCATCCAGTTCTCCAACAAACCTGTTTCCGAAATGACGGAGTCGGCTGGTTTGGAGGTTTGGACAGTCGCAGAGCAGGTGTTTAATGGTTTCCATTTCCTCCTCATCCTGACAGCTCCTACAAAAATCGGGTGCAAATGCCCCTATTCTATTAGCCATTGTGCCAATGGCGCATTGACCTGTTAGTACACCTATCAAGATTTTAATGTTCTTTTTACTCAGCTATAGAATACACCGAGTCCGGGAACCCAGCAGAGCTTTACCCGGTTAGTGTGGCAGATTTTGTTTAATTCCTTCCTACAGTTTAAAACTGCTTTTGATCTAATGGTCTCACTGGCTAGGGCTTTGATAGCAGCCTGGCTGTCCACGAAAAAAGTAATCTCCGAAGAGCTTAGCTTTTCGTGATGTGCCAATTCAGCTGATTTTTCAATAGCAAAGACCTCAGCCTGAAAGACACTACAGTCAGCCGGGAGTGTATATGACGCTCTGATGTTGAGAGATTGGCAAAAAATTCCAGCACCTGTTCCTGATTCCATTTTTGAACCGTCAGTGTAGAAAGGGATACCCTGTTTACTTATAAGAGAATTGGGATCCCAACCCTGTCTTTCTGGTATGAAAATAGAATATTTCCTGTCGAAATCTAGTAGAGGGGGGATGTAATCGGTGGTCTCTCTCAGTCCTGGGATCGTGTCATATCTTTGTAAGATTGACCCGTGGCCATAAGTGCTATGCCTCCAAAAACTCAGTTCTCTTAAACGAATTGCAGTTTTGGCTGCCGTGCACTTTATGAACTCTTCCAGAGCCGGGAGGTCCAAGATCATTTCCAATCCAGCTTGTGGTGTGGATCTTTGAGCCCCTGTTATTCCTATACAGGCTAGTCTCTGTACCTTATTCAGGTTCTTGAGATAGCTTGATTTTTCCATTTGTATAATACATTACTATTAAATTATTTTTTACTACTTGAATTTCAGTTTTAGATTATATGTTTTGAAAACAATCTTACTGTGTTTACTTATTTTCTATAGATTTATAATGTAAGGGGGACATGAAGATTTTGGAAAGGTTCCTGTGGGACATAGCAGGAAAAAGATTGGGAAACGCTGATCTATACATTCATAACATTCATGAAATCATCAGCTCCAAAAAGAGTAACCATCCACAAGATATTTTTGTAAGATGTCTTATAAAGAACTGTAGTAATAACCATAGATTTAGGGAGTGTTTATCGAAAATAACGGGTTATCCATTTTGGGGTTTCAAAAGTATAGGGCTGAAATTCGATATTTGTCAAACTAAGTTGTTAAACCAATTTTTTTTTCAGTTAATAAACAAAATTGTTGTATTTGGGCTTCTGAGAATCCTCAAGTAATTGAAGAGAGACCATTACATACACAAAACGTCAGTGTTGCGCTCTTTGGTCCGGGGGTGTGATTGGAGCTTACTTCTTAGAATACGACGATAACGACTGTCATCGTCAACTCGGAGCGTTATGATCATATCATAACCGACTTTTTTTTGCTCTCTATTGAAGAATACGACTTGGAGAATATGTGGTTTCAACAAGACGGTGCCACATGCCACACAACTCGAACGAATATGGCTCTATTGCATGAGACATTTTCTGGCCGAGTAATTTTGAAACCACAAAACAGAAAACCCTGTACTAAAATTTAAAATCTGTTTAAAATCCTCGATTTTTTAACGAATTTTGTTTTTGTTTTGATATATTTTAACTCTTGTTTTGGAATTTAAAGTATTTTTTAATTTGTTTTTGTACATTTCATTCTGTTTTCATGTTTTTCTAGTGGAACTCGTAATTTTGCAATATTTTCATATTCAAATTAGAATAAAATTCAAACAAATTTCAAATTCCACAAAAAATAGTTCCTTTTTTATAAACTAGTTCTCCTTATTCCTTGTGATGGTTTACTATCCTTTGAATAAATTTTGAATGTTTACCATTGATTTTATTGATTTAGAAAACCGATTAGTCTATCAGAGAATCGTGAGTTTTTCTTCTCACTCATCCATCAGAAAAACGTAGGTACATAATACAACAAAGAAAAAAATAAAGAAGAGAAGAAATTTTCAATCAAAGAATAAGAAATTTATTCATGCTCAACTAATGCAATTTATTTGTTTGCTTAGTTTAGTTTGCCTTTGCGCGCATATTTTCCGCCTTTTATGCAATTTCAATTCAAGAAAAATTTGTATATATAAAAAAGGACTCACAAAAATAAAGCATAGTTATTCCTTCATACATTTTCAACGAAAAACATAAAATCACATCGAACAAGGATCAGATAAAAGTTGAATGGCATCGCACCACATCATCATCATCCATCTACAATCCTTAGCACCCCTCTTCCCATCTCTCTCTCTCTCTCTGTCTATCGCACTGCCACCATCATTTATATTCTTCCAACAATCTTTTATCAAAAGGGAGCAATATGATGATGATGGTGGGTGGTGGTAGTGGTAGTGTTTGTTTGAAGGGTAGTAGGAGGGGAATTATATTTTCTCCGATCAAATTCATAATCGCCAAACGTGAACAAAGGATTAACAGGATAACAGAATAAGCATAAGGACGATGACGACGAAGATGACGGAGGAAGAAAATAATCCACCCTCGCATTATTGTCAAGACCACAGACTGTCAGCATGGCATAAAGTCTTAATCCATCCATGGTCGGTGAGGATATTATTTGCACCTTAAGCAGTTCCTTTAATAATTATGGCCAATTATACATTTGCTGGTGAAGCAAAAATAATTGCATGCTATGTGTATTGATAGGGAAAGAGAGAGAGACGGAGAATGGAATGTGAATGAGTAGGTATTGTGTGTGTTGAAGTCCTTAGGGACATTCACTATACACATAGGTAATTAACTCTCAATCCCAACACTAACGTCAATGCACTCTGGTTGAAATAACAGCGGCCTTATATAGTTTAGGTATTGAAGGGTTTAGGGCAATAATTGATGGTACATACTTCTACACATATTAAGGGCGTATTTATATATATGTAACTTACCCCGTGTAATGTTGTCGTTGGTCGCGTCATCTCATTATTTGATGCTTAAAGCAATGACGATGCAATTAAATCGTCAAACTATTCATTATTGTCCCTTTTGTGTTAATCTGGTTTCCAAAACAAATGAATTCAATAATTACATCAGAGAGAAATGCGTTGATACATTAATTCCTTACTATCGAAATAGTTTTACTTTGGGGTTTTCAATAAACGTGATGTAAAGTTATGCATCACAGGACAATCTAATACTGAAAAGAAACTTAAATTGAATATTTTCTCGACCGTCATTTTATAAATTCTTATGATTTAATAACGGAAACTGAAAACTGACTAAACGAAGAGTATCATAAAGTGCCATTTAAGCGGCTTAAGTGACATGTAGAATTCTTCACACATTTAAAAATTTCGACTCATTGCAATGGCACGGTAAAAGCTTATGTCAACATATGTTATATCACTTCACCATCTAATAACTGCTTCGGTTTTAAAAGAAATGCCTTCAATAGCCTTAAAAAAAACTCCGATTGTTAATAAACACATGCCTTAAACTAATATACATATACCACATCATTAAAAAATTGCAGAATTCATTGTTTTATATTTATTGACCATACAATTATTTTAATGTGTAGATTCTAGGTTAAAACAATATTTGAAGACCTAAATTCTCAAAAGGGAAGACGCAACAGAGTTTTTGCTGTGAAATACAGTAATAAATTAAACTTGCGTTTTGTATTTTAGTGAAAGTTATCGTTTGCCGTTTTGAAGGGTTAATTAAAATAAAAATATACACAAATTTAAAACTGTCAGTGAACTTTACTCTTAAGAATATCCATTTCATCAGCAAAAATGAAAAAACATCAGCAAACATGAATAAACGTTGATGGCTTCCCGGGGAATACCAGTGCGTACTTTACAACATTCTCTCATCCCATTCCAATTCAACATGAAAAAAGCATAACACCAGATTGGCCAACAAAAGACTATCTTCAAGTTATGTCTTAATCTTAGCTAAGAAAGAGGGTGGACAAAAATCGAAATCTTATAAAGGGTGATTTTTTAAAAGCAACAAGAAAGTTTTTCAAAAAAAACATATACAATTCAGAAAAATGCATAAAATCTTAATTTGAATCGATAGTATGGTCCATTAATGTTTGAAGATTATTTCATGCAAATGTTGACCTTGACTGCGCTTCAAATGGTCCATCCACTTAGTCCAATTTTGGCATACTCTTTCCAACATTTTGGCCGGTATCTCACGAATAAATGCTTCAATGTTGTCTTCCAATGCGTCAATTGAAGCGGGCTTGTTTGTATAGACATGAGATTTAACATAGCCCCACAAAAAATAGTCTAACAGCGTTAAATCGCACGATCTAGGCGGCCAATTGACCGGTCCCGATCGTGAAATAAAATTGTCACCGATCTCGCCTCTGTGTGGCATGTGGCAGCGTCTTGTTGAAAGCACATGTCATGCAAGTCAAGCTCTTGCATTTTGGGCAAAAAAAGTTGGATATCATCTCACGGTAGCGCTCACATTCACTGTTACGTTACGATTCGCATCATCTTTGAAGAAGTACGGTCCAACAATGATGCCACCAGCCCATAAACCGCACCAAACTGTGACTTTTTGTGGATGCATTGGTAGCTCTTGCAATGCTTCTGGCTGATATTCACTCCAAAATCGACAATTCTGCTAATTTACGTACCCATTGAGACAAAAATGAGCTTCGTCGCTGAACACAATTTTTCGGTAAAAAAGTAGATCTTCGGCCAACTTTCCAAGAGCCCATTCACCAAAAATTTTACGTTGCAGTAGGTCGTTCGGCTTCAATTCTTGCACCAGCTTTATTTTGAAAGGCATCACACTTAAATTCTTCCGCAAAATTTTCCACGTTGTTGAATAACAGAGGCCCAATTGCTGCGAACGCCGACGAATCGATAATTGATGGTCATCATTAACACTGGCCGATACAGCTGCGATATTTTCTTCAGTTCGCACTCTACGTAAGCGTGTTGGTAGTTTAATGTCCTACAATGTAAATTTGGTGCGAAATTTAGTCACAATAGCCCGAATAGCCACTTCAGTGGGTCGATTAAACTGACCATAAAATGGAAGAAGCGCATAATGAACTTTCTTAACAGATCACGCATTTTGATAATAAAATTCAATAATTTTCAAGCGTTGTTCGTTTGTAAGACGATTAATGGTTAAATTATAGACCAAACTGAAGATGATTGACAGTGAAACAAAACACGAAACGTGCATCAGCTGTTTAAACCATTGTTGCCAAAAATAATAGCTAAAAAATCACCCTTTAGCTTGAATAAAATAATTCCGTGGCAAAAACTGTCAAAAGTCAACTTCATAACGTTGTTTGAGAATGTGACAATATTTGTAATGGTTGATCATTGTTTTTACGAATCCATGACGTTTCAAAAAGTTTAGGAAAAAAAGTCTTGCAACGTTATTGTAGTTTGTTATTTCCACCTGGTGCCCTTTCTTGAATATTGGTGTAAGTATAATAAATTCTTCCATGTACCAAGAAATGTTCGTGTTTTAACGGAAGGTTTTAATATGAAAGTAAAGGGTTCCCGTTAAGTATCCTTTTTTAAAACTATCTGGGGAATACCATTGGGAACGACTAGTGGAAGACGTGGTAAGACGATCTAGGGCCGTAGTCTGTAATATACTAACAAATAGCTCTCTCTAATATTTCGCGGAAGCGTTACAGATATCGAAAGTTTTTTGATTTTCTAAAGTCAAAATTATAAAGGCAATTATTGTAATAACTGTTTTCAGTAAGGTGGTAATATAATATATAAGAAAAATTCTAAAGAGAAGTGATATTAATCAAAGGTATTTACCTCTGATCTAGATTCTAGAGCTGGGGTTCAAATAATGTTGAGTTTTTAAATATTGAAAACAGCTTATTTGCTGCAATTCAGTGTAAAGAATCGAGTGAAGATTGTTCCAATTGAGTAAGAGAAAGCTAGGCTTCAAGGTTAGACTCTTTTTGAGATGGAATCCAGTCAATTCCAGGCATCTGGAATTTTTAAATCGTCTATGAAAGAAGCTGAAGCCATTCCGTTGTTTGAAAAGTGTTGTCGTAGTGTTATGAGTCAATACCGGACAATCTCCATATTACCAACGTTCGCTAAACTTTTTAAAAAACTCATAAAGGATCGTATGGTGGTTTAGACAAAAATGAGTTTTTCAGCAACGACCAATTTGGTTTTCGTGAAGGTAGGGGTACTGACGATGCCATATTAAAGTTTTGCAATGAGATGAGGTGAGTGAAAGTTTTAACAATTGTATTATTACCTTTATAGAGACTAGTTCAATGGATGCATTTTAGTGCTATGAGAACACCTCCACATTGTATTATCAACATAACTGAAAAGGTTAGTGTCAAAAAAGCTTGAATTTAGCCAAGTTTCTGTCAAAATATGTCATGCGCTTAAGCCAATCACGGTAAAAGATTTTTTAAAACAGCAACTGAAAAGGCTCGGCAAAATAATAAAAAAACAAACCTATTTGATCGATCTAGCTTCTGTTAGAGACCCTCACAGGCAGTTATACGAAATACTGAAGCCATTTATGTTGTGATCCGACTCCTTAAAATACGTACGACCAAAATTACTCGGAACTAAATAAAATTAAACCCGGTGTACCACAAGGAAGTGTCCCAGGGCCAATCTTATAACTTGTAATTGCATTTTGCAGTCGATAAGGTAAATGATTAGATGTAAAAATTACGTATCAAACTAAACAAAACTAAATCGAATCGTATAAGCCTTACAAAGAACAACATAAACAATGTTCCAATTTTTATTAGTATTACAGAAGTACTGTAAAGTGGAAGACATGCCATTAAAAATGGAAAACAATATCAGCTTAATGGCCCCTTTATGGCAACGGTTGCAACACGATATCTTTTTCATAAAAAACTCCATGACAAATTCACACATTTGCGACTGTTTTTCCTTGAGAACTTCTAGAATTTCTTCTTTAAAGTCTTAAATCGATTATGGAGCATTAACATAGACCTTTTTTTTTCAGGTGACACAAAGGCGACAAATCTAAACTTATTTTATAAAAAAACAAAATCTCGATGGATAATTTTTATTGATGATTTGAAATCCGAATTTGTATTCTATATTTTTGCTATGTATTTCAAGAACTTGATGTTGTAGCCTCGTTTCGTTACATAAACAAAAATTACTTTCAAAACTCTTTTTTAAACTGTGTTAGCATAAAAGGTTCAGCACTTCTTCAAGATTAATGTGAGACAGGTACAATCTAACAACATTATAAAGATTTTACTAAGATTGTATGAAATACTGTTAATATTTCAACTGAATATTGAAGACAAGGATTACAGATTTAGAAAACTACACTTATTTCATTGAAAAATAAAATACTTCCCGAATTTAGATAGTCTCATAAAGCCTTATAGAATTATGTGTTTTTAATTTAAAAAAGTAATACCTCAAAAACCTGAGTTTTGGAGTCGAATTTAAAGTGAAACCATCAAAACCCATTGGAAAAATAAAATTTGATTGCTAGGAAGAAAACCTAGTCGCCAAGTGTAACTTTTCCAACCTACGAACTACAAGTGCCAAACCTCTACCATGTTTGTTGACATGAATGGAGACCACCCTTAAAGAATTCAATCTTATATTTTAAGGTCATTTTAATGCCAAAAAAGGAAAAACAAAACTTTTCAAGCGCATTTTCAAAATTTAAAATTTTCAACTCTCACGAGACTAAATCCACGTGTCCCAGAGTAGTGTACTCGTATTTTATTTTGTTTTGTTTCAAAATTCTTCTCCTTGTGCAAAATTTCTTAACCAGAAACTTTTAATTTTTGCTTCCATATAGAATAGAACACCTTATTTTTACCTACTTATATATACAATATGTCTGAGGAACTTCTTTCTTTTCCTTCCTAAAGTGTAGTTTTATGTAGAATTTTGTATTATTCTTTCGAAAACAAAAACCAACCTTACAGTCACTTGAAACTGAAACTTCCAGACATTTTTGCTTTAGTCTTTTTTTCTTTTTTTTTTCTACTACATTTTTATCAAAACAATCTTGTTCTTTTATAAGAACACACAAGTTCCTTTCTTGTTGGCATTCGGCTTCAAATTCATCTGCCTTGAAGCAATGCGGTTAATTAATACGTGAAGACCTTGTGTACACCTAAAGAGAAAAGAAGCAATTTCCGAAATAATTTAATTACCATCAACAGTCGAGTCGAGTTGAGTTGAACTGAGTCGAGTCGACCACAGAATCACACTCTATAGAAGAATTCTCTTCTGGTCTGCATCAGCAGTTTAAATATATGTATATTGTATATGTATGCTTAGGTGAATATATTAAAATTCTCATCACACGCCACGACAACGACGACGACTAGGGCGATGTACTGCGAAGCTGCAGCAATATCCTGCTGCATGAAAAATCATCCTTAAAACTTGCTTCCAGGTATAAAAAGAGCCAACAACTAGAAGGAAGTTAGGTATGTATATTCATATAGAACACAAAATTTTTAACATCATAATCACCCTGGCAAAGTCCTTATACGATACAACACAAGTTTTGTTATTCGTGCTTAATATATAATATAGTTCAGACTTTTTGTTTGGTTATATTATACATTAGGGAAGTTTTGATATACATACATACATGCCTTTAGTCTCTGAAACCTCAAAAACTAAACAAAGTGTCTGAAAAGTAGATATATTAATCGAAATATTTGTAGCAATAAAAACACACAAACTTAATAACATATAATTTACAAGACTTTATTCCGAAACGTGGTTGAAAAGAACTAAAAGTTGAATTTATTTTTGTAATGTTTTTAAGAATGATTTTTGAAGTGCAAATAATTTGAGGTTTAAGAAATCCAGAATATGAGCACACTTTTGATTTTAAGCTTGACCTTAATAGTTATAACGCATTGAATGCATGTTTTATTAAAAGTTATAAAAGGTTTTCCAATAAGAGGTTTCATTTTGAATGACCCGGTAGAAGGATTGCTGTTTATTTGTAAGCTGCCATTTTTTAACTTTTGAAAATTAAAAATTACGATATTACTAAAAATTAAATGCAAAGTAATTTTGTATTTTGTGAAGCACCTTGTCGCCAATGGTATAGCTTGTGGAGCAAGAGCTTTTGGGAAAAATTAGTGATGTAAAAATGAGAAACCGAAACCTTATGCTTCGCTCAAGATCAACTCAGAATTAATGCTGCTGTAGTCTGCAGTGTTAACGAAACTTCAGCTATACTTCTTAAGCGTAAATATTTGAAAATAGTTACCTATAAGTGACATTATACCATGCTTTTCATTAAATTTTAGGTCTTCGTTCTCAAAAGGTTTTGAATAGTTTTAATATGTCAGGGAGTGTGAGCATTAAAAAAGAGGATAGGGTTGGAAAAGAGATGTCGGTGTACATTCGATTTGAATTCTTCAACATTGCAATGACAGGAATGGACAGATTGTGGTAAAGCATTCTACATTCGTGAAGTACAGTACGTGAAAGAATATCTTTACTTCACACGATGACCAATGTTAGACTGAACTGATGGTCATTCCTAGAAGTAAGAGGCTTAAATTAGTTTCTAAAGTACCAGAATAGAGACGAGAGTTATACTCAAGTTTTGAACGTATATAAGTTTTGTAGATTCAGAAGGAATTACAAAATTCTTGCATCGCCTCAGAAAAACCCAAACACCTTTTGCCACTTTTGGTGACATCAAGAATGTGATCGTTTATGCAAGTGCCACTCACTGATAGTAGCAAAGGTGGTATATCTCAATTTAACGATACAAGACATCACTGGGTTTTCGAAACATTAGTTTCCACGTAGTTTCTTATTCCCCAATTGTTGTGTAGGTCGGAATCTAATGAGCTTATACTATTTTTTCGTAGGAGTTACACGTTTGAAGAGGAGTGGTGTTAGTCTGAAAAACTGTATGAAAAGCTAAGAGTACTATCGTCAGCGAAATAATTTATTGGATTAGAAGTTGCAGACACTAGATCATACACAAAAATAAGAATGAGTGTCGGAAACAGAGCCTTGAGGCACACCAGCATTAATTGTCCAGTTTTCAGACTTGATCTCATCCAATACTACTTGAGTTGAACTGTCTGAAAGAAATTTTCTAATTCAACCAGGAAGGGATTCATCTAAACCAAAGGCACACATTTTCCATAAGAAAGCCCTATGCCAAACTTTAAATATCGAGTGCTATAATTTTTATTTCTCTTAAACGATGAAAATATTTTTTCCACTGTCCGGTGATATGAAATATGAGATCACCAGTGGGCCTTTTAGTATGATTGAGAAGCTAATCACAAATCCAAGTTTCCGTGATCTTGGAAAGAAGGGATGTAAGTCCTATCGATCTATAATTTGAGGGAGAAGAAGATAGGATAAATAAAACAACTTACGAAAGGGTTTTGCTAGCGGGAATATCATCCGGACTAGACGATTTTTGTATGATGAGACCTTTAAGGACTCTCGCCACAGTACGAGTATGGAAAAAAAGATTGGTACCAAAGAATTATGAACCTTACTGTCAGGTAAGGTGGAATTAGCAGTAACCTGCCTTTCAAACAAATTATAGCTTTCTTAATAGAGCTAACTAAAGGACTTTTATTGACAACTATTGGAGAAGTTTAAAAATTCTTCATGCTTTTTACGAATGACCAACAATGATTCGGCCTTAAACTGTAGGTCCCCTCCATTCCTGACAACATTACTCGCACCCAGGGATGGTTGAGAGTCGTAAGTCAATAGGCCCTAGTTCTCAACGGACTGTTGCCCTACCACTTCTTCTGATGATCCGAAGGCAACAAAAATTTGTGCTATTTCAGTGCGAGGATATGAAGAAACAATTCTTTGTTTGGACTTTTTACTTTAAGACCAAGTGATAGATAGGTGATAGGATTACATGTCCTAAAATGTGTACTCATTACTTAAAAAAAAACTTTATTCTTCAACCCTTCCCAACCTTCCCCTCCCTCTTTCCCATAAGATACAAGGTAATAAATACAATGATTATTTTTACTCCTTCTTCCGTAGTCTTTGGCTTTTCTCCAAAATTTAAAACGTCTGTCTCTTAAAATCATTCTAGGAACAGGATTTTGATTTTTGTTTCACTTTTTTTGTCAATATTTTGTGGAAAATTGGTGTTAACAACCTTGGTTCATGTCGTTTAACCGTTTGTTCCAGAAGTCATCAAAATAAACATTTAAAATCCATTCGTGCTTTCATCAGACTGATAGTCTTTTGCTGCAGAGGTTTGTTTATTTTTTTTTTTTAATTAGCCAACCTTAACATAACTAAAGAGTACCTATATACTTCAAGTTATATTAAAAAGTTTTGAAAAAACGGTCTAGGTATCTAAGTACGTTTAGGGAATAAAAAATGAAGAGAGACTCGTTTCTATATGAACTTTATGCATTATTTGAAATGCAGTGCTAATTGGCTACAGTGTTGTTCTTTTAGTTATCCGGAATTTTTTGTCAACATTGCTCCTTGCCACAATTGACAACAAAAAAAGGAGAATCCTTTTAGGTTTTCTACGGCGGCGTTGAAAATAGAGGTACTTGTACAAAAACTAATTCTCATCTAAGTTTTCATTAAAATTCTCAAAATCAAACGTGATTTTCCTTTATTTTTATTTTGTTATCGGTTTTTTTTTTTTTTTGTACATCCTTTTTTGTTTTGTTTTTGGTTCGTCCTTTAGTTTGGGGAACAATCGAAATGACAATTGCAGAGTAAAAGAGGTTATACAAACATATATACACGAACTAAACTATTCGCAAAGTCCCTGATGCGGAAGCACTATTTTTGGGTTTTCTTTTTATTTTTATTCTGCTATCTTTTATATCTATTTTCTATTTTAACTCTTTTTGTTCGTATGATGGTTACCAACAAAACTTCTATGGAGGTATAAGGATTCTATATTCAAGTCTGTCAGCTTACACAATCGTATCGTATATAGTGGTAGCACCCACGGAACCAGAGCTAGAGAAAAAGATACAAGCTCTTCTATTTAATTGTAATCCCTTCTAAGTCGTTTAAAACAGACGAGTCCTTGAATTAATTACCTCATCGCCATCGCAGGAATTGTACGTTGTACGATTCCTGTTTCCGTCCTCTCTTCTGTCACTCTTTCTCTGTATTCTAACCTCACATCACCTCCGTCCTTTGCATTTTAAGGGGGCATATAAAACGAGAAATTGGAGTAAATTTGGGGGTGTGTTGTTCGGATTGGTTATGGGAAATGAGTGCGGTGGAAAGTCGGAAGTTTCAACTACTGAAATGAAAACGGAACGATAATCAAGGATGACGATGAAATTTCCCTCCAATATCCTTTACACATGTATTTGCATATCCTCTTCCTTAATTTGATTTCGTTTTTGTCCTCCTTTCAAACTGAATACACATACACACAATCATTGCGGCACTCTATATAGGTATAGAGCAAGAAGAATCCTGGATGGTTTTATACATAGTTTTTGTTTTTTTTTTATTTTAACTCATTCACCACGAGTCGACAGGCATATCCCTGATGCTCTATGTTGTGCCATTCTAGATGAGTGTAAATTTTTTACATGCTTGCCTTAATAATCGTTATCGTATATCTATCTGTGTGGCTATAAATTGGGCGGAGTTGTCCCATCAAGGATTAAATAATATATGAAGTTTGACTGGAAAATTTGTTAAATGGTGTTTTTAGTTAATATCAAGTGAATGTTTGCAATTTGCTTTTAACACACAAAAAGAAAAGAAAAAAGAAGTAAGATGACACTTATCTGCTACAGTTTTATAGATGCTTTCCTTTTTTAAATTTGGTTTGTGTAATGGCTTAGATGAGAACAGATTTAAATTAAATAACAATTTTTTTGTTAACAAGGCTAAGATTATCCTTGTTATTGTAAATTAAATTGTATGTCAATACCCATATCCAAATCCAAATATATATCCATATCAATATCCATATCCATATCCATATCCATATCCATATCCATATCCATATCCATATCCATATCCATATCCATATCCATATCCATATCCATATCCATATCCATATCCATATCCATATCCATATCCATATCCATATCCATATCCATATCCATATCCATATCCATATCCATATCCATATCCATATCCATATCCATATCCATATCCATATCCATATCCATATCCATATCCATATCCATATCCATATCCATATCCATATCCATATCCATATCCATATCCATATCCATATCCATATCCATATCCATATCCATATCCATATCCATATCCATATCCATATCCATATCCATATCCATATCCATATCCATATCCATATCCATATCCATATCCATATCCATATCCATATCCATATCCATATCCATATCCATATCCATATCCATATCCATATCCATATCCATATCCATATCCATATCCATATCCATATCCATATCCATATCCATATCCATATCCATATCCATATCCATATCCATATCCATATCCATATCCATATCCATATCCATATCCATATCCATATCCATATCCATATCCATATCCATATCCATATCCATATCCATATCCATATCCATATCCATATCCATATCCATATCCATATCCATATCCATATCCATATCCATATCCATATCCATATCCATATCCATATCCATATCCATATCCATATCCATATCCATATCCATATCCATATCCATATCCATATCCATATCCATATCCATATCCATATCCATATCCATATCCATATCCATATCCATATCCATATCCATATCCATATCCATATCCATATCCATATCCATATCCATATCCATATCCATATCCATATCCATATCCACATCCATATCCATATCCATATCCATATCCATATCCATATCCATATCCATATCCATATCCATATCCATATCCATATCCATATCCATATCCATATCCATATCCATATCCATATCCATATCCATATCCATATCCATATCCATATCCATATCCATATCCATATCCATATATCCATATCCATATCAATATCCATATCAATATCCATATCCTTATTAAGGTGTTAACTACACAACAATTAAGCTGTCTGCCCATTTTTCTTAAATGAGCAAAATTTTTGGAAATGTTTAAGTATACAAATCCCTAAAGTATAATATTTAAATAAATGGGAATAAGGACATTTTTATGTTCTCATCATCAGGCCTTTTGATCTTATTTCAAAACCGTTCGTAGGAAAAAATATAATAATATTTATCATCGGAAAGTGTTTTTTAATCCTTTTTCTAGCACACAGCTTGTCTATGTCTATTCTTAGACTCCTTGGAAAATTCAATTCCTCTCCCATTGTCATCGTCGTCGCCTTCGTCAACGCCATATTAAAAGTGGACGGAACTTAGGCAAAGCATTTTGGGGTCTTTTTCCATCTGTGTCAGTCTTCGTATTCTTTCAATGTTTGATTTGGAAAATTCACTTAGTGTTCGAGTTTCGGGGATTGAGTTATTTTCTTTTTTCAAACATTTTTGTTGGATGTATATTTTCAATCGTTTTGTCATTGCCATGGCCCATGGTGTAGAATTTTTGGTCGATTCCATCGAATTGTTAATGTTGTTTGGATACCCTTACGGGTGTTCTGCAATTCACAGCGGTATTATTGAAATTCACGCCCGACAAATTCACAAAGGACATTCACAAAGCATGGTTCTCAATATCTATCATAGTTTTGTGTGTGTGTGTGGGAGAGGGTGTTTTTGATGGACACAGTTCTATTTAGAGCGATTTATTCAAATCTGATAAAAAGCTTTTTCCCACGACAACAATGGCATCAGGATGATGATGAGGATGAGAATTGGGAGATGAGGATCGATGCAGGAAAGTATGCGAATGACAGTGGAACGAGACGCTTAATCCACTTCCATATCCGTTTCTCAAATATTATGTACATAACATGACGGTCCGAGCGAACGAGAGTATTAGGTCCTTCGTTATTTGAATTGTGTGTAGTTTTGGGTCAAAAACGTTCCATCCATAAATTATGCCGTCAGTAGTTTAGTAGTATCGTCGTCGTCGTCGTCGTATCGTATATATTGTTGAATGTTGAATGTGAGCGTTTGCTTTATATAGAGCATGACCAACAATCTACCAACAACGATGACGACGAGAATATATATATATATTTCCTTTTGAAGATTATACACAGTTTTAATGGTTATTTTTTGGGTGAGTGAATTAAATGGAAATAAAGGATGCCGCCTGCGGATCATTTCTATTTGTTTCACTTTTTTTATTTTTTATTATTCTAAATTCGTCCTTTGAGAATCTCAATTGAATTAAATGTGTGCGCCAAGTGCACTCGCTAAAATGAAGAACTCTTCAAATTGCCTTATTTGCATGAAGAGCAAATATTCTGAATGCTGTGTTAAGGCAATTTTTGAAAGTGGCATTAGGTTAACTACTTTTTGGTATAAAAACTATATGTATATGAAGATACAAACTACCATAAGACTTGGCAGCTGTTTGAAACTGCATAAATGGTATGCAAAAGTAAGGCAATTAAGATGAGCATTTGACCTTATAAGATTTTCATAAAGGTTTTTTGACAACATTAAAATTTTGGGTATCAAAATAAATCGAATTTAAATTTTAACTTGGAATTTAGGTGTTGAAAGGGGCAAATGGGTTCTGGACGAGTTTTTGTACAGGTTTATTTTTAGGAAAAACTTTGTGACTGAAGAAAAAAACTCTTGAACTTGTTGTTTTTATTATAAAGGGTTTTCCACAAAGAGGTTTCGTTTTTAATAGACCTTTTTAGAGCAAGTGTCAATTTTGAAGATGTTGTCATTTGACCTTTGACAAGTAATAACTATACAAAATTACTAAAAATGGAACGATAAGCGCTTTAATAACTCATTGAAATTGTTGAAATATACCAAAAATATTTTGACAATTTTACAGGGCCAGTTCACAAACATAGTTGTAGTGAAGCACCTTAACGAACCACGTCAAAGATAAGGTCTATGGCTAATTATCTAGAATTCATTCAAGGTGGGTCCTCAGACCTATAAAATCCATGGGTTGTCCCTAGTTTGACAATGGGCCTCAACTAATTTTTCGCGCTATCTTGTGGTGTTTCCAGCGATGTGTTTGAACTCCCTCCAGCTCTTCCCAATCTCGAAAATTCCTCCTCGACTGTTCTTCTCCACATGCTTCTAGTTCGCGACTGTTCTATTTTATTGAGTGAGAGGATTCCAATGCAATGCCTGTCCTGCAATGCAGTCACTACCTTTTCGAACCGTTATCCTATATATTTAGTTATTTGTTGTTGTTAGTTTGTTGAATATTCGTTTGGGCCAGAAAATCTTTAAGATGTTTTGTAGACGTTTGAGCAAAAAAGTCGTAGTTCTGTTTTGAAGCTGAGAGAAATGTTCCTCCAAAAATTGGAAAACATCCCGAAGGCAGCCTTAGAATTCCTGGCTCTGCCTTCAGTTGGGACAATACTTCCGAAATACTAGAAACTCTATACTTTTTCTCCTTGTTAATGAGAAATGAGGTTGAAAATCGTATTTTTTTCCATGTTGCTTTTCAGACTTATGATTTCTGCTCCTCTCTCCACCTGTGTTGTCAATTGATTGATATCCATTATAGTATGAGATAGCGAGTACACATCATCTGCTTAGTCCAGATATTTGAAAAATGTTGTCAGAGTTAATCGTTTCCTCCGTTTGCTGTCAAAGCTGCCGCAGCACACTAATGATCGCTTATAAGAACATAATTGGTGATGTTGTCTGGCTATACGTTTTACTTCAAACAGTTCAAAGAATCTACCTCCCAATAAGACATGGCATTGGGACCTATCATAAGTTTCGTTTATATTGAGTTTATCTGGGATACCTCTTTTCTGCAAAGTAAACCAGATACACTCAATGGTAAACTCGAGGAGTTATAGCCAGAAATGTCCAAATTGGTCGGAGAAGCTTTCATTTTAAGGATATTGTGCTGCAACCATAGTCTCAGAGCCCATCTTGTAACATAATTAATATCATATTTTCTTCTTTATATTGCAAAAATAATCCATTGATTTTTCTTTAAAATACTCATTTTGTTTCAATTTCATAATGAAACCTCTTATTGGAAAACCCTGAATATTCTCTACTAAATTGAATCTAACCAATCCAATCACCCTCAATTACCAATAACAACAACAACAACAACAAATTATAATGGGATATTAAACAAAAAATAATAAAAACAACAAAAATATTGTTTTTGTTACAAAGGACACAAAAGTAATAACACAAGAGTGGTAACAAAAAGAAACCTAAAATAAAAGGATTGCTTACACATCACGGCCAATTTGTGTTAATGGAAAGCGTTTTAGCATATTACAACCATAAAACATAATCGAAACTGATCCGAATAAAACTTTTATTTCGAATAAATTAAAATTACATCCATAGCCCAAAAGTCCAATAGGTAGGTATTATGAAGCTTTAAGCCAGAGATATGACAACAAGTCGTGCAAAACCATATACATGTGTAATGTGTACGTATGTATGTATTTGGAAAAAATAAAAGTGATAAAACAAGGGGTTTTAGTCATAAAAACTGCCAATATTCCTAAAAGGGGAATAAAATTCTGAATTTCAATATAATAAAGGGTGAAAGGAGCAAACATTTACAGATACACGACTGCAGGGTACCTTTAGCTTTAGCAATTCAAAGAATCCCTAAAGGACTATATGGCTATGATGACATATAGCAGACAGGGAAAACTGCCCATCAAACGTGTCGGCTTTAGTACTTAAAGAAAATAATTTAGATTATAACCTTTATTTTTATTGTTGTTCTTCATGGAGCTGTATGATTATAAAATAAATATTAAGCTAGAAGTTTGACTGAAGCTGTTCCTTTTGTTGAAGAAATTATACATCAACATAGAGGTACATTTCTTCTAGGATATAATTAAAAAGAGGCAACTTATGCCAAATGACTGACACTACAGAAATTTGCTATTGGTCTAACAATAGCTACCAATGAACTGACAGTAGTCAAAATCCTTTAAATAAGAATGTTGACATTTGATTATTTTAAGGCGACCTATTTTGACGTTTCATTATAGTCTTTCTTTTCACTTTATAGTTATTAGAAAAGAGGAAAGCAAGGCAGACATTTTCAAAATCCTGAATACTTTGGTGGAAGTGAGATGAAGTGTCAAAATTATACTATTTGCAATCCGTCAATGAATATCTAAATCAATTTATTCAATCCGGCTTTTGAAGTTTTCCATTGGACGTGTATTGTTCTTCATTTTTCTTCCTTTATTTTGAAGGACAATTTAATTTGAAACAGAGACTGGGTTACGACCCACACTATTAACTTCGCATCCCGTTTGTCGATTTGCCTTGCTTAAAAGTTTATAGGTTTTCGTGTTGTGTTAAAAAAGTTGTCAGTTGAATTATTCTTAAACATTTTAAAATTACCAACAATATTTTGCATATACCTAATGAAATAGTTTAGTTTCAAAATCTAGTTTTGTTAAATAGATTTTTAGTCGAAAACAAATTTTTACCAATTTTAGTAGCATTTCTTAAAATGTTCTATTTCCTATATAAACAAATACATATTGGATGATGGAAATTAATTTGAGAGATATCGAGAACCGAACACCAATTTTTACCAAATTTGCGTACTATTTTTTGTAGATTTTATTTTTTTTTATAAAAAACGGACTGTTGGATTTTTATAAAAAAAACTAATTTATGTAGAAAAAAATATTTTCTGTGAAATAAAAATAGATTGAAGACAATATTTTTAAATTTTAAAAAGATATTTGAGTCGAAAGTAAATTTTTACCAAGTTATAGTATTGTTTTTTTTAGGTTTTATTTTTTGTAAGAAAACTGTCGATTCAATATTTCTAAAAATTGTACCGACTGTTGACAACAATATTTCTTATAAGATAAAATTAGTTTAGAGCTATAATCTCAAATTTTTGAAAAGATATTTGAGTCAAAAATCAATTAATTTACAAACTTTTAGTAATGCTTTTTTTAGGTTTCTCTTTGTTATAAAAAAAAACTGTCTATTCGATTTTTTTCAATATTTTAGTCGATGTCAAAAACGTTTTTTTCGCTGCACACATTTTTTTGGAGATAAAATCAATTTTTGTTCGTAAAATACCGTAAAAAACCGTTAGTTGGATTTTTTTTTACAAAAATATATCAAGTCTCTAGCGTCATTGGTTCGTGGTTCGTGAGATATTTTGGTTAACCCTATCTGCATCTTTCTGCATTATTATCTATATAACAACATTTATTTTAAGTCGATATCTCTACTGGTTCTTGAGCTATGGACGACGAAACAACGTACGGACGCACTGACATCTCTCTAAAAATCTTTTTTTTTTGACTCTAAGGACCTTGAAACGTCGAGAAATGTCGAAAAATTTTGGTATTAATTTTTGGATTGGACCTTTTGATCTCAAGATTTCTTCGAACAACTTTTGAAGTAGAATATAATTTAATTTCATTTAATATCATGTAATATTTGTGTCTGTCATAAAATCTAATCTGAAGAACATGCAACATTTGTGTCTGTCTCAAAATCTAAGCTGAATGAATAGACAAAAAAATCAATCAACCTTAAACAATTGTGAATTTCGTGATTTTTCAGTGCTTTGCTATATTCCGTTTATTGTTCGAAGTCAAAAACTTGGATTAATTTTAAAAGAAACTTGCGAATAAAAATTGTTTCTAATGGGTTTGAAACAAGGCCCTTTATCTGTCGGAGATAGCGCTTACTGTCGCCAGTTTCGCACGCCAAGTTGGTTAATGTTCTCTCTAACCTGCATGCTCCACCTGAGTCGGGCCTGCCATTAATGCGCTGCCCTATTGTGGGCGTGGATTCAAAGGCTTTACGGGCTGGAGCATGTATTTGTATGCGCTCTTCGTGACTGAGCCAGCCTCAGACGTTTAGCTTGTATCTTTCTGGCTAAGTCTCCGCTGCTGTACCAGCCAGTCGTACTTACAAAAGTCCCATTGACGTCATGCTGAGTTCAATTGATTGTGTCAATGTCATCAGCATATGCAAGTATATGGACAGGCAAGTGCTCCTAGTGTTGACTTGGGAGCTATGGTCTTAAAAAGACAATGTTAAGGAAATCATTTTTCAGCGCATCACCTTGTGTCCTTTAGTTAAGTTTTCAAAGTCATTTTGTATTTTCTTTTACTTTAAAGATTGTGGAATGTGGAACGTATTGTTTAAAACTCCAAGTTATGTTTGTTTTAATTATTATAATAAAATATGTGTTTCTTGTACATTCGTACATTCTCCCCCCACGATAGAATGATGATGTGAGTTCTGCTCAATCAAATATCCAGTGTAAACGATTAAATTACAGCAACTTGGCATCATTATTTGATAACGAACTGCATTATCGGACTGCATTATCGGCATGGCTCATTTTCGATGTTGTCATTCACCACTTTCCTTCTTATCTCATTCGTACATGAAAAGAGACAGATTATTAGTAAATATATTTTGACATTTAAACAAATACAAAAGACAAAGTCAACTACAGAGAATGCAAAAACAAATAGGAGAAATTTGTAGGTAGTTTCTTATTCCTTTTATTCATGAGAATTGTTGTTGTTGATTTCATTCATGCTGCATCGGGTTGTTTTGAATTTGTAATTTGTAGTATTAAGTAAATGTGAATTGTGCATCCATCTTGGGTGATTTGTGTGCGCGTCGGTGATCGTTTTTTATTATGTTGTGTTAATTAAAAATTAAATTAATTCGTGCGTTCGGTTATCTTATCATTAATTCATCTATTATATTAATTCAGGTGAGTTTAATGAATGAATTGTGTTGTGCGTGATGTATACATATATGTTTGTAAATGGATTTCGCAAAATCCATTGCCGATATCGCGCGTTTATTCGTACGGCGGCGGCGTAAGTTGGTCGCGACCGCGGTGTATGTTTGTACGTATGTATGTTTGTATGGCTGGTATATGTGATTTATTTGGTGTTATTTTGTTTTCAATATTAATTGATTTATTTTGAAATTATGTTTAGGTACATATGAATTAAAATTAAATTAAATATATATATAGTTAATATTAACTGTATTGTATTGTACATACATAATTATGTGATTCGCGGCGTGGGTTGCTTATGTACAAGTAAGTATATAACAACCAAAATTTGATTGTTTCCAGTTGGAACGAATTGATTTCCATTTAATGCGGGGAGTTTGTTTACGTTTTGAATTGGAGTTAAGTGATTGTGTACATTACAAAAACAAAACCAAACAAAAAAATTATATTGGTTTTGTACTAAGGTGAAATACAATTATCATTAATTTCCAAAGTTTAATTTTGAATTATTTCAAAGTTTGATTTTATTTGTGACAATCATGGTTGTGTTAAATTGATTTAATTTTGTTGGTGAATTATTATAATGAATTAAATTGATGTGTTTTTTATTATTTTCGAATGTGATTCGGTTTTTGATCAAGTGTTGATTTTCTTGATATTAAATAAATTCGTTTGGTATGAAATACATATTTATTCGGTTTGGAATTAAAGTGTTATTTCAACTATTTTATTAAATTATTTTGACGCGATATGATATTTGGATATTATTTTGTTTAATTCTATTTTGTAATTTTCGCGTTTCGGTGAATTTGACATTTTTTAGTGCCAAGTGTTTGACAGTAGTTTGTTTATATTAATTTGTGGATGGTGTTTTAAACTCCAGTTGACGTAGAATTATTTTGGTTAATTTATAGAATTGTTTGTTTAGAGTTCTAATACAAAAAATGGAAAAATTTATTTGTTTTTTGAATGAAAAGATTAATATGTGTATATTAATTAGGACAACCTGAATAAATTAATAAACAAATTTATAATTTATGTGTTTTTCTTTTTATTTTTGTGAATTTTGTGTTTTCAGCCTTTTCAGATTTTTTGTAATAAATTTTATTTTTTTCAGAATTTTGTAATAAATTTACTGGATAATTTTGTTATATTGATTTTGAATTATTAATAAATATTAAAATTTTAATTGATCAATTGTTTAAATAAATCTTTTAATTTTCATTCGGTATATTAATTTTACTGGCGTGATTTCATACGATGGCTATTTGTTCTGCAGTTTTGTTCGATGGTAGCAGGCAGATTTTTGTTATTGGCCGTTTCAATTGCCCGTTTTGTGTTTTAACCGTCACGACGCGTATCAACCCGTCCGATCCGGTATGGGTTTCTTCTATTCTTGCAAGATTCCAGCAGGTCGATGGAAGTCGTTCATCCTTAAGAAGAACTAAGTCTCCTATTTTCGGTGGTTCTTTGACTTGTGTCCATTTTGGTCGTTGCTGAAGCCTTGCGAGATATTCGGAATTCCATTTTCGCCAAAATCCTTCTGATAGAGCTTGGACGCGTTTCCATCGATCATTATACGTGATGTTGTTATCGAGTTCGCCTTGTGGTATAGCGTGTAACGATTCGCCGACTAGGAAGTGCGCGGGCGTGAGTACATTCAAATCGTCTAGGCTGTCGGAAAGAGGGCAAAGGGGCCTCGAATTCAGACACGCTTCTATTTGCGCTAGAAGCGTCGCGAGCTCCTCGAATGTTAGCCTTTCTGTTCCTACAACTCGCTTTAGATGGTACTTGACCGATTTCACACCCGCTTCCCATAATCCACCGAAGTGTGGAGAAGCTGGGGGAATAAAATGCCAATCTGTACCGTGATTTGCTAATTCTTCCGCAATTTCCTTCCAATCGTGCTGTGCTTCTTTTAACATTTTTGCTAATTCGTTATGAGCACCGACAAAATTTGTTCCGCAATCGCTATATACCTTCACACAGCTTCCTCTTCTGGCAGTAAATCTTTTAAATGCTGCTAAAAACGCTTGTGTTGTGAGATCTGAAACAACTTCTAAGTGAATAGCCTTAGTTGCTAAGCATATAAAAATTGCAAAGTAACCTTTAAGGATTTTTGCGCCGCGTGCCTTCCAGGACTTGATGTCAATTGGACCTGCATAGTCAACGCCGGTATGACTAAATGGTCGAGACATACGTACTCTCGCTGCAGGCAAATTTCCCATTAACTGCTGCATTTCGGATGCCTTTTGGCGATAGCATGAAGGGCATCTATGCAATTGGTATTTAACGCTTCTTCGTATTTGTCCAATCCAGTATCTTTGTCGAATGTAGCTTATCATTTGTTGGATACCGCCATGAAATGTATTCTTATGAGCATCTCGGACAACCAGACTCGTAAAGTGATGGTTGTTTTTGAGCAATATTGGATGTTGAGCTTCGTAGGGAAGCAAAGAGTTCTCCAAACGTCCTCCAACTCGTAAGACTCCGTTAGCATCGATGAACACGTTTAACGCCCGTAAAGCCTTTGGTGGTTTGTTTTCACGATTTTGTTGGATTTCGGTTTCAAACATTTCCTTTTGTGCTGCTTTGACGATGAATAGGAGGGCAATTTCCAACTCTTTTGGTTTAAGTGATCCTGTATTAGGTCCCAACTTGGGTCGACATTTTGTTATGAAACGATAACAGGTGGCGATAATTCTTATAACCTTGAGAAGACTCGAAAAGTTGTAGATAGTCTGTAATATGCTATCACTTTTTATCGCATGTATAGTGAATGCCTTTATTGTGCGTTGTTCTTCTACAACGTCTATTTCGGTGGGTTGATCTGGAAGATCGAATACCCATTTTTTTCGCAGAAACTCTGGACCGTTCCACCACGACGTAAGTGACTCCAGTTCCGATGGATATACACCCCTGGACGCCAGATCGGCTGGGTTATGAAGCGTTGCGACATGTCCCCAGCAATCGATCCCCACTAACCGCTGGATTTCTGACACACGGTTGGATACGAATGTGGTCCATTTGGCGGGAGTGGCGCGTATCCAGGCCAGTGCAATTGTGGAATCTGTCCATGCGTACATCTTCACGTCTGGAATTTCTAGAACTTCCTTGGTGTATTGTAACAACTCTGCCAACACTACTGCGCCGCAAAGTTCAAGACGAGGTAGAGTTATTGTACGTTGATTTGGTGCTACCTTTGTCTTTGACAAAAGAAGATTGACATGAATTTTGCCTGTACTATCCAGGACTCGTACGTACACTGCTGCACCGTAAGCTTTCATAGAAGCATCGCAAAATCCATGTAGCTCGATCGCTTTATTAGTTTTGCTCAACTGGATCCATCTTGGAATCCGCAGCCGTTCGATCAGATGGAGTTCTCGGAGAAAAGCATCCCAATCTTTCTTCAAAGCAGCTGGAATTGGATCGTCCCAGTCGCAGCCAAGCTCCCATAAACGCTGCATCATAAGCTTTGCAGTGATGATGCATGGTGAGATCCAACCCAAAGGATCGAATAATTTGGCTATAGTTGATAGCATGGATCTTTTTGTCGTTGACTCTGTTGCAGGTTGTAGATTTTGATACGAGAAGAAGTCATCGATGGGGAACCACTTGATGCCTAAAGTCTTGACATGGTTTGACAAGTTGAACGGAAGTTCAAAATCAAGTTCTCTATCCTGAACTGGAATATCTTCTATAAGTTCTTTCGTGTTGCTTGTCCACTTTCTGAGGTTGAGTCCTGCTGTTGCTAAAAGTTGCTTAACTTCGTCACGTTTCTTTCGCGCTTCTTCAATAGTGTCAGCTCCGCTGATGAGATCGTCGACGTACATGTCTTCACGGACAGCCTTCGCCCCCTTAGGAAAATTTTCATTTTCATCATCAGCTACCTTTTTCAAAATTTTGATAGCAAGGTATGGTGCACTTGCTGTACCAAAGGTAACCGTGTTCATTTTAAAAATTTTAACAGGTGACGTCTTCCTATCTCTCCACAAAATAAGTTGATAATATCGGTCTGATTGATTGACGAAAATTTGTCGATACATCTTTTCGATGTCGGCCGTGAAAGTTACTCGGTGAGTCCGCCATTTCAGAACAAGATCTATGATACTTGATTGCAATTTTGGACCCACAAGCAACCAATCGTTTAGAGATTTGCCATCGGACGTTTTCGCTGCAGCGTCGAATACTACCCTCAGTTTGGTTGTAGAACTCGCTTCTTTGAAAACCGCATGGTGTGGTAAGAAATAGTGGTATGGGGATTGAAGCACCGCATCATTGCCATCTACCTCTTCCATATGACCAAGCTCTTCATATTCTTTGATGCAGTTTTTGTAGGCTTCAGCCAGCTTTGGATTCGAATCTAGCCTCTTTTCAAGATGTAGAAATCGTCGAAAAGCGTTTTCTCTACTAGATCCCATCGCTGGATACTTTTCACCTTTAAACGGTAACTTCACTTCGTAACGCCCGTTCGGTAAACGTGTTGTGTGTCGCTCAAAATGATTGTCGCAAGCAGTGTTTTCTTCAGTATCTTGCTTCTGAAAAGGCATCTCCTCCATTTCCCAAAACTTCTCCAACTGCGAACTCAGGTCAGTAATTTGAACGAAGCTTCGAACTTGCTCAGGAATTTCGGCTGAAACTTTCCCGAACACAACCCACCCCAGTTCGGTGTTTTGTGCTATTGGTCCATCTCCATTTTCCGAACGTCTTATTTCAGGAAGGAGTATTTCGGCGCAAACTTCACTACCGAGCAGTAAATCTATGGGTGCAGGCTCATAGAGATGAGGATCAGCTAAAGAAAGGCCTTTCAAATGTTTCCAAATGCCAGGTATCACTCGATGGGTCGGGAGATGGCCAGTCAACGACTTGAAGACCAACGCCTGGATGGCAGTCTCGAACGTCGAGTGGCGTGAAGCAAATCTTACTTCGACGGAGTATTGCGCAGTGCCGTTGTTGACCAACCCTAACCCGGATACCTCAACATTTGTACGCTTTCTTTCTAATTTCAGAAGTTGTGCTGCTGCTTCAGTGATGAAGGACCTTTCTGACCCTGTATCGATGAGAGCACGTAGAAGACGTAACTTACCATCTGCTGCCCGTACCTTTACTACCGCTGTCGCCATGAGCACCTGGTGTGCGTAGCCACTTTGCGACGCGTGGTAGTTAAATGACTGTCCTTGTGTTGACTGCAGTTGTTGTTCAACCGATGGTTGAAACACAGGAGCATTCGGATTTATTGACGTCTGGAATGTTTTCGCCTGAGATGAAGCACTAGTTGCAGGAAATTGTTGTATCTGTGTATTGCTTGAAGATTGCTGTTGCATGTGTGTGTTGCTTCCACTTGCATGCTGCTGCTTGTCATGTAGCAGCGAATGGTGTCTTTTTTGGCAAAAATAACACGATGTGAAACTGTAGCACGTTGCCACAAGATGCCCGTAGGACAAGCAATTTTCACATATTTTGAGTCTGGAAACAACTTCTTGTCGTCCTTTGACATCCATATTGAGGAATTGTTGACACTTTCTCAATGTGTGTTTGCCTTGACTGCACAGCTTACAAATTAATTTCTCCACGGTGTTGCTCTTGTCTGCGTTTTTGGATGGCTGTTTGACGATCTGCTTTGCATGCATGACTTTTGTCTTAGCTGATTGTACGCGTGGCCTTGTTTTCAAATATGGCTCCTCTTTAGTCCGGAATGCTGTTTCATGCTCCTGTTGACCAATAACTTCAAGAGTTCGAAAACGGATCTCTAAAAACTCGGTAAATTCCTTAAATGTAGGCAAATCTTTTCTATTACCTAATTTTTCTTCCCATAGTTTTTGACACGAGTGTGGAAGCTTCTGATAAAGGAACCATATAAGGACGGTGTCCCAACTGGAAACAGGTACATCCAGTTTTTCAAGCGCGTGAAAACATTCTTTTGTTGTATACAAAAGATCCTTCAGGCCCGCAGCAGTCTCACGAGTTAAAGAAGATTGACCAAAAAGCGTTTGCATTTGAGTATGTACAAGAATGCGCTTATGATCGTATCGATCCTTCAACAAATCCCAAGCCTTATCGTAACTGGCAGCCTCCACAGAAAAATTCTGCAAAAACCGATTTGCATCACCAGTCAAGCACGACTGCAAGAAATGAAGCTTATCAATGTCTTCAATACTCTTGTTATTGTGGATAAGAGCCTGAAACCTGTCATGGAATGCCCGCCAGGTAGTATATGAACCATCGAATTTTGGCAAATCGATTCGTGGAAGTCTTATCCCCGAATACGTCGATGGTGCAGCTGTATTACTGGGCGGAGCCCCTAGGATTGGAGGGGTCGCAACGATTGATGACGATTTTTCGATCGTTTCCACCAGCTCTGCGCGATATTCGAGGTATATTTCGTTAATTTGCTCATATACTACCTTTAACTCTTCAACTTTCATTTCTTCTTCCAGCTTACCACCCCCAATGATGGCTTCATTGTAAGTTTTTGCCGAAAGAACATCTTCTTCTAACTTGCTTAGACGAGCTGAAGCATAGGCTTTTACCTTACGGTCTTTTGGTGATTTTTTAAAATTAGTAAGATCCCTTATTACTTTAGCTAAAAGATCTTTTTGTAGCTCACCATACTTGTAATTTTTGGTTTCAGCCATAATAATATTTAATTTCTTTTAAAATTTACAGAAATGACGAAGAAATCAAATGGACAAGTTTACAACACACAAAGCAAGACTTACTGCTTGTCTGCAACTGCTCCTGATGCTAATGCTGATGCTGATACTGCTGCTGCTGCTGCTGCTGCTACTGCTGCTGCTGCTGACGACGACGTCACGTTGTATCGAAGATATGTAGATTTGTTTGTGTCTTTGCTGGACACTTTGTTCATAAATTAGTTTTAAGTTAAATTAATTAGTTTTAAGTTAATTTGTAATATCAATTCGTGATTAAAAAAAACGATTTGTTAAATGCACAATTTATATCACGTATCGATTTTATACGAATCGTAAATTCGGTTTATATTTTATTTTAATATCGGGGCACACACCGCACGTATATTATATTGTTCTTTTAAAGTTTATAAGTTCGTATTTAAAGGCTCGAAGGACCAATGCTTCCAGATATAATTAATAATTTTGGAATTGAATAAAAATTAATATGTAGATACATATATATATATATAGTTCCAACAAAGAATAAAAAGTAAGAAAAATAACACAACCTCTTTTGTTAATCGAATCTTTATTAAAATGTAATGTCCTTTAGTTAAGTTTTCAAAGTCATTTTGTATTTTCTTTTACTTTAAAGATTGTGGAATGTGGAACGTATTGTTTAAAACTCCAAGTTATGTTTGTTTTAATTATTATAATAAAATATGTGTTTCTTGTACATTCGTACACCTTGTATAAAGCCTTTTTTGAAGTTGAAAGGTCCGGTTGAGTTGTTCCCAATCTGTAAGCAGCAGTGTAAATTCTCCATGGTTATCCTGTACAAACAGACTTCACATGGCTCTATACAGTTCCTTAATGTAGATGCTGTCATATGCGGCCTTGAAATCGATGAAAAGATGGTGGGTGTCAATTAGATGTTCTTTTGTTTTTTCCAGGATCTGTCGCAATATGAATATTTGATCGACTGTTTTCTGGTATAAAACCACATTGATAAGAACGTATCAGATTATTGACGACGGGCGTTAGACTTTCACATATATTACGGCAGAGAAGATCTTGTATGCGATGTTGAGGAGATACTGATTCCTCTATAGTTGTTGCAGTTTAAAAATTCTTCTTTTTTCAGTATCTGGCAAACCATACTAAAGTTGCTTTCATCGGACATGCTTTCTTCAGACTATTTTGTACATATAAGTTGGTGCATGATCCTTGCCAAATTATCTCCAGCTACTTTAAAAAGCTCAACATTTAAGTAATCTGCTCCAGTGGCTTTGTTAACCTTCAGCTTAGATATGTCAATCTTTACTTTATCAAAGTCAGGAAGACAGGATAATTTGCTTTCGCCGTCTGTATTGAATGAATCACCCTGCCTGACAGATGAATTCTGTTCGTAATGGCTGTTATACAATCTGCAGAAGTGGACCCTTCATATCCTCAGCATTGACTTCAGTTCTACGATGATGTTTCCACTTTTGTCTTTGCAGCCTTTTTAAAAACTCACTGTTTTTATTTAATTATTTTACATATCACGTTAACTTTTTAATAGCTGTTACTAGGAAATCCTTAGATCTAAATACACATCATCAAATTAAAGATGGTTTAGCAGCCTTAAAATGGTTAAATAAATAATTCAGGATAAAATTACAACTGCACTAATTAGCTGATTTTCGACATAAATACCTCGAAAACAAATGAACTAATTGACATAAAAATTATTTTAAAAAAAAAAATCCAGTTGGCATTTATTTTTGAAAATCCTTCAAAAAATCAGTTTCTGACTCAAGTACCCTTAGAACGAAGAAAGATATATTGAGTTTAAACTTTTTTTATCATACGCAAATAGTTGTTATTAATATTTTTTAATTTTAAATGATATTAACAGACGGGCACTAATGCCATAAATATATAATTCCTCCTTAAATTTAGTCAATTCTAACTGTCCGTTCATCCATCCTTCAACCCATAATCAGGACATGAAAAAACAATTATATTTACACTACCCCTCATATTTACCATAATTTTATGTTTTAAAATTTGATTAAACAGATTGTTTAACTTAGGCACTATGATCACATCTCTTATGATTTGCTTATTCCTTCCTTCATTTTAAAATGATACATTCATCCACACATAGCTACATCAATCCACCTCCAATCTCCGTTTCATATTAAATCAAAATTACGGTTAACCTCCCATCTACCATCAGTACCAGAAATCCAACCAACCATTTATAGTTGTTGTTGCTGTTGTTGTTAGAGTTGTTGGAGTGCTTGGAGTTAGTCGGAGAACTCCCTTCTTTGTCAAACTAAAATTCATCTATGAGGCCATGTCATCTGAACCGAAACCCCTGGCCCCACCACACAACCGGCACCCACCGCCGCCGCCGCAGCCTCCACCGTTAACAACAAAACGACAACAGCAAAACAAGTCTAGCTTCTGTAGAGTGATTTTGAGTCTCTGGTGCTGTTGTATTGTAGCCGTATCGCAGGACCGTTTTCATTTGATTTCCTGTTGCAATTATAGATAGGAATCAAATGCTAAATAAACTGTTTCCGTTTTCAAGCGTCACCATCACTGGCACTGGCATTCTGGCACTCACGTCAAATCAGGGTCCTGGACTTAACCGAAAACATTGTCACTGTTATTGTTCCAGTTGACAGGCGACCAGCTACAAGCTCCCAGCTCCTATGTAGTTCTCATGCTCCTATCCTCCTACTAGCCAGAAAGTATATTTACACAAAGCGTAAAAGGGTATGGAGCGGGGACAGGACGCCAACACCGATGCCAATACTTTCGATGGAGGTGACTACAACGACGACGATGACGACGACCAGCCAATAGTAATAGCCATTGCCATTACATCTGGGCTCTGGGTGGTAGTGGCAATGGCAAGGACAAAACCGTCATTGTAACAGCAGGCAATGTCAGCTGCAGATATGCTTGCAGTTCATGGGCTCCGCAGCGCAGCTCCAGCTCTAGCACCAACTCCAACTCCATATCAAGACCGTTTGTTGTGGGCAATACATTCAGCATCGACGTTGACTACTCGTATAGATGTTGGAAAATGAGAATGGAAATGGGATTGTGATGATATGGTACATAGAAGTACCGCAAACAGTCGATGTGTTAGTGTATTATGGAGCCTGAATCCTGACATTATTTATGCTCTTTATCGCTAGGTCCTATCGTTTGTTGGTTAACATGAGTGTGTTTTGCTCTTCTACTACATATACTACTTGTATTTCGGAAATGTCCTTTTTTATATTTTTGAAAAAAATTAAAAAAAATGTTTTTATTTTCAATAGAAGATGACAAACAAACAAAATACTATGACCGGGCATCAGGCACGACATCAGGACATGCAGTGCTGCAGTTCAGACCAACTTCGTCCTATACCCTTTCATTTGTAACCGTGGCCGGATGATACGCGACAAATGGGCTTGCGGGACTATGTAGGGATATACTTTTGGAGCGATTATGTTATGGCACTGTGGCGATGCGATGGCGTGGCGGTACAATGTTTTCCATATCAGTGTGAAAATAACCGTGTGGTATAAGTCATGCAGGAAGGACATCCGCGAATGGACGCTGCACACCCAACACACACACACAACGAGTGAATGAAAACTGTATTCAAACATTTATTTTTGTTTTGTTTATTGATGATGTTTTTATGCATAAATATTTTATGTATATTTTGTTTTTATCTTCTAAATAAAAATATTTCAAATAACAAAAAAAATACAGAGTTTTCCTCGTTCTTCAATTAGCCTGAGAGCAATTTGCCTAATAGGATGAAAATTAATTGATGTTGCACAAACACATGAAAGCATATATGAACCTAAATAGATTAGGTATAGATACGCATGAAGCATAAAATAATATTTTCAATAATAATTCATGTATTTTTTTTTGTTTTTGGTATGTAACTTATTGACTTATTATTGTTTATCGATAAATAATATTCTGCCATTTTGTTATGACTAATAGGTTTTTTCAGGTACATACGTATGGAGACGGTATTTAACGGTTATGATTCCAATCAATTAGCGTCAACTTTACTACATATGTTAATTTAATAGAAAACTCTATATTTATACATATTTTGGGTACATATAATCTAAACAAGGTATTGATTTGAGCTTTGCAGGTGACCCTGCTTAATTTAAGTGATTATTTGATAGTATAATTGTTTACAATTAAACGGAAGCTATATTTATATTTTTATTTATCTATGCATAATTTATTTTATAAACGTATCTATATATCATAAATAAAATGTATATTTAAATCAAAACAAAATAGTGAATAATTGAACAACTTCTCTTTTACAAAACATCACATCATGTATTGGGTTGAACAAAATACTCAAAAACTAGAGTGAAGGACAGAGTTTAGAGTAGTAATTTGGGGGTGCAATTTGATTTTGGAAGCAATTTAATAAAATATAGGAATCCTATGTACTGTACAGCCTCTTGATAATTGAAGAATAACCTTCAAGAGAATTATCAATTCAATTGTAAAGGGTGGTTGAATTTTAAGGACCAATGTTGAATGTGAACCACACCTTAACGTTAATTTTTTTTCTGCATTTCATTTGATATTTCTCAATTTCAGACTATAAGCTGAGAAAACTATCATGTTTTTTAGAAAGAAAAACTACTACTTCATGAATTTATAAAGCCTCCAAAAGCGTGTAATTACATTTTACTAATTTAAAAAAGTAATATCTCAAAAACTTGATGTGGCAGAATGATTTTGAAGTCGGATTTGAATTAAAGCTACAAGGATTTTCAAAAATATCTACCACAAAATAAGTCGAGATTACAGAAATCGGGATTTTATTGAACATATTAGTGACTGCTAACAAAAAGTTTATTTACGGGATTTATTTCAAAATGGTAGGTGCACAGATTTTTTGTGGTGACTGCTCTTTTTTTAAGGTTCTACAACTAAATTTTTGAGGTCCTAGGGGACCATTTTAAACAAAAAATTACACTTGACTAACGGTATTTTATCATTTCCAAACACTTCGAACTTAAATTCGTAACTCCAAACGACCGAATTCCAAAAATCCAATCTTTTGTTATCAATTTTTTTTTCCATTCCCGTTCTTATTTTTGAATCACCTGCTTATAATGTGTGCCGATATTTCTATATGTCAGTCCATCTTTATTTGGGTTATTTTGGTGCACTTTGTGATTTTTTCGTTCAATTTAATCATCCAAATGTGAGTATAATCGAAAAAAACTTTCCAAAAATTTTAGCAAACCAGGTCTGTAAAAGATCTAAAATCACCAGTGCATGCTCGTACAGCTCGTGCTGCAGAAAATATTGCTGCTGTGGCTGAAGAGCCGTCTATCTCAACTCTTCGTCGTGCCCAACAATTCCACCTATCACGGTCGTTGATGAGCAATATGCATAAACACTTGTATTTACACGCTTACAAGGTGCAATTTACTCAGGAACTAAAACCTCTTGACCATTACAAGCGTCGGTAATGGTCAGAATAGTGTCAAGAAATGCCAACAGTGTATGATAAGTTTTTTGAAAAAAATCATCTACAATGAAACTGTACATTTTTAGCTCTGTGAATTCGTCAATAAACAGAATCACCGCATTTGATAATCCAAGAATTATTGTCGAAAAACCAATGCACCCACAAAGAGTGACTGTTTGGTGTGGTTTATGAGCTGGCAGCATCATCGGGCCGTATTTTTTCCAAAATGAGGTCGGTCAGGCAGTTACTGTGATTGGTGTTCTCTATTGTAAGATGATAACGAACTTTTTATGGCTCAAATTGGAAGATATGGATATAAACGATATGTAGTTTCAACAAGACGGTGTCACTTGCCACACTTCTAACAAAACAATGGCTCTTTAGAGCGACAAATTCATTGGCGACGTGTATTGGCTGCCAAGATCATGTCATTTGACACCGTTAGACTTCTTTTTTTGAGGTTATTGGAAAGAAAAAATGTACGTCGATAAGCCACCAACCAGCTAAAAAATAAGATATTTCAGCACATTAACCGCAACAACCTCAATTATGCCTCAGCGTCATCGAACAAATGGACCATCGGATAAGGGTATGCCGCTAAGGTCTCGGCTGCCATTTGGCCGATATTTTATACCATACATAATTGAACTATGGCAATATTATCATAATGAAAAGAAATGACAGTAATTTCTCAAATAATATGTGTTTATTTAAAATCAATATCGGCCCTTAAAATGTAACCACCCTTTATCTTAAGTTAGTCCCTCCACTACTTCAAAGGCTAGCAAATGCGTTTGTTTAACTTAGAGGTAGAGAGTTCTTTGATGTTGAACTTAATATAATCCAGTGAATATACTTTTAAATTTATTTCCCAGCTGATTCAGATTTCAATGCTAATAACAATACGCAAATTAAATTGCGTATACGCCAGAAGGTACCAAATTATTTATTGTATTTTATAAATATTTACAGCTTTTTGTATTTTATCTCGAAATAAGTTATATCTAGTTTATGTTTTGTGAATTTTTACTTATTTTATTTATTGCATGTATGTTTATTTATTTTAATTATTTGTAAGTATGTATGTACTTACTTTTTTTGACCACAGGTTATGAACTTTCAATCCGAATATTTTGTTGTTAAAATAGACACGGTATAGGTATTTGACTTGATTTGAAATGTCAATTGTTTAATGATTTGCCTGCAACAAACGATAAAAACATGTATATTAAAAAAATGGAATTAAATATTTTAATATAAAGGAAGGGAGCGGGTCGAAATGCTGTATTTTGAAATATTGTATGGTCAAAATTCTGTATGATACTGTGCAATACTGTATGGTCATAATACTGTATGGTTAATATTCCGCATTTCAAAATACTGTAAATTTAAAATACTGTGTCTCAAAATGCTGTATTGTGAAAATACTGTATCTCATAATACTGTATAATGCTGGAAGTTTTGAGAGATCAATTGGTCTGGTGCAGTTGATAGATGTCGATGATGTGTACTATAGAGAAAAGCGCATCTTGTTTGGAGGCTTGGTTGAGGAAATGTTTATGATGTTTTCTTAAAAAAAAAGTTTTCTGTTTTTAAAATTCTGTATTTTGAAATGCTGTTAATAAGGCTAAAAAATAAAAATCATTTTAATAATGTAAAAAAGTGAGCACTTTTTTACATTGTCAAACCCATTTTTATTTTTTAGCCTTATTTACAGCATTTCGAAGTATGTACATAATTTCGATATACAGAATTTCGAAATACAGAACTTTGAGATGCAGTATTTTGATCATACAGTATTTTGTACATACAGTATTTTGAAATACATTATTTTGAGATACAGTATTTTAAATACAGTATTATGATCCATACAGTATTTCGAACCCAACCTATTAAGGAACTATATACCAGGAATTACATACATAAGTACAACATTTTTAAAGTTAGATTGCAATCAAACCTGACAAAATCTAAAAATGAGGTCCCTCGATTTTATCCGTCTGTCTATTGACAGATTTTATTGGTTTTCGTATAACTAAAACCATTGCGTTGATTGAGTTTAACCTTGGAAAGTAAACTTTAAAGAAGATTCACGTTTGGGTTTTTTTTTCATTTACTCCCCATACAAATTTGTTGGTCAAAAATCAAAAATTCGAACTTTCTTAAGTCACGAAATGTACATATAAGTAGAAGAATTACATTTTTGAAATTTTATTAATTTTTTTAGAAATCAAAGTGACAGTTTTTTGTTTTAACAAAAAATAAAAACCCCAAAAAAAACTGAATGTTGCTAAAAATTGATTTTCGACTCAAATAAATAAATTGGATTCAAACTATTTTTATCTTTTAAAAAAAGTTAAAAGTTAAAAAACATTTTTTTTTAACTTTTGGTAATATTTTTGGAAAAATTAAATCGACACTTAAAAAAAAAATAAAAATCTACTCGTACATACAATTAGTAACAAATGTTTTTTGACTACAATATTCCGAGTGTCTGAGTATTCCGAGAAGGTATTAAGTTCAAAATTATTTCATTCTATATAAAATATTGTTATTTACATTGTCAAATTTTCTTTAAAAAATTGCAATCGGTATTATCTTATAAGAAATAAAGACTTTACCAAAATGCTACTAAAATTGTCAAACATTGGTTTTCGCCAAATATCTCGGGAATAAAAACAGATGTTGAAATCGAACTTTTCCTAGCAAATGCAATAGTATTCTTTTAACTGACAATTTTTTTAAGAAAAAACGAAAAATTACAAAAAGAACTAAGAACTGGTGAGAAATGGTTTTTTACTCAAGTATCTTGAGAAGTTTGAGACTTTGAGATTTCAATCCAGATTTATTATGGGCCACATAATGTTATTATAAATATTTTGTGAGACATTAAGAAATATCGACAGACAGGTACGAGTGGGAAGTTATTATAGTGTGGGTCAGATCCCAGCCCAATATCTAAATTTTAATCGTTAAAATATTGGTGAAGTACATTCAAAGATTGCAAAATGTTTTCAATAACGAAACCAAGTGAATCAGAAGGAAATACATAGGTGTCATCTGCAAAAATAGAGTATTGGGCCGAGAACGGATCCTTGAGGCACGCCTGCAGTACACTCAAACTTTTCCGAAAGATTTTTGTTAACAGAAACAACTAAAGTTCTTGATGATAGAAAGGACTTCACAATTTTTATTATATGCATACATGGGAAAGTTGAGAATCAAAATTTTGTTTCAAATGTTTTTTCAACGTCAAGTAAAACCATACCGGTACTTTTACCATTGGTAAAATTGGTTTTAATGATTTTGGTTATTCGATCGATTTAGTGGACTGTACTATGGTACGCTTGAAATCCAAATTGTTCAGGGGGCAGAATATTATTATTGTTAATGTGTGCCATTAGTTTGTTTTTAATTATTTTTTCAAAACACTTACTCACAGAACTTGGTAAGCTTATGGGACGATAACTTAAAGGATGGCAACGTTTGTTCCAGGTTTCAAAATTGGAATAGTTTACGCCTTTTTCCAATCTATTGGAAAGTAGCTTGACTTGATATAAGAATTAAACAAATTTAAAAGAAAATTTTATCCCTGGCCTTGGAAGGTTTTTAAAAAAAAAAAGATTTTTTATGTTATCAACGCCAGCTGACTTTCGATTTTTCAACCCAAGGATTATATCGTTAATTGTAATATATTCTTTCTGATCCTTTAAGATGCTGGAGTTGATCGAATGCAATGATTGCAGAACTAATGATACCACATTGCTATTTGTTGTGAAGTTGTTGGTTAGTGTATGGTATTCAGTAAATATTTTGTCTAAAGCGTTTGCCTTTTCAGAACCAGACAATGCTACTAGCCCCATTATCTAGCTTTAATGCAGGTTGTATTTAAGTTAAGCTTCTTAATAACTTTAAAAACATTCCAGAAAGGTTTGACACCTTTCTCTAGGCTTCTTAATTTTTGGTTCAATTCTTTGTTTCTGAAGCTCGCAATACCTTTTTTTTAATAAAATTAATAAGAATTATCATTTCAGTTAAGCAACAATTACCTCTCGTCCGTATCCATCTTCTTCTGAAACCCGCCCATGTTCCGAATTTCGATCGAAAGTGAATTAAAATCACTTTTCAATTTCACGTGAAATGAAATTGCATGTTCTTCAATTCGATCGATTTCGAAAACTTTGAAATTGCTTCGAACTGTCAGAACTGAAGGATCATCCATTTTTATTTTGTTTCTGATGTAAAATGTTTGCTGTTTTGAAGATGGATGCAATATTATTGGCAATCTTAGGTGAAAAAAAGAAACAGAATTCAAAGAAAAAATAAGAAGACGAATTTTGCGAGATAAATCAAATATATTGGATTTATACCTGACACAATGTAAGTGTGTGAAAATTATGTAGAATTGTTCTGATAAATAAAGTAAATTCTTGATTTCCTCTTTTAAGCTTTCATGGTAATTTTAGATTAAGCAAAGACGCTTTTTTATATGTTCTAAGGGAAATAGAACCTTTCAGAATACCTATTTAAAAATGAAAATAAAATTATGACTTATGTATATTATGTCAGAAGTTTTTCTGAAATCCAATTTTATGTGAATCGCCGCTTTCGAGATACACGGTCTTATCTTAAAGTTGGTATTTAAATTTGAACAGCTCCCTTTTAATTGATTTCCAAATACAGAATCTAATAAGACTTTTCGTCAACGCATTTTGACACTTATAACCCAAAAAAAATCAAAGGACACGTTGTCACAGAATCTAGTTGGCTATTTAACAGGTTCATAAGAAAATTATTTCGTTATAAAGTTGGAATAAGTCGAAGACGTTGTTGAGGTAATGTTTCACAAGTCTTTCCATGATGCTAGAGAAATCATCATGAAACTTAAGAAAAATAACATGAGATAAAAAAACAAGTCTGAATGAATCACCCTTTATTTGCATTATATACTTCATCTATTTAAAATTTCTAGAACAATATGAAAACCATCTTCTGAGTTTCTCTTTATAAACTGTCAAACACAGACTGTCAACTTCATCAACATAGATCTTCAAACAACTTTTATATTTTTTTTTTAAGTATAAGAAGAGTCGTATACATTAGAAATCGGTGATACTTATAAAGACATCTGCTCAAGACTCTGCTAAATCAACTTTATACCCTTTATTCACTTGTTTAACATTTCAAAGAGAACTCCTGTGTCCTGTCAAACTTCATTTTTCACCCACAGAAGGAGGAGGAGGAGACAATATTTTTCATTGAATATATACGAATCCCATCTAACGTCATTACCATTACCATTACCACTATGACTTGACTTGAACAAAGTCAGCAATATCGTCTCTTTGGATGTCGGTTGGTTGTCGTCTTCATTTTCTAGCTTCTTCGATTTAACGACAAAAAGACTTCACAGGACTCAAAGATGTAATGCAACTCAAATACAAGAAAACCTATTTTAGTAGGTATGTGTCCGTTAGAAGATCAGAAACCAAAAGCAAGAAGAAGAAAAGGACGAAAAAAAAAATAACCGCACCTGGAATTAATTTTGCTGACTCTTCTAGAGAACTTAAATAACCTACAGCTTTGTATAGGTGAATATAGGAGTATAGTATAAGATCTATGAATGTTCTGGGAATATACTAGAAAGGATATAACTTCCTATAGCAGCGCATAGACATTAAAATTTACAATCACTTGGTCAAGTGAAACGGAAACTTGGGAGGAAATTATTCTAGAAACGGTCTCAGATGGTGGTCAACGGATGCGTTCCCTGCACTCTTTGTGGTTTCAAAGTTTTCTTTCAGCACATTTTGGTGAATTTCCTCGTTCTTCCTTTTTTTTGGTATTTTTCTCTCTTATTCCTTTTTGTTGAATTTTTTTTGTTAAGTTTTAGTTTTTGGTCCTTTCATTTCGCTGGTCCTGCTGCTTTTGGCCTGATGGTCTAGATGGTCAACTGCAATTTCCAATTGCAATCCGAATCCCATTGCTGGCTATCATCATCGCATCGACTTCGACATCGTCATCATTGAGTCTACGGCTACGACGACGTTCGTCGCTGTGGTCGTCGTCATCGTCCTAGTTAAAGTCATAGCCGTGGTCGTAGTCGTAGTCGTTTTCGATGGAAATGAAATGAAAATTTCCGAAACGTGCTGGCAACAGGATGCAAGGGAAACCGGGAGCCTGGGAGCATGAATGGCATGGGAATGAGAATTCGAATGCGAATGAGAATGAGAACGATTCTGGGTCCTGTGAGAACTAAATCAAATAGCTTATTAGTTCAGGTTGAGAAGGCAACAATATTTATCTACAGACTCTTCCGGTTGGCCGCAGACGCCCTTGGTTGTTTGAAAGATCAATTGTATCTGAGAGAAGTGGACCTAAATTGATTTTGAAACTTGTTTTATTTTTTTTGCTTCACTCGTCTTTATGAGTTCTTTCCCTGGCGATTGGGACTTTGTCGTTGACTACGTTACGGTGGTGGTGGTCATACTCCTATAGGTACCTGACTTCAAAAGACCGACTGACTGACGTGACCGTTTGTCTTCGTCGTCAATGGATAGTGGTTGGCAGCGGCAGAGTCGACAGCGAAACGATGGGATATTTTCAATATTTTACTGACGTTGCATATTTTTGACCATCTCTTACCAGATAGATAGGGAATGGGTTAAGGAGAGATTGAAGCAGAAAAGCAGTAATTGCCACTTAAGATGAACGTTTTGTGATGACCACAGTGAATCCTTAAATTATCTCATACATGAGTTAGCTTGGAAATATAGAAACGAAAGACTATATTCTTTACCTTCCTATATAAAGATGCCAGTCTCTTTCCTATACTAAAGGTGGGTTTTGGTATGGCGGTGTGATTGAGAAAATTGAATCATATCTCTAGAACGTGGTCGAAATATAGGATGATTAGAACATTGAACAAGTCTATAATAAGAAATATTTCTAGCACCAATGATTCCTTATTTTTTAAAAGATAATAAACGCTTCATTTGGCTGCAAACTTCGTGATGATGATGATGGTGATGAAATGAAATTGAATAGGAAATATAGTTCATATACCTGCCCATGAAATGGTGCTTAAGTTTTCGAAACTGAATTCATATCGACGACTTTCTGATTTTAAAAATGATGAGATAGTTTATTTAGGTTTTAATGGCTTGAGTAATTGTTGTTGACAGCATCTCTAGGTCCTGACTCGAGCTGGATATGTGAGTAAGTTGATAGTTTTTATTGGAAGCAGATCTGGACATGAAGCCGTAAAGTTCATTCACATAACACTACAAAGAATTCGATAGTGAGATGACTTATATTGATATTGGCTTTTGAAAATAGAATTATTCATGAGAAATGCTTCCCCACTAGAGCTGGCCATGGGACGATAGATATTTTTGTTTCATCTCTGCAAAATATAAAAGACGAAACTACATATTTTGATCGACCTTTTCGAACTTTTGTAGAATCATAATTTCAGCACACATAATAAAAGGTTTTCCCATTTAAGAATTCGTTTTTAAATCCCACTATTTTGACAGCTGTCACTTTTGAGCTGTCATATTTTGACAGAAAAACTTAAGCTATTACTTCAATTGGACGTTTCAAAACGTAAATAAAACTATTGATATTCACTACAAATATGGTGACAGTTTGAAAAACTAAAACACTTTTAGGTCAAAGTGAAGAACCTCCTTGGATGGAAAGAGTGAAACTAGAGACAAAATTTCAGCTTTTGGAAAAGTAAGTGTTATATAGAATCCAAGACCGAGAATATAAATGCTGAAGCCTTAAAAATCGAAGAAACAATTTATGGTCAGCACACAAAATGTTCACAAAGTGAACACAATTTTAAAGTTAGTTGTGATTTAAAAGATCTTTTAAACTGAATTTCAAGTTTAAATCATTCTAATTACATTCAAAAGGTGCAAGAAGGTATTAAAATGAATCCAAAATATTTTTGAAAGTTTATAAATAATGAAAGAAAATTTTGTCTTTACTTGTCTGGTTTTAGGTTCAATAGCATTTTAAATCAAGATCAACAAGTTATAACTCAACTTTGTTCGGACTTCTTTCAATGTACCTTCAATCTTGATTCTCACAATTGTGAAAGTTTAAGCTGTGATAAAAATGAAGAAATAGCAATCTTTCATTGACGCTCCAGTAAAAAAGGTGATAATTTATTTCTATACATGCGAAGCTTCTCGCAGGCTGATTTTAAAAATGTTCAAATGGCGTTAGAGTCAACCTTACATTACTTAGCCTTACTTAAAAATTGTTATTCCTCTGGACAAGATACAATTCCTCCATTTTTTTTCATAAAATGTGAGTCTATATTAGCAACTCCCCTTTTTCTCGTATTTGAACTATTTCTAAGCTCAGGTCCAATCATATGGAAGAAGGCATGTATAACACCAGTCCTTAAAAAGGGTAACAAGCTTGAAATTAGTTATTACAGACCAATCTCTAAACTGTCTTGTATTTCTAAGCAATTTTAACAATTTCTGTGTGATACTTTAAATTTTAATTGCAAGAATATCTTATACTAGCGGACCGTCCCGGCTTCGCACGGGTAGACATAAATAGGTACAGATAATGTAGCTTTCTAATTGAAAAAGAATTGTTAAAATCGGTCCAGTACTTTTTGATTTTATTCTTTACATACAAAAATACAAATCTTTCCTCTTTATAATATTATTAGTGTAGACATAAAAATGAATCACAAAATGTGTTGGTAAGCGCTTAACTCAACAATGCCTTGACCAATTTGGCCAATTCTTTTTTTAAAATGTTCGTTGAAGTTCAAGGATGGTTTTTACGGCAAACAAAAAAACCGAATAATTGCCGGAAAAACCTTGAAAACAGCCCTTTTCTTTTTCCCATACAAATGTTTTCTAACTAAAACGTAGTTCATATTAAATTACAAGCACTCACTGTTGTCTAAGCAATGTAGATGTGTTCCTAACGTCAAAAATCATTAATCATATCTTTCAAACAGTGTGCGTGTGTGCGTTGGAGCACAGAATACATTAGGCCTGACCGTGACCCAATCGTCCAATGCATGATGCTTTAAACCAAGAGTTGCATCGATAAAAACTGTATGATCTCAACACTTTGAAAGAATTAATTCAAACAAATCTTCCACTGTTGAATGAACAACAGAAATATGTATTTTATACTCTTCTGAAAGTAACAAATGATGAAACTGGAGGGATTTACTTCTTAGATGCACCTGGTGGCACAGGAAAAACTTTTTTGATTTCAATTATATTAGCAACAATTCGCTCACAAAAGTGATTCCACGATAAATACCAGCTGATGAAATCAATGCATGTCTAAATTCCTCCAATTTGTGGAAACAAGTCAAAGTACTTCATTTGAGGAAGAATATGCGTTTCGAATTGAAAAATGACCAATCTGGAAACATATTCTCTAAACAACTTATTGACATTGGTAATGGCAAATTTCCTATAGACATGTTTACTGGCTGCATTAACTTTCCTCAAAGTTTTTGTCAGTTAACGCAATCAAAAGATGAACTTATTCAGAAGGTGTTTCCAGATGTTTCTCAAAATTACAGAAACCATGATTGGTTGAGCGAACGAGCTATATTGGCTGCAAAAAACATAGATGTAAATGAATTAAATTTCAAAATTCAAGAACAAATTACAGTCGAATCGAGGATATATAAATCATTTGATTCGGCTACTAACCAAGATGATGTAGTCAACTATCCACCGGAATTTTTAAGCCAGGATTGCCACCTCACAATCTTCAGTTAAAGGTTGGATCAACACGATTATAAAATACGTAGGAACAAAAAACTGCCACATTACAAATCTTTATGATAGGACGAAGTCTGTTGGGTCCGCTAGTTAGTAATAAAATAAACAAAATGGTTTTATTTTAAAACCTTCTACAATTACTAATTTAATTGCATTTTTGGATAAATACTTAGTCAAAAGCTTTTGCGCAACTTTCCAATGATATTTAGCTGAAGACATTTAAGCTGAAGCCTGAAGGCATTTGGAGTTTCTTTTCAATTCATCACACAAATTTCTTCTTATCTTCAAAATGCATAGATCTTACTATTTTCAAATCAGAAGATCTTTCTCAAACCCTTTCATTGTCCAATCAGGACATCTACTCTTTATCTAAGCTATCAATGATGTACCTCTTTGCGTACGATACAGTAACATCTTCATTAATGCGAATGGTATGAAAATCTTCAAGAGTATAAAGTCTCTAAACGATCGATTACAACTAAAGGGTTTTTCAATAAGGGCTGGTAGATGTTAAAATGGAATAAAACAAGCTGTGTTGAATATGACATCATTCAAATGCCCGCCTCGGCTTCTTACGGTGTCATGGATCCAAATGGTCCAATTTTCAATAACTCTTCCGCATTGATCCGGGTGAATTTACTTATCATCCTTATGTAGAGCTCGCTGTTGACGGTGACCGCCTCAATAACGTCGTTTTCAAGAAAGTACGGTAACTTTTTGAGGATGCATTATCACCTGGTGAACCTCGCGTGGGTTGGTGTCATCCCACATACGGCAATTTTGATTGCCATTCATTCAGCGCCTCGTCACTAAACATGATTTTTCGGCCAAAATTTTGGTCCTCTTCCAAACGATTCGAAGTCCAGTCCGCGAACAAACGGCGTTGTCTGTGGTCATGAACTTCATCCTCCTAGGTCAGTTGGATCTTGTGCGTATATAGGCCCAAGTCCCGATGCAAAATTCGCCACAAGGGGCGAGTTCTTTTGAACGGCGAGGAAAAAACTGCCTCGGGTTCACTTTCACGGACCGTGGCAATGTTCTACGCCGATCTTGCATTCCTTGGACGTACGGGTGTTAGCTGATTGCTTACTGAACCGTTTGTCTCAAATTTGGCCACCAAACGTTGAAGAGTCGACTGTGAAGGGCCACCACGTCTACCGTAAAATGGGCGCAATGTGCGCAACGTTTGCTTTAACGAATACTCATTTCAATAATAAAGTTTTAATATTTGTAACTTACCATGATGATTTGGCCTAAACAACTGAACAATAAACAAAATATTTGACAGATGTCACCAAAACAAAATGGCCGCCACGGGGCGCAAAAACAAAACGCTCCAATTGAAAAACCCTTTCCAAGAGGATACTAACAGTTTTGTTATTTGGTGCAAAAAGAATAGGTTTAGCCTTAACATGATTAAATATTGGCAGGAAATGAATTTCTATTAAAAACGTGCTTCTTAATCGATTGGTTGTAAAATGTCGGAGAACTCTTTTCATTGCGTTCATAGTCTTAAAAATTTTGGAGTTGCAATAAAAATGAAACTAGCAGAAAACTGTATTGACTCATTTAAAAGCAACAAACAATTGGACTGTACTTATATTGAGGTTCAGTAAGGCATTTGACGAACTCTCACATCGAGTTTGGTTTTTCAATTGATAAAGCTGGGCTTAAGCAACATTTCGAAAAATAGCGTCAATCTTATTTTTCAATTTCTGACTTTTCAAGAGTTTCAAATCAAACATGTTCAAAATTAAATCTGGAATGCCGCATGGAAGTCACTTAAGCTCTTTTCTCTTTATCTAATTTAGAAACGGTTTACCATCTGTGTTTAAATACTCTAAGTTCAGTATTTATGCGGACGGGTACAATTTTCAAGAGTTTCAATGTGATCTTAAAATATTTCTGTAATTTCTTTGAATTATTTGTTTGACGTAGTATCATTATCTCATGTATATGTCTTTCCTTATTTTTCGTTGATCTTCTTTTTGTAGACTTATGGGTTTTGACTTGGTTTTCTGAATCAGACGACCCGACAATTTTGTTCGCCATAACAGTCTCTCCCAAGCAGAACATCCATTGTAATAAAAATGACAGCCAATTTGACAGATGATAAGCTTTAAACAATATGGTTGCTATATTAACTGTCAAAGTCACAATTTGATGACCTTTTATATACATAAAGACATCACTTTATTAGTCAATAAATAATTAATAATGTTGGAAAAATTATCACTCAATTATGTAAGTTTTATGCAAAGAAAAATATCTTTCTACTTTGTAGTAAAAAGTCTGAATTAATGTCATTGAAAATGAGAACAATAAAATTACTATACACCCAACGCATCTACATATATAACAAGCAAAATACATAAACTTGACGAAATTTCCAGACATTTTACATAAAAATGATTAAAAGCTTCAATTTTATAGCTTTATTAGAGAGAAAAGTACCTTCTCAATTATGAACGCTTAACGTCGATGTTTCCTTTGACGCTTCCATCATAAAATCATTCCTCAAAGATGCTATGTAAGTTTATTTTTTTTTTTTTTTTTCAATTATAAATTTTGACATTTTCCTAGCACCTTTACTACAACTATACTCGTAGTTTTAAATACATAGGTAAGGTATACATCTCAAGAACATGCTGTTTTGTATAGTACCTATACTTTTCTCGTCGTTTGGCTAACGAGCCCTTACTCACCGCCCAATATACTTTTACGCGCCATAATAAACCGTTGCGCGCACACCATAATCACTGCACTAAAAAAACCTTTTTTCGAACACCTAAATGTGCACTTCGGGTTACATGGCGTGCGAAATGTCTTTGTGAAAGAGCAAACTTCCCGCTTCTGATGTTCCTGCGATGTTGTGATGTTATGTGATGTGATGGTTTGGGTTATGTCATCATGAAAGGATGCATTAAAAATCAGTGGAAGCGGGTGGTCTTTTTCTTTTGATGGTTAATGTTACTCTAAGTTCGAGGAGATAGTTATGAAGGTATATAGCTAGCGATATGGAAGGAGGTAAGAAGGCGGTGAGAAGCTCTTTTCTATATCGTCTCAAGAGTCAAAACGGTCGAGGTTTATATAAAAGAAACAGTCTGGGGGATGACAGTTCAAGAAGATGCAGTCAGTCATTTTACACATCCTTGCCTTGCATATCCTTGGTGAGATGCTGTTCAGTGCGGTGCGGAGCGGAGTGGTCTTGTTGCTTGCATTTTGTGTGTGATGACTGCTTTTTGCAAACTTTTAGGCACTTTCCAAAGTTTTCCCCCTCCCTTAACTTTTTTTCTATTTCACACAGAAAGAGATGTTTGTATTTTCATTTTTCCTATTTTTGACTTCATATTTAGTACAGTTCACACATTCATCCCAAACTCAAACCCTCACTCTCACCCCCGCACTATAACCTAACCAGGATAAAATAAGCTCAAAGAAGCGCTTTAGAGCAGAGAGCTAAGACATGAGATAAATGTTGCCTTGAATTCAAGAAGGTAAACTGTAAAACGTTCAATTTTATGAGTAGGTTAGGTGCGCCTTCCTATGTGTACGGTATAGTGTAGGTTAGGTAAGGTATGCAGGAGGGTATAAGTTTGAACTGAGTGCAGAAAATTGTTGGGGTTGTTCTTGTTATGTAGAAGATGATGCAAAGGATGCGGAGTTTATGATAAAACATCGCCTCAAGGCGAATATTTATTAAAGTATATGTGTATGTAAAAGCTATGTCCCTGTGTGTAAGTTGTATCCTATATCCCTATATTCTTATGGTGTTGGGTACGTGCTTTTGCTTTATGGCCACCAACTGATGCGTTATGCAAAGACATGAAGGAACTTTTAATAGAACTTTAGTTAGTTTTAAATATTTTAATGGAATAATTAAGAATGCAGTTAGATTGAAGGATTTTTGTTTTATGATTTTTATTTTTATTTTATTTTGTAGCACTATTAAAATATTTTCTTTTGACGATGCACATTGTACACATAGTTTGTTTTAGGAGCTCTTCAGTTTTGTTTGTATTTAAATAATCTACTTTGTGCTTATTTTATGGATAATGACTGCTTTTTGATTTTTTCTATATAATCGGTCGTGCTGATTAAAGGGCTAATGGAAGAAATAATTGCATTTTCTAGTAGATTTACAAAAAAGCTTACAATTAAATGTTTTTAAAGGGTTCTTGGAACTCAATTTTATGATTCGTTTTCAATGTGTTTGTCTTCCAATAAAATTGTTATAAAGCATTTATGCATTCATATTTTAAATAAAAGCTGAATTTTGTGTTATTAGATATTATCATGAAGTTCAATTAAAAATTAAAAGAAAAATTCAACTTAGAACCAATAAAATCCGAACATCGAGTAAATTAAGGACATACACTTTCGGTTGTATTATACAAGCAGGTTATGAGATGCAACAATTCGAAAATTGAATTAAATGTAACTGACTGACTGAAGTTAAGATAAACTTTCAGATATCAAACAACCTCAAAATTTCACATTTAATTCGGCCTTGTAGTAAAAGATATAAATAATAAACATGAGATTTTTCACTCAGAGGGTGTGGCATTCAACCACTTTTAGTGCATTTGTTATCATTTTTGTAGAATTCATCTGATTCTTGTCGAAAGATCAAATTTGGCACAGGGTTAACTTATTCTTCATAATGCTATAATGGAGGCCGTGGTAGATATCCACTTTCCTATAAGAATTGTTGTAACTCAAATAGAATAAATAGAAAATACGGTAGAGTTGTGAGGTCTTAAATACAAATAAAGAAAAACATCCAAACCTTAAATTATCAATATAATGTTTTATTAAATACAAGCTGACCTGGCCATACGTTGCTATGACTAACATTTTGTGTCATATTGCATTGTTGTAAACTATTTTCGGCGCACGATATTTTTGGTTAACCTGTCTTTTGCTAACACAAATAGGTTAGACGGTTTTCCTACACGTGAATATGCAACATATACATACATAGATGCCCATGAGAAACATCGATTATCCAAATCTAAGCGACAAATGGACATTGTTTGGCACTATGTCTAGCAAAAGCTAAACGAATTGGAAACTGTAAACTTCTGAAGGGTAGCACCAGGACCACTTTTCCTTTAAACTTTCCAGTTAAATGGTTGCTTCAAAAAAAATTCCGGTGATCTTTTTGATGACCAAACATGTACCGTTGCATAAAAAGAGTGGATTCAAACTACACACAAAAATAATAGGTCGACCAATTGAAGAAGACTGTGTGGTGGCATTCCAGGTATGTCTAGTGAATTTAAAAGTTCAATGGAAAAATGTACACTATCATTTTCATTAACGACATTATCGATTGATTTAAAAAACATTAGGCAGCCTGATAACAACTTTTGTGTCTGGAAGTTAATTTTGTCAACATCAATATTTTATGCTGCCAAAACAGCCCGATGACTGAGCCAGTTATAATTCAAGTAATTACTCTGTATATCACGAAAAATACTCAGAATTAATTAATTTTTTTCCTGAAGAACAGTGTAGAAATTGGCTTGCAGTTTAATTCACTGCGTATTTGGTTGTATTATATTAACATTAATATGAATTTAATATATACTTCAGTCTTCAGTAAAACGTGGCCAGCTATTCTAACACCAAAAACTGAAAAAGTAAAATTCACTTTATTTCGTTTACTACAAAATAAAATTTAACCTATACTTAAGCCTCAGCAACATGTGTTGGTTCTGCTTTTAAATTGTAGCTTATATGAAACGTTTGGAATTTTGGCATAGCGCCATCTATTGAATACTTTCTCAATCCAGTCAACAGTTGTTGCCATCTGTTATCGCTTAGAGCTAACAGATAATTGTGACTGTCAAATAATAGACAAATAATTTGCAATAAATTCATATTGCGATCGTAAATTGAGATGTAAGCTATCCTATCTTTCAAGTTGGATCAAACTGCACACGGTGTACACATTTGATTAAAATCGGTTAAGTAGTTAAGGAGTCGATCGCGGACGAACATCGTAATACATAATTTACATATATAACTATAATCACAAAGTGCTGTAGGACTGGTTTAGTTTTTATTTGTTTGGATTCTTAGAATATCCTAAATACTTGATTTGTACGATCCCTTCTCTGCAGATTATTTGAAACTTTGCAAACATCTTACCACAATTAAGTTTTCATTCCATGTATCAAAAAGAGACTGGGATGCGACCCACACTGATAACTTCCCATCGCGTCTGTCGATTTGTCTTGCTTAAAAGTTTGTCTATATGTATCAATTTTTACCAAATTTGCGTACTATTTTTTGTAGATTTTATTTTTTTATGAAAAAAACGGACTGTTGGATTTTTATAAAAAAATCACTGAATATCGAAAACAATATTTTCTGTAAAATAAAATAAGTTTGAAGCCAATATTTGTAATTTTTGAAAAGCTATTTGAGTCGAAAGTACTATTTTACCAAGTTTTAGCATTTTTTTTTAGGTTTTTATTTTTTGTAAAAAAAACTGTCAATTCGATTTTTCTCAAAATTGTATCGAATGTTGACAACAATATTTCTTATAAGCTAAAATTAATTAGAAGCCATTATCTCAAGTTTTTGAAAAGATATTTGAGTCGAAAATCAATTTTTACCAACTTTTGTTAAATTTTATTTTCGGTTTTTAATTTTTTGTAAAAAAAACTGTGAATTCGATTTTTTTCAAGATTTTACTGAATGTTGACAACAATATTTCTTGAAAGATAAAAGTAGTTTAAAGCCAGTATCTCAAAGTTTTGAAAAGATATTTGAGTCGAAAAACAATTTTTACCAACTTGTATTAATTTTTTTTTAGGTTTTTATTTTTTGTAAAAAAAACTGTCTATTCGATTTTTCTCAAAATTTTTCCTAATGTTGAAAACAATTATTTTTATAAGTTAAAATTAGATAGAAACCATTATCTCAAAGTTTTGAGAAGATATTTGAGTCGAAAATCAATTTTTACCAACTTTTATTATTTTTTTTAGGTTTTTATTTTTTTTTTTAAAACGTCTATTCGATTTTTCTCAACATTTTTCAGAATGTTGAAAACAATATTTTTTATAAGATAAAAAAAGTTAGAAGTTTAAATCTCAAGTTTTTGAAAAGATATTTGAGTCAAAACTCAACGTTTACCAACTTTGAGTAATGTTTTTTTAGGTTTTTATTTTTTATAAAAAAACTGTCAATTAGATTTTTCTCAAAATTGTATCAGATGTCAAAAACATTACTCTTCGTTGCACAAAATTGTTTTGGGGATGAAATTATATTTTAGTCGTAAAATTTTCGAGGTGACAAATTTTTTTGTTTCAGTTTTTTTGATTTATAAAAAAATCTTTAATTGGATTTTTTTCCAAAATATAATTGTTTTATATCACGTTACAATATATAATATAAAACTGAATTCAAGTCTCTAGCGTTATTCGTTCATGACATATTTAGGTTTAACCAAAATTTTCCCCTTTTTTAAACTGCTATAGTAAAAAAACCACCTACGCAATTTTCTTGAGAGCCCTTTCTGCATCTGTCTGCCTTATTATCTGTATAACAAAATTTATTTGAAGTCGATATCTCTTCTGGTTCTTGAGCTATGGACGACGAAAAAACGTCGCGAACGTACAAACGTACGAACAGACATCTTTCTAAAAATATTTTATGTCGACTCTAGGGACCTTGAAACGTCGAGAAATGTCAAAATTTTCAATTCGACAAATCGGACCCATTACAATAACTTTCTATGAGATGTTAAAACTAAGTTGTTTAAAATGTGCCATTTTTTTAAAATTTGTGTATAAAAATTATGTTTTAACATTTTGAAAATTTGTTTTATCCTCAAAAAATTTGTGAATTTAAAAATTGAATCCGAATACATAATTAACATACATATGCAAAATAGTATGTTCCACATTTTAATTAATTTGGAGAAGAATCATAAAGGTTACAAATTTTTAAGATACCCTTATGTACGGTATCGCCGGAATCACTTTTTTCGCCTTTTTACCATCTAGTTTCATTTTTGATTAAAATCTCGAATTCGAATTTTTTTACGGAAGCAATACTTCACATATACATAGTTCCTATTAGTCGCAAGTAAAAAACGAAGCCAAATTCTGCAATAAGTAATGAGATATAGAAATATGTTTAATACTGGGGGATATACTCTAAGATACGATTGAGTGTCCCGTACTATCATTATCCCCAATTGATAATAAATATAACAATCTTTCTTTAAAAGTAAAAATAAAACAAAATAAAAGTCACTGAAAAGGAATTTTAGCCACCTTCCCACAAAAGTAAGATTTAATAAAAAAAAAGGAAGTATACGCCCTGTGTCCCATTATAATTTATTTTATATAAACAGAAACATTTTTGACACTCTCGCTTAATGAACATAATCAACTTAAAAAAAATACCATCACTGATATTGTAAAAAGAGCAAAACATCATCCGTTTTCCATGATTTGTGAACTTATCTTAACCATCGCCAAAAGGCTTTCAAGTCAATTTATGAGTTTAATTTAGTTTTTTAACTGCACTCTTGCTTGTGATTTATCAAAGAAATAAAGAAACCAAAAGATACCTTTTTTTAGATTCCTCTGTGTTGCACTGATACAAGGTCATAAGTTTCAACAAGCCACCTATAAAAAATATCTCCACTTCAAATTTATACGCGGTGCACGCTATTTCTAAATTCTGACCACATTATGATAAGTGCGCGCGTATAAACTTGATGGCAAACAAAAATAAAAACAAAAGCTAAAAAGTTTTCCAAATTTTTAAACAATCTTCCTGCAGCAACTTCTATACCTATACTCTGTGTTTATTTTTAAAGTCAAGAAACCTTTCCCGACTCGCGGAAGCTCGACTCTTACCGTCATCCGTCTCCGTGCACCGTGCACCGTGCGTCGGTCGTCGTCTCCGTCAGCATCGTCGGTAAACAATAAACACCCGCTTGCAGCATTTCATTTATTTACTTTTGTTGCATTTTATTATTCCTCTAAAGTCTTCACTACAATATACCTTACTTACGTCTATGTACTTGCATTCATATATGATGTACGAATTTCTTCAGCAGTACATTTTTGGTGTTCTATCATATGCTATCTTTCAGTATTCCGACATTTGAAACCAACCATAGAGGTACAACCAAACCAAGCAACGAACGAAAGAACGAACGAAAGGCAGAACCTCCTCGAAGCTTGAAGTCGTATCTGCGGTATTAACTTGAAGCTGAAATCCATCTTAAGGATAAAGTTTCAACATTTATGCCATGCACGTAAAGTTAACTTTGGTTCAAGTGACTTTAGTTCTTGTTCGTTGTGTCGTGTCGTGTTGTTTTGCATATGGCAAAACTTGTGCAACACTTTTGATTATTACCATTTTGGGGCAAGCTGATGGAGGTGGCGGCAACGATGCTACGAGCGACGACGACGACGCAACGATGGTGGTGGTGGTGTTGGCAGCAGCAGCAGCAGTTGAAATTGAGGGTGCTCCGCCTTTACCAATTTGTTTCAACAGAAGCCACTACATCATGGAGAATTTTAATTGTCCTGAAAAACAGAGAAAATGGAACGAACGAACTTTGTCGTTAAGATCAATCTTGTTAAATTTTGAAGTAAATAGAACTAAAATTATTTGAGTTGATTCTTTGTTGTTTTTATTTTATTTTGGAACTTGATGATGTCTTATATACAACGTACTTAAATTATCGGCTCTGTGTTAGAAGAGAAATCTTAATTGGCATAAACACACACGCTAAGTTTCTAAGTTTGATGGGTCATTTTGTTGGTTAAGGTAGTTTATAACAATTTTAAAAGCTCCTAGAAGTGTAGAATGGACATCATATTTATGTTTGTTCTTCTTTTTAAAATTAAGTAACTCAAGTTTTCTTCCAAAGTGATGTACTATTTATATGTTATGTATGTTATCGTTGGGAAGGTATGAAGTTCAAGTTCATTTTAATAATCCGCTGGGGATCGAATTTGTTCAAAAGGAATTTCTTAGTTTGAAAAACTTTGTGAACTTTCATAAGAAACCAATAATCCAATTCAATTTTCGAACAACAAATAAATTAAAAGAATTCCTACATTTAATCGCTTTATATTTTCAAAAAGTCTCAAGAAGCAGAAAGTAAATTGTAGAAAACATTTAATAAAATTAGTTGCATTTGAAATGTGTGAATTTTTTTACCACTTGTCAACACAATTGTATGTGTCAAAATATTGTATGATTAAGTTCACAAACCACGTACCTAAAACTGTATTCACATTGACGGTTATTATTCAAAAATTTTATCATTTTATTCTACTCATTGTTATGAACTTTTTGAAATATCAAGAGAAACTTCGAAATGGACCACCTCGAAAATGTTCAATGTGAAGACGGTCTTAATTATTAAATTGAATACTTTGTCCTATTGACATAGTACAAAATAATATTGTATCGATCTAAAACTAACATTTTTTTCAATAAGTTGAGATTTAGGAGAATCCTTGCTTTATATCGGGAAATGTCGAACTATTTCGACATTTCCCTACCGACCGGTGCAAACTACTTTTAAATCAACGAATATTTTTTTTTTTTTTTTTTTTTAAATAGAGAACCGTTTGAATATGTGAGGTCTTATAAATACCTTTGTGTTATTATAACAATCTAAACATGGAAGACCATTTAAACAATAAACTTGACATGGAGGAAATGCTTCGTTAACAACTTACTTTCCCACACTTTAAAATACAAGGTTTTCATCGCAGTTGCGTACGCCATGATAATTGTATTCGACGCAAACGTAAGCGACAAAACAATAAACCAAAGTGCATAATAAAGTTCTAAATATTCCAAAAGAAGACTGCCAAAAATAATAGTCTTGTATAGGGTTTTAAATTGGCCCGGGTAGATTTTGGTGACATCTGTCAAATCTTCCGGTCTGTGAATGTGTACAGAAGAACACTAGGCAGTCTATTCCCCGCCGTGCACAAGAACTCCTCGGCCTTTCGAAGACTTCAACTTGGCGAATTTTTCTTCGGGACTTGGGCATTCACCCCTACAAGATCCAACTGACCCAGGAGCTCAAACTTCATGATCATAGACAACGCCGTTTGTTCGCTGACTGGGCTTCCAATCGTTTGGAAGAGGACCCCAATTTTGGCCGAAAAATCATCATTAGTGAAGAGGCGCTTTTTTTGGCTGTGTTAACAAGCAAAATTGCTGTATATGGGACGACACCAACCGACGACGCGACGTTCATCAGGTGGTAATGCATCCCCAACAAAGTTACCGTTTGGTGTTTTGGATTTTGGGCCGGCACGGCGGCGGCGGCGTAATTGGTCCGTACTTTTTTGAAAACGACGTTAGTGAGGCGGTCACCGTCAGCAGCGAGCGCTACATAACGATGATAACTAATTTCTTATGGCCCAAATTGAACCATACGAACCTAGACGACATATGGTTCCAGCAGGCCCGCGCGGGTTATGTCAAAACCTCAAATTCCCATAAACTGGTCACTCTAACAATAATCATTAAATTAATCATATTACAATTATTTTCCCAGCGGAATTGCAATGCATAGAAATATGATATTGCGAAACATTGCAATTCCGTTGAATTCAAAAATAACAAAATCAAAACGAATTTATCCACAACAAATTATGTTGCAATTAAATTAATCATATTACAATAATATTCTCAGCGGAAGTGCAAAGCATAGTAAAATCAAAACGAATTTATCCACAACAAATTATGTTGCAATTTAATTAATCATATTACAATAATATTCTCAGCGGAAGTGCAAAGCATAGTAATACGATATTGCGAGGCTTTGCAAATTCGTGAAATAAGAAATAACAAATTAATGCTTCATTTTAGGTTTTAATAAAATTGTAACTCAGTCTTTAAGTATCATTGAAAGAATAAAGATCAAAAAATCAAAATAAATAAATTGTGTTTTTCTACTGAAAGAAACATACATAAGTGGCGCAGTCGGTTATTTTATTGTCCAAAGATGATAAAATCGAATCTCCTTCCAAAGAAGTGAACTAAATAAAACACTTATTATCTAAAGATAATAACGACGATCCTAATTCCTCTTAAGTAGTGAATTGAACTCTTTGTGCAAAGACAGTGAAATTAGTTTATTCCTATAAAGAAGTGAATTAAAAATATTATTGTCCAAAGACAATAAAATCAATCAGTTACACAGTGACTTAATTTTTTTTTCTCTCTCCTTTCGCCTTTTGAAGATTTTTTGTTTGGTGTTGTTTGTGTATACCAAAACCTACACCCAGAAAAAAAAAAAAAATAATAAAAAAAATCAAAGCTTAAATTAAATAAGTCTTGTAAATGCCAAAAAACAGTGATAAAAAAAACAAAAGTGAGAGATTTCTATCGTTTGTATATAATAAAAAAAATCGAGACAGTGACGACAGCGACGATATTGAAGAAATTAAAACAATCAAGATGGCAAATGAAAATAGTGGAATACCAGTCAGCGAACTCATAAAAGAAGCTGCAAAAATAAAGGAGTTCAAAGGAGATGAAAATTATGACTTATCATCCTTTATTCGCGAAGCAGAGCTTATACTCCCACTTTTCAACGATAACCCAGCATTAAAGGAGTTTGTATACCAGCGATACGTATTCAACAAAATCCAGGGGGCAGCTTTAAAGTGCATAAGAACATTGGGACCTCATCCAACGTGGGATAAAATCAAAGACGAGTTAAAAAAGAATTTTGGTGTAAGGGACACTTATCATAAACTACACCACCTTGCAATTACATGCAAATCAACATCTGTAAGTGCATATTATTATAATTTAAGGAATATTTTAGATAAGTTAAACGCTAAATATGAGTTTGATGATACAAAACCTAGTGAATTTGCTCCCGATTCGAATGAATCAATTGTATTAAAAATTTTTTTGAATGGTATTAACCCAAATTTATCAAGTATTATTTATAGTAGAAATATAAAAACACTCAGAGACGCATATTATATACTTGAAGAGACAGGAATACTGAGACATTACGATAGACAAGACAATTATAGGGGAAATTCATCAGGATACAATAGAAACTCAAATCAAAACTCAGGACATTACAAACAGAACAATAATTATAATCCTAAACCAGAAACTACAGTTAAGAATCCATTTCGACAAAACAATTATTCCAGACAGTATACGCAAAATGGGGACAGCTACAACACAAATTCTAGACAATCCAGACAAAGTGGAGTAAATAATAACAACTACAATAGGAACTCTCTACAGACTAGACAGAATTCCAATTCCACCCCAATGGAGGTAGATCACATTGAAACCGTTTCAGATGAAGTAAATTTTCAGTCAGAAGCCCAACATCATGTCTACCGATAGTTGAACTGACAATAGGGAATGAAAAAATAAGATGCCTTATTGATACAGGATCAACAACCACACTTTTAGACTCAGACAGACTACTCAAATATAAACGAATAAAACTTCAAAACGTTGTTTCTTTTAGCACACTTAGTGGACGAACTTTAATAGACAAAGAAATTATAACACCATTACCAATCGAATTTAACGAAAATAATTCTATGTGCTGGAAACTGACATCTTTTTATAATAAAAGTTTTGACGGACTTATAGGCCAAAATCTTCTTAAACCTTTACAAGCAATTATAAATCTAGAAGAGGAGTACTTAGAAATAAATAATGCAAAAATAAAATTTATTAATTCTTGCCCTTTTAAGTATGAAGAAATAAATTCATTAGATGAATCCATAATTGACCAAAATACATTAGAAAAGCTAGAACGAAAGGATATGAATATAGAAGAAAAAAAGGAACTGAAAAATCTTATTAATAAAAATAGAGATTTGTTTTTCCAAGAAGGTAATAAACTTACCCACACCCATGAAATTCAACATGAAATTATAACTACTACAGAAAAACCCATATATTCTAAAATATATAGGTATCCTCAGATTCATGAAGAGGAGATTAATAGACAGATGAAAGAAATGCTAACACAAGGAATAATTAAAGAAAGTAATTCCCCATATAATTCGCCGTTATGGATCGTTCCAAAGAAGATCGATAACTCAGGCATGAAAAAATGGAGAATTGTGATTGACTACAGAAAACTTAACGAAGTTTCTGTAAGTGATAAATATCCTATTCCTAATATAGAAACGATATTAGAGAAACTAGGAAGATCACAATACTTCACTACATTAGACCTTGCCAAAGGCTTTCATCAGGTATTAATAAAAAAGGAAGACAGAAAGAAAACTGCGTTTTCAACTCCGTTAGGGCACTATGAGTTTATAAGAATGCCGTTTGGGCTTAAAAACGCCCCAGCGACCTTCCAAAGATTAATAAATTCTGTCCTACGAGAGCATATAAACCGTATATGTGTTGTCTATCTAGACGATATTTTGATATTCAGTACCACTTTAGAGGAACATATTATGAATATACAAAAAATTTTTAATAAACTAAGAGAGCATAATCTCAAAATCCAAATTGATAAATGCAATTTTTTTAGTAGAAATACCGAGTATTTGGGTCACATTCTGACGACAGAAGGCATTAAGCCGAATATGAGTAAAATAGAAAATATTCAAAAGCTTAAACTGCCAGAAACCCATAAGCAAATTAAGTCATTCTTGGGAATGACGGGATATTATCGAAAGTTCGTAAAGGACTATGCGAAAGTAGCTTACGGTATGACAAAATATTTGAAGAAAAATACGAAAATTAACAAAAATGATCCCCAATACATAGACTCATTTCAAAAACTGAAAAGATTACTTATTAATACACCAATTTTAAGATACCCTGATTTTAATAAAAGATTCAAACTTATAACCGATGCCAGCGATTTTGCTTTAGGCGCAGTCCTTACACAGGACGATCATCCCCTGAGTTATGCAAGTAGGACTCTTAATGACCATGAAAAAAAATACTCCACAACGGAAAAAGAGCTGCTTAGCATCGTTTGGGCCGTGAACTATTTTCGCCCATATATTTATGGTAGAACTTTTGATCTTCTTACTGATCACCAGCCTCTCAAATGGCTCCAAACCAAACATAAGGGCAAAGATATTAATCACAGGTTACAGCGTTGGTTACTTAGACTGGGAGAGTATGATATAAATATTGAATATATCAAAGGATCAGAGAACAAAGTAGCCGATTTTTTGTCAAGAATAAATTCAGAAACAGGAGAAATAAATGCTTTAGATACAGAACAAGACAACGATAACATAAGTACAGACGCAACGATTCACTCACAAGAGGAAGAACAAAACGACCACTTCCCAATTTTAGAAACTGTTGTTAACAGATTTTCCACTCAAATCATTTTAACAAAAAACAAAACAAAAGAAATTGAGGTCATTGGGAATAAACGGAAGATTTACATTAGTAAAGATGACATTGAAAATAATTTCATGACGGACATATTTCGAAGATTTTTGAAATCAGGCAAAATAGGAATTTTTTCTGAATTCTCTGACCCCGAATATAATAAAGTCCAACAAAAGCTGATAGAATTGTTTAATACTAGTTTAAAATTTTATAAATGTACCCATTATGCAAAAGACATGGAAAATGAGGACGAGACATTTAGATACATTAGCAAATATCACAAAAACGAAACAGGACATGCAGGGATAAATGAAAACTATGAAGGACTGAAAAAACTGATATACTATAAAAATTTAAAAACATATATCCAAAAATATATTAATAATTGTGACACATGCAATAGAGCAAAATATGATAGAAACCCTATCAAACCGAAATTCCATATAACTGAAACTCCAAGTGATATAAATCAGATAATTCATTTAGATGTCTATATAAATAAGAAACATAGTTTCTTAACCTTCATTGACAAGTTCTCAAAACATGCAGTTGTTCTTTATTTAGAAGATAGGAATAGCGTCACAATAGTTGGGAAAATACGATTATATTTTTCAATCAAAGGAAAACCAAATTTAGTTGTTCTAGATAATGAGTTTAATTCTGTAAACGTTAAGGAATTTTTAAGACAAGAAGAAGTAGAAACTCATTTCACAAAGCCTAATAGCCATACAGGCAACGCAGATGTAGAAAGGTTCCATAGCACAATAGGAGAAAAACTTAGAGTTTTAGAAACAGAAAAGTCTGATTTGCCAATACAAGAAAGACTTTTTAAATGCGTAGAATGGTACAATAAGTCTATTCATTCTGTTATTAAATCCAAACCTATAGATGTAACAGAAGGAAAAGTTGATAAAAAACAAATAGAAAAATTATTGAAAGAACACAAAGAAAAAGTTATTAACAAACGAAATGAAAAAAGGGAAGATTACAACCAAAGTCAAGAAGAAGGTTATGTAAAAAATTATAAAGCACTAAGACACAAAGACGAACCCAAATATAGAAAATTAAAATTACAAAACATTCACCCTACAAACATTAAACGAAGTACAAAATTTTCAGGTCAACTGGACAACACTATTTTTGATACTGACAATAATGACACATCTACCTGCAACGAAAGGAACTCTGATAGTTGAAAAAATCGACAACAATAACGGATACGTTGAAGTTAACATTGAAGAAGTTCCAATCATTCACAACTATAACATAATCCTACATATAATAAAACCCCAGCAAATAACATATATATTAGATACATTTGAAAATAACATAAAACAATTAGGAGACATAGTTAACAAAAACCTTTTACTTCACGAACTTAGCTTACTCAGAACAAAAGTAAAAACCTTGTTACCACATAGACATAAGAGGGGTTTAATCAACGTTGTAGGAACAGGACTTAAATGGCTCTTCGGTACAATGGACGAAAACGATAGAGTAGATATAGAAGAACATTTAGGAACAATTGATGAAAATAATCATAACATAATTAATAATTTGAACAAAAATATCGAAATTAATAATCATTTTAACGATACTTTTAATAAAATCAGAGAAACAATAGAAGCAGATAGGGATAAGATTCTAGAAAAATTTAATGATATTAAAACAAATAATGAAAAAATTTATAAAGAGCTAATTTATCTAGACATACTTCTTAAAATAAAAATACTCGGAGATAACATAGAACATATACAAAATAATATTGCATCATCAAGAATGAATCTTATGAGCAGTAATATCTTGACAGAAGATGAAATCAGAAAATATGACATAGATTTATACAAATTACAAAACATTAGACTAGGTACTGCAGAATATAAAAAAGAAAAACTGATATTTGCAATAAAAATTCCTAAAGATATATTTAAAATTAAACGTTCTATTGTTATTCCAATTACCAATAATAAATCTGAAGAATTTGATTTTGAAAGTAAAGAAATTGTAATTTTAAACAATACTTATTATGATTTTAATGGAAATGTAAATGAAAAATCTTTGAAAAAATCCAAGCTTTGTATTTATCAATATAGTTGCTTTAAAATAAAAAATACAAAATCCGAAATTATAGAAATAAATCCAAATTCAATTTTGCTGAAAAATCAAAATAGTACAACACTATCAAGTTCATGTGATGACAGAATTATAACCCTTAATGGGAATTACTTAATAAATTTTCATAACTGTAACGTAAAAATAAGAAATCAAACTTATTTTGGAAAAAACGAAGAATTCACACAAAATTTTATAATAAAGAACAATGATAACCAATTTAAAGAAAATAATAGTACATTATCGTTTGATGACATTGTAATTGATCAGATTAAAAACATGGAAGTAATTGAAGAAATTAAATACCATAAGAAAAAGTACATCATGTTCAGTTATATATATTTAATTGCCTTTATAGTAATAGCTATTCTTCTAATACTTCTATTTTTGTTTACAATTCATAAATATAAGTCAATAAAAGTTGTTATTAATAACGAAACCCAGGAGAGTTTCGATTTAAAGGGGGGAGGGGTTATGTCAAAACCTCAAATTCCCATAAACTGGTCACTCTAACAATAATCATTAAATTAATCATATTACAATTATTTTCCCAGCGGAATTGCAATGCATAGAAATATGATATTGCGAAACATTGCAATTCCGTTGAATTCAAAAATAACAAAATCAAAACGAATTTATCCACAACAAATTATGTTGCAATTAAATTAATCATATTACAATAATATTCTCAGCGGAAGTGCAAAGCATAGTAAAATCAAAACGAATTTATCCACAACAAATTATGTTGCAATTTAATTAATCATATTACAATAATATTCTCAGCGGAAGTGCAAAGCATAGTAATACGATATTGCGAGGCTTTGCAAATTCGTGAAATAAGAAATAACAAATTAATGCTTCATTTTAGGTTTTAATAAAATTGTAACTCAGTCTTTAAGTATCATTGAAAGAATAAAGATCAAAAAATCAAAATAAATAAATTGTGTTTTTCTACTGAAAGAAACATACATAAGTCGCGTGCCACACAGCAAACGCCACAATTGACATTTTGCATGAACGATTTGAAGGTAAGGTTCTCTCTCGCAGGGGTGATGTAAATTGGACTAGACGTTTCTCTGTGGGGTTTCTTGAAGTCACTGGTCTATGCAAATAAACCACAATCGACCGATGCCCTAAAGGTGAACATTACACAGGCCATCGCTCAAATTCAGCCGGATCCATGCGGAAGAGTCATTGAATATTGGACCTCTCGGATCCGTGCCACCGTAAGAAGCCGAGGCGGACATTTGAATGATGTCATATTCCAAAACTAATGGCATACATGCGCCTTTCAAATAAAAAAAAAATATTTTGTTAATTCCTCACACATAGCTTGTTTTATTATATTTCAACATCTACTCGCTTTCATTTAAAACCCCTTTAAATGTAGTTTTAATAATTTTGTATTTAACTTATTTAGTTAGTTTGAAATTCTCAGTAGTTAAGACGAATGAGTCTTCATTTGACTCTAAATAAAGTTTTGAGAAGTCTCCAATATACTTCTCGAATATAATTTCTTGGTTTTGAAACATACATTTTGGAATTTATTGTAAATGCTTATTTCAAATCTAAACTTCAATTAAAACTGTCTGATCAAATCTAAAATTCCCTCAAGAACTACAAATCTTGTGTTCCAACTCAGCACTTGACCTCAGTCCAGCCCTGCTTTCATACCACTACACATTTGATTGAAATATGCCTTTAATCAAAAATCACTTCCTTAATCGCACAACAACAACAACAATAACAAATTTCATGTCTAGGATAACACAAAAGATCGAAATGTTTATTTGAAAGAAACCAATTTATTAACATAGTAGCAGGCGGTGTGGAGCGTGACGACCCACCGACAAGAGACGCACGGACAGCAGAAAATAATATTCCACAATGTCTCTCCTATCCTATCCTAATAAGCACCACAAAACGGTTTCCATTCACCATACAACACCATGTAAAATAGCATATGTAATCATTTTGGATTTTCTCTAAAGGTCAATAGCCCAAACGTTTCTGAATCCATACCTTTCCTCCATAGGAAAAAGGTAAAATTGGGTAGCTCCCTTTTGGTTATCGAATTCTAAACAATGAAAACACCTTGTTTTACCCACACATAAAATCTATATACTATAATAAATATATATGTAACTATTACATAATGTATATATATATACATATATTCTTGAAAATGCCCTTCCAAAGCTCGAACATAACGTATATCTCTTCTTTTGTGCCTTTGATGAGGTGTTAGTGAGCAAATGCTGCGTTGAATTTATGATTAGAGTCCTTTGAAGGATAAACCATCAGCAAAACGACGACGAACGATGGCGACGATGATGATGACGACTACGACGACGACGACCCTTACAATACTCCCGTATATCTATTTCTATATTTATATTTATATATAGTAAAAACAAAAAATAGAAAATAAAAATCGATAGAAACGCAAAAGTCATGAGATGAATGCTAATTTGCAATCATCATCACAAATTTCTATATGTGCGGTACACACGATGCGATGGTAATGTCTTTGAATTGAGTTACAATTTTGATATACTGTCACACGCCACCAACAACAAAAAAGTATATATATATATATTAAAACAGCCTCAAGAGAGGGGTTTTGTTTGAAAAGTAAGGACGCCATCGAAGTTATTTTTCTTTATTAACTTTATAGATTTTATTCCTAAAGAAAAATGTACTTCCCAAATAAAGATGTGAATTCATTTTAACAAAGACTCAATAATATCGAATGTTTTAAATGCTTTAAAGTGAAGTTTTTTAAAGACCAAATTATAATTGAAATCGTGAAGCTCCTTTAACTTTTTTTTTCACAGACCATATCCTAAACTATCAAGGGGTACTACGTACTTCCTTAATTGAAGTAATTACTTGCCACTCTTATGGAAGCTTTTGGAAACTCTTGAAAATTCCAAACTCCACTTGATGGCGATGGCTGGCGTTGGTATTAATTAATTAAACTTCTATGACAGTGTTAGATTTGTGTGCCTTAATTCATTCAGATTCATGCAATCGCCATAAAAACCCTCGGAACTCCAAAAATCTTTCAAACTGAAGTTTTTCAAATGAATACATGGGGTTAGATCGAATGGCACCTGATGGGATCCACTCACGAATGTCGTCATGTTATCTGACAGAGTGATTGGTAAAGGTTCTTCAGACATCATTTGTGAGGTGATGTCATCGCTGTGCCACACCACGTCATCGTCGATGGTCACATTTTTAATGGTCATTTCATTCTGTGGTGTTCTTTTTTGGACAAAGTGAGTACACTTTGTTTTTGGTTTTCCTTTAATGCATGACGGTTATTTGTTGGCTTAAAAAACGGAGTAATTTTACTAGTCAACAAGGTTTTGCTGCTGGCAATCAATTTGCACTTTTGCGATCTAATTTGATGGCCATAATATAAATCCCACTCGAAATCATTCTATCATGTCAGTTTAAAAAAAGGATAAAACTATATGATAAGTCACAAAGCCATATACGAGTATATACGGTTTTTTAGGACAAATATGCTTAGTATGATTTTTTCGAATTATACGTTTCAAAAATGCGTGTTAATTTGTTTAAATTGCTTAAACTAACGGTTAATTTTTACATTGTTCTAAAGGTTGCATAAACTTTTGCAAACGATTATCAACTTTTAAAAAAAGATTATTGGTGAACAGCTTTTTTTAAAATTTTGTTTGGCGTAAGATCGTTGAGCTCGTAAATCGATCTTACTTTTTTTAAAACTAGAAATAATTATATTTAAAATACAAAAAACGAAGTACTTAAAAAAATAAAAAAAAACCATAAACAATCATCTTCAGAAATGTACACTTCGTGTCACATGAATAGGGACAAGTTTTTTCGTTTTTTATTTGTCGATATTTCTTAAACCCTTAGGTTCTTTGGAAAAACCGAAATGTGGAATGAATGAGATATGTAATAAGTTTATATTGCCACCAAACATTTTGGATTAAGTTGATAAATACAAGTTTTTTGGCGGTTGTTCCCAAGAAGGTCATAAAAAGTACCTGTTTTTTTTGTGTCACATGAATAGGGACAATATTTAATTTTACATACTAGCGTGTTTTAAATCAGATAAAAGGATACTATGATTATTTGGGAGCTTAGTGCGAGTATTAATTTGATAGAATTAAGAAGTATGGGTAGAGTTAAGGGCCTAACCAAGGATGAAATAGGCCAAATTTAAGCACACCGGGATCGGGGCAAAACCATACGTATTATAGCTATAGAAGAAGTTTAAATGTTGTATATAACTACCTCAAGGATCCAAGAAACCAGTGACGTATTTAAAAAAACACAAAGGGAGAGTCAAGAAAGCCACATAATTTCATAAAAAGTGGGCGATAGTGAGAGCTGCTTCAAATTCAAAGCTTTCTATTAGTAAATTCAAGGCAAAAGCTGGGGTAAATGCTAGTTGATCGACTGTTGATCGGGTGATACAGAAGGCAGAACATATACGACACCAAAAAATGAAGAAAAAATACCATAGAATGCTGCACGCAAGAGCCAATACCTTAATTTTGCAACAAATCACAATAAGTGGAATCGAGCTTGGCATACCGTCGTCTTTTCCGATGACAAACAAAATTAATTTGGATGGACCTCATGGATATAGCCGTTATTTTCATGATTTAAGAGAGGGTGAAATCTATCTTGAAAAACGGCACAGCAAAAGACTCGGTGTAATGGTATGGGGAGCAATATCCTATTACGGAACTGTGGAGCTAGATTTTCAAAGCTCTTAAATGACGGCAATCATTTAAAAATCGATTCTGGAACCAGCTTTTCCTTCAGTTTTCTGAATTGTTTGATGGACAACGATGGACATTCCAACAGGATAATGCACCAATACATGCCGCACGGACAACAAAAGTCTGGATTCAGGAGCAAAATGTGCACCTATTACCATGACCCTCATATTCTCCTGACCTGAACATCATGGAAATCGTGTGGGAGTGGCTTTTAAGAAGGATGGCAATACGAAAAAACCGAAGAGATTACTAAAGCCATTAAACGGCCCTTGGCCCAAATTTCGTTCAAGTATCTGACAGGACTCTAGGAATCCGTACACCGCAGGTTACTTGAAGTCATTCAAAAATCAGGAGGCAGCACAAATAACAAAAATTTTTTTAATCCATTCAATAAAACCAGTATTTATCTGAACCATAAGATTTGTTGTTATTTTCTTTACTTTAAAGGGTCTTACACAAAAAACAGGTAATTTGTATGACCTTTTTCGGAAAAACTGCCATAAAAATTTTATTTATCAACTCAATCAAAAAAGTTTTTTGCAATATAAACTTAATAGATACCGCATTCATTCTAAATTTGGGTTTTTCCAAAATAACCTAAGGGTTTAAAAAATAACGGAAAAAGCTTGTCTCTATTCATGTGACACATTTGTTTAATGAAAACAAATGTAAACTGACAATAGTAAGTAACACTAAAATACTAAATAGGAATTAAAGAAAATCCAAGTAATTGTAATTATTGTAGATCCAATAAAAATACCCTGTGAAGAAGTTGGAAAATAACCAACGAAACGTCGGGACAAAAATTTTAAAAATGGATTAATAATTTATTAATTGCATATAATCATCAAAGATCAAAAAGCCCAATTAAAACACTCAAAAAATTAATTTAAAATACAATTGATTATTTATTCACAATCACCCTATATTTTTCATCAGCTTTGGAAACTAGGTCACAAAAAGAATCCTCTACAAGTTTGGCTTAGATTCAGGTAAAAGTCAAAATAGTCCCTCTTTGAGTTTCTCATACCAAAGTATACCTTCTTCTGAATCGTGTTATATAGGGTTTTTCAATAAGGGCGGTTAATGGTGGCGTTAGCTGTGTAGCACGAAGCGCGTCCTGCTGGAACCACATGTCGTCTAGGTCCATATGATTCAATTTCTGCCATAATAAATTAGTTATCATCGTTATGTAGCGCTCGATGTTAACGGTGACCGCCTCACTAACGTCGTTTTCAAAAAAGGACGGACCAATTAAACCGCCCGCCGCGCCGGCCCAAAATACACCCCAAACGTTAAATTTTTGAGGATGTATTATCACCTGGTGAACCTCGCGTGGATTGGTGTCGTCCCATATACGGCAATTTTGCCTGTTAACACAGCCATTCAGCCAAAAATTCGCCTCTTCCAAACGATTTGAAGCCCAGTCAGCTAACAAACGGCCCTGTCTATGGTCTTGGTCATGAACTTTGAGCTCCTGGGTCAGTTGGATCTTGTACGGGTGTAGGCCCAAGACCCGACGCAAAATTCTCCAAGTTGAAGTCTGCGAAAGGCCGAGGAGTTCTTGTGCACAGCGAGGAATAGACTGCCTCGGGTTCTGCTGTACACATTCACGGACCGCAGCGATATTCTCGGCCGATCTTGCGATCCTTTAACATACGGGTGTTGGCTGATTATTATTGAACCGGTCGTCACAATTTTGGCCACCAAACGTTGAAGAGTCGACTGTGAAGGGCCACCGCCCACCACGTCTACCGTAAAATGGGCGCAATGCGAGCAAAGTTTGAGTTAGCGAACACTCATTTTGATAATACCTTAGGTTTTATCATTTGAACGTGCTGTTCGATCGTGTAACTTACCATGATGATTTGATCATGAACTACTGAATAATAAACAAAAAATATGACAGATGTCACCAAAACAAAATGGCAGCCACGGGTCGACAAAATCTTCCCACGCCAGTTGAAAAACCCTTTAAAAGCCGAAGTTTACAATTAATTGTCAAGCCTGGTTTCCAAAAAAAAGTCTCAAAAACAGCTAAAACTTTAATTTATTGGTTTTGTAATTTTTTTAGCTAAAACGAAAATTTAGCTTTCGACTACAGGTTTCATTTTAAATGGCCAGTTGTTACTTTTGAAGCTGTTATCTTCTGGCATTTGACAAGTAAAACTACGCCATTATCAGAAACAGAACGGTACACTGTTCAAAAACGCACGGAAATTTTTAAAATTGACTACCAAAATTGTGAACGTTTTCCGGAAATAATGAAACTGGTGGAAAAATTAGAGAATTTAAGTTGTTGCGAAAAATTGTATAAAGAATCAACATTTTCGCTTCGCTTAAGAAGAACTGAGAACATTAATGCTGCCAAAGCCTATGATGTTGAAATTAAGCATTCCAGAAAGGACTTTCAGTTAATACACAAATACATCAAAATCATCCGGATTCTTTTGAAAATCCACAATTCATCATCGAGATCTCGTGATTCAACACCTTTAGACTTTTCTCATCAAGCTCAGTGAAAGATAAAGGTCTATGCCAATGTTCTCGCCATGGTTATGAAAAGGATATGGTACTGCAACCGTAGCCATTCGACATGCATCGTTTTTAATTTGTAATGGAGGTATTCTTGCAATAAAATGAACATTCATTGACTATTCTTCCAAAATACTAGTTGCTTTCAATAACAAATTGAAACTTCTTATTGACAAATCATATAAGGTTCAATTTATAAGGACAAAAATGGAAAGTTATCAGTTTATATCATAAATGTATATACCAGCCCTTTAAAACGTTTCAACTGTATTGATCACAACAAGGACACATTTTTTTTCCAATAAGGCTTCATCGAAAATAAAAAAGAAAAATAAACCTAGGTTCTCGTAATTTAGTCCCGGGATCCACAATTTTCGGCCAGAAATGTGCGGAAAACAATTTGTTGCCAGTATATTTACAAAACAAACATCTCACACCGTTGTGTGGTTTGATTTGTTGGCTGATGTGATCCAGAAGTAGGGTATGCCATCAAATTTTGGTTTCTCTATAGCAAAGGTATACTCAAGGCTTGTCATTATGTACATAAACCATACTATTGTCGTACTCGTAGAATCAAAATCATTTATTTCGCTGCAAAGTGTCTTCATTCAACATGGTTTTCAACTTAGCCACTACCACCACCACCATTTCTGAAACCATCATGATGGCATACACAATGAATTGACATTTCATCCAAAAACAACAATAATGACAGTCAGTCGGAGGAGTGGAGTTGGTGGCCATATGGAGCAGGAAGCGACACCGTCTCATGGCATCATATAGCAATATAGCACCTCTCATCCGAAATAACTCTGACTTGCCTATCACGTCCGTCCGTTTTGGTTCGAGTTGTCGTTGGTTCGTTTGTTCGTTGGTTTGTTGATGCGCTGAGTGCTGCGTTTACTTGACTAGCCCCTTAAAAGTCAACTTTCTTCGTCATCGTTCGTCGTCTTCGTAGTCACCATCATCGTCGTCTTGTCTTTGGAAAGGAAAAGAACTTCGTTTATACTACTATATCTGTATGTATAAAAGTCTTGAGAAGAGTAAATCTCAACACTGCTGCTTCTATATGTAGTAGTATAGAATAGTACTGAGTGCAAACATCCCATAGAAACCACATTTTCATCCACTTTCAGCGCAGAGAAGAGGTTTTCCGCAAACATCCGTTTACTATTTATCCTGGAGCTGAGCCAAAATTAATTCCAATTTCGGATCCTTAAGTCAACACATACCGCATGGAATAAAAGTTTACTTTTTATTTCATTTTATTTTATTTATTTCGCTTTCGTTCAATTTATCCCTTGCCTCTTCTTTGACATCCTGTATTTTAACAGGGAACCCATGAGCTACATAATATAGTATAGCTTAAATATCTTGAGCCGCAGTTGACTGCGAATAAAATGCATCAGCCAGCTAGAAATTTAGGGATTTTAAGCAGGATTCATTGTTGTCGTCTACAAAACGAGCTGTGAATTACTTATGGCCAAAATGCTAATACTTAATGTTGTGGTGTGTCTTTGCGAGACTGAACACTGAGCATACTCTGGAATAGGGAACAAAGTTCATATTGATTGTTATGAAAGAGGAATTTCTTAAGAAGGGTTGTGTTAGAAAGCAATGCTATTTTCGACTTAAGGGATTTTAGAATTTGAAGTTTAAGTTTTTAAAGATCAAAAACGAATTTTATTGAAAAAAGTCGTTTCGATAATTTTTACAATTTTATATTTACTGTAAATTATATGCTAACTAATTTGAATGTTTCAAATAATCAAACACATTTTTTCAATTGTTTGATGACTAAATATAATGTATAGGGTGTTCTTTGTGAAGTGTGCAAATCGGAGCAGTAGTTCCTGAGATAAGCGAGTTCAAACAAGCAAACAAACAAACAAACAAACAAGCAAACAAAGTATTTAGCTTTATAATATTGTTATAATTACTCCGAGTAAGTAGTCGCCGCGACTGGCCGAGAGACCGAATTTTACTTCAAGGCGTCAATCTTCTCCGGTTTATCTTTGTAGACAAGCCACTTTACATAACCCGACAAAATATAACACAGCTGTGTTAAATTGTACAATTTTGGAGGCCACCAAAAGTTTCCTTTAATAAATTCATTGTTTCGATGGCTGTATGACATGTCTCGTTGGAACGGAAGGTCCAAATCAACATAATCTAACTTAGGCAAGAAAAAGGCATTAATCACGGGTCTAATCTTATAGCGTTTCCCATTTTCTGTAACATTATGGACGGCTTTATTTTAGAAGAAGTATGGATGAATGATTCCCTCTGCTTAAAGAGCATACCTACCAAGCAGGCTTATGATCACTCTAAATACGACAATTCAGCTAAAAATCGTATCCGTGAACCGAACATTTATTTTGGTAATATATTTGTTTGATATAAAACGTTTTTTTAGGAATAAATCTATTTATTATGCAATTTCAAACTATATTCTTCAATTTCAAAGTATAGCCAGATTGAAAACGACACGTCTCTAAAAACACCCGTTATTTGTGACTTTGTATGTACGGACAAAAACTAATATAACCTACGTTTTTGATATTAAGTGACATTTCTAGAAAAAGCCTATCAAAAATTTGACTTATTTCGTTAAGTCCGTTGGACATTTTTTAAAGGGCACCAATTTTAAACTTAATTTGAAATTCTTACTACAACTACTTTACTGAAGAAATCCACCTTAAGGTCCTTGAGTAACCTGCATACATTATAATTGTTTGTGCTTGGAAGTTGATTTTGAAGAAAAGAACAAAAAAAAAACCGAAACCCCTTTCTATCACTTGGACTATAAACATTTGACATTAAAATTTGAAGCTCTCATCACTAGAGAGAGACCTATGTATGTAGCCTATGGCATAGTCGAAGAGTATATTATTCTCAAAAGAGTTTCCATTACCCAATTTCAATACCACATCGCAAAGTCAAACTTAGGAAAACAAAAATTGAAGAATGAAAAATGGATGAGGATGTACGTATATATTTTAAGTTAGGTATGTACAATGTACATAGTTTTAACATAAGAACAACTAAAACACTCGATGGGAAAAAATCAAAATCAATTCTTCCGAGAGCACTTTTATTGCTTTTTTTTTGTATTGATACAAGAGTCCATTGAACAGAGGTATATACATATATATGCATGCATATTTAAAGTTGATGGAAAAGCTTGAATTTGAAAACTTATTTAAAACAAAGTCAACATCCCATCAGATATCCACTTCTTGATCCTTCAATTGGGTTATGAAGGTATTTTTTGGATGTACATACATAAATATACTATTTTATTAGATCTCAAAGGCTAAAGTCTCTGCGGTATGTTTAAGTTTTGAAAACTTTGGAAGATTTGTTTGTATCTTTTTTTATGTAGATAATTTCAAATTGGCTTGTATATTTAAGATTTTTAATGCATTCCATCTTGATCTTGATTTTAAAATGTAAGTAAGTAAACGATAGTAAAAAGAATACATATACAATTCATACATACATACATATTTGGAATTTTTTAAAACTTACAACAATAAATTTTACATCTCTATCTTTACAATGCACTTTAGTATTTATAGTTCAGGACTAATTGTATTGTTAGCTTAATACTTACGTCTTTTCTTTCACTTACGCTACGCTTTGACTCTTACGTTTAGTTAATCACACCCTCATCCCATCGAATTGTTGACAAATTCTTATATTTTTCTTTTTAACTTCACATAGGAAGTTATTGTAATGGGTCCGATTTTTCGAATTGAAAATTTTGACATTTCTCGACGTTTCAAGGTCCCTAGAGTCGAAATAAAAGATTTTTAGAAAGATGTCTGTGCGTGCGTGTGTACGTACGTCCGTACGTCCGTACGTCTGAACGTTCGCGACGTTTTTTCGTCTTCCATAGCTCAAGTACCAGAAGAAATATCGACTTCAAATAAATTTTGTTATACAGATAAAAAGGCAGAAAGATGCAGAAAGTGCTCTCAAGAAAATTGCGTGGGTGGTTTTTTTACCATATAGCAGTTTAAAAAAAGGTGAACATTCTGGTTGACCCTAAATATCTCATGAACCAATGACGCTAGTGACTTGAATTAAAATTTATATAATATATTATAACGTGATACAAAACAATTATATTTTTGGAAAAAATCCAATTAACGGTTTTTTTTATAAATCAACAAAAACTGAAAAAAAAAATTTGTCAACTCAAAAATTTTACAAATACAAAATGATTTTAGCAACAAAACAATTTTGTGCAAAGAAAAATAACGTTTTCAGCATCTGGTAAAATTTTGAGAAAAATTGAATTGACAGTTTTTTTATAGAAAATAAAAACCTAAAAAAAACATTACTCAAAGTTGGTAAAAGTTGAATTTCGACCCAAATATCTTTTCAAAAACTTGAGATATTGGCTTTAAACTATGTACTTTTATCTTTCAAAAAATATTGTTGTCAACATTCATTAAAATTTTGAAAAAAATCCAATTGACAGTTTTTTTTACAAAAATTTAAAAACCGAAAAAAAAATGAACAAAAGTTGTTAAAAATTGATTTTCGACTCAAATATCTTTGCAAAAATTTGAGATAATGGCTTCTTACTAATTTTAACTTATAAAAAATATTGTTTTCAATATTAAGGAAAATTTTGACAAAAATCGAATTGGCAGTTTTTTTAAAAACAATTAAAAACAGAAAAAAAAATTAACAAAAGTTGGTAAAAATTGAATTTCGGCTTAAATATCTTTTCAAAAACTTGAGATTAAGGCTTCAAACTTATTTTATATTATAAGAAATATTGTTTTCAACATTCTGAAAAATTTTGAGAAAAATCTAATTGACAGTTTTTTTTTACAAAAAATAAAAACCTAAAAAAAAATTAATAAAAGTTGGTAAAAATTGATTTTCGACTCAAATATCTTTTCAAAAATTTGAGATAATGGCTTTTAAATAATTTTAACTTATAAGAAAAATTGTTTTGAATATTAGGAAAAATTTTGATAAAAATCGAATTGACAGTTTTTTTTACAAAAAATAAAAACCTAAAAAAAAAACTATACTAAAACTTGGTAAAAAATTACTTTCAACTCAAATAGCTTTTCAAAAATTAAAAATATTGGCTTCAAACTTATTTTATTTCACAGAAAATATTGTTTTCGATATTCAGTAATTTTTTTATAAAAATGCAACAGTCCGTTTTTTCATAAAAAAATAAAATCTACAAGAAATAGTACGCAAATTTTGTAAAAATTGATACATAATAAACAAACTTTTAAGCAAGACAAATCGACAGACGACGGGATGGGAAGTTATCAGTGTGGGTCGCATCCCAGCCTCTTTTTTGAATTTAAATCTGGCGCGCAAATTATACCAGTCGCCATTTTTTTCCAATATTGAATTCGTCTTAGTTGTAAGCAAATAAATGTTATAAAAAGAGCGACATTTGAATAAACGAGCCCTTCTTTTGTGTAACTTGAACTTGAGTATCATCTTTCGCTTTGGTTGGACTCGCTGAGTTTTTTGTCTTATTGTTTTCGCCATATTCAAATTTAGCAAATTTCGTAAATTTCGGTTACTTATCGGGAATAGAACTTTTGGTACCTCTGGTTTTGATCAGAGCATCAACCAGGATCTACTTAAGTCCTCCTCGATTAAATTAGAGATCCCGAGTTGACGGAAAAACAATTCTTGACCGTACAATACTTACACATACATAATCGATTGGAACGTGGGTGTTTTATGTGATCCACTAATGTTAAGATCCATACTTTGGAAGATTGTTAATGATTGTATCTTTCGAAAAAAAAAAATGACCTTATCATACCCTTTCGGTTCAGCGTTAAAATTGTAACAGAAGCTTCAACTGTCTGTAGCCCAAATAAGACGTAAGTTATTGATACGAAAAAGATTTGAGATTCAAAAAACTGTCTTTTTTTAAATAGAAACAAAACTTTGAAAATTTTGTGAACATTTTTTAATATTTGTTTGTTTTATTTTTAATTTTGTCTCAACTTTTCTGCCTTATTAATTCCTATGCTTTTCATTTTTTATGTTCTTGAAAATCTATATTAAAAAATAGATTTAGAAAATAAACATAACTGCACTAATTTTTGAGTAAAATTAATGGTTTTCAAAGTTTTTTTTTTTTCTTGGGGCAATACAAGAAAACTTTTGGCTTTTACTTGAATACTAAATTAGCAAAACAGACAAAACCACCCTTTTGTATATTCTTAGAAAATTTGACAACTTTATTTCAAATATACACATCTTTAGTCTTCTTTCTTTCAAAAACCAAATCACAAAATCCTTACATAGGTTGACTTGACGCATAGTATTCTTATGCATGATAAATGTACATTTTATATGATGTTTACAAATAGCTTTTCTATCTTAACTTGTTTTCATCTGTACAAATATTTCTCTTTAACCTACATACATATGTCCTGTCTTACGATTTCTTCAATTTGATTATAACTATGTATAAAACAAGACTTAAATATAGCACTTTATTTCTTCAAAACCACATCGCAGTTATATTATAATCTCTTCAAATATCAAACAGAATCCTGTTCAAATAACTTGCCATCAAAAGTCCATCAACTTAAACCATCTTATATCCTTATCTTAATAAACTTTGTATAGGTATATAATTCAATGGACACTCCTGGATGTCACCTTTGATTTTGGTGTGTATAGTATAGTAAAGTGAAGTGTCGTCATCATCATCACCATCGTCGTCGTTGTCGTGCGTTATTGACGTTTGTTGGATTATTGCGGCTTTGAATGCAAACAATAATTGATTGAAGGACTTCAACCATTCCACCATCAAGCCTCCTATGAAAACCTAAAGATTATGAGTCAGAAAGTTTTCTTACTTCCCATTTCCGTTCACACAAATCCACATAAATCCATCTTTTAACACGAAGTCTTTGAGTACACACACCTTTCAATCATCTTTTGCAACAATAACAACAACAACAACAACAAGAAAAAATCCTTACGCTCCAATTTGGGATAAGAAAAACGAATACAAAATATCCATCAACCATCAAGAATATTATATAAGGATTTATATGTATATGTAGGTATTTTATATATTTATGTTGTTTTTTTTATCATCTCTATTCTTAGCGCGATTTGTGGTTTTTGTGTCCTTTCGGGATAAATCACATCATCGCATATAAGAAGTCAAATAATAAAGAAATCACGAACTCAATTTTGTTAGATTTTATTTTTTTCCCGTCTCGTCAGCAGCACCCTAGTGCGTCGCTCGTCGTCCTCTTTATCATCATCATCATCAGAATTCCTGGAGAACCACGTGCGTCTACCATCCTTACACACAAATGTATATATATATACAATAAAAGTCCTTATTATTGTTATTATTATTATTACTATTGGAGGGTTATTGTTTCTCATACTTATATTTTTATCATTGTCACCGCCAATGTCCTGTGACATTTTATTAAAAAAAAAAAATACAAAAAAAAGACTATTTATAGGATGAGGTATATTTAAGGATATGTATTTTTATCCTTGTGCTATCAATCATTCGCTGATTTCATTTTAATGGTGCATATAAAAGCCATCCCCGTCGTCGTTGTCGCCACCACCACCATTACGTTACGTTATCCTTAGCAAAATGTACTATCTTCTGTTGAGCAACATGCAAAAAAGACACTATCTCTAGTATAGACACCATTTGCCAATACCATTCAATTAAGATCAGAAGCAGGCATCACATCGAAGAGGAACAAAAGAAAAGAAAACAACAACAGATTATACAATATAAAGCATCCTGGAGTGGATACTTGCACACATCCTACAAAACACTGCTCCTCCTTGACTTGAACGAACAGTAATGCACTTCATTTGAGGATTGTTCACACCATGAAACCATTAAAATTTAATTGATATAATAATTCCTGCTGCAAGGACACGTTCACATTGTATTAACAAGTTTTTTCCTCCTTAATTTTCTTTTTTTTTTTTTTGTATTTTGCTGCTCTCGTATCAGGACCCCCACCCCAACCACCCTAAGTCCCGTTCCCTTAAAAGTGAAACTCGACACAATGTCACCATCCAAACGAACGAACCAACGAACAAACACAAACTTATGTATATGAACGAGCGAACGGAACGAACGAATAACAAACCCTTTAGGGGATCACATCAGCAGCAGCGCAGAGGTGGGTTCGAAAGATGCAAAGAAATGGAGTGCACTGAAGGACCCGTTTGTGTTTATGGAAGTCACATCCACTTTGGTCACATACTTAAAGGCGCACGAGAAAATGAACTCCAATTACATGAAGTTTTGTAAAGGTTGGTATAGAAGGAACAAGGTACAACCAACATGTTGAGGAGCATCGTCCTTAAATCCTCTTCTCTCTTCACAAAAGCACTTCACCATGAGCCGTGTCACAAAATCCTTAACACAAAAAAAAACTGCAAAATTTCTATGCATATATATATTTTATATATATGTATGTATATGGTGTATATATGTATGTACATAAGATCATATACCGATATGCATGTGTGATTTTATGTCCTTCTTTGCTACACATTTAACATTTCATGTTAAATTTTGCAAGAATAGATATTTAAATTTATGACTTCAACGGAAGGAGAACGTTGTCGCATCGCATCGCATCGAATTTCTTACTTCATCTTCACGACTTGGCATGATGTCCTTTTTTTTTTGTTCTTTACTTCAGCCGTCAGCCTTATACGAACTTTATACGTACCTTCTAAGAGTACAGTACAAGGTACTGGGTTCTAGTTATATAAATTTCCGTGTCGTGTCCGCCGCACTCTCAGCAAAGAATATTATAACTCATAATGAAATATGTGCACATAATCCTGATGTAAAGGACTCTTAAACTATTTCTTATTATTATCCCAAACATTCATCCTCTGAAGCTAGATGGAATAATGAACCAAGATGTATTATTCTTATGTTCTCTTTCTGTTCAAGCGAATCATTGAGGCAAACATATATAGGAATAGAAATAGGAATAGGACATAGTACCTCTATTTGTATGTCTCGTCCATATCCATATATGATGTGAAGGATGGAAAACCACGTTCCATCTTCATCTCCATCGTCATCGTCGTCGTAGTCGTCGTTGTCCTTTAGAACCTAGAACCCAGAATCCAGAATCCAGACCATCACCAACCATCATAAGCAGCGTCGTCCTCGTCCCCGTCGTCGTTGTAGAGTAGGTACATATAAATTTAATAAAGATGCAGGACAAACGTCGTCAGCGTCCAACAATGTTTGTTGAAGTGTTGGCCCCATTGTTATAACTGTGCGATGCGGTGGAAGCGGCCAGCGCTAGAGGCAGTGAGGGTGGCTTATGTCTATGTGAATATGTGACCAAGGATATGATAATGATTTCGGTATGTCCTCTTCGGTTGATGTGTCCTGGTCGTGCATAACATAGTCTTTGTTATATGTGAAGGAATTAAAGCGCCAGGAAAAGAAATGACTGCGTCCTGGCTTTAGATATTTTGAGACACACTCACAGATGTGAGACGAAGGATGTTTCATATAATAATAAATATGCACACAAACAAGATGATCATACGTTTTTCTTTTTTTTAAATTTTTTTGGAAAAATAAGAACTAGTCCGAAGAAGCAGCAGCAGTCGCATCAGCAGACGGACAAACATATGCAAATTTTGTACAAAGTACTCGAAGATATTATGTTATGTGTACTTTGAGGGTTGTTGGCCTTTTTCATTTATGTATCAAAAAAGTCAAGCCAAAATACCTGAATAATTTCATAAATATGCTTAGATGAAGCCATATTTGTTTTGGGTTTAAAATCTTTCTAAATTTGATTTATGGCGAACCTCTCACAATTGAATTCGAATAAGATGTAAAAATCCATAATGTTTGAAGTCCTTTTTTTAAAAGCTACAATTTATTGTATGAGAAGTCTTTTATCTCTATCCTTTTTCCCTTTTTTTAAGCTACCGTATTTTGCCTTTTTTCTGTTCCATTTTCAGTTTCTTTTATATATCCCTACCGAAACGTTTATGGTAATTGTTAACTAGCTGACCCGAAACACGTTCTTCTGTTCTTCTTTCTGGTTTGTCGCAAATATATTTTTAAAGTTCTTACATTCTACCAGTGTTGTAGTAATTTAATTTTAAGTGTCATGTTTCTAAAAAGTGATCTTTGAAAAAGTTCGTACTAAAAAATATAATAAGTGTCCTTAAATCTTCTAATCTTCTCTACAAAAAAAGGAATGGGTATATTTGAGTTGTTATCTCTGTGAACATAACCAATAAATTTCTTAATGTTACCAATGATCTTCTGAAGATCACATTTGATAAAAATGATTTTTGAATTTTCAAGAAATTGCGAACTATTTTACCCTATCCTGTGCATTTCCTCCATTTCACCCTATAAAATGAAGACATAAAACCTTCAATAAAGGAAAAACCAATGAAATTTGCGGGAAAGGGCCTTAAATCTGGCCATGTTCTGTAAGGCACCGACTTAAAAAAAAAAAAAAAATCAAAAATGTATTCCACAAACGACATTATACCGCATTTTGCATAACCACCTCGGTCTTCTAGGCTTGTAAAGTTCATTTACCAAAAGAACTCAAACCGTTCGGCAATAGAAATCCCTCGGTGGCACTTAAGGGGTCATACCCTTAACATGTTTACGTTTAATAAAGTGCAATAGGGAATGATTAAAGAGAAGATACCGGTCGACATCGGTCTTAAAATTTTGAATACTAAAATTTAAGGGAAAAACAAAGTTCCAATCATGTATAGCGACATCGAGGTTGAGTTGTGTTCTTACGTCAGGATACAAAATTTAGTTGCTGCTACACGGAAAGAAATACATTGCGAATATTACAACGTTAGTATGGTCGTGAACGCAATACTGTATGGATTAGAAGATTTCCATTGGATAAAAAGTTGTAAGCATAGTAAATTTGGCCATACTGAGAATAGTAACGTCGACAATAGTTAAATGGGAGTCAGGCCCATACTGACTGGCGGCATGTACAACGCTCCTAGCAGAAAAGTCTATACATTATTGTAATGTTTATGTCACTTATATTTACACTATTGACAGCAATCCAATAAGGGTATCGATTATCACGCCATAAATTATCGCGGGAAAAACTAGTAGCATTGCGACATCTCCGGTACAGTATGGGGCTGAAGGCAATGCTGTCTCGTCAAACGTACTATGCGCCCTTGTGTTACAAGCAAAGATTGTGGTACCATACAGTAAAGTACATAATCCCATACTTATAGGAGTTGTTGCAAGACAATGTAGGAATATCACCGATACTTTTTTAGTATGGGTCTCCAGGCCATACTAGCATTGTCATAAATGCTATACACTTCTTTCCGTGTACTAGAGCCGTACTGCCAGTACTTGAAAAGCTTTCGAGAAGCTCGGAAAGAGGCCTGTAGAATAGAACAGATGGTAAGGTTAAAAATCGTTTACACTCTCAATTACAAGAGGTCTCATGACACTCTCTGGTAGCGCCGAGTTAAAAGCAAACTATGCTGTGTTTTTATTACAAAGGACCAGAAACGCATACTCCTTCGGGACATTGTATTATTTGTTGCCTAAATTTCAGGTCATGTTAAAATTTGGTTCATCGAATATGACCGTTACAGGTCTTTCCAGCTTATATGAACTTATTTCGTTTTTCCTCAGTTGTTGAGGTCGGCTTTATAACAACGAAAACTCACCTTCGTCATGTTTCTGATGCTATAATTAACGACTTTCTTAAAAGACTTTAGCCAAAGCATCACAACTGATTCAATATAAAAGCCCACTAAAATAATACGAATTGGAAATTAAATAAAGTGCACGACTGGGTCGCACGAACTTGCTCCTGTATGCAAAGAGTCTATTTAAAAAAGTATCTATATAATATTTAAAAATATACCTGTAAAATAAGTTTGTCTTCAAAGATATATATGCCATTTGATTTGTCGAAAAAACCTCCATTTTTCAATTTTTTGGGAGGGGGTTACATTTAATACAGTTAAAATAATTTTAAAAAAACTGATTTAAGATTCAAAATTTTACCTGAAAAATAAGTTTGTCTTCAAAAATTTAAATGCCATTTTATAAATCAAAAAACCCTTGATTTTTCAAATTTTTTTTTTTGAAAATCGTTATAGCGGTTTTTTTTTAAATTAATTTTTTATATACAAAATTTTTCAATTTTGTTCTAAAAATATTTTTAGTATGCAGTTAATTAGTGATTGTAAATATAGATACGCTCTATATTTCAATTTCGTAAAAAAATGTTCACCCGTTTTTGAGGGTGTCACGCCAACCTATCATACCCAACCCATCATCTCTCAACTGGTCACAAGCCAACTTATAACAACTTAACCCGCCACAGGGTATAACTGAACATAGGGACAACTGAACATGGACCGATTTTAACCAAAATTTCAACATGGGGTATGATAATGGCTTCTTTTCAAACATATTTTTTGGTAGGAAATTAGGAACCTCCCCATTTGTTTGCTATTACTTATTATGAAATGCTTATGATTTTTTATTTCAGTAGCATCACAGATGCCAGCGTATGTTAATGGGGGTTATACGTGGCGCTTCTCTTTTAAGTCAAGAATTGGGGTAGGAAAATACTTTTAGTTTTTTTTAGGATTTATTTGTAGGTATTTTATTCCTAAAATTATTCGAACTGGTTATATTTTAACTAGGTAAATTTAATAAATTTTATTTAAAGTAAGTACTAAAAGCTTCGGTTTCAATTGAACGATTAGGTAGATATTACGTTTGTGGTCAATAAACAAACAACAGGTAATTCAGATAGGAAATGTGGGTAGTTTTTTTTTATTTCAATGCATATAAGAGTGCAAATTAAAAATCTACTTTACTATCTATTTCAGAAATTCATTCATACATTCGTAAACCAAGGTAATGTTTTCTAAAAACAAAATATACAATTAAAGATAAGTATAGACCAAATCGACACTTAAAAAAATTTTCGTTCATTCTTGGATATAAAATAAATTCGTTTTCATTTTTTGAGATCACTTTAAGAACCTTATAGCACCTACATCTACCTACATGTGCATCTTTGTTTTATGTATAAAAATAAGTGGTTATTTATTTGCAACTCCATAAAAAATATTTTATTTAAATAAGTAATAATGTATAGGTAGGTACCTACAAAGTTTTGAGTCAAAACCTGGGCTGAACAATATGATAAGAAATAAAGTCTTAAAAAAATATATTCAAAATTATTTTTTATCGTCTTTCCTGCTGGATTTATAGGTATTCACATTTACATTGTAATTGTTCTTAAATTTTTCTAGAATATGTGAGCTAATTATACCTACTACCACAATTTTTTTCTTTTTTTTAATAACCTACCTATTTATTCGATCCTAAAACATTGTTTCTCAACATTTTAGAGGAGGGTTAGGTTAGGGCAGTAAATAGGTGGTAATTTTTTTTTAATTCTGCAAATTTTCATCAACTTTTGAATTTTTACTGAAAAGAATCAGATTGATTTTAAATTGCATTAGCTTTTAAGTAGCTATGAAACTTTTGATAGTTTTGGATTTTTTTTTTCATGAAATTTCGTCATTAATTATTGACCTCAATCATATAGATCCGACCAAAAAAAAACTATTTTAATTTTGAAAACACACCACCAGTGTCGCGCCGGCCCTGAACAATTTTTTTTTTTTCTTATTTCCATATATTTTTAACCGAGATGTTGTATTCGAACCAAACAATGAGGTCTTTTTTGTAATTGTTTCCGTATTAAAAAGTAGCAACTTCATACTGTATTTTAGTACAGAAATGTTTTATAGACGGTACCACTGGTAAAGAAACAAGTTTGAAGATGGAAACAAAACGCGAACGACTCAGGCATGATTTTTATCTCTTTCTGACCAAATGATTCTTGCCAAATTGAAATAAAGAAGTGGATGTGTATTTATGTATGCATAGCTATTTGACTTTAGTTGAAGTAATACACTCCCTAAGAATAAAAGGCTAATGAAAGCTGAAAGGGGATGCACTCCTGACCGAATTTGTGTTTTTAGGTAGGGTTCGATTAATTTCCGTTAGATATAGGTAGGCATCTTTAAACCATTTAATTATTTAATTTACCCATTGGCCAACAAGTAGAAATAGAGAAAAAAACGTCATTCATTTTGATAACACATTTGTTACGTGAGAGAAAAGAAGAGCATCCGTGAAAGCCATGGAGTGAGAATGGTGATGGCTTTTGAAACAAATAAAAAAATGGGGTCGCTGGGGTTGCAAACTAAGGCTGCTGGACCTTATAGCTAAGCTAGGCTGGGATAAAAGGGGTCGACCACAATTAAGATAAATTCAAAGTTTGTAACCATTTTCGTGCTGTAAAATTGCGTTATAAAAAGGGCGATTTCGTTATCGCGGGTGCAACATCTAGACGCACTTGGAGTGTAAATATTTGCAGCAAAAAAATATTAATGAAATTATTACTTGACGGACTACATTTTCACCCATTATTCTATTATTTTTTTTATTTTTTTTTTTAAAGAAAAATTTATACTTAATGACGTTTTTTGTGAAAAACCATTTTCTTTAAGTTTTTGCGCTAATATTTCGGTGAAACAGCTTCTTTTCCTTGTTTCTCTGCCATTTAATCTGATATTTTTATAAAAAAAGAACAAATTTAATATTTTTTTTCATTATTTGAAAAGTTATCATTTGAAACTTTAAAATAAATAGTTTTTTTTTTGTCTGAGTACGAACATTATTCACAAAATTGCAGCTTTTCAGAAATCACTTAAAAAATCATTTAGGTAATTATTGATTCGGTTAGCATGGGTACAGTTTTAAGAATTCGAATATTTTTTCGATTTGAAATACATGGTAATGTTTGTTTGCAATGTTGTGTCTTAGCTTCAGTGTAAGCTGAAATAAATTTGCATCGTAATTAAGTTTTTTTTTTGTCAATTAATTTCCAAAATTTAAATCCTCACGCATTTAACGATTTATGTTGAGTGTTGGCAACTGTTTTATTACCGGGTATATTAGTAGCTAATTCTTAATCTACCTACATATTGTAAAGAACTAGCCGTAAGCCCCCCCGCCACGTCAAGGCTTACCCATTGAGGGGGATAGGGGTGCTTTTTTAAAGTGAGTTCCCCATGCCTCTCACTGTAGGGGTGCTTTTTTAAAGTGAGTTCCCCATGCCTCTCACTATAGGGGTGCTCCGGTCTGCCTATTGGCCTACATAGTTGGCACATGCGGTGAGATACTCCTCTGCAGCCTTTTCGCTGTATTGGCTGATGATCCTCAACAGCCTTTCATTTGCCTGAGCGTATTCGGCTCGCGAATACAAAGGCAAAGAATCACCAGCATTCAGCCTTTCAAAGACTGCACTCACACGCACATGCTCAAGAAGCAACGCATCTAAGAGCCTGTATACATTCGGATGATGGCACCCAATGGATCCCTGAAATGCTCTGTGCCAAGACTCAACACTGTTGTTGGTCCTCGGAAGATTTTGTGTTGTTGTGTCTTTGCAATTCCACATCTCCAAACGGAATCGAGGACTTCGGCGAGTGCGCCCTACCCAAGTATTTTCGAAATACTCGAGAAAATTTTGATGTACCTCGGTATCACCAAAATTTTGAACGAGCGCATTCGCCAACAAGTCGTAACGATCCCGAATGTCAGTGGTTTCGCAGAAACACAACGCCACAAATTTCCGGAGGCACATATGGTAGTCCACGTCATTGCCATCCCTTGTTTGCATCCCTAATGCTTGGATTTTCCTACGCACGGCTTGAGCGAAATGGAAAAAGCAGCCATGGATACTCGCCTCAGAGAAAAGAAGACGAAGAGCATTCTCTTCAGCCTTCTCAAAATCTATGAGGAAGTTCCTTGGCTGCATATTTTCCATCCCACTTGCACTCTGAATAAGCATTAGAGCACGTACGTAGGTATTTTCCAGTTTGTTAGGGAGCAAACAATATAGGCAGGGAAGTACCTTATTGTCAAAAAGTCCGTGGACTACCCAAAGCTGAAAAAACATTTCAGGGCATACTTTAAAGGTGCCATCCAGCAACCACGTTTCGCACCGGGCCAGCCTTACTCGATCCGAATAGAACCGAATATAATAATTCGGTCTACATCACCGCTGCCTGTATCACCCAACAAAAAATCTTCAGGGTGTGAAGTTTTTGTTCTCAACAGCTCAGCGGGAAAATTGATTTCGGATCGAGTATGTGGGATGGGCATTGATTGATGCCGACGTTTTCGCTCTCGCGAAACCGCCTTCTGCATCGACATGACGCTTGGCCCACAGACTGCAGCCGGTGCGGAAACTCCTTCTAAAGCTCTTGAAACTATATTTCTAGGAGCTTCAGAAGAAGTAGTTGCCAAGCTCTTTACTCTTTGCGCGATTGTTGCCATCTCGGATAACACCGGGGAAGGGCCGTGGTTATGTTCTGCTAACATAACCACGCTAGTTTCTTGTGAAACAACCCTCCCATGGCATTTATCCAATCGATACTTCTCACATCGCCAAAATGTTTTAATGGTATCACATCTATATCTAACATAAATGAATCCATTATAATGTAATTTGGGAGCACCCCGTTGTGATGACACAAAATTTGACATTTTAAAAATATTGTTTGGATTGAAATAAAGAAAAACGGTCTTGTTACGTTAAAGGCAATCAAGAGAGTGAAGAATTAATACAAATTAAAAAAAATTAATTAAAATATTGCCGGTATATTTTGGGGCCAAAAATTGTTGGCTCATATTTCTCATTATCCTTTAGTCCTAGAAAATTGAAATTTGGGTTATAAATTCAGTAAGTGCACAGAAACCCCCCACATTTTTTTGGTACCACCAAACTAAGGGGGGGCTAAATATCTGTAAGTGAAAGATTAGGGGCGCATTTTTTGTTGGTTTCGTATGACACGGCCCCTAAGTTCCAGAGAGCTAAAATTTTGTTGATAGTGAGAACTAACCTAAGTTAACCCCCCACATTTTTTTGGTACCTCCAAATTAAGGGGGGGGGGCTAAATATCTGATGTGAAAATTGTTGTGAGGCCTCTGATTTTTTTATAGTTTTTTTTATAAAACTTATACTTTTGAGTTCTTTTAATGTGAATGTGAACTCAAAAATACATTATTAAATCTTAATTGGTAGATAAAAAAAAAAAAAAACTATAAAATTTTTTTGTAATGCTTAACATAGCCAGGTTTCGAACTCTCTACCTCTTAATAAGGATGCTTGTAATCTAGCCTCAGGGGTCTCGAGTTCGATTCCTATTTTATTTGAACAGTTTTGAACAGCGAAATTTATGAATTTAATTCAAGTTTGATTTGTGAAATTTTGTTATTGGATAATTTTTAGTTCTGTTAAATTTTAATGATTTTATAGTTTATTACAAAATACCTACCTACCTATATCTATGGACAAAAAAAAATTGATTGCTCATTATGTGCAGCATAACAATTAATGAAACTGACCAAAAAAATCCGGATTGTTTCTGGCAGCACCCACCTATGTAGCTACGCGGATTGAATTTACTTTCACTTTTCGCGAATAAATAGGTAGGTATATTCGAAAATAAAAATTTTCTTTCTACCTTTAATACGGGAAAACCGTTTTAGGAATTTAACGATTTTGATTTGAAAAAAAGTAGATGCCTAGGTAGGTAGATACCTATACATACCTATCTAGATGGTTACCTATAATGAATTCGCTTTTGATGTGCAGTTTTGTGTTAAATTGGGGACGGTTGTTATTTTCAACACCTTTTTATTTTACTTTTTAAAAATAATTTTTCCTTACCTTCCTAGGTACCTACTTACTTACAAAAAACTTTCAATGCCAATTTTAGTGAAATTGCCCAAGGAACAAAAAAGTAATTACTCAGATATTTTTTGACATTTTTACGAACCACCAAGTAGGTAGGTACCTACCTAGAAAATATTTTTTTCTTGTATAATTTTATCTTAGCTGTAAGTTAACTGGTGTAAATTGCATAGAAATCACTTAAACCCTATTACAAAAATTCTTAACCTCAATTTTCAGAACGTCTCTGTTCAAAACTTGTCAGAATCATTTTTTTCAGAAAGTTGTAGGTAATTAGGTACATACCTACATCTTTCTTTTCAGAACATTATGCCTTTCGGAACTTTTGTTTTCAGAATTCAGAAATAGATGCACTCCCAACGTAACCTAGGTACATATCTAATAGAGGTCTGCATGAATACATTCATTTGCCTTCTCTGACCAAGCACAGTACTTCAGTGTATTCTGTTCGTTGCATTCACAGAAAGTAGTGTAGGTACACTGAAAATGAATACACTATTCTTGAAAACAAACACTGCACACGATTGGATCCCTTTATAACAGAACGAATACAGTGTTTGGTTTCTATCCTAGGCTTAAATGCTTGAATCAAATAGAACAGAACAAGCCTAACATATTATAAATACATCGAATACACCGAATGTACCGAGTATAAAATCAAATACACTAGTTTTTTTCTCTTCTAAGCTTTAGTTCTTAAATGGTAGTTCGTCGCAGCGACGAACCGGGAAAAAATTTCTAATTCAATTCTAGTGTATTTATAATTTAAACTTATTTTATGATTGTGACGCTTGTATGGCACGTAAAATTTTAAATGAGATATCAAAAAATAGGATTTTTTACACAGATGCGATATGTATGTACTTATATAAAAAATTTAACACACTACATTCAAGCAATAAAGAGTTGTGTGTTTTTAATCGATTCTATGCAAATAACGGTACTTGGTGATTTTTTATAATTTTAAGTCTTTTTATTATTTTTTATAGAATAAATTACATGTTGTGTCAAAATTTCAGATTTTTATGTCAACACGTTTATAAAATATTAAAAAAAAACTTGAAAAAACAGTTCAAAAACGTTAGAAAATTCAAAACGATTAGCTTAATAACTGCGCTTAACGGTAGCATAGAGTTTGAAATTTTTATCAAAAAACTAGAATTCGGCATTTTATGAGCTGTTAGAATTTCAGATTTCTCGTAAGTATATGTAGCTATAAAAAATAAAAAAAAAAAATAAAAAACAACTAAAAAATCAATGAAAACATTTACAAATATATAAATTTAAATTAAATTAATTTGTTGTATTTGATTCAGTGTATTCGATGTGTTCGATATATACTCGCGGTGTATTCGTTTCAAGTAATTACACGATTCTATTGTTTTGGTTTGAGTTGATGATTCATTTGATTTGTTTTGAAAAATGTGAATGCAGTGAATAGTGTATTTGAAAAAATATAGAACGGCTTGGAAGTGGATTCAAGAAATTCGTTGCAGATGTTTAATATCTAGGTATGTAGGTACAAATTTAAAATTTTAAAATAAACCCTGCTCGGTATGTGCATAATGTTTATCCAATCCATGTATCAATATAAGTTCGTTCACTCGTCAAACTGTCTAAAATGCAAATTTGTCTAAAATGCGTCCTCATGAAACATAGACAAAACGTTAGTTTGCATACCCCTGACGACAAAAATACCTACCAAGGTGCCTCCCCACTAAAAAAAATTGTTTTGTTTTAATTTTATCCCTAAGAAGGTTTTATAATAGAATCCATAAAACACAATGGATTCCACTAGCTCACATATTTCAATATCTACCAATCAAAAACTTCACTGAGCAACACCAAAATTTAAAACCATTTTGTTCTCCTTCCGCATCGTATCATATATCGTGACATACCATAACGCTACGGTTCCATTGCTAAACACCATATTAAATGTACAGATTCGGAAACCATTTTATTTTTCTTCTCTTTTTCCATATCTTGACCTACCCTCACACTACGGCTTCAAATGTAACCATTAGGATATTTAATCCCTCCTACTCACACTATTTCAGAAGGTTCGATGCAACCATGATCAGATCCCGTTACCAACATTCCTATGATCAGTTGTACCCGTGATGAGTTGTAACTGTGATAAGTTATGAAGATGTTCAGTTCGGTTGTTATAAGTTGGGTTGTTATAAGTTGGCCTGTGACAGGCTATACCCAACCCGTTTTTGAGATATAGAATTTTGAAAAAAAAAATTTCAATATTTTTTTAAAAATCCAAACAATAAAAAATTGCACTTTTGATAATCAAATATTGTTAAGGCAATATAAGAGCTCGTTCAGAAAAAAAAATTATTGAAATCGGTTCAAAAGTTGCTGAGAAAATTAAAAAACAAAAAAACGGTTCTATGAGCGGTACCTTTCTTGAGCAATACAAAAATATGTTTTTCTTATTAAAAGAAGCCAAGTTAAAAAATAAAATTTTAAAGAAAATTTATAAAAAATCTATCGGTTTGTTTTTGAGAAAATTCGAATTTTCGTTTTTTGACCAAAAAAATTGTATGGGGGCCACTGTTAGTTTTGATCTTTTTTTTTTTTAATTTTTTTTTTATATTGTGCGCGCACTCAAGGGGATATGAATACCCTTATAATGGTTAAACACAGTGCGAGCAATTAGGAAGGGAGGATAGGATTGGAAAGGAGATACCGATGCACATTGGTTTTGAATGCCTGCACATTGTAATGAGTGGGAAATATTGAGTCTGGTAAAGCATTCCACATTCGTGTAGTGCGACTAAAAAAAGAATCTCTGTACTTTACTGTACGTCCGAAATTGGGCTCAAGGGTAAACTGATGGGCATTCCTAAAAGAGCGGGTATTACGGTTAAATAGTTTGAGGGGAGGAATGCAACTGGCTATTTCACTAGAACATTGTTTATGAAAATAGCGATAAAAAATGAAAAAAACGCCTAACGCAAATCTGCTCAAAACCTTAACAACCAAGTTTGAACTCAATCGACCCAATGGTTTAGGCTGTAGGAGCGTGGACAGACAGACAAAATTGACCGGACGGAATCGCGGGACCCACTTTTTTCGACTTCTATACCATCGTAATATCATGTTTGATTAAAATCGAGTTCGAAATTTTGCACGAATGCAAAACTTGCCATATATGTACATAGTTCCTATATGTCGCAAGTAAAAAAAAAGGCTGGGATGCGACCCACACTGATAACTTCCCATCCCGTCTGGCGATTTGTCTTGCTTTAAAGGTTTGTAGTTTTGAGTGTTTTGTTAAAAAAGTTGTTAGTTGCATTATTCTAAAAGATTTAAAAATTACCAACAATATTTTGCATTTGATGAAATACGAGTAGTTTAATTTCGAAATTTATTTTTGTAAACGAAATTTTTAGTCGAAAAACGGACTTTTGGATTTTTATAAAAAATTTACTGAATGTCGAAAACAATATTTTCTGTGAAATAAAATAAGTTTGAAGCCAATATTTGTAATTTTTGAAAAGCTATTTGAGTCGAAAGTAAATTTTTACCAACTTTTAGTAATGTTTTTATTTTTTATAAAAAAACTGTCCATTCGATTTTTCTCAAAATTTTACCAGATGTCAAGTTATTGCACAAAATTGATTTGAAGATAAAATCTCTTTTTGTTCATAAAATATTCGAGGTGACAAATATTTTTTTTTTTAGTTTTTTTTTATTTATAAAAAACCTTTAATTAGAATTTTTTCCAAAAATATACTAGTTTAGTATTACGTCATTATATATAATATAAAATTTAATCCAACTCGCTAGCGTTATTGGTTCGTGACATATCTTAGGTAAACTAAAATTTTCACCTTTTTTTTAAATTGCTATGGTAAAAAAAACCACCCACACAATTTTTTTGAGAGTCCTTTCTGCATCTTTCTGCATTATTATCTGTAAAACAAAATTTATTTGAAGTCGATATTTCTACTGGTTCTTGAGCTATGGACGACGAAAAAAAGGCCCCAACGTACGAACGTACACACAGACATCTTTCTAAAAATCTTTTATTTCGACATATCTTCCTCTTTACATAAATAATAAATAAACATCCATCGACTTCTTTTAAACTGTTTTTTTTTTTTTTTTTTTTTTTTTAAATTTCAAAATGAAACTTCTTATACTGGTAAACTTCACAGAAACTTATAGTAACAACCTTTAAAAGAAAGTGTAAATCTGTTGTATTGAAAAAACGGACATTTTTATCTCTCAACGAAATATAAATATATACTTTTGTTTAGCTTTAAAGACCATTTCAGACAATGATTTGAAAAATTATTTTTAAAATGTAAGTAAGTAAGTGTTAGTGCATCAGAATTTGTCAAGATTTGATAGAAATGTCGGTAGCTAAGATTTCTTAAAAGTTTTTTATTAATAATGTATAATTGAAACATAAGGCCTAACTTTCTGAATTTCAGTGATAAATCTCAACAAAAATAATCCAAGCCAAGAAGACTGTCAATGAAATTCACATGATTTGAATTTGACACCTTTGTTGTGAAATGTAGGCAACCTTTTAATATTTAATAATTATTTGACAGTCAATAGCATAGAGTGAAGAATTCAAAATAAGTTATCAAAATGTTTCCAATGTTTCGTAAATAATAAGTTTGGCAGCCATAGAATGGATATTTAATGACCCCATCATTGTATTGAAAATTGCATCAATTCAAAGAACTCAATATATGCTTCTCTTTTATTTTTACAAACAATAAAAGCCAAAATAAGAAAATAATCCTGACATAAGGGGTCAAACTGTCTTTTCCTCTTAAATCCAATTGAAATGAAATCCATAAAGTAATCAAGACAGACAAAAGAAGAACATACCATTTTTTCATATAAAAATTAATTTTTAAGCGAAAAATTCAAAAAATATATCACTCATACGCCAGCGTCCACATTCGCTGTCGCCACTCCGCGCCATTGCTGTACATACCATTTCCTGGAAACATAAATCACTTTAATTAAAATTAACATTTTGTGCATCTTTTTTGTATTTTAATTTTTTTTTTTTATTATTGTTGTTTCCCTTTTTAATTCCATTTTGTGTGGAGTGTTAATTAATGGAATCCATACACACACTCACAGACGTAACTATACAAAATGTAGGTCCACAATAATTACATAACTGAATCACTTTCACGTATGTATATATAGGCAATGTAATTTCATACTTTAACTCAAGATCTCTGAAAAAGCTTCACCCCCCCATTGGCTGTACCTCCCCCTACCCCCTTCCCGTCCATCAAAACACGTGCAAAATGAATGAGACTCGCCCGCATTTTCACCACCACCTGGTCTCGTCTGGTTTCGGATCTTTTCATCCTTATTTTTATCACCATTGCTTGCTATATCCCCATTCCATTTCACATCATCCCTTGTAAAGTAAAAACTGCATCCACATCCACATCCACAGCTACATCCACATAAATCTCATAGCGTTTAATTGTACTTCAATTTTAATCACATGAAAAGGACTTTAATTTCCGCTTGTCAAAGGGATTTCTGTGGTTCCACAATTTTCCAACCATTCCCTCACACAACACAACACCAATCGTCCTTTTGCCTTGTGCCATTCATTTCGTTTTCAAGGATTTTGCATTTAACATCCCTGCACTTGTCGTTCCCTTTTTGATCACTGTTAGTTACGAAACGACGACGACGGACGACGACGAGCGGCAAACAGTATAATCCTTCCTGCTCCTGCTTCTGGTTGTGATCCTTCTTCTATATCTTTAACTCCTACATCCTACTCCTGCCTCAAGTGTATACGAGTAATAGTACAAAATATATGTATGTATGTATTAAATCTGGATGATGTGGAATGCATTTATGTGTGAAGGATGTTATAGTGCAGTTTTACTAGGTTTTTCCTTTACATTAATATTGAAGTGTGAAAAGTCCTTGCTGCTCCTTGGTTAATACAAATATATTTTTTGCTTACTTCCGCTAAGTTTTGACACTGTCCGGTTAGATTACCCCCAGTGTTCCCGACCCGGCCCGTCCAGTGTATTGTGGGGTGTGCCAAAACCAGTTGTAAAAGCCATTGCAATATCCGGTGTTGACACAAAAATTTTTAGACTTTTCGAATCGCTCTGGAGCAGCACCACCGCCAGTGTGGATAGTTGCCTTGTCTCGAAGGTATATGTGTGGTAGCTTTTCCCTTTGCAACATTTTCCATTTATAAATCTGGCCAAAATCGACAGGAACAAGGATAATCCTTAATCGGAAAATATCTCATGTAAAGACACGAGACTAATGCGGGCGAGCTGCATCTGACAAGCCATGACAGAGTTGGTGTTGATTTATGCTTCCGCGTTAAGGATAATGATCCTAAGTGGAATGACACATAATTCCCATGTAGACTGATCACGGAGAGGTTATCTCGTCGTAAGTAACGTTATCAGTGGCAGGTACATGTGTGCCAACGCGGAGCACCCCAGACCTTTTTGAACTCGCTATACGATAAAGGTACCTTTATATACGACAACGAACAGGAGCGGAAGCGGGAATGGGAACGGGAACAAGGACGACACAGAAAGATGATTACAACGTGATGTGAATTTTAAATTGATCCCAACGGATGTGTTTTTTATTTGTCTTGTTTGTTTGCCCTGATGGCTGGAGATGGCATCACACACAAATCCTGACGACGACGCACGGGAGGCGGAAGCGATGGCACAGAACAGAATAAAACTCCACCGGGAGTATAATTTTTAATAAATATGCATTTGAATGTGCGCGACGGCATTCTTGTGGGTGAATTTTGTTGCCTCACACTCATCATGGAGTAAATTGACACCTCATAGGAGATTTTGAGCTAACCACATCATCGTCCTCGTTGGCTGCGGCGGCGGCGGTATATCGGTTAAATCAGAGAGCTTTATGTAAAAGACACACAAGAAAAAAGTTTGTGCTTTGATGCTCTCTCACATTTCAATTAATCGCACAAGGATGTGGCAAAAGGGATTCAAATTTGGATTGAGTATTCACAAAATGAAACGGAGTCAAATTGGTACACATTTATGAGATTATAATCAAGTAGGATTAAAACTGAAGAAGCCCTCGTCTCATCTTTATTATAAGGATCTGTGTGTGTTTGCGAATGCAGAGGAGGAAAGGGGTCGCGTCGGGTGGTTTAATTACTAAAAGCTGTTTGTTTGAGTACATACGATACGATAAGATAAAGATCGAAGTGACGTCTTGTTATTTATGGTGAAGGATATAAATATGGGCTTAAGAGATTTACCATGAGTAGTGTTTGTGCCTTTGAAAATTACATATAGTTGGTTTTAATCTGCGGTAGTGTAGGTGAAAGCGATATTTCTAAAGTACTTTATATGAGGAAGAAAAATTTAATTAATTGTTATTAATGAAGGTAATAAAGAAAATAACGAGAATTACAAAACTCTTAAGCTATGATCAAGAAAGTGGCTTCCGATGAGGAAAAGAAACGCTTAGATTTTCAAAGTTTAAACAAAAATAAAAATGTTTTATTTAAAAAAAAAAATCCTTCTGCAAATTTTAATTTCAGCACTCGGTTTATTGCTATCGGATTTTGAATTAAAGCAAGTTTCAGGAAATTTTCTGATGAAATTATAAATAAAAGAGGAAAAGGCCACTTTATAAATTTTTTAAATAGAATAAATTTTAAGAAAGAAACAGCATTAAGAATTAGAGCCGAAAGCTTAAAAAATACTGATAACTAGTGAAAGATTTTTAATGCTCAAAAACATGATATACCTACATAGTTTAAAATCTTGAATAAAATATTTATTAAACTAGCGTAAAGTCAACATAAGATTAACAATACCAAAGAAAAATTCATCCCAAATAAGCGAAAATCATATTGGTATACTTAGGCGTATGCGTACTTTTTTATTTTAATTAATTTTAAAGCATATTTCAATTATCATCTAGAGTAACTTACAAAGGAGTATTTTTAGACAATTTGAGTGATATTTTTAATAAATTGGCCTAATTTTTTTAAACATATTTTTCTGACTAAGCATGAGTAAACTATGATTAACATTTTAATAATTTCAATTCTAACATACATGCTGGTAGCTTTCTTTATCTTTAGCAACAGTTTCTCTACTGTACCGAATGGTATTCCCCCACTTTTTCTAAAATTTTGCAAATACAATTAAGAAGCCCCACTATGTTACAATTTCAATACATCATTGCGACAAGGTATTTTTTTAAGGTACTTGGAAACATTGTCTGATTATTCCTCTGCCTAAATCTGGATATAGAGTAACTGTGGACAATTATAATTCTATTGCTAATCAGCTAATCTCTGAAGCATTTAAAGCGATTGTTAAAATTAAGCTTTACAGTTTAGTTCGAAATAACATTTCCCAGCATCAGCATGGCTTTATATAAGGTAGATCGAAGGCAGCCAATTAAAAAATATTTACAAATTTTTGTCTTGGTTGCTTACTAAACCGATATCAAACTACGTTTCAAAAACTTTTGATCTTTTGCAACACAATGTTCTTTTAAAAAAGTTGCTTGGGTTCCACACTAATCTAATTTGTTGGATTAAAAGGAATTTGGTTGGACGTTTTCAATATGTTAAAATTGGTGATGTATTATCAAGTGAAATAAAAAACTTTTCTGGTGTACCGCAAGGCAGCCATCTTGGGCCACTTCTCTTTATTTTTTTTATCAATGATTTGTCAAATCATATTTCATTTTAAAAGTGTCTTTTATGCGCCGATGATCTCAAGATTTTTAACTGTGTAAGATGTTCACTACAAGCCAGTACGATTTAGATTGATATTGACTGCATTATTTACTGGTGTACTACAAAAGGATTATATTTCAAGTTCAACACTTTCTAAGAAACTAGATCCAATGGTTTACTTATAAAGAGTTTAAAAATCATTCATTAGAAAGATTAACAAGTCGAAAAGATCTTGGAGTTATTTTTGACTCTAAAATAAGTTCTTCGCTTAAAATCGACCATGTTTGTTTCAAGAGCTAACTCGATGTTGTGATTTATTTACGAAATTATAAACTTTTGAAGATCCTTATACTTTTAAAACCCTTCATTTATACCTTTTTTTCTATATTGTGCGCGCACTAAAGGGGTTATAAATACCCTTGTAATAATTAAACACAGTGCGAGCAATTAGTAAAGGAGGATAGGATTAGAAAGGAGAAACCAATGCACATTGGTTTTGAATGTCTGCACATTGTAATGAGTGGGAAATATTGAGCCTGGTAAAAAATTCCACATTCGTGTAGTGCGGCTAAAGAAATAATCTCTGTACTTAATAGTACGTCCGGAAATGGGCTCAAGGGTAAAATGATGGGAATTCCTAGCAGTACGGCTATTACGGTTTAATTGTTTAAGGGGAGGAATGCAACTGGCTATTTCACTAGAGCATTGTTTATAAAAATAACGATACAACAATGACATGCATGATACCTTGTGGCGGTGTTGAAGAGAAGCAAATGTCTCGGTAAGAGAACGATCTGCTATCATTTTTAGAGCTCTTTTTTCAATTCTATCCATAAGACTCAAGTACGTTATTGGAGCACCAGCCCACATGTGAGAATTATACTCGAGTTTTGGACGAATAAAAGCTTTGTAAATTATAGCCAGATCAGAAGGAGTAAAAAACTTCTTGTATCGTCGGAGAAAACGTAAACACTTAGCAGCATTTTTGGGGATGTCAAATATGTGATGACTCCACAACAAGCGGTTTGTAGTGCACATACCTTGGACTGATAGTTGTTCAGTCTCCTCGATGGAAGTACCACTCATGGAAAGTGGCATTGGGGGAGGGTTACGCTTTTGCGACAGTAGACAGCATTGAGTTTTCGAAACACTAAATTCTACACGGTTTTTGATTCCCCATTGGACAATGCTGTCAAGATCAGAATTCAATGAGCTTATTATACGCTGCTGTTGGTAGTCTAAATCCGCAGAACAAGGATGAGAATCTAAAAACGAATATGAAAAGTTGAGGGTACTGTCATCAGCAAAACAATTTAATGGGTTAGAAGTTACAGACAAAAGATCATTTATAAAAATAAGGAAGAGCGTCGGAGACAAAACGGAGCCCTGGGGCAAACCAGCGTTTATTTTGTGGATATCAGATTTGAACCCGTCCAATACTACTTGAATAGAACGGTCGGAAAGGTAATTTTTAACGCAAGAAAGGAGAGATTCATCAATACCAAAAGCACTAATTTTCTATGGGAGAGCTTGATGCCAAATTCTATCAAATGCCTTAGAAATATGAAGTGGAATAATCTTACTTTCTCCAAAACGATTTAAGATTTGTTCCACTGTTCGGTGAGATAAACCACGAGATCACCAGTGGATCGATTGCAACGAAAGCCACACTGCCGGTCATTAAAGAGCTTTTGTTCTTCAAGATATATCTTAAGCTGAAAATTAATCAGCGTTTCCATGACCTTGGAAAGAAGGGACGTAAGTGCAATTGGACGATAGTTAGAGGAGGAGGAGGATTCGCCTTTTTTAGGGACAGGCTGGGGCAAATGCAGTTTTCCATCCACTCGGAAAGAGACCAGTAGAACAGGAAAGATGGAAAAGCTTACGCAGTGGTTTTGCCAGCGTTGAAGAACACCTCTTCAGAACAATAGCGGGGATACTATCCGGTACAGCGGATTTGTAAATGTCAAGATCTTTGAGTACTCTAGCAACTGTACGAGTGCGAAAGAAGATTTGTTCCATAGAAACATTTACGCTTTCAAGTACAGAAGGAGTCTTGTCAATTATTGATCCTTGTATCGCTTTAAATGAATTTAATTTTTTAATTGATTTCAATAAGAGTATGTAAGATATAAAGAAATATTCATTAAAATTACTTTAAACTTGATTATTCTAAGTTTGTTGTTTGAACTTATGCATTATAACTTACGTATTATGTAACTTGAAAGGCGAAATAAAAAAATAAAAAAATTAGGTTTTTAAGTATTTCGGATTTCGGATTATGTCCTCCTGCTATTTTTTTAAATAAATTAAAACTTCAACTTAAACAAAAACAAAAACGAACTTTCAATACAAATCAAAGCCATGGCCAATTTGCAAATTTGCACGCTTTACGTTTTTAGTAACTTACAATTCAATCATTAAGGTCTTAAATCGATACCTTCACGTGACCTTAAGAAAAATAATCTAAAGATGTTAAATCACATAAACTCGGTGGCCAACTATGATCACTGAACTCACACGGCCAGGAAACTGTTCTTGGTGAATTGTGATTGTTTTGTTGAAGACTGTGTAGCATGAAGCGTTGAAAATAAACGTCATCCACATTCGGCCATGCAAAAACATTAATTATAGCTCAGTTGCCCAATCCATGGACCGCAATCGTTCCATCTGTCTGCCAGCACTAAAACCACGCCAAACAATCAAATTTTGAGAATCAAGAGTTCTTTTAAACATCATTCTTTCTGAAATTCCGACTTGCGCTCATTAAGCTTACCTTCAGTGTGAAAATTAGATTCAAAACTGAAGACGATTTAACATTTTCCGTATCATTTTAAAGCATTTCAAGGAGCTTTAGTTATTCTGTATATATATCCTTTAAGGCCTGAACACCTAAGTCTTTGTGGAAAATCGACGAGAAATACAAAAATATGGGTTTTTGTCTTGACTTTTGTTAGCCAAGAATGTGTTTCACGACGAGCCAAAAATGCTTTTTTTTTTTTTTTTTTTTTTATTTTAAAAATATTTATTTCAATAAAGTTCTTTCAAATTTAAAAATCCAAAATATATTTTCGTTTCAAAATATTTCTCAAGCTATTCTAGCTAGACCTTAAATATTGGAATCTTTCTCAATATCTGAATATAAATATATTGTCGTTTGCAGTAATTTAGTGGTAAGGACTCGACACATACCTATAAGTGAATTGTTTTTTTGAAATAGTTACAATTAAGCTATTCCACATTTGAATACAGGAAAAGACATAGAAAATTAACTAATTCAAGTGTCAAAAGCATACAAACCTCATTTCTTCATTTATTAACTGCGCTCAATAATTTTAACTTTCATGACAAATCATTTAAGATTCTTTGTAATACGCACATTCAAGTATAACATCTCAATCTTGCCTTGCCTCAAGTTTATTTTGGCTTTAAGGCTTAAATTAATTCCCCTACATGGTTTCCTTAACATTATATAATATGTTGTAGTCGTCGTCGTAGGTACCTACCAAACCTATACCTACTATTCCCTCTTTACAGCTACCAATTTGTGGGTTTATTTCGAACATTACCCTCAACCACATATTCTATTCTAAAATATCTGGCCAAGTCACATAGTAACCCATTCGCAAGATTCTCTTTCGTCCCCTCCTTCTCCCCCACCAATTTCGCATATAATAGTCTTTCTCCATAATACTTACTGATGATGGTAAAGGATTGTATGGGAAGTTGCTTTATATAAATTTTCATTTTATAATCCTCAACGAGAACAACAAGAACAACAAAACCCACAAAACTCCAAACAATGCCATATTTATATTTTGCAATTGACTTCAATTAGTTTTACGAATAGATCTCTCCATAACAGAAGGCTTTAAATTAATTCCTGAAACAGTTCAATCTGTCTGACTCTGGGGTGGCTAGGCTGACTGATGGGGACAAGCGGCATACAGCACCCTGCAGCCAGCAGCGCCATCGCCGTGCCTAGGGGTACGGGGAGAAAAATAAAATTTGTTTTGTATGTAACAAACCCAACACCTTCTCCATATCCTTGATATGAGCTGAACATAGGTATATACGAGTTGCCTCGTTTAACCCTTCCTCTTGTATTCGAATAGAATATAAAGAGTATGTGAAAATTGTTAGGTGTGGGTTCTGCAGGAAACCATTGTAAAACGTTGCTTGCTTTTGGGATTCAACTTAACTCTCCTGCTCGCATAAAACATTATTAAAGACTTAGTTGTGTTATCATCAATGGAAACAACTAACACACAAAGGAGCTGAAGCTGAGTAAAATTTACACAAAAGATGGCAGCACCGAAGAGTAGTGTAGTGGTTGAAGCGACACGTTCCACCGCACCGAACCAACAAGGATACTCTGATGACAACAACGAGGACGATCATACGACGTACACGGTGAGAAGAGGATGGACGACTATTCGACAACAAACGTACCTATAGCTACCTATACATAATAATCGTATAGAAAGATAGATATAGTAAATAAGAGGAGCATTATCGACATCAACAAAAGGATGCAAATCCTATTGGAATTGGTGTTCATACATGTTGCGACACATGCTGTCGCAGAGGGCTAGTGTCTGTATAGTATAGTATAGTATAGTGTACTATTATAGAGGGTGGATGGTTTTCTGAAAGCCCGGTTCTCAAAAAATCGTCCCAATGCACTGGGGGCAAACGGATCCACAAATATTTATTTTAAACTGCTGCAATGAGTGGTGTGGTTTTGAGATGACAAAAAGCTGTTTAGCTTCAAACAGGGGTGCATTTATCATGTTATATTATGAGATGAAGTGCCCTTTTATCTAAGCCCTGGGGTCTACTAGGTTTTGTTGTACCCTATTTCAAAAATGGCTATTTCTATGATATACGAGGCTGTAAAGTAGGGAACATTTCAGATAATTTGCATAATAGTCATAAATTAGTTGTCAACTTCTATATTTTTGTTGTTGCCTTGCTAACTTATAATGTCCAATTAGCGAAGTGATCGTAGAAAAAGAAGTTTGAAGGTTTCATTTGTAATATACTTTATTCGATAATAATTTAAATAGTTTCAAACTTTTCGATTCATGTTTTCCGTGTTCCTTAGTTCTTTTTCTAAATGAAAAGTAAGCGTGAAAAATTTTATTTCAGAACCTCCCTTATCATTTCAAAACCTCCCTTGAAAAATTCCTTTAATTCCTACCGTGGCATCAGCAGACCTCCCTTGAAACATCCCATCTTGGATCTCTAGATCTTCCATGACATTTTAAGATATCTCTTGTCCTCTACAGATCGCCTTGAAATATCCAGACCTCCCTTGGTATTTTAAGACCTCCCCTTAAATTTCAAAACCTTGATCGACATTGCCAGAACATTCCTTGGTATTTCAAGAACTACCCTAACATTATGCCTTAATATTTCAAGACCTTCGCTGAAATTTCAAGAACTCCCTTAACATTTCCAGACCTCCCTTGATATTTCTTGACCTTCCCTATAATTTAAGACCTCTCTGGGCGTTTTAAGACCTCCATTGAAATTTCAAGACCTCCCCTGGAATATCCAGACCTCGCTTGATATTTTAAGACCTCAACTGGAATCTCCAAAACTATTTTTATATTGATATTGTCTACACCTGCCTTGATATCTTAAGACCTCCCTTTTATATTACAGACCTCCCTTGATATCTCAAGACATCTAAAGACATCTCAAGACCAATCAATGGTGGTATGAGCTTTTATTTTACAGACCTCCCTTGATTTCTCAAGACCTCCTTTGATATTTCAATACATCTCAAGATCAAGCAATTGTGGTACGAGCTGTGTGATATTGTTGCGCCGCCGTCTCTTCAAACCTCCTGCACATCTTGTTTCTTCAATTGTTTAAGTTATGTTTGATACGTATTTCGGGCAGAGCCATGGTTTTCAAAATAAAGTTGCATAATTTTAGGCATCAGTCTATTTATGTTGAAATTTCAGACCAAACTAAAAACAAAACAGCTGACAAAATGGCTGCCAGTTAAAATTGTATTGCCAACTTAAATGTTTGTATAAGAACGCATTTCTTGATATTGACGCCAATAAGTGACCATTGACGCCCCGCTTTCTTATGTATTGAATTTACCTAAAAATCATAAACAACTAAAGGCTACCTGTAACATAAATACAGCCCTGATCCTTAGGTAGCCAACAATGCCAAACAGCAGAATGAACATAAGAAGGGATGCTGCTTTTATCAAATTTGCATGCAAATATTGTGAGTGCATATGGGAGACCGACTGATCCCCTCCCTCGTGTGATGAAGCTTTGTTAAGCAGTCATCCTTGTCGTCGTCGTCAACATCGTCATCATCATCATCGTCGTTGTAGTCGGCTCGTTGGTAGCCCATGCGTGAATGTTTTGTTGCATACTCGTATATGTTGAATAGAGTATAGTCGCTGAGAGTTTAGTTGGAATTTTTGTGTCATATAGTTTTTCAAAGAAAATGCTAACATTGCTAACATTCCTCTGTTGTGCCTGTCCCCTTCTTCTGCCACTGCTAACTCATCATCAAAACTGCCCTTAACGTCGGTTTCGTCATCGTCATCGTCGTCGTCGTCGCCACTTGTATGCTTTTGAACGTCCTTATATATGTATGTATGCATGCATGCGATGCTCCTATGCCTTCTTGTGGGTTTGTGCAAATTTTATTCTGACAAACAATGCCAAACCACAGCTGGACAGGACAAGGCGAAGAAACGTGTGGAACTGTTTCTGTGCCTTTTATTCTAATTTCTGCATTGAAGTAGATAAACGTAATTTTGGTATCTGGAGAATTTAATGCAAACAAAGATGTTTGAAGGATATAGAATAATATAACTCAAGTTGTACTTTATGTCTGTAACTTTAAGTATGTATGTATGTACGAATATAAAGGATATACCTACTCGTATGTATGGAATTGTCCAATCTCGGAAAGTGACTATATGTTGACGAATGTGACAAAGGACTAAAATTTTTCGGCATACAATTTTATATATGATCATATACATATTACATAATGTGCAACTACCTATTTACATTTCTATACTCTGAGAGAATTTTCAATCTTTAAATATAACAGCTTTTTGTGTACATTGTACATACTTTATATTCTGCATACTAAATAAATGAAATATAAATTTTTTAAAGTGTAGACAAATGTTTCAGTTTGAGTCTAATAAAAGGTACCTAGCTATCTTTTCAAAAGGTCAATCTGGAAAATTTATATTTGACAACCATTCCAGGTGCAGAAAAGGACTATTTCGACAAGAAGTTTTAAAGTGACAATTTTGTTTGCGGACCAAACCCAATTGTGTCGAAATTCTAAACTATCTGAGAAATCACAGATTTAACAAAACTTGGATCTTAAAAACATTCTAAAGCATTTCTTGCACATTTAAAAAAAGATGTTGAAATAATGAGAAGACATTGACGATATTCAACTAATGTCCTTGCAATCGAAATTTTAACAATAATAGAGTCAATTTAAAAATATAAGGCTGTACTGCCTGTGGTGTAAGTGGTTTTATTTTGATCAGAAAAAACGAGTATTTTTAAAGAAGGACGTTTCATTGTAAGAAGGAAGGTATCCCATTTAACAATGGATAAGGATACCAGCCAAATTTTGTGGTTTGCCTTGTTTGATTCGCAAATGTTTAAGTCTCTCGATCGATTCTAATATGAACTTGACTTATTGCAATTAAATTTGTCACTCATCATCAAACTATCATTGTCAACTTATTCCGTAAGCTCATCATTTTTATCATGGTGAAGTACAAGAATAAGCAACATCTACAAATTATAAAAAATTTCTAATGAAATTCAGAGTCGGTTAAAGCAACTTTAAAAGCGTTAACTCCAGTTTTTGGTTGTAATTATTGTCAATAACAAGCTAAGTGCAAAATTTGAATCTGCATATTCGTTGCGAGACTTTGCCGTGTCAGATATGTTCGAAGTGTCAAAAATATAGCTGCCTTTAAGGCATCCGTAGAAAATGATCTAAATCAGTCAATTGCCCGGCGGTGGCGTCGCGGTGACGTTCTCAAGTATTGGGCATCGCTCAGATCACATTATAGTGTATTTTCCTAGGATTTTGGTTAACGCCATACAAGATCAAGCTGACTCAAGAATTGAAGCTGATGAACTATTTTAAGCAAACCTACGTTCTCCGATTTGGCTTAAGAGAAGATGATACCATTTCAATATTCACTTCAAAAGCCATTTTTTGTTTTTGGTAAAAGAGGTTTTAACCCATTTGAAGGTCGAAATTCACCCCTCTTCCCATCAAATATATGTACATATGTATTGGATTTCTCAAACGTTCGCTATAAGTCGAACGTTCGATTCACTTCTCGTAATAAGGGCTTAAAACTCTCGAGAGTACATAATTATAAAAATTCTGTATGTCTACTCGTTCTTAAGTCATATGTAGCTGTCAAAAGTAAAGTTTTTGGTCAAAATCCTAGACTTGAAATTTGTCTGTCCTTATTCAGATACCTTTGTTGTTTTTTTTTTTTGATAATGCTGATAACCTTTTATGTGATCTAAAGAACCTTCAAAATGAGTCCTTAACTATTGAATAGTGAAGAATGTCGGGGAGAGTAAAAGGATTTCAAACCTGGTGATTCTTTGCCCGATACTTCTGATTCATGAATAATTTTGCAGGGTAACAGCAGAATCCACGTCAATTTATTAAGATACAACCTTTAATAATTGGGAACATTTTCTTTGACCAAATCTTAAATCCCTTACTGGAATATTTCCTTTAAAGGGTTCAGCATCTTATTCATTTTTCAAAAAATTCTTTTTTTTCCTTAATATTTTTGTTCCACTCTCTGTTTGAGTTTTTAGAGTTTTATGTTTCCTGAATTTCTGATTTTCGGAACTCTGATTCCATTCCCATTTTGTTTCAAGAAATAAAATGAAACAAAAATTAATTCATTTTCTCACATTAAAGGTTTTTGTTTAAACTGGCAGGGAGCGGGATAACAAAGGTATATTGGGAAATGCATCGTTTTTTAATCAAGTTTTTTTATTCATTGAACTACAAGTATTCTTTCTTTTTCTAAAATGGCCGCCGCAGTAACAAATCTCAGAAGAACCTTACAGAAATAGCTTCTAGTAAAACAAATAAAATAACAAACGCCTTAGAAAAAAGGTGAGAAAAACGAGTTCAAAATTTTGACACACATAATTTATAAAGAGTCTTCCAGGAACCTTGGCCTTTCGCAGCCCCAACAAGTACAATTTCGCGTCGTGATTTCGGATTTGGTCCTGCACCCATACAAAATCCAACTGACCCAGGAGCTAAAACTAAACGACCATACGCAGCGTCGGGTGTTCGCTAATTGGTTTTTGGAGCAGTTGGAGATTGATTCCAATATTGATGAGGCCCATTTTTGGTACGTGAATAAGCAAAATTGCCGGATGTGGTAGGACACCAATCCACGCGATATTCAAGAGGTACTAAAGCATCCAGTACTTTTCGAAAATGATGCCGTCCATCACCATCAACGCCGATTGCTGTTGGTTAATTATTATCACCAAATTATTGTGTCCTGCATTGGATGATATGAAACTGTTGTTCAACAGGACGGTGGCGCACGAGCTGTTTCATGGCATGGTTGTCTCGCGCCTAGGCAATGTGAATTGGATACCAAGATCGTGTGATTTACCCCTTTAGACTTAAGTCGCAGATCTATGCGAATACGCAGCAAGACACTTTGGCCCTCGAAGATAACATAATCGATGCCATCGTTCAAATTCAGCCTGATCTATAAGCCAAAGTCATTGAAAACTAGACGTGTAGAATGCGCGCCACCCAGCGTTGGCCACGGTCGCCATGTTTAAACGATGTTAGTAGCTAGATCTTAATGTGTAACACTTCAACGGCTATCTTTTCATACTATGTATCGCCCGCCCTTATATTAAATAACTTGACTAGTAATCTGTCGAAAATTTTATTTTATACTAGGCGACCCGGACACGCGTTGCTGTGGCTAACGTTTTTTGTCATATTACATTGTTGTAAACTATTTAAGGGGAACAGTAGGAGAACATCAGACATGAACACCACCATTTTTTTCACTTAGATATCATTTGTAAAAAAAAACATGGCGACATTCATGGTTTATTTTCTACTACCGTTACTTCTTATTACAATGAAATTATTATGTACTAACGAAGATGAAGACGTTAAAGCTGGTACACAAATTTAATGTTTTGGAAATGGAAGGGAAAGGACTTTGAGCATAATTCATCAAATGTATTAATATTTCTGTATTCAAGTTTGTAACAAATGAGTACATTACAAAGTTTTTAGAAAATAACATGTGACAGTTAAATTTATTAATGATGTAGGTAGGGCTGATAGTTTAAAATCTTCTAACAATATTTTGAATATTAAATACTTTCAATTTAATGAAGCACAATTTTTTTGGTTAACCTGTCTTTTGCTAACACAAATAGATTCGACAGTTTTCCTACACTTGAACATGCAACATATAGCTGTTTATGAGAAAAAAAATGGACTTTCCAAATCTAAACCACAAAAAGACATTGTTTGGCCTTGAAACTTATTTATAGACATGGCAAAAGCTAATCGAATCGGAAACTGTAACCTTCTGAAGGCTATGGTAGAATCTGACGATATCATTGGAATACGTGGAAATAGGACCACTTTTTCTTTAAACTTTCCAGTTAAAAAAAGAATATTTCCGGTGATCTTTTTTATGACCTAACGTCTACCGTTGCATAACTGAGGCGGATTGAAATTACACAGGAGAATAATAAGTGAACCAATCTTTAATCGAAGATTATGTGGTATATCAAGTGAATTTAAAAATTCTATTGGAAAATTTACACTATCATTTTCATTAACAACAGTATCGATTGATTTAAAAGGCATCAGATCACCTGGTAGAAAATGTTGTATACGGAAGTTAATTTCGTCAACATTAACATTTTTGGCTGCCAAAATAGCCCGATGACTGAGCCAGTTATGATTCATGTAGTTACTCTGTATAGCCGGAAAAATACTCTACATCAATTAATTATATTTTTTTTTTCCTGAAGAACAGTACAGAAATTGTCTGGCAGTTTAATGCATTGCGTATTTGGTTGTATAATATAATACGAATTTAATTTACACTTTAGTCTAAGTAACACGTGGCCGGCTATGCTAACACCAAAAATTAAAAAAGTTTCCAACAATTTAATTTAATTAAATTTTACCTATACTTTAGCCTCAGCAACATGTGGGGGTAATGAAACGTTTGGAAGTTTGACATAATGCCATCTATTGAATACTTACTCAAAGCAGTCAACAGATGTCGCCATCTATTTATTAGAATCGTTTGAAGCTAACAGATAATTGTGACTGTCAAATAATAGACAAATAATTTGCAAATAATAATAATAAATAATATTGCAAATATAAATTGAGATGTAAGATATTCTATCTTTCAAGTTGGATCAAACTGTATACGGTGTACAACTTTGATTAAAATCGGTAAAGTAGTTTAGGAGTCCATCGCGGATAAATATCGTGACACATAATTTATACATATATCTTAAGATTAAATTGGATAGAATAATTTAAAACATATATGTATATTTATTACTAGATAAATATAAAGACAATACAAACTCAAAACAAATCGTCAACTTTAGAAAACACACCAAAAACTAATTATAACTCTTTAAGATTAAAGTGAATTTATCTCCATTACCGTTGTGATTAAAAGTGGAATAACTTCGTTCTTATAGCTAATTGCAAGAAAGGAAGAAAAACTTAAACAAAAGTCATGTGAACAATTTCAATCAAAAAAAAATAATAAACTACAACCAAATGTGAAATTGCACTTGTTTCGAATTCTTATACAGAACAATATTAAGAATTCTGTCTTGTCTCTGCTCAGTTGGGGGTTTTCATGTTTAGTGATTGTAGCCTCCGCGTGGGTCGAACATGTTACTAGTCTAGACAGTTTTACAAGACATAATATAAAAATCTATTATTGCTTATTTTCTTTCTTTTATAGCTACAAAAAAGGAAATAATAATTCGTGTTGCTACCCTTTTCTTTGGTGTAATAATTGCTAACAGAGTGGGATATTTTAAATTGGAAAATCTTAATCATAATTTTTTAAAATAACGATGTTAGATTGTTTATCTAACTAGTGGTACATGGAGGGGTTGGTTTCCTTGAATATATTTATAGTCCTTACTGGCTCCCAATAGCTTTAATTTCCTTCAATTCTGTTTACTTTAATGTTTTTTAAAAGAATTTAAGCTAAATTAGAAGTCTTTTTGTCTTTCTTTACTAAATCAAAAGCTTTTTTATTTGTATTGATTGTTTTTTGTTGATTTAATTATTTTATTTAGACCTTTTATAAATTAAAGAAAAATTTTATATTGAATTTTTTTGTTAAGCAAATACAAAATTTCAATGAACATGTTAATATAATATTTTTAAAAGCTGTGAATTTAGTGGGAAAAATGTACATGTAAAAACTTTTGTATGCTCTAACTTCAAACTAGTGTTCAAATCAGGATAACTTAAATTCAAAAATAACACTTAAATTTAACGGTGTGGATTTTACTCTTCAATTTGTATATTTTATTTTAATTCAGTAATATTTAAGGTTCATTTTGTTCTTAAGATACAAATACAAACTGGAATCTAAATGCATTAATTGAAAAATAAAGATTTTTAAAACAATTTCAACAATTATACGTGAAATAAATGAATTGTATCTATTTCAAAAAAATATGAAGCAATTTAAATTCAATATTGTATATATGTGCGTGTGTTCGTGCATCCATATACAGGGTTATCCATTTTGCGGTTTCAAAAGTAAACGTAAAAAAGAGGCTGGGATGTGACTTACACTGATAACTTCCCATCCCGTCTGTCTTTTAGTCTTGCTTAAAAATTTGTAGGTTTTCGTGTTTTGTTAAAAAAGTTGTCAGTTGAATTATGATATCGAGAACCGAATATAATTTTTTACCAAATTTGCGTGCTATTTTTTGTAGATTTTATTTTTTTATGAAAAACGGACTGTTGGATTTTTATAAAAAAATTACTTAATGTCGAAAACAATATTTCTTATAAGATAAAATTAGTTTGAAGCCAATATTTTTAATTTTTGATAAGATATTTGAGTAGAAAATCAATTTTTACTTATGTAATGTTTTTTAACTTCCCATAGGAAGTTATTGTAATGGGACCGATTTGTCGAATTGAAAATTTTGACATTTCTCGACGTTTCAAGGTCCCTAGAGTCGAAATAAAAGATTTTTAGAAAGATGTCTGTTCGTGCGTGTGTACGTACGTTCGTACGTCCGTATGCCCGTACGTCCGTATGTACTTACGTTCGCAACGTTTTTTTCGTCGTCCATAACTCAAGAACCAGAAGAGATATCGACTTCAAGCATGAATTAAATTTTATATTATATATTGTAACGTGATACAAACCAATTACATTTTTGGAAAGAAATCAAATTCACGGTTTTTTTTTATAAATCAAGAAAACTGAAAAAAAAAATTTGTCACCTCAAAAATTTTACGACTAAAATATGATTTCATCTCCAAAACAATTTGGTGCAACGAAGAATAATGTTTTTAACATCTGATAAAATTTTGAGAAAAATCAAATTTACAGTTTTTTTTATAAAAATTAAAACCCGAAAAAAAAATTTAACAAAAGTTGGTAAAAATTGATTTTCGAATCAAATATCTTTTCAAAAATTTGAGATAATGGCTTCTAACTAATTTTTGCTTATAAGGAATATTGTTTTCAACATTCTAAATAATTCTGAGAAAAATGGAATCGACAGTTTTTTTACAAGAAAATAAAAACCTAAAAAAAAATTTGTAAAAGGTGATAAAAATTGATTTTCGACTCAAATATCTTTTCAAAACTTTGAGATATTCGCATCAAACAACTTTTATCTTTCAAAACATATTGTTTTCAACATTCAATAAAATTTTGAAAAAAATCGAATTGACAGTTTTTTTACAAAAAATTAAAACCCGAAAAAAAAATTTAATAAAAGGTGATAAAAATTGATTTTCGGCTCAAATATCTTTTCAAAAATTTGAGATAATGGCTTCTAATTATTTTTAATTTATAAGAAATATTGTTTTCAAAATTAAGAAAAATGTTGAGAAAAATCGAATTGACAGTTTTTTTTCACAAAAAATAAAAACATAAAAAAAAACAATACTAAAACTTGGTAAAAATTTACTTTCGACTCAAATAGCTTTTCAAAAATTAAAAACATTGGCTTCAAACTTATTTTATTTCACAGAAAATATTGTTTACGATATTCAGTAATTTTTTTATAAAAATCCAACAGTCCATTTTTTCATAAAAAAATAAAATCTACAAAAAATAGTACGCAAATTTGGTAAAAATTGATACATATAGACAAACTTTTAAGCAAGACAAATCGACAGACGGGATGGGAAGTTATCAGTGTGGGCCCCATCCCAGCCTCTTTTTTTAAGTTTTTATTTCAGTTCGTCAGTTCGATTTTTCTAAATATCTTACCAGATGTTAAAAACTTTATTTTTCGTTGCACAAAATTGTTTTGGAGATAAAATCATTTTTTTTTCAAAAAATTTTCGAGGTGACAAAAATTTTTTTTCAGTTTTTTGATTTATAAAAAATAATTTCAATATCTTTTTTCATTTTTACTTAAAAACTACTGAAACTTAGGTCCTTAAATAAAATTTAACTAACTTAAACTACATATTCTATGTACCTATAAACTCCTTAAAACTAGATAAACCACAGCAGCTAATCTAACTATCTTGCAATTTTTGTTTTTCATATTTTGTTGTCCTTTTTTTTTTGTGCCACAAGATTATTCTACTTAAAACTAAACCCTTAAACTATAAAACAAGTATGTAAGCCGGCCAAGGCTTAAAACCCCATCCCGGCTACCCACTATCAAGTGCCGATTGAAGCCACCAAAACTTGTTCTCTTGCTTTACCCTATCAGTTCGGTCCCGTTCGGGCACAGCCCTACTGAACCGAAGGAGCTCTGCTCCGCCTTGTGCCATGACGTCCCTATTGTACAGGAGTCGCCTATCCACGGTTCGTCGTCTGACATGGTAGATTAGCGGAACTGCCAATCTATCCTTTATCAGACCGCTTTTAGCCCCGTTGTATAGTTCCTCGTTGGAATAGTAGTGCACGTAAGAAGATTCGGCTGTTCGATATAAGCCGGTACAGCGTCGTAAACACTGCCGCTCGAACACCCGAAACTTCTCCATCTGGGAAGGGGCAACGTTGAACCACACAGGACAACCATAAACGATCATCGGCCGTATGAGGACCATGTAGCAAATAACCTTCACTCTGGGGTTAAGCCGACTGCTGTAAAACAGCCGTTTTGTCAGAGCGAAGGCTCCTTTGGCCCTGGTCAAAGCAGCATTTGTATGTCTGTCGAAATATAAATACTGATCTAACCAGATACCGAGGTTCATCACTACACTTTTGCTCGCTAATCGCTGCCCGTGAAGATCAACGATGACCATCTTGCGCCAATTCTTGCACGTATCCCTCGTGGTCCTAGCCAACGGAGCCTGGAACAGAATTGTTTCCGCCTTCTGGACATTTAATTTCAGTTTCCAGTCGTCGCAATATCGCTGAATCTTGTCGAAATCACGCTGCAAGAGAATTCTAATAACCTCAACCTTTCGGGCCGTTCTGTACGCTTAAAATTGTTTTCGACTGAAGAACAGGTATTGAAATCGAAATTATTTTATCATATTAAAAATAATGTTGTTAACTGTAAGCTGTTATTAAGACAATTTTTTTACAAATAGTGAAAACCTATAAAAACAACAAGAAACTGGTAAGAAAGAGTTTTCGACTCAAGTATTATGAGAACAAAGCACGACTGGGAAGACTGTGCGTCACATCCCAGCTTATTTTTAAAAAAAATTTAAATATTTGATAGATATTTCAAAATTGTCATATTTTTCTGAGTAAGCTAACTTCTCTAGATCACAAAAAGTTGGAGTGAACAAATATCGAAATAATTGATTTATATTATTTGCCCAAACACCAACAGATAGAAAACTCTTTGACGAGCATGACTGAAAAAATCTTGAATCTAGGTTTTTTATGGTGGCTTAAGCTACAACAAATATTGATGCTAAGAGTCTTTCTCACTCCAGTCTAAATATTAAGTATATTGATTTCTTAGACGGTTGGTTCACGTTGGACCCTTTTGAGACATTGCCGTCTAGAATGTTGATAAGGTATTGGTGTTTGTTCCGCTTCAAACCTTTTTCTTCTTTTCAATCTATTTATTTCTATTTTCCTTTTAAAAGTTTCTCAACGACAAAAACAAAAAAAAAAACTTTCTAAAACATTTGTTGTCATCAATTTCAAACTTGACCTTGCCTAAAATAATTGCCTCGCAAGCACCCTTGTCACGCATTCTAACAAATTAACAAATCCAATCGAGAAATTTAACTTACCACTCACTATAGTTCTTGCCGTCTCAAACGAAAAGGACTAAAAATCCATTATACCCAAGTCGCTGAAGTCTTTATGTTGGGTATGAGTGTTTGTATATTATATAGCATAGAAATAACACGCCACGCCATTCACCATCAAAACACAAAACCGTTTTAATTACTTTCCAAAGAAATATCGAATTCCGTTTTTGGTGTGTTATACTTCTTTCACCATCATCCAAAACAACCAGCATTGCTTTTTAGACCACAAACTCCTCCATCAGTGAACTTCATCCCACTCTCGAAACCACCACCACCACCACCATCACAAAAACAAACATAAAGGACTTTCAACACATTTCTAAGAAAAATAGAATAAGATTTTTGCCCGAACAACTCCGTTTTCTGTCCCGTAACGTTCTGAAGCCAAAATCATCTCATTTCGAATTCTAGTATCATGTCAGGCATTAACTCTCGAACACGTCACGTCAAAAAGCTATTGTAAGAACAATTCTAAATACGGCCTTTGTCCTGCCTCGGGAAGATGAAGATTTGTCGCATTAACGTTAATAGAGCAAAGGACAATTTCGAAATTATTTCCTCTCTATAAGATGAACGAACTTAACGTAACGCATTTGCCGAATCATCGTGTGCCCAGCTAAAAACTTAAATCTTCTATAACCGCACATATAGATACCTATAGATAAAACGTTAACCTACTATACGACTTGACTATATACCTAGCTAAAATCTTCCCGGATGTTTAGTGTAAAAAGGCCAACAAAAGGAGGAGGAAAAGCGGGGGAACTAATCAAAAATATGAGCTATTTTGCAAAGTTTTCCCATAAATTTCTCAATTATCCTGCAATCATTGGCTTTAATTACGCATCCATGCGATGGCTACAAGTTTTTGGGTTCGCACTTTTCAAGAATATGGTTAATGGTTAGTTGAACGCTGAACGCTGAACACTCAACGTGTGGCGCGGTGGCGGAGGATTGGTGCTCCCTTCATCTAAATATATCCGGCCTAATCAATGTTAAGGTAATCGTCACGTTTCATTATTGCTCCCTTAACCCCCTTTTCTTCCATTCTCCTCTGTAACCAAGGTGTCCTCTTTTGTTTTTCTCATTTTCTTCGATAAATTTCAAGATAAAGGTATTCGCCAAGTCATTGTTTACTAATCATTGGAATAGAAGAAGTTTTTCAACTGATGTTGTTGTTGTTGTTGTTGTATAGCTTATGGCCCTCTTAAGGGGGTGTTGGGTTGGGACCCCATCAGTTGATTTGATGGTAAAACAATTAATCACAACGATGACTTGAAGATCCTTGAAGGCACGTAGCGTTAGCGATTGTCGAAATGCAGATGTTTGACGTGCGATAAAAGTTTCATGGATTGGAAATGTGTTTGGTCGCTGTTTTGTTTTTATAGCTTAAATTATACCACAAGAGGTTTTATTTATATTTTGTATGTGTGTGTTTTTTTTCGTAATTATTTGCTTTAAGCTTATGTTGTAATTTAGAGTTTTAGCTTGATACCAATCAATAAGAGCTCAAACTTGTTGCTAATTGTTTAATTGGAAATTGGTTTCTTCGTTTGCTCTTACCAATTTCTGTTGTTTTTGAAATTAACAGCTTTTTACAAATATTTACTGTAATGATAGCGATTTTTTAAGGGACTATAAAAGTTAAAGGAATACTTTAAGTGATGAACCCTATGTTTCGTACGTTTAGTTCCTTATATATATTTAATATGTGTTTAAATTGATATAGGTACAGGGTTGGTCATCTATCGGTTTTTGATCTGTTTTGCGCTCGAAAAAAATAAGTCACTTTACACTTGAGCAAACATTGAAAAATATTGACAACTTATCTGCGAATTAAGTCCAAGCACTTCGTTTTTTGAAACGATAGAAGAGTGCTGTTACTGTAGCCGAGAACATGAGGATCTGTAGTTTTTTTTTCAAGGGCACATTTTATTTTCAATTCAAAGCTTACTATAAAATTCAATTCGTTATTGCTTCGTTTTTTTTGGCCTTTCATTAGGTTCGGTTATGGTGGGTGCTGACTGGAAAACAAACACACTTAGACCAATAATCTGTTGCGATACCATATGGATATTGAGATCTTTTCCACTCGTTGAACCAGTTAGAGCTAGCTGTGATAAATTTGAGACAATAGATGTAGGAATTTCTTAGATCATTAGGATAATCGTAGCAAAAGTCTCCAAGTTGGGTGTTCGTTTTCATGACATGGGCAGGACATAAACATAGAAAGTGAGACACTGCCTTATCTTCTTTTTCATCCGTGCAGCTTCTGCAAAAATCGTTTGCAAATAAAAAAATTTTGCATATGATAAAATAAGTTTGATTTTCATTTCTTTTCTTGTTCGGAAGATTTTTAGTCGAAAACCATATTTTTACCAATTTTAGTAGAATTTTTCAAGGTTTTTATATCTCGGTAAAACCGATTGAATTTTTTTAAGAAAATTATGTTATGTAGACAACACTATTTTTCATGAATTGAAATAATTTTAAAGTCAATGCCATAATTTTTTCTAGAGATATTAGAGTCGTAAATCAGTTATTTTTTGCAAAAAGAATTTTTAAATTAGATTTTTCTAAAAAAGGTTACTAAATGCTTAAAACAATATTTTTAACGTACCATAGGAAGTTATTGTAATCGGTCCGATTTTTCGAATTGAAAATTTTGATATTTCTCGACTTTTCAAGGTCCCTAGAGTCGAAATAAAAGATTTTTAGAGAGATGTCTTTGAGTGCGTGAGTACGTACGTTCGTACGTTACAGAATTTTTTTTCGTCGTCCATAGCTCAAGAACCAGAAGAGATATCCACTTCAAATATTCAAATTTTGTTATAAAGATAATAATGCAGAAAGATGCAGAAAGGACCCTCAAGAAAATTGAGTGGGTGGTTTTTTTACCATAGCAATTTAAAAAAGAGGCTGGGATCCGAAACACACTGATAACTTCCCATCCCGTCAACCGATTTGTCTTGATTTAAAAGTGTTTTGTTAAAAAAGTTATCAGTTGCATTATTCTTAAAAAAACAAAAATTACAAACAATATTTTGAATATAATGAAATAGTTTGATTTCAAAATCTATTCTAGTTTTTTTTAGTCGAAACCCAATTCTTACCAATTTTAGTAGCATTTCTTAAAAGCCTTTATTTCTTATATAAACAAATACAAAATACAAATTAGATGAACGAAATGAATTTGATGTCCATATCTTCTATTTTTTACGAGATATTGAGAACCGAACATCAATTTTTACCAAATTTGCGTACTATTTTTTGTAGATTTTATTTTTTTATGATAAAACGGATGGTTGGATTTTTATAAAAAATTTATTAAATGTCGAAAACAATATTTTCTGTGAGATAAAATTAGCTTGAAGCCAATATTTTTAATATTTGAAAAGATATTTGAGTCGAAAGTAAATTTTTACCAAGTTTTAGTATTGTTTTTTTTTAGTTTTTTTATTTTTTGTAAAAAAAACTGTCAATTCGATTTTTACTAAAATTTTACCAAATAATGAAAAAAATATTTCTCATAAGAATTAGTTTAAAGTCATAATCTCAAAATTTTGATATTATTATTATTTATTTACTTTGAAGAAATTTGAGTTGAAAATCAATAATTTACAAACTTTTAGTAATGCTTTTTTTAGGTTTTTATTTTTTTGTAAGAAAACTGTCAATTCGATTTTTCTCAAAATTTTACCGAATGTTGAAAACAATATTTTGTTAAAGCCAATATCTCAAATTTTTAAAAAGAAATTTGAGTCGAAAAACAATTTTTACAAACTTTTAATAATAATTTTTTTTTTAAGTTTCTATTTTTTATAAAAAAAACTGTCTATTCGATTTTTCTCAAAATTTTACCAGATGTCAAAAACGTTATTCTTTGTTACACAAAATTATTTTAGAGATAAAATCATTTTTTGTTCGTAAAATATTCGTAGAATAACGTTTTTGACATCTGTTAAAATTTTGCAAAAAATCGAATTGACAGTTTTTTGTAAAAAAATTAAAAACCTAAGAAAAACAGTACTACAACTTATTAACAATTTACTTTCGCCTCAAATATCTTTTCAAAAATTAAAAATATTGGCTTTAAACTAATTTTATCTCACAGAAAATATTGTTTTCGACAATCAGTAAAAGTTTTATAAAAATCCAACTGTCTGTTTTATCATAAGAAAAAATCTACAAAAAATAGTACGCAAATTTGGTAAAAATTAATTTTCTTTTCTCGATATCTCGTAAAAAATAGGAGATATTGACTTCAAATTCATTTCATTCATCTATTTTGTATTTGTTTATATAAGAAATAAAAACTTTTAAGAAATGCTAGAAATGCTACTAAAATTTGGTAAAAATTGGTTTTCGACTAAAAAAAACTAAAATAGATTTTGAAATTAAACTATTTCATTAAATGCAAAATATTGTTTGTAATTTTTAATTTTTTAAGAATAATTCAACTGACAACTTTTTTAACAAAACACGAAAGCCTACAAGCTTTAAAAGCAAGACAAATCTGCAGACGGGATGGAAACTTATCAGTGTGGGTCGCATCCTAGCTTCTTTTTTAAAAGTTCAATTTAGTTTTAAGGCAATATCTTCAATGGTTGCCAAAAAATTGAAGATGAAATTACATTTTTACCAACTTGTATAACTATGTATTTTCTAAGATTTTTATTTTTTGTAAGAAAAATGTCACTTCAGTTTTTCTAAAAATTTTACCAGATATCAAAACCGTTTGTTGATTTTTTTTTCGAATACATGCCAATTTGGAATCACGTCACAATCTATGTAACTTCTACAATAATGTTATGAAGCTCAAGAGCTTGTTTGCTTAAACGCGCTTATCTCAGGAACTACTGATCCGATTTGAAAAAATCAATCAGAGTTATATTTTTATTGAAGAAGGCTATAGGTCATATAACACCATTATAAGACAAATACGAGTGGAGGTGGTACTAAAATATGTTTCAAAAATTTGATTTTTTTCCAATTTTCAAATCTTTTACTGCGTGTGCTGATAAAGCGGTTATTAATTTGTTTAAATAATGCGTGATAGAATTGTTGCCCTTTGATAGTTATAAAACCGCTACAGCATATGTCTATCATTTAAAGTTGGCTCACTATAACCAAATTGCTATCTACACAAGTTCATGAGATATGGCCTCTGATTTAAATTCTAGCGACCTTAAAACGTCGAGATATGTAAACATTTTCAATGGAACAAATCAGCCCAGTTAATATAACTTCTTATGAAAAGTAAAGTAAAGTCAAAATGAGTATTAGAACAATAACCCCAAAACATAAGGTAACAATATTGCAGTATTTGCTGTTATGGAACTGTCTTAATGTAATGACAACACCACCTGAAAAATTCCATAATAAAACTAGTTGAAAATGCATACACTTAACATAAAGGGTTTTTTAATAAGAGCTGGTAGATGTTGAAATGGAATAAAACAAGCTGTGTGTGAGGTTTTAACAAAATTATTTTTTTATTTGAAAGGCGTATGTATGCTATTAAGTGTGGAATATGACATCATTCAAATGCCCACCTCGGCTTCTTACGTACGGTGGCACGGATCCGAGTGGTCCAATTTGCAATGACTATTCCGCATAGATCCGGCTGAATTTGAAAGATGGCCTGTGTTATGTTCAACTTTAGAGCATCGGTCAGTTGTGGTTTATTTGCATATACCTGCAACTTCAAGAAACCCCACAGGAAAAAGTCTAGCGGGGTCAAATCGCATGAACTTGGTGGCCAATTTACATCACCTGCCTCACTAACGTCGTTTTCAATAAAGTACGGACCAATTACGCCGCCGCGCCGTACCGGCCCAAAATCCACTCCAAACGGTAACTTTTTGAGGATGAATTATCACCTGGTGAGCCTCGCGTCCCATATACGGCAATTTTGCTTGTTAACACAGCCATTTATCCAAAAATGCGCCTAGTCAATAAAGATTATTTTTCGGCCAAAATTGGGGTCCTCTTCCAAAAGATTCGAAGCCCAGTCAGCGAACAAACGCCGTTGTCTATGGTCATGAACTTTAAGCTCCTGGGTAAGTTGGATCTTATACGGCTGTAGGCTCAAGTCCCGACGCAAAATTCGCCAAGTTGAAGTCTGCGAAAGGCCGAGTTCTTGTGCACGCCGAGGAATAGACTGCCTCGGGTTCTGCTGTACACTTTCACGAACCGCGGCAATGTTCTCGGCCGATCTTGCGTTCATTGAACCTACTGGTGTTTTCTGATTGTTTACCAAACGTTGAAGAGTCGACTGTGAAGGGCTACCTCGTCTACCGTAAAATAGGCGCAATGTGCGCAAAGTTTGCATTAACGAACACTCATTTTTATAATAAAGTTTTATCATTGAACGTGCTGTTTAATCGTGTAACTTGCCATGATAATTTGGCATAAACAACTGAATAATAAACAAAAGATTTGACAGATGTCACCAAAACAAAAAAAATGCCAAAATCTACCCGCGCCAATTGAAAAAAACTTTACTTACAAGAATACTTCATACATTTTCGAAATTTCTGAAAAAGGGCTCTTTAAAATATTGAAAATCACTGAAATCAACAATATATTGGTCAATTATGCTTTCAAAAGATATAAAATAGTGGCAAAAAATAAGAACAAATTTAATTTTTTTAAAAGATATTACTGAAAATATTTCACTTATGTATTTTTTAATAATTAAAGTGGATCCAATAGGCAGTAACATTAAATGTATAGAAAAAAGATTTCAAAGATTTATTCGCAAACAAATTTCTTAGCTATTCTCAAGCGGTTAAGTGCATTCAAAAATAATTCAAACAATAGCGGTCGAAAATTGTATCCTTGACAATTTTGATAACGTATTTAAAATCATGGGAGCTATGGAAAAACTGATTTTTCTGAAATGCTATTTCAAAAGAAGTAATTTCCTAAAACTTATCACTTTTAGATAATCGAACGTTGCCTTACTAACCGCTCATTTATCATTTTCGTAGCATCGCTTGTAATTCTTAGTTAATTTTTCACCAATATTTGTTCTGCTGATGCTAATCACATAAGTCTTCTCTTAATTAGTACATATGCTGTTCAGGTAAGGAACGCAATAAGCACCTACAATCCAATACCACAATACTTAATCAGTTCCTAGAAGGAAGTTGACATTTTGATTTTTTCCTTCCGTAGTTTTTATGGGTATAGAGTACTCGAACGTTAACGAATAAATATCAGTACTATCTCTCTAAATCCAATTTATTTCATCTTAATTTGAATCACGATACTAATTATTATTGTTTTCGGTTCATTGGCCCAAATCCCAAATCAAGTGAGAACATCTCCGTTTTTGTACGTATCACGGTAGTGTTCATCATTTTTCAAAAATACAAAACAAAACACACTTCCAAATTTTGCAATCTAATTAAAATTCATTATCATTTGTTTGGTTTATCATTCAAGCCGATGATGATATGGTAGGCAGAAGTATCCAATCTATATGTGTGAATCTATAGACAAAGACTCATTTATCCACAATATCCTACATATATGTAGCTTCATATACAAACTATTTAGACATTTTATTATCTTTCTGAAAACAACTTGATGTCAAATAAGTTTCTGTCAAGCTTTCATAGATTAGAAAATGTCAGAAGATAAAGAAGAAGCTTCACTTGTGGTCTACATGGTCTTGGATTGAAGAAGCTAGATGTCGAAGAGCGATGAAGCATTACCTTATTCCTCCCATCTACCTTCTCCAACTACATATACCACATGTTAAATAATTTACTTCATGACAATATTTGTATCGTTAAGTACACCCCATAAATAGTCCTGTCTCATATGTACATATACATAGATATGTATAAATTTATCTATAGATCGAGATTGCAGCAGAATAACTAATAATTTGCGCACCTTCTATTCTATATACATGGAAAGTTGGATATATGAAGGTAAAAGCATAGACGACAGGCATAGGAATAGAGGCATAGAGTGTATTATACATGACGTGATGATTCTACACAAAGGAGCGTTTAACAATACGTTCATATATGTATGTATGTATCACCTCCTGCCTAGCCTATACTCCTTTCCTTTTGGCAGGCTACAGCTACCTCGATACGAAGACTATACTCTACGTACCGATACTCCCGCTCCTGATGATGCCTGATGATGCATATAAACAATTCATCGGTTCGCAGAACATGGTGTTCCCTGAAGGACGCGCCGTCTGCCTTCTCTCTATCTATAATTGAAAATCCAATTAATCTGATACATGTAATACACACCTTTAGAATATTGTGTGCATACAGAGTGTAAAGAAACTGATTGCAGTTTGTATACCGTTAGGCTGAAGCAGTAGAGACATTTTGATATGCGAGTTACCATAATATGACTATACTCGAACATATTTATGTATGTATGTAGATGTCATTGCAATCCTGATTTTGATATTCTGCCAAAAACATCAAGCGATTATGGAGGCGGCGCGCGGAGGTGTTAAGAATTTTTATAATTACTAATTTGTTAATTTTTATAAAAAATAAACTAACTTGAGATAGGCTAAAATGACGAAGTTAGATAGAGTGAGAATTAGTCATACTTTTCGCTAAATTTAAGGTTGAAAAGAAAAGTAGACATGTATTGGCAATGGGAAAAGTTCCGAAAAAAAAGTCTAAGGATGAGAGTACCGACATTTCAAAAAACCCAGGCGAAATTTACAATATCTTGAAGTTTCTTTAATCTTATATACTCGTAAGACCTTATTTAACTCAGATTTAGCCAAATTCTGGCACTTCTACTACTCTAACTAGAAAACCAATTAAGCCAAGAACTTCAAAATCATCAAAATTAGGAAGGACTTTCCGATATTGCAGGATCTTGAAATTTTCCACAAAGGTAGATCTTACGATTACAGGAAAGGAAAAAATCGAAAAATTGTGATTTTTGGCTAAGGGGGCATGGCATCCACCCACAAAAATATACAGGATATTATTTATAAATACCGAGTGCTGTAGAATAATGAAATTCAGTAGAGTGGTAGGTGTGTTTACGAATAAAAAACAATCTAGGCACACAAACTATGCACTCAGGAGGCGTAGTATACACCCATTTTGTTTAAATGAGGTATGAGTTAAAATGACCACTTCTAGGAGTGGTTACCCTCACTTCAATTTCAGAAATCTTGTGCCTAAAAACATACGACCGAGAGTGGGCTATGCGGAATTCAGTTAGTAAAGTACATGAAAAACGTCTGATTCGTCTCACAAACGAAGAACGATTTCAAGTTATTAAAATGTGTGTGCTCTGTTAAGAAAGTTTATCTACTGAGGTGGCTATTTGGGATTGTGCCCTCTTATAGGCACAAGTCTTGATTTAAATTAAAAACTTTATTTATAGTTAGTTTAAGTTAATTTTAATAAGAAAATTAAGTGTAATAGTTTTTAGTTGTCAGCTTTTAGGTTTTAGGTTTTAAGTTTTAATAATTGCAATGGCAACCGGTCACTTTCACGTCGAGTCAGAGAGTGAGGAAAAGGGAAATAATATGGCGAACGTTCAAGGTACTTTTATGTACAGTACGCAGTAAAATTATTTTAGTACAGTTCAAAATGAAACAGTTCGAAGTGAATCTGTGTTTGGAATGGTCGGTAAGTATGTAACGCGTTTACACGTTGGTTGTAATTTACGTGTAGACACGCTACAAGGATATTCTGACTAAATTTCGCACCAAATTATATTACATAGAGTTAAAACTGAGAAAAATATTGCTGCTGTATTGGCCAGTGTTATAGTGGTGACCGTGAATTAGGAATTCGGCACCGGCTGTGTCGTTTGCAGCAACTGTTACTCCACTAGGTGGAAAACTTCAACTAAGGGCTTACGTGTGAACCCTTTAAAAATACAGCTTGTACAAAAATTAAAGCCAAACGAACTTACACAACGCCAAACCTTTGTCTAGGATAACCAACACGTTACTCAAAGAGTGACAATTTGTTGAGGATTGTAGAGTGGTGTCATTATTGTCATTGAAATCTTGGATTTGGACGTTCTGTCTTTGCAGAATAGCGCACCATGCCATACGGCCTATGAAACTATCGATATTCTGCTCACCAAATTCCCGAATCCGGTTATCAGTAAATTTGGTGATGTAGATTGACTGCCTCGGAGCTCCTACTGTTTTTTTGCAGGGATTTGTGTAAAACCAATTTTATTCCAACATTCTGGAAACGACTAAAACTCTCAAGGCAAATATTATGGAAGTATTTGGTGAGCTACAGCTCTAAACAATCAATAAGGTCTTGGAAAATTGTAGTTTTAGAATGCGTTACTTCAAAGACAGCCAAGTCAGAAAAAAGGTGTCAAGAATCGCACTTTCAGTATGTAGTGTTGTTAAATACGTCCTTTTTCAAGTATTACGAAAATTTTGGTAATCTTTGATTTTTGAAATATCAGACACAATTTTTTGACAGGAAATAAAGTCCCTTTACTCTCGGCCTTCCCATTTTACCAGAAGGCCCTGACGAAAACACCTGCGAATACATTTATGTAGGTTTTGTATTTTACTTCACTTGAAATGAAATAGGAAAAAAGGAAACACATTTTACACGGTTGGCTTGAATTATCGCCTTTTTAGACTGATGAAATATCCTATTGGTTTGGCTTTAATGGATAGGGGAAGTTTGTCATCAATATCAATAGAAATAAAACAAACACTAAAAACAAGTCTACTCGTTTTTCAATTATTATTTCTTTCTATAGATTTCTAGAATTGAACATTCGAAAAAGCAAACATTTTTGAAAGCGAGTATTATTATTATTTTCACGTTTAAAAGGGATACATCAATGTCAACCCTTTTGCAAGTATCATCCATCAATTGATAGTTGATAAATATGTATAAAAATAAAAACATTAAGGACCCAAGCTCAACTTTCCCAATATTTCGAGATCTTAAAGAAGTTCGCTATATAAACGCTTAAGAAAAAGACGAATTACAAAATCATTCCTTTCAAATTACTTTTATTTCAATTTTTTTTTTCTTTAATTTTATGCCAAAAATGTTTCAAGAATAATTTTTTAAGAATTTATTATAGAATTTCCTTTTCTCTCAAGACCGTCCAAACTTCACACATCGAACGTATCTTCATGCATTCACATTCGCCCTTTCGTTTTGGCTTCGATTTTGCATGAGTACACTCTGAGAAACTTGGATACGGAGTAGAAACGTCCGGACAATTAGCCGGTTCTCGAACTAACTTACACTTGATGTCCGAACGCACGCCCCGACAGCCTGGAAGTTTTATTTTCAGACAATTTTTATTCTGCTTCAGATCTTTTTGCCTTGAACATGACGTAAGTTCCAGATTACTCGTGTCCATACATTTGGCAGTATCTGGTCTTGCGGCTCTTGGTCTTCGTTCAAGTGGTGGATACTTATCCTGGGGGAATTCACATGTTACCATAGGCTTTACAAGTCGTGCAGGACACTCGACCCAAGTCTGTTGATAAATTCGTTTTGCTTTATCCGAAGGCTTATAGTACATGGCATCGAATCGGACTGCTGGACATGTAGCAGCAGAGGCTTCGCATTTTGGACTCTCCCACATGGATTTGAATTCTTCTTTCTTGATAGGTTTTCGAGGTGGCAGCTGGTGCTTGTTGTCTTCGCAAGGAGTATTAACAATTTTGCCTTTTGGACATTTAGCTTTATCTTCGAAACATCCGCTTATGCTTCGGCTATTGATGATTGCAAGATTTTTAGTCATGTTTTTGAACAAGGAAAGACTATTGGAATTTTTAATAATTAAAGCCGGAAGATTCATTTTTTTGAATTGATTTTTGAATTTTGTTTGCGAAAAAAAAAATTATTTTTCAACCTTTTCAGAAAGGAAATTTAAATCTGAATGAAAATAATTCTTAATACAAAAAACGAAATTGAAGTCTACTTAGAAAATTTATTTAGATTTTGTATTTAAATTTTTAAGTAAGGTAGAATTGAGTACAGTGAAATCGATCGATGTTTATTTCGTAGTTAAGAAAAAGGTTTGACATTATACATAGAGAACAATATCAGGAGAATGATAACTACGGCTATGGTTTTAAACCTCCTTTGCATTACATTTTCCATAAACATAATTCAAATTTTCATGAATTTCTTCTTCCAAAACTACGATTTTTTCGTTGCTAGTGCAGGACAAAGCTCCGCCGGCGCGGCGCCGCCGTCTTTCTGAAAGTAATCGTCCTCTTCACCATTGTCTTCTAATCCCTGCTCGATAGCGCAATCCATTCACTGTAATAATTACACCAGCTTCAATTTCAAATAAGTAAGGTCCAAACACACCGCCAAACCAGCCCAAAAACTTTACGAAAAAGTGACCAGAGTATGGAAATTGAGTCTTTTTAATAACAATTTTAGATTTTCCGAGTTCCAAATGCAACAATTCTACTTATTAACGAAGACTGCGATGACGTGCAAACAGGCCTGACATGAAGATAAATGTCTGGGTCATTGACGAGCTTGTGGATTCTTCACATCACTAACTTGTTCCAAAAGATCAAATTTTTCTACTAGTTTCAATATTACAGCATGAGCAGAGAAGGGGATTCATGATAATTAAAAAGTGCTTTAATTTACCAAACTCTGATGAATTTGACAAAATGTTCACCGTTTTTGCAATAATTTTTAAATATTTCAATGTGTTTTTGAGGAGTAAATCGATACATTGGTAGTTATGGCCTAGATTTAAAAGATTTAAAAGCGACAGCTGCCTGTATAGTGCGCTATTCAAAAATATAACATCTTTTGAGAAAATCCTTTACTTTGGCAAGTCACGATTTTAATCCGAAATAAACTTGCTTGATTTTGACTTAATAATATTTTGGATTTTCAGGATTTTAGGTTTTCGGGATTTCCATTTTCGGGATTCTGTACCCAACCCAGCCGAAGAAGAGACCTATAAATTTATCAACCTCTCTGAATCTTTTTTATACAGAATTCCATGAGCTACAATGCCAAAATAACCTATAGCTTTCGAGTAATTTGGAAAAAAAGCTACAGTTCAGAGGTCCGGAAATATCAAGGGAGGTCTGGAGATTTCAAGGGAGGTCTTGAAAAATTAAGTTAAGTCTGGAGATTTTAAGGGAGGTGTGGAGATTTCAAGAGAGGTCTAGAAAAATCAAGGGAGGTCTTGAAAAATCAAGGGAGGTCTGGAGATTTCAAGGGAGGTCTGGAGATTTCAAGGGAGGTCTGGAAATATCAAGGGAGGTCTGGAGATTTCAAGGGAGGTCTTGAAAAATCAAGGGCGGTCTGGAGATTTCAAGGGAGGTCTGGAAATATCAAGGGAGGTCTGGAGATTTCAAGGGAGGTCTGGAAATATCAAGGGAGGTCTGGAGATATCAAGGAAGGTCTTGAAAAATCAAGGGAGGTCTGGAGATATCAAGGGAGGTCTTGAAAAATCAAGGGAGGTCTAGAGATATCAAGGGAGGTCTTGAAAAATCAAGATTTCAAGGGAGGTCTGGAAATATCAAGGGAGGTCTGGAGATTTCAAGGGAGGTCTGGAAATATCAAGGGAGGTCTGGAGATTTCAAGGGAGGTCTGGAAATATCAAGGGAGGTCTGGAGATATCAAGGAAGGTCTTGAAAAATCAAGGGAGGTCTGGAGATATCAAGGGAGGTCTTGAAAAATCAAGATTTCAAGGGAGGTCTGGAAATATCAAGGGAGGTCTGGAGATATCAAGGAAGGTCTTGAAAAATCAAGGGAGGTCTGGAGATATCAAGGGAGGTCTTGAAAAATCAAGGGAGGTCTCGAGATATCAAAGGAGGTCTCGAAAAATCAAGGAAGGTCTGGAGATTTTAAGGGAGGTCTGAAGATGTCAAGGGAGGTCTGGAGATATCAAGGGAGGTCTTGAAAAATCAAGGGAGGTCTGGAGATTTCAAGGGAGTTCTGGAAATATCAAGGGAGGTCTGGAGATTTCAAGGGAGGTCTGGAAATATCAAGGGAGGTCTGGAGATTTCAAGGGAGGTCTGGAGATTTCAAGGGAGGTCTGGAGATATCAAAGGAGATCTCGAAAAATCAAGGAAGGTCTGGAGATTTTAAGGGAGGTCTGGAGATGTCAAGGGAGGTCTTGAAAAATCAAGGTAGGTCTGGAGATTTCAAGGGAGGTCTGGAAATATCAAGGGAGGTCTGGAGATTTCAAGGGAGGTCTGGAAAAATCAAGGGAGGTCTGGAGATTTCAAGGGAGGTCTTGAAAAATTAAGGGAGGTCTGGAGATTTCAAGGGAGGTCTGGAGATATCAAGGGAGGTCTTGAAAAATCAAGGTAGGTCTGGAGATTTCAAGGGAGGTCTGGAAATATCAAGGGAGGTCTGGAGATTTCAAGGGAGGTCTGGAAATATCAAGGGAGGTCTTGAAAAATCAAGGGAGGTCTGGAGATGTCAAGGGAGGTCTTGAAAAATCAAGGGAGGTCTGGAGATGTCAAGGGAGGTCTTGAAAAATCAAGGTAGGTCTGGAGATTTCAAGGGAGGTCTGGAGATATCAAGGGAGGTCTGGAGACTTCAAGGGAGGTCTTGCGATATCAAGGGAGGTCTGGAGATATCAAGGGAGGTCTGAAGATATCAAGGGAGGTCTGGAGATTTCAAGGGAGGTCTGGAAATATCAAGGGAGGTCTTGAAAAATCAAGGGAGGTCTGGAGATTTCAAGGGAGGTCTTCAAAAATCAAGGGAGGTCTGGAGATTTCAAGGGAGGTCTGGAAATAACAAGGGAGGTCTGGAGACTTCAAGGGAGGTCTGGAAATATCAAGGGAGGTCTGGAGATTTCAAGAGAGGACTGGAGATTTCAAGGGAGGTCTTGAAAACTCAAAGGAGGTCTGGAGATATCAAGGAAGGTCTGGAAATAACAAGGGAGGTCTGGAGATTTCAAGGGAGGTCTGGAAATATCAAGGAAGGTCTGGAGATATCAAGGAAGGTCTTGAAAAATCAAGGGAGGTCTGGAGATATCAAGGGAGGTCTTGAAAAATCAAGGGAGGTCTGGAGATATCAAGGAAGGTCTTGAAAAATCAAGGGAGGTCTGGAGATATCAAGGGAGGTCTTGAAAAATCAAGGGAGGTCTGGAGATATCAAAGGAGGTATCGAAAAATCAAGGAAGGTCTGGAGATTTTAAGGGAGGTCTGGAGATGTCAAGGGAGGTCTGGAGATATCAAGGGAGGTCTTGAAAAATCAAGGGAGGTCTAGAGATTTCAAGGGAGGTCTGGAAAAATCAAGGGAGGTCTGGAGATTTCAAGGGAAGTCTGGAAATATCAAGGGAGGTCTGGAGATTTCAAGGGAGGTCTGGAAATATCAAGGGAGGTCTGGAGATTTCAAGGGAGATCTGGAGATTTCAAGGGAGGTCTTGAAAAATCAAGGGAGGTCTGGAGATTTCAAGGGAGGTCTTGAAAAATTAAGGGAGGTCTGGAGATTTCAAGGGAGGTCTGGAGATTTCAAGGGAGGTCTGGAAATATCAAGGGAGGTCTTGAAAAATCAAGGGAGGTCTGGAGATTTCAAGGGAGGTCTTGAAAAATCAAGGGAGGTCTGGAGATTTTAAGGGAGGTCTGGAAATATCAAGGCAGATCGGGAGAGTTCAAGGGAGGTCTTGAAAAATCAGGGGAGGTCTGGAAATATCAAGGGAGGTCTAAAGATTTCAAGGGAGGTCTTGTCTACCATTTGAACATTAACATCTTGTCCTTAACTGAACTCAAATCCAATTTCACTCAGATATCGAAAAATTTCAGCATTCTCTGCTCAGAGGTCAGTGCACTTTCTTTTTTTGGCCTAAAAAGCAAGCCACTGCACATTTTCTTTTTAAAATCGAAATAAACTATGAAAGTCATTATCACTAATTTTTGACAATTTTCTATATAACTTTGACTATAGCAAACGAATAAACTCGGTCATATTCGCACTACAACTGAAGAGAAACCTTAAAATATAAACTAGTCAAAGGTTTCTAGTCAGAGGTCTAGGAACCTGATATTTGTGTAGCTTTAACTAATATTCAAGTTGGAAAAAACTTTTACTTACAGACATCTTTAAGTTTGTCGGATTTTTTTCGACGTGAATTAGCTATCTAATTTTCCTGCAATAATTCTCTCAAACGTACACATCCTTCCGTTTAAGTGACCCATGACCCATTAACAATAGATACCAATACCTTCTACTTTACAACCTTATACAAAATCAGATTTCAAAGAATAAAAATTAAAATCAAATTACACCAACCTACCTACAACTACATATACCTATTTCTATAATACTGTGCCCTTGTTTGGCCAATAATAATAATAATAATAATAATAGGTATAGATAATAATAGGCACTATAATCAAATCAATAAAACCCATAGAACAATGTAAAACAAAACCTCATTGTCGTTCAGCAGTCATCGCTATAACATTATCAATCGGAAACTGTTTCGTTTTCCTTCCTTCCTTTTGATTTTTATTTTTCTTCTTATTTTAATATCTTTCTCACTGAAATTATATATAATTTTATAAAAAAAGAAAAACCTACCTATTTCTATATACAATATAAAAGGATTCTCTATCGTTTCGTTTCGTTTATGGGTTGTCCTTGTCATCGCATCTTTAAGGACTAAAAGAAAAAATCTCAACTCAACTCAACAAATACCTTAACAAAATAAAAATGAAAATGAAAAAAATAAAATTGCCAATTCAAAATTAAATTACATTCAATTCTTAGAAAATAATTTTCTTTGGCAAAACCAAAAAGGACATTCTTACACATACATACATCCATACATATCAATATATATTTTTCTATAAATATCTGTATGAATGTGTGTATAAAGTATAATATACAAAATAGAAATCTTGACTCTCTCTTAAGTCCTTCGCTTTCTTCCTGATTCGATTGCTAAGTTTGTCCTTAGTTTTTAAATATATGTAGGTATGTTTGTATGTACCTCTCTTCTATGAGGTCCTAGGCACGTTATATATTTTATTTGCATTCCTTTTTTTTCTATCTCCTTGTGAAGGAATGCTTTGCTTTGTTCTGCTGCTTCTGGTGTTGTCACCAGACATTTACTTGACTGTCATACTAGCTGTAGAGAAGCATCAATGCTAATGCAACGTACCGCTCCAGATTTTCGGATCCTTATTCTAGTACTAGCCTATGTACTGGTAGTTGGTTCGCGTTGTGCGAACGAAGAAGGACGAAAACAGGGAACATTATTGCCATTGCCATATCGGAATTCGGAAATTTTGCAATTTCATCCCAATCAAAGTCCTTTAAATACATAGTACTTAGGTATACATCTATACACTTCTCATGGTTTGGTGTTTTTTTTCTATTTCTTTTTCTTTTATTTAACTTTGGAAAAACTTTTATCGTTGCCGTGGTTGTTCACAATCCATTTCTGTAATTGTCCTTCTTGTTTGTCAGAGGCAGTAGAATCTTTGGCCAACAATTTGAATGAGAAACAAAGTTTTTGGTCCTTTCAAGGAGGCTAGGCAGTCATCAGCATCAGCATCAGAATCAGAATCAGCATCGCACATCCCATAGCAATCAATGATTTCGATTACTGTGAAATTTGTATATGATGATTATGTGTGTGTGTGTATTTGTGTTTCTATTTGCTTGTGTTCGTATTTGTGTTTGTGTCGATGAAAGGATGTAAAAGGACATTTTTGTGAATCTCTACAAGGAATTAAAGTATACCATAGAGAAATGAACTTTTACCGTGAAGTAGGTAAATATAAATGAGATCCCATGAAGGATAATGATAAATAGGAAGAAATCAATTGCAGACAATGAGCTCTTGATGGGCTCGCCTCAATGTATTCACAGAAAAAGCTATGTATGTATGTATATGTTTATTGTACATTCCTAGGACAATAATGCAAGTTGGTTTTATGTGTATGTTTGAGTTAAGTGGACTTTTGCTTAAATCAGTTGTTGGTTGGTATCTTCTTCAATCGGTTGTTGTGTCGAAGAGGTCCTTAAGTCCTTAGAAATTGGAATGGCAAAATATAGACATACTCTCCCATAGTATATAGATGTCAATAACTTGATTTTTCAAATTACCTATCTATGCATTGGTACATCTATACCATCGAGAGTACCTGTATATAATTTTATTTTTTTTTACTCCTGTTCTTCTATAGGAAGGTATAGAAATAGATGATGGAAGGTATGGTAGGTATTTGTAAACTGGGTGATGGTAAGGTAGATTCGTAGGTAGGTACTGATCGAATTGAAATAAATTGAATATATAACTTTTGGAAATCTAAGTTGTGTTCTTTTAGTTGTATTTTATTTTTGGTAACAAAATAAGAAAACACTAGAAGCTGGGCTCAAATTGAAATACATATAGCCAAACAAGCAGAATATCCTAGGCCAAATTGGACTATTGAAAACAAATTACATCAACCGTGAACAAAACGTAGAGAATCAGAATCTCGAAGGAGATGCGATGACGAGGACGACCATCAGAATCAAAAACAGAATCAGAGGTGGTAACGTAACGACCTACGACTATGACTATACGAATACGACTAGGACGACGAAGATGACTACAACATAGACGATCGAAAATGAGGGAAGGTGTCTTATACTCATATAGAGGATGAGAGTTGTAAAAAGTTACAAAAGGATTCGCATCGAATTTTGTTTCCGGTTCTGGTTCGGATTTTAGTTCTGGTTCTATTGCCATTGCCATTGCCTTGCAGGGGTCATACACAAAACGCTGATAAAACTCAAGCTCAATTCAATAAGATTGTAGTTTTCCGATATCGTGTTTTCGTAGCAGATGTACAACTATAGTATACCCTTACGTGAATAACAGACAGAACATCAGACGAAAGGATTCTTTTGCTTACAGTTTGAATGTAGGTACATACATCTAAGAACTAACCTTTTATACTATTCTGTTCCTCTGTACGTTTTTGCAAAACACCGGATGAGTTTTTGATGATGATGCTGGCAGAGGTCTTTAGAGATCTCATACTCAAGTATATATGTATGCATGTGTTTTCAATGCTATATATACATATAAAATAAACTCATGTGCATCTAAGTATAGTTGTGAAGTATAAAAGAACATTTTTAATGCAACTATGGAAGAGATGCTTGTTGTGAAAATCATAAGGAGCTTAAAGATCTTGACAAAAATGTAAAAATATCCAGGTACGTATGTGTATTTATTTTTATCTACTTTACCTACTTAAGTTTTATTTATATGAATGTAAAGTTCTTAGAAAAAATTTCATAAACATGTCGACAAAGTAGAAAAAATGTACCTAATAGATAAATATTTAAGTATACTCGTATATGGACTAAAGATTCCTTTATGATTCCTTTGAAACATTATACCACTTTAATTGGTATATTTATTTATTTAAAATTATTGTAAGATTTTGAAATTAAATAAGATTGCTTTTAAAAAAGGATCAAGCTTTTAAACTGGGGAGTATTTTAACTTGTTGCATTTAATAATAATATTGGTTACATATTTAAAAACAATAGATCCTTAATATAAATAAGAACATTAGATAAAGTAAGATTTTTTCAAATCCATAAATATTTCATATTGCAAAACCTTATCCTTGATTAACAGTGACACAATTAATATAAATCTCTTCAATAAAAATCTCCTAAGATCTCTACTTAAATCGTTATATTCCATTTAAGTATCTCCAATGCTTGGAGAAAGTAAATAGTAACTGTGCCGTAGAATGGTCCACTGAGGCGTATACGCACTTTTTTCATATAATTTGAATTTGTAATTATCTAAAGGGTTTAAAGATAAGTCACATTAGTACGCACCATCGAATACTCCCTCCATCATAGTGAGTTCACTATGGTTACTTTCTTTGACTTCGAAGGCGTTTTTAACAACGTGGACACTTCTGGAATGAAATATGCACTAACATCTCTGAACGTAGAGAGTTCGCTTCGGGAGTTAATTCATTTAATCCCAACTAGCAAAATAATTAAATTAATAACTGGGCAACTCTTCTGCTAGAAGACTCATTAGTAGAGGGACACCTCAAGGTGACGTTCTATTCCTCTCATCTAGAACCTGGTGGTAAATGAAACCCAAACTGGTCTGGATGCGAAGGGTTTCAGAGTGGTTGCCTATGTGGATGACGTTCCTATAGCGGATTCAGGAAAGCATATTAACACCCTAAAAGAACTCTTACAAAATGCCTTAGATAGATAGATATTTGATTTGTATTGATTTAAAGATTATTTTACAATTATTACATAAATATTATATTACAAAAATCATAAAAGCATGGCATTTGCCGTCTGCCAGATTGACAACTTTAATAAATTAAATTACTGTAATTAACAACAAAAAAAACAATTAAAAGAAAAAAAACATTTTAAAAAGGCCAATGAAACAGAGGAAAAAAAAACAAATGACTAGCAAATTTAAAGCGTCAGAAGTCTTCGTTCATAATTCTGGATCTATATTGTAAAGCAACTATTTATAGAGCTTGTAGACATCCATCTCATTCAGCATACTAAGAACTTGTTGCTCTGATAAAAAGTCACTTCCAAGAATATTTCTTCTAGTTTCCCTTAAAGTTGGACACGTTCCGACGAAATGTATGACGTTCTCTCTTTCTGCTAAATTACAAATTGTACACTCCAGTGGTAAATCGGGTCTGTGCGGTATGAAGTTCAGGTTGAGTAGTTCGCTTCTTAACTTGACCATTTTAGCAATGACGTTTACATTATTTGCATCATGGAAGTAGTTCCTTTCTGCGAGATTATGGTTGAGCCTACTGTAAGTTGTTCTGAACAAGGACCCAACTGCTCTACACTTCTCATCTACCGCTGCTATATCCCTGTACATAAGAGCTTTACTGTGCGATACATCTTCCACATTTAAATACAAATTTAAATTGCATCCTTCTGTGAGACTCGACCACTCACTGTACCAGTGATTTTGGTCTTCTACAGCTTTTACTACTAGTTTTCTAACAACTCGGTATTCGTTCATACTAAAAACGTGCAAGAGATAATCCGCTTGCATCTTTAGGGTCTTTATAAATAGAGTTGATAGTCGAGTTTCCAGCATAATCACGTAATTTGGAGTATTTTTTAGCAGACGAAATATTCTCTTCACATAATGTGTTAAGAGTTTCTCAACCGTGTGAAACTTTTTGCATCCCCATACTTGTGAGCCATACAAAAGGATACTTTCTGCAACTGCTTCAAATACCTTATATTTACTACTGTGAGCTATGTTTTCGTTCATGAAGCATCTTTTCCATTAAATATCATTTGCAGTTTTTGCCTTTTGTAGTTTCTCGCTAAAATGTTTCTCCAAATTCAGTTTTTTTCGAAAAAATTACTCCTAGGTATTTGTACTCGTAAACACATTCTAAATTTTCTCCGTTAAAATTCCATTTTTCATTGATGCATTTTGTCCACACCCTTTCTTAAAGATCATCACCTTAGATTTTTGAGTAATGAGTGTAAGGTTCCAAAGAAAGCAGTAGTGGTATACTCTATTTATCATAAGTTGAAGTGCTTCTGGGGAATACGCAAAAATTACTATATCATCAGCAAACATTAATGCCTTAATACGAAATTCTGCTAAATCAACACCACCTGGAAGGTAATCTACAAGGTCATCTATGAAGAGCGAAAACAAGATGTGACTCAATGTACATTGTACACCCCTGTCTTACTCCCGAGGTGTTTGTGAACCAATCAGAAAGCTCAGCACCGTTCCACACTGCAACCTGTGTTTCCTCTATACAATTCTTCTAGAACGAACTTTCGAGACAAGCCCAGACCATATAGCTTGTAGAATAAAGCAGCTCGGTTGATTGAGTCGAATGCTGCTTTGAAGTCAATAAAGAATGCATACAATCTTCTACCCTGTTTAATAAAGCTTTCAGCTGACAATGAAAATGTTATCTATTGTAGAATACCCTGATCTAAAGCCAGCTTGAGTCTCTTTTAACAGGTTCTGATCTGCAATCCTCGTTGTGAGTCTCTTCTGTAACAGGGTTGTAAAAATCTTATAAGTCGAATTAAGAAAAGAAATTCCGTGATAGTTCGCTGCATCTAACAAGGATCCTTTTTTGTGTATCGGGAAGATTATAGCGGGTCGAAATTCATTTACAGAAATATGCCCCTCAAATACTCCATTAAAAAGTATTACCAGACGTTCTTTTAACATGACTGTTCCGTATTTATAGAACTCAACAGGAATACCACTTGCACCCGCCAGCTGGCCGCTTTTTCATCTTTAAGAGATCCTAGAGTTAATTCCACTTCTTGAAGTTGAAATTTCCGTATCTAGGATTTCGTTGTTGAATCCAGGTATCGCATAGTGCCAATTTGTTTGAATGCTGGTTGGATTCAATAATTCTATGAAATGAGTGGATAGAAAGTTTGCACATAGTTTCTTATGTACTACGAATTGTTTACCATTCAATTCCCGCGCAATTTTCCAAAAATGCGCGGCAGTTTTGCAGGTTGCTAGTTTAGATGCCTACAGTTCTTCATACTTCTTCTTTTTGTTTTTACATAGCTCCTTATATTGAGAGTTGGCCTCTAAGTAGTTTCTTCTAAATAATCCTTCGGAATTCCGGAAATTTCTCAACCATGCAAAGGATTTCTTACGGGCTTTTTGGCATTTTTCATCAAACCAGGGCTCCTTTATAAATCTGCTCCTTTTTCCACAGCCTTGTTGTTGAGGGTAAGATGACTTTATAATTTTCTCTAACATAGAGAAGTCTACATTTTGGTGTGATTGAAGTTTCAAATCGAGTTGTTGTTCCATTTGAGTCTAGGAAGTAATAGCGTGTTACAGTTTTCTTCATTAGGTTGTATAAGCCATTGGAAAGTAACAACCACTGGAAAATGATCTGAGTATGGGATTTCTTTTATCTCAAAATCTTTCACAAAAGGCTCCCAATCTTCACCTAAAATTGCATAATCTCTCACTGATGCTCCTTGACCCCACAGAACGTATGATTTCCCTCACAATCACTCGAACTGGTTCCATTTTGAACACGAAGTCCAAATGAATCACATAATTCTAACAGTTTCCTTCCTCTGACGTTACAAATGGTATCTTTTGATTGCCTCAAAACGCCCTTTACTTCGTTCATTACTCCTGACTCAAGCCCGATTCTCGCGTTCAAATCGCATCATCGTTTCTCTCGTACCACTGAAAATATCGCTGCTGTAAGTGAAAGTGTTGCCGAAGACCCGAATGTGTCGTTCTCAGGAATTAGGTCTGCCTTACGGCACATTATGGCCAGCTCAAACAACAACTGAAGACATCTGACCATTCACAACGTCTAAGATACTTCGAAAGGGTTGCTTAAACAACAGGCGGTGGACGGCTATTTTTCGAGATAATCCTCAAGTAATTCAAGAGAGGCCATTACATTCACAAAAAGTCACTGTTTGGTGGGCTCTTTGGTCCGGAGGTATGATTGGATCTTACTTCTTCGAAAACGACAATGGAAAGACTGGCATCGTCAATTCGGAGCGTTATGGTCATATGATAACCAATATCAACTGGCCACCAAGATCATGCGATTTGACTTTTTTTTGTGGGTCAACGCGAAAGACCGTGTTTATACAGATAAACCTTTAACTCCTGAGCACTTAAAAACCAACATTCGTCAAGCTATGGCTGAGATACCGCCCAATACGTGTAAAAAAGTGGTCGAAAATTACCTCAAAAGTATCGATGCTTGCAACAACTGGCGTGGTTTTCATTTTAATTTAAATGTGGTGTTTCAAGTTTATAATAAAAAGAAATATCATTAAAATATTTTATATGTGTTTTATTTACGTTTACTTTTAAAACCGAAAAATACAATTGCGAATTTTATTCCTCCAGGTCGCCAACTTACTGGCCTTCCAATACTAACAAAATACCAGACCTAATTGACTTTTTCGTAGCTAAAGGAATCAAACGAAATCACATTAGTGTCGAAGGTAATTATTATTATTCTATCACTAAGTGAATCGGAAGTACTAGAAAAAAGTAACCCAAAGCTTGTAAATATGTGCAAGATGTGCAACAGGCCGCTGAAGAAAGTACTCCAACATTTTCTAATAGAAGACAAAATGAAATAAAATATCCTTTAGGGATAAGAGAGTTGATAATAGAGAAAAGAAGAGCTCGAAGAAAATGGCAAAATACTAGATTTCCAGATGATAAAACAAAGTTTAACCGTATAAGCAACAATCTTAAAAAACAAATTTACAAATTCAAAAATGATTCACTCAGTACATTCCTAAGGAATTTAACGACTGATGCTTCAACCGATTTTTCGCTATGGAAAGCAACCAAGCGCCTGAAAAGACCGCAGTTACAAAACTCGTCCTTGAAATCTCAAGATGGGAAATGGATCGGTAACCCAAAAGAAAAAGCTAACCTTTTCGCTGAACATCTTGCGAATGTTTTTAAGCCATACTCATCAAACGCGGCTGAAAATAGCTAACAGTTTGTTGATAAGATAGATGAAAGTGAAATACCAATTGTAAGACTTAAAGAAATAAAAAGTATGTGTTTACATCAACTATCAAATAAAAAATCACCAGGTTACGATCTAATTACTGCTCAGGTTATGAAAGAAATGCCATTGAAAGCCTTCATAAAACTTCAATATATAATAAATGCATGCCTTAAGCACCGGTATGTCCCGCACCATTGGAAAATTGCTGAAGTAATTGTCATACCAAAGCAAGGTAAACCACCTACAGAAGTGACGTCTTACAGACCAATATCGCTTATACCAATTATGGCAAAAGTTTTTGAAAAACTGCTTCTGAAGAGACTTAGCAAAATCATAAAAGAAAGAAAGTTAATCCCAAACCATGAGTTTGGCTTTAGAAATAAACATTCCACGATAGACCAAGTTCATAGAATATCGGATGTAATAGAAAAAGCATTAGAAGAAAAACAAGTATGTTCAGCTATTTTCTTAGATGTTGCTCAAGATTTTGACAAGGTTTGGTATGAGGGACTTGAGTACAAACTGCAAAGGGATCTTCCCAGGTAGAACTTTGAAATATTAAAATCGTACATCTCAGACCGATTGTTTAGAGTAAGGTACGATCAAAAATACTCGGAATTGAAGAAAATAGAAGCCGGTGTACCACAAGGAAGTGTCCTAGGTCCTACCCTGTATTTACTATACACAAGGGATATTCCAGTTGGTAAACACACCATAATGGCTACTTTTGCAGATGATACCGCAATTTTGGTACCCGACAAATGTGTCTCTAAGGCAGCAGTAAATCTACAACATGCCGTCGACACAGTGAGAGATTGGACCGAAAAATGGCGTATCAAACTCAATGAAGCAAAATCTTCACATATAAACTTTACAAATAAAAAGATAAACAATATTACAATATTCATTAATAATCAAGCTGTACCTTACGCCAATACGGCCAAATACCTTGGAATGACTTTGGATGCAAAGCTAAAGTGGAAAGAGCACATCAAAAAGAAAAGAGAAGAACTAAACGTGAAATATAGAAAAACGTACTGGTTACTTGGTAACAACTCTGATTTATCAATTCAAAACAAAATAATGCTGTATAATCAAGTACTAAAGCCTGTATGGACCTATGGAATCCAATTATGGGGCTGTACAAAGAAAACAAATACCGAAATCATCCAAAAATTCCAAAACAAAGTCCTTCGTGGAATAGTTAATGCACCTTGGTACATAAGAAATACCGATCTACATCGTGACTTACAAATAGAAATGGTTACAGAAATTGTTAAAAAATACGCTGTATCACACAACCAGAGGGAAAGTATTAAAAGTTTAAACTTCCCCCAAAGTGATTGTACAAAGTTAAGAAAGAAAAATCTGTAGTCGATCCTTCAAGATTGGTCCTGATGAAGAGGTGGTTTTAGTGGTTAAGAGTCCCACACTACTTGGTGTCGAATACTGCCAAGTGTCTTTTGAAGATTTCCTCCTGTCAAAAAAAAAAAAAAATATTTTATATGTGTTTTATTTACGTTTACTTTTAAAACCAAAAAATGGATAACCCTATGTGTTGACAGACAGCAAAATGGCTACCACGAGCTGCCAAAATCAACCCCAATCCTTTATTTAACATCTTTTTTTTTTAACAGTCTCAATTTCATCTTTAAAAATGTATATTAAATAAATTTATGTGGTTAAATTATAAATCGATTTCAATAAATATTAAATTTTCTTTTGATTTTTAACAACACATAATTTTATTTTTAAATAAAACCCATAATTATTTTATAGTACATTGACACATAAACAAAAAAAAACTTAATCATTAAGAATTTCAATTGTTTTTATTTTATTTTAAAAGACCACAAAAACTATTAAAATGTTTGTTTAAAGATTTAAATTTAAATAATTAAAATACGAATTTCAATTAAATTTTGTATAATACGCCCCAGAAGAAACAAAAAATAAACAAATAAATAAAACGAATCAATTTATTTGCATACCTACCTTGTTTGTTGATGCGTCGTCGTTCTAGAAAAATAATTTATCATTTAATGTAGGCATAGTTGACGCCTCTTCATACGTTCAAACATTTTTATTTTAAAATGTATAGGACTACAAAAATGTCTATATATATGTATGTATGATGTACTTATATATAACTTTTTAATATTATTCTACCTTTGTTTTTATAGTTCATGTTAAATATTTTATTAATTACAAAATTCAACAAAAAAAAAACAATAATAATAATAAAAATCGAAAATCGGTATTTTTCACTATGTCTACGTACTAGTGCATACTAAACTGATTTATATATGTATTTGTAAACACACACAACAAAATATCTGAACGTATCGTTAATGTTTTACAAAGGAAAATTTCATAAAATATTTTACTAGATAAAATTAAACGCATATTTACACTATGTACTTTAGGTATACAAAAATAAACATATAAAACAATTTTTGTTCAATTAAAATAAAATACATACATAATTGCATGTTAATTACCATAGAGACGCACAGAAGCTAACGTCGACGGCGCGGCGGCAGAGGCGGTGGTGGTTTTGGTTTATTTTGTTTTATCGTTTTAAGGCTTAAGTCAAGTTTTCATTGCCTGAAAATTATTTTCTATAAAATAAACATTAAATTATACATAACTGTGTAGCTTAATAAAATCATACAAAATTGCCATAGGTATAGAACGAAAATATTCATATAAAATTGCTTCTTTGTGAATTAACGATGAACTTAAATATCCAAAAATAAATTAATAATTATTTTATAGCCCGACAGAATCGTACAAACTTGCTTCTTCAATAAGGACTTTTTTTTTAAATATGAATGTTGAGAAATATTAAAAAAAAAAGGAACAGAGGTAATTTTAAACCTTTCGAAAAAGGAAAATTTTCTTAAGAAATGTCAGCAATGTGGGCAACTGTCACTTTTAAGATGTCATCTTTTGACATTTGGCGAGTAAAAATTAAGCCAGTACACGATTCACGCTTCAATTAAAAAAAAATAAAAATAATTATTTTGAAGTCACAGTTTGAAAAAAGAAAGACCTTTTGGCTGGTCATGAAACACCTACTCGGCCGACAATAGTACAGCTGGTGGAAAATTCTGCGACTTGCTCGAAGAATTGCTGTAAATCGTAATTTTTGACAAAATCTCAAGTTTGGCAATATATCGTCGACTTTTTAAATAAGGTATTCCATAAACCATATTATAGGCCTTAAAATTTTAGGTAAACAAGAACTCCTTGAAAGAACGTACCTTGGATGATCAGGTCCTTCAAATTAATCAATATGATCCGGATATTTATTAAGAATTGATCTTCAGCCATGTTGAGCCCATAAGAAGAATTGTGGAAATTAAAGTTTGAAAAATCAAAAAATTAAGGTTGAAAACCATCTTAATCCTCAATATATCACTTTTTGGTGCGGTTTTTTTTTGTGTGATCGGATCTTACTTATTCGAAAATGTGGCTGTTGCAACTGTTATGTTAATAAATGGTGTGCTCCAAAAGCTTTTGGAAGTTCGTCAATAGAAAATGGAAATATGATGACTACCTAGTAAATTTAACTTGCAATGAAGATAACTTAGTTAGTACTCCAGATTGCTAAGAATTTTTAGCAGTCTTTAACAGTACCTTAAATAATTTCCAGTACCTTAAATAATTCAAATGACGTATGACAAAATCTTCCATTACTTAAAGATGACTATTCCTAAGGACCAGATGGAATTGTCTTAAAAAAGTGTAATTTACTAGTTGCATCTCCCCTTCTTCGCTTATTTGCACAATCTCTAAGCTCAGGTTAATTCCCAAACATATGGAAGAAGATATTAATTGCATAAGTTGTTAAAAAGTTTGATATGTTTAACATACGCAATAACAGAGCAATCTCTAAACTGTCATGTATTCCCAAGCTTTTTGAACAAGTTGTTATGATAATTTAAATTTGAACTGCATATATTATATGTATTAAACAACATGGTTTTATGCGAAAACGTTTGACAATAACTAATCTACTTACATTTTTGCATAAGTGCTCAAGTACCCTAGAACTCAGTCAAGAGCTCGATTGTATTTAAACTGATTATTCTAGAACTTTTGACCAACTTACTCAGTATATCATCACATTTAAGCTGAAGCCAATTGGGTTTCCTCTTTAATGTATTGCGTGGATTTCTTCTTATCCTTAAAAATAAGGTCAAGTTAAAATCAAAAATGTTCTCCAACTCTTTCACTGCGAAATAAGGGCTTCCCGAGGGTATCCATTCAGGACCTTTACTCTTTATCTTATCTATCAATGATGTACCCCTTTGTGTTCGATACAGTAAGATCTTAATCTAGTATGCGGATAATATGAAAATTTTCAAAGGCATAACATTTCTAAATGATGGATATATGAAATGTCAGGCAAACATATTCTAAGTTCGATTGCTTTTAATTTCTAAGTTCGAATTCGGGGAGCATATTAATTCGATCTTTAGCAAAGCCAACACTATGTTGGGACTTGTTAAACGCTGGCCAATAGAATTTCAGGATTCTTATATTACTCTCGCCATATATAACATTTTGGTCCGCCCCCCATTTTGAGTAAGCATCCCGGGTATTGGTTTCTTTTTATAAGATCCACAAGAAAGTGATAGGATCTGATCAACGCAAGTTTAGACGTTTTACTGAGTTCTGTCATTGTCTGATAGTTACAACCTTCCTCTTTATGTTATATTGCCTTAACAATATTTGATTATCAAAAGTGCAAGTTTTTATTGTTTGGACTTTTAAAAAAATATTGAATTTTTTTTTCAAAATTCTACATCTCAAAAACGGGTCAACATTTTTTTACGAAATTCAAATGTAGAGCGTATATTTACAAGATTCACAGATTGGTTGTCAAAACGTTAAGTTTAATTTTTATAAGGCTCCCAAAAAAGTGATTAAAAAGTATATTTATAAGCAAAAATTAAAATTAAAAAATAGTAAAACACCAATTTTATGAATTTACTTCAACAAGAATCTATCATTTTAGTAAGTTATAGAGATTAAGTAATCTTAGGATACTACTCAAAGATTTTGCGCGCTACATAATCTAAAAGCAAGTATTGACGTTGTTGACTGGCAAATGCATAAAAGAGGAATTGCGTCCACATCCCAGAAAAACGACACCAAAAAAGCACAGCTATGGCAACTGTAATCAATATGACTGTTGCTGACCTTATCATCCTTTTGAAGGAAAATGTGAGCCATGATGATATGGTTGCATTAGGCTATAAAGTGTCTGAACTAAGAGCCAACCAAGAAGAATGTGCGGCTAAAATAACTTACTTGGAAGCTCAAAATGCACGCTTGGAGTCAGAACTAGAAAGACTCATAAAAAAGGAAACTCAGAACAATCTTTTAGTCCACCTGCCTAGCGAAGAATCAAAAAGTGTTATTTCCAAGGTCAAAGACGTGTGTAGTGGTCTTCTTGAGGCAGAGTTTGCCGGAGCTGTCAAAGACGCCTACCCGGTGAAATGCAACAAATTTGGTATGTCTAATGTTGTTGTGCAAATGAAATGGCTTATCGGTCTGCGGCAAATAATGTGCTGAAGAATTGTAGGAAGCTGAAAGGTACGAGAATGTCAGTTCACAAGGATTTGCCATTCAACGTTTGCCAAAGAAGAAGATTCCTAGACCAAATATAGGCGGCGATAAGGCAGCAGATGCCAGACATTAAATCATACCTCAGAGACGATCGTATGGAAGTTGATGGTTTATTCTTCACCTGGGACAACAACCTCGGCCTGAGATGTGGAAACAGCGATGGATTTTCTTTTTTGAGTGGAAAATATGAAATTTTAAGTGGTTTAAGGTCACAATTTGAACAAAATAGAAATACAACTCATGTTAATGAAACGTCAATGACAGTAGGTGTCAAGGGATCAGCAGCTGATAGTAATATCCCCTATGTTGCACTAGCGCCATCTGCTCGTGAACATTTAAGATCAGCAGAAGGCGGAAGTCAACAATGATTTTCATCCGTCGGTCAGCAGTTACATTCAAAAAAAAATAATTTACAATACAACCAATTTAGAATTTAGAATTTTAAGCTATAACGTCTCAGGACTTAAAAATAAATTAATTAATCCTGATTTTTTTAATTTTATAAGAGAATTTGATATATTTGTGCTAGTTGAAACTTTTTTAGTAAAAACTCAATATGAACAATTTAATAATTTATTCAAAGGATATGAAATTTCGTGGACATCAGCGATTAGAACGCATAATTTTGGAAGAGCTAGTGGGGGAATCGTGGTTGGTTTCAAAAGTAAATTCAAACACATTTTAAAATTTGAAAGTACTGGCGAAACCTCCATTATTATATATCAAGAACAAGGAATAAAGCAAGCAATTGTACCCATATACCTCAACTGTAACCATTGGGAGGAAGATTTTAGTCAACTTGAAGATCTGTTGGGGAGTTTGGATGAAACGAATCTACTCTTGTTGGGAGATTTTAATGCCCGAATTGGCAGTGAGCAAGGATTGCCTCCGTACTTTTCAGTTCACTCAACAAATATGAGCATCTCACGTTCTTCAAAAGACAACCGAAAGGATTGCAGGGGGACAAAACCGCTCTAACGATTTTCAAAAAAAAATTTGAAAAATCAAAAGTTTTTTGATTTATAAAAAGGCATTTAAATTTGTTGAAGACCAACTTATTTTTCAGGTAAAATTTTGAATCTTAAAATATTTTGTTTTTAAATTATTTTAACTCTATCAAATGTAACCCCCTCCCATCTTATCAGATCAAATCCTGTGCGTGAGCCCGAAAGAGCGCATTACTTTGACAAAACTTTTATTATATTACTATCTTTTATCCAAATTAATACATTTGGTACATATTTATGTATTTTTATAACTATAACTATTGTAAATACCAATTAATTTTCGATATGAGTTGTCCTAGGATGAGTTGTGTCTTGGGATGAATCACGCGTTTTTTTTTTGACAAATCGAATGGCATTTAAATCTTTGAAGACAAACTTATTTTAGGGGTATAATTCTAAATCTTATACAGTTGCTTTTTTAAACAGACTCTTTGCATACAGGAGCAAGTTCGTGCGACCCAGTCGTGCATTTTATTTGTTACTAACATTTGGCGCGATATTTCAAAATATTTTCCTGAAATCCCAAATTGTTTTGTGTGTTTTGTTTTTAAGAAATTACCATATATTTTATTTATCTTCAATTATTTTAATTTGTCTCTTAAATAGTTTAATTGTTTTGCCAATAGTTGCATTAAAATTTATAAAAAACATTGTTTTAATTTCTTTGTTAAAATAACTTTTATTTTGTTTTTTATTAGCCATTAAAATAAATAACATATTTATAGAGGAAAAAAGATTAATACATAACTAATGTCTTGTAATTGAATAGAAAGTTGAAATCAATAACGAAAAGTAATCATTATATTTCCCAACTCCGGGTAAAGCTTATGGAGTTCTACAAGAATGTGCAATGGGGCCTTTATTTTCTCTACTTCAAAAAATTCGCAGAAAAAATACTAGAACTGAAACAATTTCAAATTGCATACTTTTCAAAGTTCCTTAAAGTCGTTTTATTTTGGGTTAATACAAAAACAGGTACCATGTGCAACATTTTAAGGGCACAAATGTGAAGTTATTATTCTTCTTTTTTTTTGACAACCAATTAAATAACCAAACATTTCTTTTACCTCAAACTATTTTTGAATTTCAACACATAATTGTTTGTTTATAAAAAATTTGCACAATGTATACAAGAAGTATGTGATAAATTTATCCTGCATGAAACATTTATGTTCCACCTTTTTACACACGTGCATAATTATGTTACAAATGTCGACCATGTTTCATGACTCATGTTTCCCTTTTCCTCTTAAACTCGTACCCACTAAACTGTATTTCCATGCTCAAAGTTCCGAAAATTAAATGTAAACACACAGAATTTAGGGAAACCCCAAAAGCTAGCGACCCCAAAAACCACCCGAATCGGCCTTAACTTTAGATATGCTTAACTCACCGGATTCACACTGGATGGCTATACCTAAATTATACTCGTATACATATGCGATATGCTTGCCCACCTTTAATTCTAAATTATGAAATGTACGTATGTACGTATGTACGTATGTACGTTTACGTATTACGTTCATGTTTTTTTCTTTTTTTATTTTTGTGGTGTTGAGTGGTGTGGATGAGGTAGGAGGGGGGGAGTTAGACTTGATTTGGTGAAGCTGGGGAGACCTTTTTAAGCTTTTTACTTGAACAAAAAAAACACCTAATTCCCTGGCTGCATGAAATAGAGGCAGAAAAGAGATGTAAACGAGAAGAAGCAAGCTAACTATAAAAACCGCATGCCATTTGAAAATGCTGAAACATTTTGCACTGTGGCTTCGGTCATTTGGAAATCCTCTAAATAAATTGCAAGATTATATATTAAAATAAAATAAAATCGAAAGTTGTGTGTGCTCTTTTCTGAATGTTAAACCTGAAGCTGGAGGAACAGGAAATTACAGCTTTTTGTGTTGTAGAACTAGAATTAACCCCATGAGAGTAAGTATACCTTTTCACAACCTTATACAAAACGGTACCACGTATAGTATATAAACCAAACAAACACAACGGACATGGAGAAGGGAAGGAAAGGGAAGGGAAGGGGACACCCATAAAGGACGACCTGTGTGAATGTTACAAATAATATAGACTCGTATAGAGAAGACAAGACACCATATCAGGGAAAAGGAAGGTAAAAGAAGGATATAAATAATTGAAATTGTGTGCATGAGGTAGAGAAATCCTTCGAGACTAATTGCCTTGATGAGCTTCACTACAAACTATACATTGTAATGTAATGAAAGACGACCCGACCATATTGTTGAAGGACTCTTAAAAGGAACTAGCTATATACCAATTTTTGTTTCTTCTATTTTCTTTTATGGCTTAAAAAATGTCGTCTCATTCATGCCGATGACACAATCAGGAAATGATTCAACGTCAAAACAAAACAAAAGCAAGTTCAAAAAAAAAAAGAAAAAGAAAGAAAGAAAAGAAATAAAATAAATGCCATCCTTATAAAACACAGATAAGGATATAAATTATGATAAAATTTCTTCATTAAAGCAGGGAATCCTTCCTGCCATGTTGTTTGTTAAATTTTTGGTGGGGTGATTATAGTAGACCACGTTTCACTACAAACACACCTCTGCGCAGGTCCTGGAACATGGAACGTGGTCAATGAACGACATTTAATTCAATATGCCTTACGGAAGTGTTGTTGCTTTTGTTGTTTTTTCCTGGGAACGAACATCTGTTTTATAAAATTCCAATGACTGGAATATTGGAAATAAAAATAATACAAATCCTGTGTTCTTCCTGGAGGGGAAAAGCGCTACTACACGCGATTATACCGTTTGGCTTTGGAATTGAAAAATAAGATGCCTGGAAGATTTTTGGAAGGAACCCCTTCGAGTCTGCAAATATCGTAGATTTCCAAGAAGGATAGTTACAGTTAGAAGGATAGAGTGAACAAGTGTACAGGGGTTATGAAATGTTATAGCCTGGCAGGTTGATATATGGGGGAAGGAATGCCGCATCATTGAGGTATGGTGAAATGTATTGATTGATAGGATTTTTGAATGGATGGAGTAAGTTTGAATATTTTTGTTTTTTTTTGTTTGTTTTTCTGATGGATTACTTTTTTGGATTAAGGTAGGTAAGGACTTTATATCTTATATATAGAAAAAAGAAGATAGCCAAAAAAATTGGTTAAACTATGATCTTTTGGTTTCTTCGTCTTATTATTTTTGTGTGGGTATATGCAGATGTTTTTCTGAAATTCTTCAAAGGATTAGGATGGCGATTGAATTCTATAATTCATGGACTTTTTTTTTAAATTAATGAAGAGTGTTATTTGTTTACTGTTAAAGTAAAGATTTTACTTGTTTCTAAACGGAGATCAATTTTTGATTTAATTTGAAAAAATATAGGAATACTTTTTTATCAATATATTCTTTGAAGTAATCAGTACTTAAGTGAGATAGAACAAACATTGAAAATCCCGCTTTAAGGAATCAAAATGGGTTAAAGCTGAAGCTTTCATTAAAGTTAAAAAGTTTTACTCTTTCACACAAGATAATATTGAATCGGGACACTTGGGCGAATACGCACTTTTTTGTTTTTCTTTTAATAGAATTTTTGTCAGCCAATTTGATTTCATATTTTTGTTAATATTTAGGCATTGCAATGATTTAAAATTTGAGGAAGAATTTCAGTATTAAATATTTAAGTTATATCGCACTTGTAAATTTAATCAGCACTTTTTAACTTCCCATAAGAAGTTGTTATCAGTTAACTTCGATTTGTCGAACGAAAAATTTAGAAATTTTTTGGCGTTTCAAGATTTTAGAATATAAACCCATCATTTTTGGAAAGAGGTCTGTTAGTACTCAAACATAAGAATTTTGAAGATGCCTCTGCTTTTTGTTCTAAGTATACCAAAAACGCACAGAGATGTTAATTTCAAATGAAATTTGGTTTTGCTAATAATATCATCAAAACGTGTAGAAAGGATTTTCCAAAAGTTTGGTAGATGTTTTAAAATGAAATTATTTTACAGACATTAATATGATTTTATACACCATGAGCATGACAGATTTTTTGTAAATCTAAAAATTGAATATATGTCAGCTTAAATATTTGGACAACAACAACCCCATTCACGACATAAGTTAGCTGCAAAAAACCCAATTTCAAAAATGTTTAACGTCTCATAGGAACTTATTGTTATCAGTCTAATTTTTCGTATTGAACATTTTGACATTTCTCGATATTTCAAGGTCTCTAGATTCTCTGGAATCAAATGTTTTTAGAAAGATTTCTATGTGTGTGCGTGTGTACGTCAGCCATAATTCAAGAACGGGATTATAGACTTCAAAGAAATTAAATTAACGGTTTTCTTTTTAAATCAAAAGAACTGATCTACTTTTTGTCTTCTCGAAAAGTTTGCGAACAAAAGCCTAGTGGCTCACAACTTTCTTCTATTCATGGATAAGATTCAGCGATAAAGTAGTACCGTTGAAGTGATGATAAGTGCGTTGGACTGTCATGACAATCCCTGCCTATGCCACCTAAAATTTTTCACGGGTACTGCCTCTTGGAAAGAATTCACAGTACTGCTTCTTGCAAAGAATTTACAAATCTTTCAAAAGCAGTTCTTGTCATGAAAAGTGCTTTCTCAAAATAATTGTACATATGCTTCAAAAATAACGTTTTGGACATCTAATAAAATGTTTTTTGGCAAAAAATAAAAGCCTACAAAATATATAGTTGTAAAAGTTGGTAAATATTAATTTTTGACTTGAATATTTTAGCAACTATTAAAGTTAATGCCTTCAAATCAATTTGATCTTATAAGAAACATTGCTCAAAACTTGACACAATTCTTAAGAAAATCATTTTGTCAGTTTTTTTTATAAAAATTAAAATCTACGGAAAATACAACATAAAATTGGTAACAACTTATTTTCGACTCGAAATCTTCAGAAAATAAAAACATATGTCATTCAATACAAAATATTTTTGTTGCAAAAGCCTTCAAAAAATGCCACTAAAAATTAATAGAAATTGGGATTGAAACAAAATATCTGGTTAGCAAAAACAGATTTTGAAACCAAAATTATTTTATTATATACCAAATTATGTTGTTTACTTTAAGGTAATTTTTTTGAAAAATTTAATTGGAGTTGTCAATTATTTTATGAATTTTATAAAAAGCGGAAACTTACAAAAACAACCAAAAACTGAAAATTCACTCACTGTTGTGATGCATTTTCCATCAGATAATAAAGCAAACAAGGTTGAATTTTCTAAACAAACTTGTTTGAGCCTTCTTGATCTAAGCGAAAATGCTGACTTAGCTTTGGCTAACTTACAAGAATTAAATATTCGCCACAGTAATAAAACAACGATGGTGTTGAATTTTAAAAGCACACAAACTGCGAAAAAAAATTATTGATTCGGCGCCAAAATCAATGAACAATTATATATTTGTGTACAAAGAACAGTCATTATGTTAGCGTCAAAAAAGGAGATCACTTAATGAAATCAAAAGTAAACTCATGAAACTCAAGAAATGGTTGTGGGATGTTGGCGTGTCCACAGGACAACGGGTTAGGTGAAGTTTGGAAAACATTGCTGCCGGTCAGCCTCCCATAGAAAACTATCGAAATCAGTCAATTGTGCGGCGTTATCAAGAATTCCGCATTGAACATTAGGACGTACATATTTTTAACTTCCCATGGGAAGTTATTGTAATCGGTCCGATTTGTCGAATTGAAAATTTTGACACTTCTCGACGTTTCAAGGACCCTAGAATCGAAATAAAAAATTTTTAGAGAAATGTCTGTTCGTGCGTGCGTACGTACGTTCGTACATCCGTACGATCGGGAAGTTTTTTTCGTCGTCCATAGCTCAAGAACCAGTAGAGATATCGACTTCAAATAAATTTTGTTATACAGATAATAATGCAGAAACATGCAAAAAGGATTCTCAAGAAAATTGAGTGGGTGGATTTATTACCATAGCAATTTAAAAGAAAAGGTAAACATTTTGGTTAACCCAAAATAGCTCACGAACCAATAAAATTAGAGACTTGAATTAAATTTTAAATTACATATTTTCGTGCGATACCAAACAACATAGTATATTTTTGGAAAAAAAAAACAATTAACGGCTTTTTTAATAAATAAAAAAAAAATTAACAAAAATATTTGTCATCTCGAATATTTTACGAACAAAAAATGATTTTATCCCCAATTAATTTTGTGCAACGAAGAATTACGTTTTTGATATCTGGTAAAATTTTGAAATCGAATTAACAGTTTTTTTTATAAAAAATAAGAACATAAAAAAAACATTACTAAATGTTGGTAAAAAATGATTTTCGACTCAAATGTCGTGTCAAAAATTTGAGATTATGGCTTCAAACTTATTTTGTCTTATAAGAAATATTGTTTTTAACATGAGGTAAAATTTTTAGAAAAATCGAATTGACCGTTTTTTAACAAAAAATAAAAAAAATTTACTTTCGACTCAAATATCTTTTCAAAAATTAAAAATATTGGCTTCAAACTAATTTTATCTCACAGAAAATATTATTTTCGACATTCAGTTAATTTTTTAAAAAAATTCAACATTTCTTTTTTTTAATACAAAAAAATAAAATCTTCAAAAAATAGTACTCAAATTTGGTAAAAATTGATGTTCGGTTCTAGATATCTCGTGAACAATAGAAGATATTGACTTCAAATTAATTTCATTCATCCAATCTGTATTTGTTTATATAAGAAATAAAAACTTTTAAGAAATGCCACTAAATTTGGTGAAAATTGGTTTTCGACTAAAAATCTCGTTAACAAAAACAGATTTTGAAATCAAACTATTTAATTAAATGCAAAATATTTTTGGTAATTTTTAAATTTTTAAAAATAATTCAACTTACAACTTTTTTAACAAAACACAAAAACCTATAAACTTTTAATCAAGACAAATCGACAGACAGGATGCGAAATTATCAGTGTGGGTCACATCCCAGCCTCTTTTTCGTTAATATTTTGGTCTTCAAACATACAAGATCAAGTTAATTTAAGAATTAAAGCCCATGGACTATTTGAAACGACGTATATACGTTTTCCGATTCATCATTTTTGGGAAAACAATGAATATAAAAATGTGTCTATCGTTATTTAAAAATATCTTCAATAATCTTTGTTTGGTGAAAATGTATTTTCTTTGTTACAAAAATAAAAAATATAACCCGTCTCATGAATTTCACCGCATTTATTACAATTATAATAATCTTAGACGTTCCTCTATATATCTATTTAATTTTGTATACCTAGTTTAGTTCTTCTTCTAAGAAGAAGAAGAAAATCCGAGAGGCTATCAAAAGCTTTAATAGCACACAAAAACAAAACAAAACAAAATTCCTGCAACAACACCAACAAAAAAAAATGTAATCATTAAAACTTCCTCTATATACGCGTATATGTATGTGTATTCTATAGTAGTCCAATACCTGCAATATAATTAAATGAATCCTCAACTTCTACTCTGATCATATTGATTAAACCTCGACCAGACAACTTCAGCAACAGTAATATACACAAAACTTCACTCCATCATCAATAAAGAATCCATCCCCCTCAACAAGGAAAACAAGATACAAAAAAGTATCCTTTTATTTTTATTTACCAAAGTCTATCCTACTCATCATCGTGATGGATCAATATTATAAACAAGTAATAAACCTCCCACCTTGCACATAGATAGATATAGACTTTGTTAAGACTTCCCTACTTCCAGCAACAGCACCAGCACCATTTTCTATATTCCTTCGGACTTCGGACAGAACTTCAAAAACAAATTAATTTTAATATTTCTGGATGCATTATTTTTGTTTATTATTTTCATCATCTCATTGAAAAATAAAACAAAATACAAAAACAAACCAAAAAATGGAAAACAAAATTCCAAGAAAAAAGGAAGAGAAGGAAAAATCAAGGAATTTTCTTAATAAAACTCCTATCAATCCACTTCTATTAATACTGCGGTTTATTCATTCATCAACGGGATAAACTTCAAATTCATCTTTTGCCGCATGCCGCTGGGCTGATAGCAATGGCACAAGTTGCGCTTTGGTGAAGAGAATAATTTCCAACTCGTCCTTCGATGTTTTTGACGAAGGTAAATTAGTACATCCTTCATAGTTACCGTCCGTATCAGTGGTTTGCCCAAGGTGGTGGTCGACGACGACGGACATACATCGTCGTACCGGCTATCGGTCGTCACTCGTCGCTCGTTTCAACCCCCACAAAACGGAACAAACAGTCCAAATTAAAACAAAAAGCCGGATTAATTCCGTAGACCACAATGCCAATGCTATTTCTTTTCTGTGTGTACTTCCTTAGACAAACAAACAAAACTCTGCCTCCTCGAAGTCGAATTCGAAGTCCAACAACCAACAGGAACCAACACCAATTCTTCTACCATTCAAACCACCCACATGACCAGAAACCTTCCTCCATCCACTTCATCAGGACTTCGGAATCGTCCTCCTCACAATCATTCTTTTCATCTTCTTGTTTGGAAGTGGGATAACAGTTGTTGTTATTGGGTTGGGGTATGGTGGGCTTGACTTGAGGATACAAAATAAAGAAAAAAAAAAACTAAGGTATAAATCGACAGACAGATAAATAATCGAAAGTCAAGAACCGCACTTGACTTGATCTTCTATTAAATGAATTCAGTTCTTCAAATTAAATCCCATCAAAATATGGGACTGGGATGTATCTAGGGGGTGGGGAAATTCACTACAAAAGGAAAAATTCCAAAATTGACAACCGCAAGATAAGAATGCAAAATGAGAAGAAAAAAAATTATGAAAATAAACACACAAGTCGAAAAAGCTAAGAAGCAGAAGAAGAAAAAGAAAAACGTCCGAAAAACCCTCAGCAAAAGAATTATAAATTAGCTTAAAAGGTCATTTTTGAATTTTTCAAAATTAATTACGCGGAAAGACGGACACGACATGATGGACAGCCCATTTCACATAAGGCCATTTGATGTTTAAAGTTGGAAAAAAATTGGTATTGGTACTAGTTGAATTAAGTTGTTCGAGCAAAAAAAACCTATCTAGAAGTTCCTTAAATATTTAAGTCAGCTTTTTATCACAAAAGTCCTTTAGTTAGTCCGAGACAAATGCAAAAATAAGACAACTAAACAAACAACAGAGCACCAACAAAAAGTCGAACTTGATAAAATCCAGAAGGCTATGGCTGACCCTTTGAGCTTATAAGACATCGTAGAGCGGAACAAAAATAGAAATATTGGGAAAAAGGAGAAAAAACAAAAAAAGGGTGTTGTTTGAAATTAAATTGAAATTATTATTAGCCGTAGGGTTAACATCTTCTACCAAAGAATAACCCTTAAAAAACTACATATCTATATAAAAACCAAAAAGGATGTCATAAGAATTGTATTATGTTTTTTTGTTTTTGTTTTTTAATTCACGAATCTTCAACATCACTCTAAAAGTTTTAGGAAGTGTTCGAGCAGAGAATTTTAATGTACGATAGGGTCAATTTTCAATTAAATTCATGAAAGACTGATTGGTGGGTAGAAATTAGACGATAAAAGCAAGAAAAAAGAAAATATATACATATTTAATCTGATCAATATCACAATTCACTATGTCATTCTTTAAGATAAACTTTTGAAATACACCAAAAAATTAGTATAATCAACTCGTTTTTGAAGTTAGTAAAGAAAGTTTAGATCATTAATACAATAAAAGGGGATTTTTCTTTTCTTTCGATTATCAAATAATTAAAAAACATAACATAATTTATTTGACTGAAGAAAAGTTTTTCTTTATTTGCCAAAATTTAAGGTTAGATGTAAAGTTTTGTGTATTCTTTAGAATTTTTTAAGTTTTTTGACATTTTGAGGAAATGTCTGCTAACAGAAAATAAATAATTAAAGTGGTATTGTTTTAATACAGTGTGTCAAGTAAGAGCGTGGTCGATTTTACCGACAGTTAATGAAAGATTTCGCTCTAATTCCTTTGCGAGCCGATAGAGGGAAGCTTTTTCCTTAATGAATTGTCAACAAAAGTTCAGTTGTCGTTGATCTTTTGAAAGAGAATCACGTTAAACGAATGGCGCAACACAATGAAGAAGTCTCTGTTGACTGAAAAACATGTGAAAAAGCGACTCGCTTGGGCGCATGAGAATATTGATAGAGATTTTGGAAATGTCATTTTTAATGATGAATGTTCTATATGGGCACGTTCTGTCCTCACGCGAGCCTGGTCAACTTCCAACAATAGGCTTGTTCAGCAGACCGTAAAACATGAAATAAAGGTGAAACATGGAACTGCTTCTCAAAGCAGGGGTTCGGCACTTTGTACCTTTTTACTGACAACCTAAATGCCGAGAAAATGATAAAGATCTACAAAAAGGCTTTACTGCCATCTGCCAAACGATGGTTCATCACATCTGCAGGAGGACAACGATTCTAAACACCGCAGCAAGCTCTGTACTCAGTGATAGACTCAATCTGGCATCGTTACATTGGATTGGCCGTCGCAGTCGCCCGATGCAAACCCTATCGAAAATGTGTGGGCATATATTAAACAGAAGCTTCGTGGAAGACGCACATACACTTTGAAGCAGTTATCTTACGAAATTCGTCGGATCTGGCGATCCTTGCCACTAGAATACGCCGTCAAATTAGTAGAAAGCATGCATCGGGGATGCCAGGCAATTGTCGACGCCGCCGGCCGGTGGTGACTGGACACATTGACCAAATTGCATCATTGTTTGTAATGTGTTCAATGTATATATATGAATATGAAAGTTTCATAAAATAATTTGTTTTATAAATTAACACTACCACGCTCTTACTTGACAGACTGTAAATTGTGTTACTAATTATAGGAATTTTGTATTGATCTTATATGATTATAGATTTCATAAAGGTTTCTTGACACCTTAAGTTAAGTTTTGGTAAGGTTATGAAATGTATCAGAATTTTATCTAACTTATACATTTTTAAACAGAAAGAACTGTACTTGTTTGTGGGAATAAACAGCGTCATGAAAACATTGACTTAACAGAAATTAGAATTTAAAACCATAAATTAGAAGTTATTGGAATAGGTCAGATTTTGTCAAACGAAAATTATGATTTTTCAAGAAAATATTTTGAGATGCAATTGGGAGATAATTTGTTTGTGTTTTTGTAAGAATTCCCTTCAATTTAAAACTAATCGTATTGAGTTAATGGATATAACCCCCATTATATTTTGAATTATTTATTTTTTTATACGAAAACAAAATTTTTATTTTACTTCCTAAAACTTTGTTGCCAAAAGTACCACTTTTAACTGAGGACTGGACCAAGAAAATAATATGAATCAGAAATTCAGCTCTATTCCAAAAACTTGCAATATTTCATCATATTTTGACCAATGGACGATCCAAGTACAGTTAAGTTGTATAAGCAAAGATTTCATCTAAAGATTTGTTAGTAATTTCCATTCACCAAAAAGTGGTTAGCTGTCAAAAACAACTAACATTTTTTTAGTTTAAATTATTAGTTTTTTTTAGTTTAAATTATTTTCATAAAATTTGTTTCTAAGAAAAAGAGCCAATATTCAGGTTTTTAAGAAGAAGCCTGGAATAAAAGATCGTCAATTTTATATTAAGTTGCCTTTAAATTCCTGAAACTAGCCTTCAATTCCATCTAACTGTTTGTATGCATATAAATAGTGAACATTGAAGTGATTTTTATTTGCGACTTTCATAAACTATATAGCAAGTATTGCACTCGTAAAAAAATTCGAATCATACATGATATTACGATGGTAGAAAAGTCGAAAAAAGTGGGTCTGTCTGTCTTACCTGGCCCCTTCGGTCTAAACCATTGTGCCCATTGAAATTAAGGTTTTCAGCCGATTAGCTTAAGGTGTTTTTTTCATTTTTTTCAATATGAAAAATAACAGCAGTACCCATAAAAATTTTTTTTTTAGGATTTTTAATTCTATTTATTCAAAAATGAACCGATAGATTTTTTCAAAACTTTGCCTAATTTTTTTTCTTAATTCTGCTTCTTTTTACAAGAAAAACATATTTTGGTATTGCTCCAAAAGGGTACCACTCATAAAACCGTTATTTTGTTTTTAAGTTTTCTCAAGAACTAATCGACCGATTTCAGTAATCTTCTCTTTCAGTGCAAGCTCTTGTCGATGATCAAATTTTCAAATTTATGATGATTTTTGATGATCAAAAATGTCATTATTTTTTTTTTTTTTTTGATTTATGAAAAAGTAATAGTTTTTACAAAACTTGATATCTCAGAAAGGGGTGTACATTTTTTAACGAAATTTAAATGCAAAATGTTCTAGAACTGAGATTTAAACACGAATTTCAAGAACATAAATGTCCCAAAAACAGAAAAATTGACATTGTGTTAAACTAACTATCTAACATTTTTCTCTCCACAATTTTTAAATTTTGTTAAAATATTTTCTAGCACGAGCTAGATTGGAATCTACGAGTAAGCAGACTGATATTGATAGTAATAATAGACTCCCGAAAAATGAGTCCGAAAAAAATACGTCAAAAAAAGCCAGAAAATTCTTGATATCATATTCTTTCTCATTTTCTGGGTTTTTTGGCAACAAAAAAGAATATATTCGCTAAGTTTCAAAATAATTTCTTACATTTCTGCGTGAAAGCAACAAAAACCCTCTAAACTATTGTGTTTGGCTATTAAATATGGCATATTTCGAAAACTGTTGGAATCTTGGAATGCTTTCATGTGTAGAAAGTCGACCAAATTAAAAAGTTACACTATATGTACCTTGCTGAACAACAGCGTTCTTAAATAATTTAAAAACTAAAATTGTCACTTTAGCCCTTGAAATGTGAACATTTAAGGTTAAGATACACATTAGGTTATTTAAATTTTGTCAGCCTCCTTTACAGAACATTTAAGAACATTTTTAAGCGGTGAGTAAAAACTCGTTTATATCTTAAGCGTGTTAACCCCCCCCCCCCCCCCTGATTAAAAGTCTGGACCCGCCCTTGAATATGACCGCCACGTGCTGTCAAAATTATTGGAAAACTCTATATATTTACACTTTCTCACTTAATTCTTCCAATTTAATTAGCAAAATTTTTGACTGTTGGAAAGTCTCTCCATTCTCAACAGTTCATTTTTTTCTAGCGGCTTTTGGGAGTAGTAGTGTTGTTGGACCTTACTTATTCAAAAATGAGGCTGCTGAAATGTTATAATTAGTGGAATGTGGTACCTCGCTATGAATATTATGGCCAAAATTGGAAAATATTGCCATGAAGCTAGGTTACACAAAAGCAACAAAACGATTTTAATTTTGTTTGTACAGTTTCCTGACCATGGTGACAAATGTATTGGCCACCGATATCTTGTGATTTAACACATTCAAACTTTTTTCTTGTCGATCTTGTAAAATCTATATACTAATATTATAAGTGGGAATGTTTTTTTGTTTGTCTGTTTGTTTGTTCCTAGAAGCGCGAGTGTGACGGTTGAACTGTTTAAGGGGAGGAATGCAGCTGGGTTTTTCTCTAAAGCATTAACCGTTAAAATAACGGTAAAAAAGGGCTAGACAAGAAACCTTACGGCGATGTTTAAGCGAAGTAAATGAATTTATGATGATATTATCACCAATATATTGAAAAGCTCTACGTTCAATACTATCCAAGAGGCTTAAGTAAGTTGCAAGAGCACCAGCTCAGAGTCTTGTAGATAACAGCCAGATCAGAAGGGGTGAAACATTTCTTGCATAGCCTAAGGAAACTCAAACACCTTACGGCATTTTTGGTTGGTGACACACATACCGAGAATATCGAGATGTTCAGTCTGATTGATGCAAGTGCCATCCATGGATAATAGCAAGGGAGTTACATCTCGCTTTAACGATACAATACAGCATTCAGTTTTCGAAGCATTGAATTCCACGTGTTTTTTTATTCCCCATTGTACAGTGCGGTACAATGAGCAGTTTATATTTTGTCCTTGTAGTTCCACATCCGAAGAGGAGGGATGTGATTTTGAAAACGAATATGAAAAGCTTAGAGTACTATCGTCAGCGAAACAATGCATTGGATTAGAAGTTGCAGACACAAGATCATTAATACAAATGAAAAAGAGTGTTGGGGATAGAACAGACCCCTAGGGCATACCAGCATTTATTAGTTTTCAGACTTGAACCCATCCAATACTACTTGTATTGAACGATCCGAAAGGTAATTACTAATCCAATGAAGTATTAATTCATGAAAATTGAAAGCACACATTTTCGATAAGAGAGCCTGAAAATCCTATCAAATGCTTTTGAAATATCAAGTGCAATAATCTAACTTTCTCCAAAACGATGTAAAGATGCTCTCCACTGTTTGGTGAGATGAACCATAAGATCACCAGTGGACCTATTGCTGTGAAATCCATCCTGTCGGTCAATAAGAAGTTTTCGATATTCGACATTATTTCTTGAGTTGATAATTAATCAGCGTTTCCATGACCTTGGAAAGAAGGGCAAGTGTAATCGGTCGGTAATCAAAGGATGAGGACGATTCGCTGGACAAATGCTGTTTCTCATCCGCTTGGAACGTGACCTGAGGAGTAGGACAGTTGAAAAAGCTTGCGCAGTGGTTTTGCCAGCGTTGAAGAACACCTCTTCAGAACAATAGCGGGGATACCATCCGGAACATAGGATTTATGTGTATTAAGATCTCTAAGGACTCTTGCCAAAGTACGAGTGCGAAAAAAAGATTAGTCCCATAGCATCACTAACTCGCTCAAGTACAGGCGAAGTCATAAAACTCACTAGCAGAGTTGAATTGGCCGCGAACTTCCTAGCAAAGAGATTAGCTTTCTCAAGAGAGCTAAGAAATGGGGTATTATTGACAACGAGCGTGTAGACCGAGGAAGAGGAAGAATTCCTCATGTTTTTTACGAATAACCAAAAAATTTTAATGCCTTCGGAACATTGCAGCATTTTTGCCGTAATTTTTGGTCATGTAAAAATTTGGTCCGCCGAATATGGGCGTTGCAGGCCTTCCTGGCTCGCTTGAACTTATTCCGATTTTCTTCAGTTGGATTGGTTTTAAAACAACTGAAACTTACCCCATCGACCCTAATAATATCTTTAAAGCTCAAATGAAACCATGAGTTTTCCTAAGGTGTAATGAAGAAACAAGTCAAGAGTGTTTTCTGCTCGACCTACCACCATATTCGAGTGGGCTCATTGACCAGTTGAGTTAGGTTGTTCAACTAAGCAAAGATCTCATGATTGATTTTCGACTCGAATACTGGGCGAATTGTATTAATTTCCCACAAAAGTCATAGTAATCGGTACGATTTCTCGAATGGAAAATGTTGACATTTCTTGATGTTCCAAGGTCCCTAGAATCTAAATCAAAGGTTTTTAAGAGATGTCTGTATGTACGCACGTTCGGGATACCTATTTCCGTAAAAATATCACGAACGGATTTATTGAATTTAAAATTGTTTATCTCACAAAAAAATGTTGCTATTAATATTTTGTAAGACTTTAAGAAATACCGACAGACGAACGGACGCAAATGGGCAGTTACAGTGTCTGTCGCATCTCAGCCTTTCTTTAAAATATTATATCAGCTGCAAGTTTTGTAAAGGTTCTAATGGGAAGTTATCAGTGTGGATTGCAGCCTTTTAGTTTTAACTTGGGAACTTCTACCAATATCCATTTATAAAAACATTTAAACAAATTATATGAGCTTTCAGAAATTGCTACCTTGAACTCTATTTTGTTTGTAGTATTTTTTTAATAACATTAATTCACTTTAATGCGCAATTACTTTATACTGAAACTATATTAATTGCAGCACATATATATAAAGTCTTGAAATAAAAATTAAAAAACAAAAAGGAATTAAAAAATAAAAATAACATGCATTTAATTCAAATGCATAGTGCAAAGTAAATGAAGCTCGCAATTGCTACGCAAATCTGGTTAAACGTTTTCAACTTCGTCATCATCATATGGTGAGTTCGTGTGTACTGTCTGTGTTATGTGTTCTGTGTCCGCATCCATAAATGCCAAAGTCCTTTTGAGTATAGGGCCACTCTGTCTGACGGTGGACAGGTTGTGCTCCACATGATGGCGATGTCGACTATGATGACGATGATGATGATGACGATGAAGCCAAAGTCTGTTGCTTACTTGAAAATTGATTTCAATGGCACAACATGGAAGAGATTTTATTAAAATGCGTTACACATCAAGAGTGTTGGCTGAATGAAAAAAAAATGAAATATAAAATTTACCTATGTATGTAAAAATTTTATAAAATATATTTTCCACCGTTAATAAATCAATTAGTTTAATTGAATTGCTTCACTTGGACCCGTTGAAACTTTTTTTTTTTTTTTTTGAAGTTTCAAATAAAATGGGCCCTATTTCGGACCCATTCCATCACCTTTACCCATCAGGTATACACGGCTGGTCGATCGGGCTGGCGGGCAGTGCGATGGTGACGTAAATTAAATTTTATTCGAAAATGGTGCAAACGATTTCTGGCACAAAAGTGCTTTTCATTCTTGGATAATGTTTCCATGCAACGGTCAATTTATTCGCTGACCTCCATCACCCCCATTCACCACTTCTCAACGACCGCCACGCCATGCCACTGCCTCAAGCACCCTCTCGCTCCTTTGAATTTGACTAATTTCGCTGCTGCTGAATTGAGTTCATTCATATAATAAAAATGTTAAGCGTCAGACCATCAGAGACCAAACGGACGCATGGTATTTTATAAATGGTAACACAGATGCAATGGCTTGCCGAGCCGGCCACCTGGCAAAGCTTAAATCTACGTAGGCAGGTTGTAGTGCTGGTTCGTTCTGGACAGGTTAATGTGCCCATAGAATTCTATAAATTGGCCTCAATTTTAGTAATGGAAATCCATTATATTGATTTGAGTAAATATTTTGAACATTTTCAATTTGGATTTATTTTATTTTTTTTTTAACTGCAAATAAATATTTATATTTTTCGTTTATGTGAAAATGAAAAGGCAATGCAGTCTCAATGGTTAATAGTTTTAATTAAAATATTTATACTTCTGGGAATTCTGAAGTAGTAATAGCATTTTTTTTATTGAAAAATGCAGTGGACTTGAAAGTGTATATATGTAAATTAAATACAGAGACGTTTCAACTTGAAGTTTATTTTTTTGCTTTGTAAAGTAACAAGTTTTATTTGCTCGTTCTATGTTTTCTATGTTTTTTTTTTTACTTTTGTTAAGTTTATATCAATTTAGAAAGTAATAACAACTGGAGAAATTCACTCTTTTTTACAATCTACTGTTAATTAGAACTAGTGTCAATTGTTTTCAATTTAAAATTATTAATGCTAAGTTTTCTATGTTTTTTAAGTCTTTTTAAAACATTGATTTCAGTAAGGCAAATAATAATAATTATTTCACTGGCTTAAAATGTGTTTTCAGTTCGTTTTAAATGTATCGCGCAATGTTTTTTATGTTTTGTCTCGTTCTATGTTTTCTATGTTTTTTTTACTTTTTTTAAGTTCATATCAATTTTGAAATCTATTAATTTCTTGAGAAATTCAATCTTTCTTATAATCTGCTGTTAAATAGTATTAGTATCAATTGTTTTCAATTTAAAATTATTAATGCTATGTTTTCTATGTTTTTTAAGTCTTTTTAAAACATTGATTTCAGCAAAGCAAATAATAATAATTATTTCACTGGCTTAACATTTTTCTTCAGTTTGTTTCAAATGTATCGCGCAATGTTTTCTATGTTTTGTCTTTAATGATTATCTTGAGAACTTCAGTCCCTTATAATCTGCTGTCAATTAGTCATACATTAGTTGTTTTAATTTGAAGTCGCTAATGCTACATTTTCTATGTTTTTTTTGGTATTTTCACAACATTGATGTCACCAAAGTCAAGTATTTAATTATTTTACTGGCATAAAATTTGTTTTAGTCAGTCGTAAATTAGTTGTTATAATTTTAAATGTATTGTGCAATGTTTTCTATGTTTTTTTGTATTACTTTTTAACTTGAAAATTTCGCTCTTTTTATGATCTTTAAAATCTGATGTTAATGAGTGGTGAATCAGTTGTTTAAAAGTTCAAATGAATGCTATGTTTTTTGTTTTTTTTTTTGTTTAGTCTTTTTACAACATTGATGTCGTCAACAATGTAGAGAGTAAAAATGCTTCCGACTAAAAATATTTGTATAGTTAGTCACAAATTAGTTGTGATAATTTGAACTGCGTCGTGCAATGTTTTCTATGTTTTTTTTTATTGATTATCTTGAGAAATTCACTTTCTCTTATAATCTGCTGTTAGTTAGTTTTGAATTAATTGTTTAAAATGTCGAGTTGTTAATGCTATGTTTTCTATGTTTTTTTTTTGTTTAACTACTATTATCCGAACAAAGCGATGAGCTCCCCCAACAAACTGATTTAAATTTTTTTCCTGGAATACTTTTTTTCGTTTATTAAAATGAAATGCTATTTTCAACTCTATCATGCTATGTTTTCCATGTTTATGAAAAACTTTTGTTAAATTGATACAAATCGTCCTGGAAATTTTTAATACCTTTTATATTGAATCAGTTAGGGTTTGTTAACTTGTCGTAAATTAAGCGGCTATAAGTAATAACACAATACATTTTGAGGTTTCGTGCTTTCTATGTTTTTGTTGGTTGTGTGGCCTCTTTCAAAAATAAGTAAAAACTCTTTGCATTGCCAAGTATTTTTGCTAAATTTGTCACAACTCATAACATGTTTATTAAAGAAAATGTCTTAAACATAACTTTCAATATACAAATTTGGAAAAAGCCATTTGGAAAATCTACACTTTTATACGTAGCAAATAGACTAAAAAACATAGAAAACATTAGAAGACAAAATTCAAATAGTCACAACGAATAAACATACAATTATAAAATAAGATAAGACCCTTAATTCCTTTTTACAAAGGGTACTTTGCGAAGAAAAAGACCACAAGAAACATAGAAAACTGTGCACGAAAAAGTTGAAATCATCAAATTTAGTTCACGACTAACTAACATCAAATTATTAACCATTTCATTTCCTAGGTTTTTATGTTAACCTATGTATATATTAACTAAAAACTTATTTATCTTTGAAAAGCCATAGTTTTCCTTCAAAACATTCATAATCAATAACGTCTTCACACCAAACTTGTCTAGGTTCGCTTAGGACTTGTGCTTTGTGGTCAAAGACTTTTTGGTTATATTTAAAGCTTATGGTTAAGGCGTTGAGGACTATTATAAAGTTACTATACGACTATACCAACCAAGATTTTCTCCTAAAATTAACCAATTATAAGAAACCTCTCATAGTTTAGTCCCCATTTATAAACATCTTCTCAACACTTAATCAACATTTAACTATACCATCTTTCTATAAAATGAAAGGATCTTGGTTCGAGGTTACAAAATTTGTGTGTACCAAAGTTGAGTAAATAATTTATTTCGGCCTCTTCTGTTGATTGCCTTTTGGGATTCGTATACATGTATATATAGCGCTATACAGAATTGGTTTATGTGGCAACCACAAAAACACTTTCATCCTCACCAGAACCCGTCACCCACTTCTCATCATCAAAATAAATGCAATCCTTGCTTTTGGTTTATGTGTCTTTGATGGTTTTTGAAAACAGAAGTGTAAATGAAAATGTTTTACATTTCAATTTCTGAGTATTAAGATCCTCCATTTTGTTAAGTGAAATATGAAAGTAAGTGTTGATATATACATATGTAGATTTACATCCACTACGAATCGGCGACGACACATGGTGCACCATTTGTGTAGTCTAAATCAAAGGCGAATTACCCTCTCAAGTCTCAATAAAGTGTTGATTAATTTCGCGAATTGAAGCTTTTAGTGCATATTTCCATATGGTTCTTTCATTACAAGGAAGGCTTAACATATAGGGTACAACCACAGCAGAAAATTATGGGATCTAGAGGCAGTTTTAAGGAAAAAGAAAATTCATGAAATCTTTAATATTGAACAAGAACTTCGAAAAAAGTTTAACAAAGAAATTTAAAAGCAGAAAATTAATACATTTTTTATTCTAAATGGTTCTATTTTTAGTAATGACATAATTAAATAGCATTTCAGACGTCAGAAGATGACAGTTTGAAAAGTGACAGTTGATCCAAGAGCAGGCTCTGATCAAAATGAAACCTCTTATTGGAAATCACTAAATTTGTTTAACTTTTAGAAAATGTTCCTGTTTCAATTGTTCTTATTTTGTATAATTTCAGATAATTAAATAAAAATTGCTGAAATTATTTTGCTATGCAATGCAATAATCTTAAAATATTCCTTAAGACCTATTCAATTGCCTGTGATGGCATCAAAAGCGAATACAATAAGTTCAGCTGTCTCAGAATCCTTCTGTATAATAATTAAATAAATTTCCTCTTCATTGAAGCAATAAGCTCCTGCCAGCTTGGCCTCGGCCTCAGCATCGGCCTGCCACAGCCACTTTTCCTCACCAACGCAGAAACTTAACTCCTAAGTCCAAAGTGGAACCATCATAATCACGATAATGCATTTGAAATTCAATTCAAAACTTATTCCCTTCGACCACAACCGAAGCGAACCAAACTAAACCGACCAAAGAGAGATGGCGGCGGCGGCTGACATCGACAACAATGATAACATTGCAGCAGCAGAAGCAGCATTCACCGCTCCATATCGCCATCGCCATAGCCATCGCCATCGTCATGCCATCGAGTGGCAGCGCGCGGTTTAACATTTCCAGCAGCTTAAGCTTAAGGACTTCCTTGCCCATCACTAAGCCAACCTCTTATACTCGTATATACCTAGATAGATACTACTCGTATTTAAGCAGCATCCAAGGGCATCGCTTCATTGGGTTGTTTGCAACCGCAAACAATTATCATCCCTGGCTTGGCTTTGGCTTCCATGATTAAAGTTTTTTCTTTTATAATGCACGCGCGCGTATTATTTGGCTTCCGCTATCTTTTTGTCTTATACGCTGGAAAACTTCTTTAATTAAACTTATTCTTTGGCCAAAAGAAATGGAAAATTCAGTTCGTTTTCTTGATGTTTTTTCTCTTTATTTGTTTTTCTTCTTTTTTTTTTTAAGTTAGTTTTCATTCAAAGAAAAGAGTTTTCGCATTCAACGTAAGTTTTGTGTTGTTGCATTCATTCTTCCCTCAGATTGCCCTGGACATTGTAATTTCACTTCTTTATCGGGCAAGGATTGTGTAGCACTTTGGTATATTGCGAGAAGCGCGTTCCATGAAAGTTGTTTGAATTACTGTTTTTGTTCTGTTTCATATTATGCACTTTTTTTGTATTTTAAGTGAGATTAAATTTGATGGATGAGAATTTTATTTTATAGCCTAAAAGCATCTTTTAAGGGGGCAAAACATTCAAAAGTATTTTTTAAAAGGTTGTTTATATTAATGTATGTAGGTACTTTTTGTTGAATGATTTCAGAAATTTTAAGGAACCTGTAGCGTTGGCGTTACCTTTTTTTTTAACCTTTTTGAATTAAGTTTATTTTCTTTTTGAGTTCCGAATGCACTAAAACTTAACTCTCAGTTTTTGCATACCTTCAACGCAGAGGTCAACATTTCATCTCAAATTCTGACGATGACCTTTTTTTTAGATGACTGCCTATAATATATTTAAAGTGCCGTGCGTCGTGAGTCGTTAGAAAAAAATGTAAAGATTTGAGAAAGAATACCGTTGAATAGTGGCTCTAAGGAAGTGTATATTCCAATCTGAGGACTAAATAGATCTAGATAATTAATTTCAACATTCTTGATGTGCGGTTGGAAGAAATTCTCTATACTTGAAAGTGTGTCCGAAATTCACCTCAACCATAAACTGATGGGAATTTAGAGGAATTTTGGAAAACAGTTGTTGAAAACAGTGTTTTTAACAGATTACTGTTTCGGCAGCTGTTACGTTTGAAGTTTGCAACATTTGACATTTAAGAAGTAAGAACTAAGTCATTACTCAAAATGAATTGATAAAAGCTTTTACACGGCATTGATATTGTTAAAATTCAGTACCTACAAACATGGAGACAATTTTTAAATAAAAATTCGTAAAACCAAAGCACTTCATCACTGGACATACTATCATTCTAGACAATTTCAGATCTATCCCAGATCGCTTAGACTATACCACCCCTAAAATGGTATTCGGTAAAAACTTCCATGTGTCCATCCCTTCAAGATCCTCCTGGGAAGAAGAGAGACCCCTGGAAGACAATGCGATACACTTCTATACAGACGGTTCAAAGACCGATTACGGAGTTGGAAGTGGTATCTATTCGGAACAACTGAATCTAAGTCTATCATATAGACTTCCCAATCAATGTAGTGTATTCCAGGCAGAAGTAATGGTCATTAAAGAGGCACTATCCTGGCTCAGAGAAAACGTTATATCTTGCAAGGATATACGAATCTTCTCGGACAGCCAGGCCGCTCTTAAATCTCTCGAGTCTGTCTCCACAAACTCACAAGTAGTCCACGATTGTCGATCATCTCTGAATGAGATGACAGAACAGTTTAATATTCACCTCATTTGGGTGCCGGGCCACAGAGACATTCCGGGAAAGTGTAAAGCCGATGAGCTCGCCAAAAACGGAACACTTCTGCCTAATGTTAGACAAAAACATAACATAGGAACACCACTTACTACATGCAAATATCTTCTCAAACAATATGCTCTAGAAGCAACAAATGCTAGATGGTCACAGAGTACCCCTGCCTAGCAACCAAGCAAATATGGCCAAGCATAGATTTAAATCGGTCAAAAGGCTTGATATCCTTGAGCAGACAAAATATAAGCTCTACAATTGGAGTAATAACAGGACACTGCCTCATAGGAAGACATGCTCTGAGGCTAGGGGTCTACACAAATGACTTCTGTAGAAGCTGCATGGACGAGGAGGAAGAGGAAACAGTCCAACACCTTCTATGTACATGTCCAGCACTCTCCATTAGAAGGAATAACTTTCTTGGCAATCCCTTCTTCGACAATACCAGTGAATTGGCAACGATTGACACAGTGTCTCTCTAACTTTATTAAAAGCACAAAATGGTTTGTTTAATTTTCATTACTCCCCCATGAGTAACCTCATTAGTGGTATCAGAATGGACCCTTGCGGTCTAAGTGAGTCGATGACATCTGGACAGCCACTCCAACCTAACCTCACCTAAAGCACTTCATCACCAGCAATGCCGTATTTTCATTCTTCGCTGATTGGATTCTTGAAATGTATCACAATTATTTAAATGCAGAGACACAGTACGAACATTAGGAAAGGAAAAAAGGGTTTAAAAGGAAGTGTTGGTGCAAATTGGTTTTGGATTCGAGAATATTGCAACGGCTAGCAGAGACAGAGTGTGGTAAGGCATTCAAAATACGCGTAGTACGGCTAAAGAACGAATCTCTGTTTCTTGACATTACGACTGAAGTTGGGCTCGAGGGTATACTGATGATGATGAGCATTCCTGGAAGCACGAGTAATACTGTTCAATTACTTGATGCAAGGAATGCAACTAGGTATGGGTATGGGTAGAACATAAACTGTTAAATTGGTGGAAACAAATTGGGAGACAAGAAACTTTACGACGACGGTGTTCAAGCGACGTGAATGATGCAACGATGATATCATCACCAATCAATTGAATGCTCTGCGTTCAATACTGTCCAAGAGACTTAAATAAGGTGCACCAGCCCTGAGATTGTAATTATACTTAAGCCTTGCACGTATAAGTCTGATAGATAGTAGAAAGATAAAAGGGGGAAAAAACTGCCTGTATCGCCTTAAGAAACCCGAAACAACTGGCGGCATTTTTGGCGACATCGCGTATGTGATCCTTCAACGATGGTTGATTTGAAATACACATACCTAGAATTTCAAGATTTTAAGTCTTTCAGTTTTATTTAAGCCCGTCTTGTCTTCGCTTAAAGAAAACGTGATATCAACAATTGACTGGCCGCTATCAAATCTCTGGACTCTGTCTCTACAAACTCTATAACAGTCCATAACTGTCGATCATCTCTAATGGAGATGGCACAACAGTTGAATATTTACTTTTGCTGGGTGCTGGGCTATAGAGACATTCGAGGAAGCTGTAAGGCAGATCAACTCGCCAGGAATAGTACAATATAACCCATTCTACCACGTTTGGGAAATGCTGGCATACCAATCGCTCCATGTAAACTATTGCAAATGCAGGACGCTATGGAGAAGACAAACACCAGGTGGAATAACATCCCCACGTGTCAGGTCACAATAAACACTAGATTTAAAACGCTTAAGGCGCTTGCTATCTCTTGGCAGATCGCATATAAGCTCAATGATCAGTGTCATAACCGGGCACTGTCTAATAGTAGAGCACGCCACGTGGCTAGGCATATTCTCGAATGACTTTTGCAGAAGCTGTATGGATGAGGAAGAGGAGGAAACAGTTCTTCACTGCCTCTGTACATGCCTGCTCTAGCTCAAAAACGCAAGAATTACCTAGGAGAATTTTTCTATAACAATGTAAACGATCTCAATCATATTAACATAATCAGTCTCTCAAGTTTCGTAAGGGACTCAAGCTGGTTTCATTGAGCTTAGAAGAAAACCTCAAGATTCATGTGGTTTCAAAATGGGCCATTTAACTGGCCTGAGTGTGTCCTACTTCATCACTGAGTAGTAGCCTAATCTAAGTCTTCTTGAAATAAGTGACACACAGTGATAGTGGTAAAGGTTGTAGGCTATGTTTTAACGACAATAAGCAGCATTGAGTTTTCGACTCATTAAATTTTACTCGATTTTTGATGCCCTATTTAATTTATTATACGTTGCCATGGAAGATCATCCATCCATCCATGGAGGGTTGTGAATTTAAAAACAAATATGAAAAGCAGAGGTTGCTATAGTCAGAGAAATAGGTAAGTGGATTAGAACAGGATACCATAAAAAAAATGAGAAAGAGTGTAGGAGACAAAACAGAGCCCTGGGGCACACCAGCATTAAGTTAGTGCTTCTAAAACTTGAATTCATCCAATACTACTTTTACCGAACGGTTCAAAAGGAGATTTCTAATCCAACGAAGGAAGGATTGGTCGTTTTTGCCAGTATCTTTTTTAAAAGAGGTCAAACCATTCAACAAGCCCATAAAGCACATCAAACAGTCAGTTTTTGTGGACGAATCGGTGTTAACATAAGCTTGAGGATTATTATCACTCAAAATAGGGCAGTTTTGTAAATGTATGTTTTGTTCAAAAAATTAGCTTCATCTAAACAAAATTCATTTATGAAAATTGGGGTCAACGGAAATTTTCTTTTAGGCCCATTCACCGAATCTACCCCTTGCTAGGTGGTCCCGTGCATTTAATTCTTAAAATTCGAAACGAAATTAAAGAATACACCGAACGTGCCCATTTAGACTGCAAGCTGTCTTTTAACATTCTCTTGAACGGTAAATAGTTTTTGAGGATGTCAAAAATTACGTGGTTACTTTCTCAATGTCAATACCTGACAGCTAAGATTGATGGTGGATAGGAAACTTTAATAATACAATAAGTTTTCAAAATTGAACAAAAGTCTAAAGCTTGAATTATTTTGTGTTCAAGACTGGAAGTATTTAAATATATTGATGACTTTGAACTTTTTAACCTTTCATTCTTCTTCAATACTCATAATTTTTGTGTTTATTCTTTATTCATTTCTGAGACGTTTTCTTCTTTAATCACAGTTTTTGAAATTACACGCTAAACTATGCCCTCAAATAATTACAATCGAAATATGCTAGCCAACTCTATATCGTAGTGTTTTCATATTTAACATGTTAAGAAGACCAAGAACACAAGAACGAAAAAAATAAGGGCTAAGAGTTAAATTATGAAAAACGAAGACAAAGCTTATATATTTATATACCTACCTACCTCTATACAGCTTAATTAATGAAAACACCTCAAGGACTTTGTGATAGAGTTTTGTGCTAAAATTAAATTGCCTTGAATTCATCTTTATCTCATTATATCCTGGATGCGAACAAAAGTTAATCTAGGTAATTTTGTTTGGGAACGCGCCGCCACTGCCGCTCTTCTCCGCACAAAGGCGAACTTCTTCGTCTTTTTCTTGTTTCGCATGGCATATTGCTCAATCTTCTATTACTGAGTTGCGTTGCGTCTTCGTCTTCGTCTTTGTCCTTTTTTTTCCTGCTTAAAAGCTATCAAGAGATTTTGTGCGTTTACTTTTGTTTTTTTTTATTTTTGCTTCATCTTGTTCTTATTTTAACAACCCTAAGGCTCGCAATACTTAAACTATTTTCCTTTTCGATTAAAATTACTTTTTAACACTGAAGCTTTTACTTGTTGTTTATGGATAGGAGCAGGAGGTACATAAGTCCTTAGGTATGGAGTAGAGGTTAGGTAAAAGTAGGTAAGAAGTGGAGGTTTTCTTGATGTTGAGTAAATTTTTAGTAAGAGTTTCTGAGTATATCTAATTACACACCAAGTTACTCGTAGTTTGTGCGTTCATTGGAGTTAACAGAATTACTTTGAGTGATGGATGGATACTGTAAGACTTTGGAGTTTAAAAAAACTTTAGTTAATGAAAATCATAAACACAGTGTGGGTGGGAAGAAGTTGTTTTTCCCATTTTTGAATCATGAATATAGAAATAAAGTTGGAAAAGGAGGGACCTATAACGGAACAGCCGAAGGGGATTATATGAAATATCCGGTCTTCTAGATACACTATAAACCTGTTTTTCTTAAAGGTTGTACCCTAATATATATCCCATAATTTTTTCCAACGTATATCGACATAAATAAATAAATAAAATAAATTGGGTGGCGGAACAGTCCGTTGAGAACTAGGGCCTAGTTACTTAAAACTCTCAACCATTCCTGTGTGTGAGTACAGGCATGGTCCCTAAGCTGAACCCGAACGGCTAATTTGAGAAAGCACTTTTCATGACAAGAATTACTCTTGGAGAATTTGGCAAGAGGCAGTGCCTGTGAAGAAAACTTTAGATGGCATAGGCAGGCATCGAACCCAAGACCTCTGGCATGACACACCAACGCACTTTTTGCTTTTTTTAAATTCATTTTTATTACTTCAATCTTAAACCTATCTTAAAGCTAGACAAAAATTAATAAAACTAGCCTAATTAACCATAACTTACAACTAACTTACTGGTCCCATACGGACACTTTAAGTTCAACTATAACATTTAATACTTATGCCTTTCGGCCCTAAGATCTATTTTACTTCAATTAAATTGTATTTATTTTTGTATTTATTAGAAAATTAAAAAAAAAACTAATATCAATATCTTTTTTTATTTTTACTTAAAAACTACTTAAATTAAATTGTTGGTCGAAGACATAGCTCTTGCAATGTGATCTTGAACGAGTTTTATCACGAAATTGTCAATTCTGTTGGTTCAAGCCCCGATCTATAGGACCTCGTTGGAATAGTAGTGCACGTAAGAAGATTCGCTGTTCAATTTAAGCCGGTACAGCGTCGTAAACACTGCCGCTCGAACACCCGAAACTTCTTCATTTGGGAAGGGGCAACGTTGAACCACACAGGACAACCATAAACGATCATCGGCAAATAACCTTCACTCTGGGGTCAAGCCGACTGCTAAAAAACAGCCGTTTCGTCAGAGCGAAGGCTCCTCTGGCCCTGGTCTGTCGAAATATAAATACTGATCTAACCAGATACCGAGGTAAATCACTACACTTTTGCTCGTTAATCGCTGCCCGTGAAAATCAAAGATGTCCGTCTTGCGCCAGTTGTTGCACGTATCCCTTGTGGCCCTAGCCAATGGAGTCCGGAACAAAATTTTCTCCGACTTCTGGACATTTATTTTCTGTTTCCAGTCGTCACAATATCGCTGAATCTTGTCGAACTCACGCTGCAAGAGAATTCTAATAACATCTACCTTTCGGGCCGTTCTGTACGCAATTAGATCGTCAGCGTAAAGCAATTGCCTTTGTAAGACTATACCCATCAGATCGCTGGTGTAAATGCTGAAGAGACTCGGCGAATTCACCGCTCCTTGTTGAAGACCATTGTTAATTTGGAATGTTGTGGTAAAAGTTACATTGCCACTTTTGACAACAAACTTTCTATCGTTAAGCATATCATAAAGTATATACAACAATGGTTTGCTTATGTCAAGCCTGCTCAGTTTTAGGGAAAGACCCTCTAACCATACGGTTTCAAAGGCCTTTTCCAAATCAACCAGAACAGCACCGGTGCATTGTTGTTTTGATTTATTCCATTGGATATCAGAAACGAATTTAGACGCAGCATGAATTGTGTCATGACCCGCCTTAAACCCGAACTGTTTATCCGAAATTATTTTGTTATCCGCAGCCCACTTAGTCAGAGCCCTATTGATGATCTTTTCGAAAACTTTGCTGATGCTCGGAAGAACACTTATCGACCGAAGATTTGACGGGTTGGAGTTGTCCTTTTCCTTTTTCGGGAGAGGATGAACCACAGCGGTCTTCCAATGCCCTGGATAATATGCATTATTCAGTGCATTATTGAAGAGTGTGGTGTAAATGTCAATTGCCTCCATCGGTAAATGTCTTAGTACAACGTTGGATATACCATCGACACCTACTGACTTTTTATTTTTAATTGAGTTGAAGATGAGCTGAAGCTCAACCTTCGTTACTAACAAGGGACTTGGTCCCGTTTGCTCGGCGATTGTGGCATTTGCCAAAAAATCGTCATTAAACCGCATGAAACCGCGGTTCTCAGATCGCCATTGTGTCATATCATTTCGAAGGTAAAAGTGATTAAGTAGTGTTCTGTTTTCCAGGTCGTGGTTGGGGCGAATACTAACATTCACCTTGTACACTTGCTGGAAAACAGCTCCCACTGCCTCCACTTTTTCCTTCGGATCTTCAATAATGTAAAAGTCATCGTCAAAGATGCCTCCTTCTGGATCTATTTGCGCTGTCCTAAGTACGTCTCTGTTCTCTTCAGTTCTTTGGAGTTTCAGACACGGAAGGTCATTATCGTTCTTTTTCCTGAATATCTTGTTGATTTTGGGGAATATACTAGGGTCACTGGAATTAACTGACCGGATCTTGCGATCCCCGAGCTGTGCGTTTCTAAATAATCATAGACTTAGGTAATTAAAATACATAAGTTAGGCCAGGAATTTATTGAATTATTTTTGAATAAACAACAAACCAAATCACTCAAATTTCTTAGTTTAATTCCCTATCTTGTTCTGATACGTTTCATAGCTAACAAATTAAATTAGTGATATTGGTATTAACTTATACCTAATTTCACAAGTTATGTAGTAAAAATCTCATCCTTTCGAAAATTCTTGCTTCAGTCAAAATAATAGTGCCTTATGTAGCTCCAGAAAATGTACACTTATACCCAGGTATGTAATGCAGGTAAGATATACCCATCTAATAAGGAATTTCAATATTTCGTAAATATCCTTGAACAAACATAAATGTAGCATGGATAAAATAATTTCATATTCCTTAAACAATTCCAGGATTAGCATTCATCAAAATATTAAAAAAAAAAAAAATAACCAACTAAAAATATAGCCGTAAAGATTTATGTTAAACAAAGCGTCTTCAATACGAGTCTACAACTATACAAATATTCTTCTAACATTATGTGTTTACTTAGGCACACATGCCGCAGTTTCCACAAATTTGCATTAAAGGATTTCAAGTTGTTTGCTCCTTTGTTACTCCATAATATGCCGCATATAAATATAGAATCTAACAACTCCATATATATACGCATTAACATAATATACTAACCATATATAATATAACATCGCAACGCATTGCTTCTGATGATAGATAGGCAAGGTAAAGTATATAGGTACACAGGTATAAGCTCAAGAATGTTCGCTTATAACTTAACTCCTCTTAAAATAACAAATTGTAGGTTAGGTTAGGTATAGTTAAGCTGTTGCAAGTTTTGTCTTTCTGATGTGATGTACTCGTACATATTCGTATACCTTGCCTACCCACCTTTTGGAATTTCCATAGTAAAACGCTATAACACTACAGAATTTAGGTAGGTTAGGTACCATACTAACTTGAGCATTAGTCTATAATATCAGCCAGCTGCCAAAGAGTTTTCGAACTCTTTCCATCACTTCGACTTCCATCATCAACATGATTTCATAAAGACACCAGCACCACCGAGCATAAGGGAGGTTAAGTAGTGTTTAGACCTTGATGTCTATGTCGATGTTGATGTCGACACACCACCATCAACGTCAGCACAGGCACAGCAACATCAGTTCAGTTATTTTTAGAGTTCAAAAGTTGAATGGTTATGCACATCAGATTTACAACAGACTACCGAGATATATTTAAATCCTGGCAAAATTATTTCATATCAACAGCAACAAGGATAACACTCAAATTTCCTCCACTTCTCGAAGTGTATCGTCTCTTAATGCTGATACCGATGGCAATATAGGACCAGAAATGCAATAGCAATGGCAAAAATCAAAAGCAAAAGCAAAGGCACACATCATCATCGCTTCATTTCTTGAAAATCTGCCGAGTTCTGATTCTCTGGCTGCTGGAACCCTCCTGGATCTCATGGATATCTGAGCTGAGCTGAGCTGTGTGTGCTATGGTGTATGTAAATTTATTGAATGCTCAGATTCATTTATTTATTTATACCTGAGGGCATTTTGTCAAGGACCTTTCAGTTCTAGATGTTAGATTGAGTGATGGAAGGGTGAAGGAATACCTTAAAGATTATCTCAGTGTGGTGGTGTGATGGTTGAGATTTGAGAAAAGACTGGGAGACGTTGAAGATATATATATATAAAGTATTTGCCAGTAGCAACACTTAGTAAATTGCACCCCGATATATCACACAAAACAAACTGCGATGAACTATCTATCAGTCAGGTAGGTTAGGAAATACATATAATAGAGAAGCTATAAGTTTAGAGATTTGCCAATGCCCCTGTTTAGATGAATGCTGGAGGAAAGGAATGCTTTCGAAATTCATTATGCATGTGAATTGGGGATTACTGGGATCTTGGTTTTTAGATCTCAGATCACCACCCATGGGAAAGTTGTAATCTGACCTGAATTTTGTCGAGAATTCTTCTTTTTCATGTTTTCTCTTATAGTTATCTTCTCATGGCCTATAAGGATTTAGGATAGGGAACATCATTTGTATGGTCGTGTATATAACTTATGTGGTGTGTCTGAGTTGAACTACCTTATACTATGTATGTATGACATGTTTTGGGGGTACCTATATTTTTTTTTTTCTTATTTTATAAACACTTGTCTTATTGTGTCGTATATGTTGAGTCTTCCTGGAATAAACTTAAACCTATCTACTCAACTCGTAGAGTGTGTAACAAGGGTCAAATGATAAGACACATAGGTACTTTTGTGTGTCATCTTTTGAAGATTCAGGTTCTACAGTTCTTACACATATATTAGGTATGAAGGCAAAAATGCTTTATGATAGTCCTGGTTAAAGTTTATAAAGGGTTATCACTCTCTTTATGTAACCTTTCAGACACTTTTTGTTATATTTTCATTCTAAAGACTGACACAAATACCTGCTTCTTCTGGAATATTTAAAAACCCTTTTGATTTATGTATGGACATTTAAATAATGGAAGACATATTTTTTTTTTATGAGGAAGTTTGTTAAATGTGTTTAAATTTAAATTTTAAGTTATTTATGTTATCAACTTGAAGGTTAAGAAAGTTAGTTTTGAGCTATGTAGATTTATTTTTATGTGCCTAACAAATTTATGTTGGGAGAATCACTTGCCTCTTGAAGATTCAGATTTATTCATATATCCAAACGAAAAGAATCAAAAATCTGGTCGCTTACGAGGTTAAAAACGAGGATATTTCATTTAACTTCGCTCATATAGTGTCTATCAAGATTAAAATCAAACTTAAACTAGACAACTCAGCAAATATTTAAAGAGTTGCCTGGTTTAATGTGGATTCATGGATAATTTTGGCGATCCTAGATGGTTCCTGGTGATCTCGGATGAGAACAAGCTTGGAAGATTGAAAGAACATTTTGCTTTGGTTTTGAAATATGCATTCCACAGAAACGTGCACCTGACATCTTCTGAGTTGTGTTGATGCAAAAAAATTCATCAATACTCACCGCAATCCAGAAGCGATATATGCTACGATCAAAGAACTGAAGAACAACAAAACGGTGGGCTATACAGCATTCCGGCAGAATTGTTGCAAGCAGCACTAAAATCATAGAGCGAATTTCTGCAACCGCTCATAGAAGCAGCTTTGGTCTCTGGCCGTTTCCCTGAAGATTGGAAAAAGTGAATGATTGTCAAGCTCTCAAAAACAGGAGACCTGAAGAAATAAGAAAACCAGAGAAGTGTTTGCTTTATGCCTGCAGTCACGAAAATAGTAGTGAAGATTATTCTGAACAAACAAAATTCCGCACTAGATCCTCCTGCATTGATCAATTCAACACCTTGACGATCGTCCTCGAGCTGTGCGTTGAATACCGATCACCACTTCACCTACTTTTCATCGATTTTAAGAAGGCTTCTGACAGTGTCAACAGAGAGTATATTTGGCTTACTTTTAAGGGGTATCCCGGTTAAGCTCATATCTATTATAAACGTGACTATTAAGGGGGCTAAATGTCATGTTTTACATGGTGGTAAGTTCTCAGAAGAGCTTAAAATTCCAAAGGGGAGTCAGATAGGTCTGAATACGAATTCCGTCCTTATTGGTGATCAGTAATGTGCTGCTGGCAGCCTTGACAGAGAAAACTAGAGGAATAAGACGGACTCATGATAACATACCTGACACATCTAGAGTACGCAGACGATGATGTATTCCTGCTATATCTCATAGGATAATGGGTCTCCATCAAATGACAACTTGGTTTGAGAGAGGAGCGTTAATCGTGGGGTTGAAAAACAACACTGGAAAAACTAAGATGCTCTGAACAAGATATCAATAGACGTTAGTTATGGAAGACGAAAAATTGTATCCCTAATGTAAGAATGTACGGACACACACAGACGTCTCTCTAAAAACCTTTTATTTGGATTCTAGGAAACGTCGAGCAATGTCAAAACTTTCAATTCAACAAACCGGATAGATTTCAATAACTTCTCATGAGAGGATAATGATTCTATTGTCATTTGAAGAATACATATATGCGACCCAGTCTATGAAAAGCTCGTTAAAATTGAAAATCGTGTCTGTGGAGGGATATCATTTTCCAATATAGTTCGAAATCCCATGAGCTCAAATGTTACCTGAAAACCAAATATAGTTCATGTAAATTAAAATTTGCAAGCACAGATCAACAGTCTTACTAAGGTTGTTGAAGATCTAGTTGTGAAGTTTGATAAACTTCTAAGCTCTTTGTCGTCCTCAAATTGAACAGAGCTACCCTCAAGATACTTGCTCTCAACGTCAATTTCGATCGACGTTATTCCACACAAAGTTGAGGGACCGCGATCCTTATACGTAAACCATTAGAATTCACAGTAATTGAACGAAATTATTGTAAAAATTTCGGATGTCTTGAAACAAGCATTATCTCTCTGCCTTTCAGTTATAATGGTCGTTTCTAGATAATTTGCATAACTATTTCGTCTCAGCAGGAGACCTTGATGTCGATTTCAGCGTTGCGCTACCACAAAATATGGGAATTGCACTGCCTCTTCTAATTTTCCTAGCAATAGTAATCTAACGAACAAGGAGTGTAATTTCTGTATCAGGAATCTCAATACGGTGGTATTACAAGCTATGGAGCCGTCAGTTCCGAAAATTAAATCAAAGAACAGCACGAAATATTATTTAAACCGTGACATAAATACACTATAAAAACATAAAACATTTAAATTGCTCAAATAAACAGAATACGTCGCCAATTTCAAGAGAACGTCCAAAGTGCAGAGACAGTGAGATTGAAATCCCTCTTGAGAAATGTTAAAGTTTTATTACGCCAACAGTTCGAAAATAGTATGAACAATTATTGGAAGCAACGTGCCGAAAGTATTATGAAATCTGATTCAAACAAACATGTTTCCGAAAATAAAACAGATTTATAAACAATGCAATAATTTTAACATACATAAGCTCAAAATACCATCATCGCAACTACTACTTTCTCAACCTGGAATTGATAGTCAACAATGCCCAATCATCGATGAATCCTTTATCGTACATGTTGAAGCAGATAAACTCAATCTCATAGGATCTTACTTTGAGTCAATTCATGCAAGAAAACTTCCTAGCACCAAAATTGACGAGATAAATACCGAACTGTCAAGATTTTGCAGTAGCGAAATACCGACACTTCTAAGATTTTCTGATAAGGCCAATGAACTTACAGTTGAACGGACCATGTACTACTTCATAACACAAGACGAACTGACACAAATAATTCGTAAGCTGAACAGTAAAAAGTCAAGCGGTTTAGATAACATTCCCAACATTGTCTTAAAACATATTCCAAATAACTGTTACTTCAGGAGTTGTTGGGAAATTTCGAAGGTACTTCCAATAATAAAAAGAAAAAGGATCTTCATGCTATAGGCCAATAAGTCTGCTGCCTAATATCCGGGAGATTTTTTAGATAGTTATTTGTAAGTCCATCCAGTTCGTGAGCCAAGAAAAGGAGTTAATACCGTGAAAGCAATCTAGGTTCAAGAGAAATCACTCAGCAGTGGACGCAGTTACAAAACTCATTTCAGATGTAAACTGGAATCTGAACGTTAAGAGCTGCTTGCTTTGGGTTAACGGGTTTTTATTTAAATTCATACCCCATCTTGTTAAAGTAATTTCATCTATGGTGAAATATAAGAAATTTGTTGTAACCGTTAGACAAAACACTACAACTAAAACTTTTAATATCGTCAATGGTTTGCCACAGGACACTGTTTCGGCACCTCACTTGTTTATTTTATATGTTTCTGACGTATTAAGGGAAATCGATGACCAGATAGCGTTTGCTGACGATACCACTTTGTATGCAAGTGGATCAAGAATTGCGGATATTCAAATAGAACTGCAATCAACATCTTTCTAAAAACCTTTGATTTGGGTTCTAGGAAACGTCGAGCAATGTCAAAACTTTCAATACGAAAAATCGGATAAATTACAATAACTTCCTTTGGGAAGATAATGATTCTGTTGTCCTTTGAAGAACATAATGTGACCCGATCCATGAAATGGTCACATATTATGGAATTTAAAAACAACATCATTTGTAGTGAAAAATATATTCGAGACTATTTTCTATGTATTTCTCATAATAGAACCAAATTCTGTTATGGAAAAAATTATACCATAATCTTCAACAGATCTTAAATTACAGTTAACAATAGTAAATCAAATTCTATAAAAGTATCTATAAAAATAAAATTATAAAAAAAAAACTTTTTACTTTACAATATCTATCTAAGTACACAATGGCACTGTTTTGCGTAGAAGTTTTCTTTAAATAAATAAAAATAAAAAGAAAAAAGAAACAATACAATTATAACAAAAGATGTTTTCTTATTATTACAACTGTTCTATCAGTAAATCGAAAAAAATAAATTTCTTTCCTTTTTCTGACTTGATATAAAAGAAAGGACATATACCTCTATCTACGAGTACAGCGAAAAAATAAAAAGAACTTTATTTTGTTCATTCTTTTAATGCTTCGTTTAATATGTATAGTTGTCGGAATTGTTGTTATATATGTATGTACAAACGTACGTACATAGTTATGTTGTTATTATTATTATTAAGTGAAGTTCTGTAACAATTGTATGAACCTCACAACCTATCCTATACGCTATAACTATACGTAGTACATAATAATGAATATGATGTTTTTAATTCTTTGCGGAATAATATTATTGTTTGAGTCTGGGGAATAATTCCCTTATTCCTACAACTCACGAGTACATATACAATACCAAATATAAATACATTTGTATATAGTTTATGAAACCATTCAGAGTGGTAATGTTGTATAAGGACGACGACAACGACGACGCGAGGTACTTTAATGTGATCATATCATTTCAACTCGATTAATATTTAACAAAAGCGAAAGGCTGTTTCGTATATCCTTGAAATTAAATTGAGCAAAATTAATATCATTTATGTGGAATTAAATGATGCAATATGAGAAGTAGGTTGATTGTAATCGTTATGAGTATAATTGTAATTGGAATCGAGCATAAAACGTGCATGTGTTTTTATTTTTCTTATTTTGGAATGAGTTTCAAATAATATACTCGTATAAGAACGGAAGATATGTTAAACATGGAATATTATATTAATTTTGTAAAACAAAATTATTCAACGAATTGAAATCAATATTTAAACAGATTTGTGTGTCAAAGGACTTAGGTTAGCCCTACCAATGAAAATTACTTTAAAAGCTTTTAATTAATTCTCGGAATCGCTAAAGAGGCTATTTGGATTACTGCCTTTCACAATAATAGTTGGAAGCATAGCCTTAGCCTTATGATGCAGGTCAATTTTCGGAGAAATACAGACCATTCAAAATTCTCATGAAAAGTGTGAATACATTCGCGGAAAATCATTGAGAGGCATCATGACCTAAATGTATTTTTTCGAAAAGCACACAAAGCCTTGGCCATTAATAATAGGTTCGAAAATGTCAATGATAAAGGAATTTAAGCTTCTATGTGCTTATTTAGTCCTCTTAACCTGGAGATTATAACCAAGTGTTTTTGGACCAAGAAATCTGATGATTCGAGGAGGATGTTATGTGTTATGTGCCTTAAAAAATAAATCCTTCAAAAGCAGCAGTGTCGGTGACAATTTATGTACACGTAGCTTTTTATTTTTGTTTTGACATTTTGGATTCTTCTGACTTTTCGCCATTTTATCTCACTCCCTTTTAATAGTTAGAAAAATAATCAAAAAGACAAAGTGACGAAAAATCACTATTATTTATTGGGCCTCAAGTAAAAGATTCCGCCAGCTTATACACGATTTCTAGCTCACTGTCTCCAGCTTTGAATATTAAGCAGGCGTTTATCGGCCTAAACTCCAGCCGAGATGACGTCTTCCTTTGCCTCTTATTCCCTATGGCTTGGCGCTTAATACTTAACTACCTGAAACTTCATTCCCTCAATAGCGGCCCTTGCCATCTTAACCGTTTTTCAGCAGTGGCAAGCGTACAGCTCGTACAGATGTTATTTCGTCAGTTGGCACAAAGTACGTAGAACCCTATTCACCAAGAGAGCGCTAATCCACCTAAAAGAGGTTCCATGCTTCTGCACCATATAGAAAGACCAGGATAATGAGGATTTTGTAAGACGTCTGGGTGGTGTTTCTCACTTAGTTCTAAGAAACAACGATTAACATGAGTTTTTTTATGCTTGAATTTGCAGATTTAGCAGTAATGCTCAGGAATTATTTGACTACCTCGAAGTTATACCTATCAATAGTCACGTTCTGACCAAGTCAGACTTGATACTGGAAATACTACCGGGAACTAATCGTTAAGTCCGTCCAATAACGTTGAAGTCATCTGCATATCCAAGATACTGCAGTGTGTCTTTTTAAAAGATGATGCCATTCATATTGGCTGTGAAGTTGCGCACCACTCTATCAAGAACAATATTAGAGCAGCTACATGATAGCGCGTGTCGCTTTGTCGAATCCTCAACACGTTTCTGTTTAGTTTCTACCAATTTTGACAGAGCAGCAAGCATTCTCCAACATCATTCTGATAAGGCGTATCAGCTTACATGGAAAGAAGTGTATGGCATTTATGGCCTGGAGTCCCAAACTAAAAAAGTATCGGTGATATTCCTACATTGTCTTGCAACAACTCTTATAAGTATGGGATTATGTACTATACTGTATGGTACCACAATCTTTGCTTGTAACACAAGGGCGCATAGTACGTTTGACGAGACAGCATTGCCTTCAGCCCCCATACTGTATCGGAAATGTCGCAATGCTACTAGTTTTTCCCGCGATAATTTATGGCGTGATAATCGATACCCTTATTGGATTGCTGTCAATTGTGTAAGTATAAGGGACATAACAATAATGTATAGTCGTTTCTGCTAGGAGCGTTGTACATGCCGCCAGTCAGTATGGGCCTGACTCCCATACTGGCATTGGCGTATCCGCTATAACTATTGTCGACGTTACTATTCTCAGTATGGCCAAATTAACTATGCTTACAACTTTTTATCCAATGGAAATCTTCTAAACCATACAGTATTGCGTTCACACCAATACTGACGTTGTAATATTCGCAATGTATTTCTTTCCGTGTATATAACAGTTATGGAACTGTCGATCATCTCTAATGGAGATGCCACATCAGTTTTATATTCACCTTTGCTGGGTGCCGGGCCATAGAGACACTCTAGGTAACTATAAGGCAGATGAACTCGCCAGGAACGGTACAGTGCAGCCCATCCTACCACGTTTGGCAAATACTGGTATACCAATCGCTACTTGTAAACTGTTGCTAATGCAAGACGCTATGAAGAAGGCAAACACCAGGTGGAACAACATCACCACGTCAGGTCACAAAAAACGTCTGGCTAACACTAGATTTAAAGCGATCAAGGTGTTTGCTATCTCTAAGCAGATCGCATATAAGCTCGATAATCGGTGTCATAACAGGGCACTGTGTACTAGGAAAGCACGCCACGCGGCTAGGCGTATTCTCAAATGACTTTTGCAGAAGCTGTATGGATGAGGAAGAGGAGAAAACAGTTCTTCACCTTCTCTGTACATGCCCTGCTCTAGCTCAAAAACGCAAGAATTACCTAGGAGAATTCTTCTTTAACGATCTAAATCATATCAGCAAAATCAGCCTTGAGGAACTCCCAAAATTTGCACAAATTCACATAAGATTGGTTATAGTAGATCTGCCTTTCAAGAAGTCATGTTGTTGTTCAGAAAAGCAGTCGTAGAAAAGTCTCAGATACGTTATCAAGCAGTCTTTTATTTTATCAACCCATTCGAGATAAAAGAATTCACAAAGAGAAAAGAATCTGCATATAATTTGCTGAATAGAAACCTCCCATCTGTCAAAAATTTAAAAACTGGTTGGACTTGCATATTTTTTTAAAACAGTTTCACATTGTACTTTTTTGAGGTTTTTGAGGTGAATTATTTTGACATTTTATTGGTCTATTTCTTTCCCACTCATTTGAAAAAATGTTTTCCTCATTTTTACATATCAAGTCATAAGTTGTCAAAATGAGTCACTTTGAGAGAGTCTAGAGAAATCGTAAATTGTAACTGCAATTTTGAACAGCCTTATAATCGAGAACAAACCATAGAAGTTAGGGGATCACGGTTATCTCAATACTCTAACCCTATTTTTACTTATTCAAACTTAAATATTCATAATAAACAATACTCGAGTTTCAAATTTGACATTTTTTAAACATTTATCTAATTAAGTTCTACATATGCATGTAGAATTTTATAAAGAAAATCATGCCAAAATTGATAGCTTTAAATAAATGTCAAATCAATGATCTAGATTGCAATTAAATGACACTGTTCGAAATTCTCGAAAAATCAAATTGAAAATTGAATTTTTCAATTTCTTGAACATGGTGCCTTCTGTTAATAATAATTTGACAGTTAATATCAAATTGCTGAAATATTGGCCCAATTAATTTCTGTCACGATTATGACCGTTTTCCTTTCTACTCAAGGTTTTTTTCTATTTTGAAAATAGCCTCCTAGTTCTAGTTGCAGACATTTTTTAAAATTTTTTTTAAACTTAGCTTAAAAAGTTTAAGTTGAGCAAGTAAATCCTTTAACTTATCTTCCTTTTAGCCTCTCCGTTATTTCCTCAAATATGGCATACTAATATTCTCTCAGTCCTTCACACACATACACTTAAATGTAACAAACAATATTCCATCCAAAGGATATCAACAATGGAATAGAATCGCAATTTATTCCGTTTAAGGCCTTCACTCATTCGAATAATGCAATTAACCATGCAGATACAGTATTAGCAGACAGGATTACACTGAAAGCCTCCCCCTGGTTAGCAAAAGGCTTTCTATTTTGGGTCCTCATTCATTACGTACGGTGACGATAACTCCACTCTTATCCAATTATCTGCCGTCATGGATTTTTGTACTGCTGAGCTTGAGCTTGAGCTGACTGTGCCGCCCGTCGCCATTCTGCCACCATCAACCATCGCCACTCACGCCTCATGACTAACCATCACCATCTATAGTCCATGCTCCATGAGTTTTCGTCCTCTCAAAAGAAGAAGGGTGTTATATTCCACAAAGTGTTTCAGCTTCAAGGCCGAAAAAAGACGATGACGACAACGACAAGAACGTCGACTACGACGAATACGACGTCGACATTGCTCGACGTAAATATGTAGTACAAAAAAAATTAGCAAAGGATTCCCGTTAAAATGGGACCCGGAAATAACATTGGACACTTATTCTCATGTTCTGTCTCTTTGTTATTTCTTTTTTTTGTTTCTTTCAATTTTTTGTTTTTTATTTGTCCTGTGCTTCGTCCAGAGTTGGTGTTGTTTTTCGTCGGCTCTCATTGTGAATTCATCAGAATTATTCAGAATGGAATAAAAATTATTTTTTTTGCACTTTTGCCGGAAAATTTATTCCATGAATATTCAAATGGAGGTAATTCCTGGTGCTTTGCATTACAAGGGGACCATCACTACAGAGAGTGAGGGATAAATGGGGGGGCGTTTTGCATTGTGTGTTCCATGCCATGCCATGCCATGCCATGAGTGGATTCCGAATTGGATGCAGCTATCGCAATTTCTATGGTATGATGACGGGCGGTGCGGTATAAACATGGATGGCCCACAAGCGGCAACGCGCTAAAGGAATCTTGGATATAAACGGAGATTTATTAATCTGTAATGGTAATAGGAATATATCTATGTATGTATAGAGTAGATGTAGGTATGAATGTAAGCAATGTACATATGTAAAACAGAATTTACATTTATACACAATACCAACGAATAACTTTGGGGTTTACATGCGCCCCTTGAATGCGTTTTCAGCGAAAAATTAGTAAAATACTTTGCATTTGTTAAAGAGCATACATATTTTGTACATATATATGTTACTTAGATCGTGCATTCAGATTTAAGGAAGGTTTAGGTTAGCTACCTACTTGGAAATCTAATTCCGCTGCAATTCTGGGAAATTTTAGTACATTTTACGTTGAAGTAATTAGGAATATAATTTTTCTAGAAATGTTCAAAAAATGTAAAACAATGTGAAAAACATATGTTTAATGTTACCAAAATTATTTTTATAACAAAGGTTGATTCCAGTTTTCTAGTAGCTTCGAATAAGTAAAAGTCAAAGACTATGTCTATGATGTATGCATTTATTTCGAAAGCTTGTGTGTTATTAATTTGACGGCATGGTTTTCTTTTAATAGACTCAAGCATAACCCAAAATTTTCGTAGATTTTCTTTAACATAACCGTTGAAATTTTGGCAGAATATTGTCAAATTAGAGTGCTGTGAAAAATGTTTCCATATCAGATGCTGAAGGAATAGCCGTCGAAATTGAACCAACGCTTTGGCTCAAGAAGTAGAGGAAGCCACAAGTAGGTGCGACACCCTCGCTAAAGAGCTCGCTTGTTTAATGAGGACCAGCTTAGAAGGTAGAAGGAGCATTTTGCTTTGATTTTAAACCATGTATTACACAGCAAAGTGTAACTGAGATCTTCTGAGGTTCCCGATGCATAAGATTCCTCAATACGCACCGCAACCCCAGTAAAGAAGAGGGTTAGGGTTGTATGGCATTAAGGGAGAATTGCGTTGCAAGCAGCGCAAGTGAATTGCTTCAACCGCTCATAAAAGCAGCAAGGTTCTCTGAACGCTTCCTCGAAGGATGGAAAAAGAGAATGATTATCAAGCTCCCAGAAAAGGGGACCTGATTCAACGCGAAAACTGCTTTATGCTTGCAGTCTCCAAAATAGAAGCGAAGATTGTCCTAAAACACGTAAAAGAACACTCAACGCTAAATAAGAAGGTTTCCGCACTGGATCCTCCTGCATTGATCACATCAACACCTTGCAGAACCCGCAGTGCGTAAAATATCGACCTCTGACCAGGGCCAGAGGAGCCTTCGCTCTGACGAAACGGCTGTTTTTTAGCAGTCGGCTTGACCCCAGAGTGAAGGCAATTTGCTACATGGCCCTCATACGGCCGATGATCGTTTATGGTTGTCCTGTGTGGTTCAACGTTGTCCCTTCCCAGATGGAGAAGTTTAGTGTGTTCGAGCGGCAGTGTTTACGACGCTGTACCGGCTTATATCGAACAGCCGAATCTTCTTACGTGCACTACTATTCCAACGAGGTCCTATACAACGGGGCTCGATTCAACAGAATTGACAATTTCGTGATAAAACTCGTTCGAGGTCACATTGCAAGAGCAATGTCTTCGACCAACAATTTAATTTTCGGGGCGTTCTATCCGAACGACGAGTATTTTGAAAGTGCACGCTTGAGCGGCTTCATTCCACCAGAGGCATTCCTCTTTTTAGATAGATGCGGTCTGATACAGGATAGATTAGCAGTTCCGCTAATCTACCACGTCAGACGACGAACCGTGGATAGCCGACTCCGGTTCACAATCGGGACGTCATGGCACAAGGCGGAGCAGAGCTGCTTCGGTTCAGTAGGGCTGTGTCCGAACGGGAACGAACTAATAGGTTGAAGCAGGAGAACCAGTTTTGGTGACTTCAATCGGCACTTGATAGTGGGTAGTCGGGATGGGTTTTAAAGCCTTTGCCGGCTAACATACTTGTTTTATAGTTTTAGGGTTTAGTTTTAAGTAGAATAGGCATGGTGGCACAAAAAAATCAAAAAAATACAAAAAAAAATGAAAAAATAAAAAAAAAAAGACAACAAAATATGAAAAACAAAAAATTTTAGATAGCTAGATTTGCTGCTGTGGTTGTTCTAGTTTTAAGTAGTTTATAGGTAGAATAGGTAGTTTTAGTTAGCTTGAAGTTTTATATAAAGGACCTTATTTTAAGTAGTTTTTAAGTAAAAATAAAAAAGGATATTGAAATTAGTTTTCTTGAAATTTTCTAATGAATAAAAAAATAAATAAAATGGAATTGAAGTTAAATAGATCTTAGGGCCGAAAGGCATTAGCATTTAGTATTATTGTTTAACTTAGAGTGTCTGTACGGGACCAGTAAGTTAGTTGTAAGTTATGGTTAATTGTGCTAGTTTTATGAATTTTTGTCTAGCTTTAAGATTGAATTAATAAAAGTGAATTTAATAAAAAAAAAAAGTGCGTTGGACTGTCATGCGAGAAATCTTGGGTTCGATCCCTGCCTATGCCACCTAAAGTTTTTATCACGAGTACTGCCTCTTGCGAGGAATTGACAAATTCGCCAAGAGTAATTCTTGTCATAAAAAGTGCTTTCTCAAATTAGCCATTCGGATTCGGCTTAAAACTGTAGGTCCCCTCTATCCTTACTCGCACACAGGAATAGTTGAGAGTTGTAAGTCACTAAGCCCTAGTTCTCAATGGACCGTTGCGCCACCTAATTTTTTTTTGACAGTGCCAGAAGGGAGCTTATTTGGCTAACCTTATGCGGAGGAGTGGTCTTCCATACAAGTTCATCTCTATTATCAAGGTGATTTATGATGGGTCTAAATGTCACGTGTTACACGATGGTCAGAAGAGTTTGAAGTGAAAAGTGGATTTGGGCAGGGCTGCATACTGTCACCAGTGATGTGTTGCAAGCAGAGAAAATATGAGAAATAAGAAATAAGAGAACAACTCTCTAAGCTTGAAGACAAAGCTACGACCGTTCCACTCAAACGTCGAATCAGTACTGTTATGCGGTTGCAGAACATGGGAAATAACAGCAACAATTACCAGGAAACTGCAGAGTTTCATTTTATTAGTGTCTAAGGGTTTTCTGGTCCAATCTTATATCCAATGAAGAACTATAAAGGATAACGGGTCAGGAACCCATTGACACTTGTATGCGAAAACGCAAGTAGCAGTGAATTGGACACAAGCTTCGAAAAAGGATTGACTGCATTGCAGGATAGGCATTACAGTGGAGTTCACTCAATCAAGAAGAACAGTCTAGGAAGAATCGTCGACATTGGGGAAGAGCTTAAGGGAGTTCAAACACATCGTCGGAAACTGCACAGCCCACAATGGGGCGTAGGAGTAGTTGAGGCCCTTTGTCCAGCTAAGGATCACTCACAGACTTTATAGGTCTAAGGATCTAAGCAAGTAAGTAAGCCACCTTACTTTAAAAAAAAAATATAACCGCTTGCCTCTCTGTGGTCCATTCATATGGAGTTCATACAGGCTGACATGATTTTTTCATTCCAAGGAGGACAAAATGGTAGCCATAAACTGAAAAACATAAACAACAAAAATGTAAGCTTTATATTCATAATTTAAGTTTATATTACTTCAAAATCATACCATTAAACGTTAATCTTTCGTATGCCTCAAGGTAGTCACTAACGTCCACTACTGTTTATGCTTTATTACAATGATGTTTTTCAACAATAAAATTAGAAAGATTAGTTAACTTGAAACAAAAATTAGGCTGTGGGATGCTGCCCCCACTGATAACTTCCCATCAATGCCCTTAGTTGACAAACAAAAATTCAATACATTACAGAGCTTTCCAAATTCCATAGGATTTTTCAAGATGTCACTTTCTTAAATATGTAACTTGTCTCACAAAAACAAAACTGTGCTCATTTCTCTTCAGATGAATAATTTAAAATACCAAAATAAAACCCTGTCCATTTTATCTTAGTTGACACCCAAACCACTTAATCAAGTATCCTTGATTATCCTGCACTCACTCTCTGTCAATTTATTCAAGAGTGTTAAACCTCCATATTTGAAATAGTGCCACCACCGTCATTATATGGAAGTGGGGGTTGGGGTAGGGGCAAAATCTAAAGGGTATCCTATCTCCACCACCCACATCCATCCCCTTCACATATTACATTGAATTCAGTTTAGGAATCTGAATATAACCCTTCCCATCATATATGTCTGCTTGTATGTTAATTCAATTGGCCCTATTATACTATATAGAGTGCCAACTTATAAAGGCACCGTCACCATCAGTACCAGTTAAGGTTGGCCTTCTGTGCCTTCAGTCAATTTCCATTGACAGATATGTCAACCGAAGCCCCGTAGTATAAATTCAATCAATTTGAGTAATTCTCTGGCATTTGTCCTTCCTGTTTATCCTCAATGGACTCACTCAACTTCAAATGAATGAAAAGCTGGTTGTTGCTATTTTCAATAACGCTCTATACCTATACAACATAAACCGATACGCTGTTGATGCTGATGATCCTGCTGCCTGCCTGCCTTCCTGCTCCAACTGATTCCACGACACCAAACTCGGCCGACCTGACGACTGACGACGCGAACGTACTGAAACTGACTGATTCCGATACGATGCGATGTGGACTCCACGGGGGAAGTTCATGATGTGTGTCTATGGGTATGTATAGAATGTAGCTCATAAATTATTTCGAAATGTCACCATTTCGTTAAACTGTTTTGATTTCATGACAATTAAGTATGAACCGGTGATGCATTGGATTTTCATTACATTCGGAATGAATATTTTTGATTTCGGAATTGTTTTTCACTTATGCATCAGAATTATACCGAATAACTAATGAAGCATATCCCATCGGCGGAAGTTATGTCAAATCCTGATGAATATATGTACACCTAGTTTTATATTGCGTGGACTTTATATATATATAAGTACATAGTTTTGAAAATAGCAAATGGATTAAATTTGATTTTGAATATTTAGGTTTGAATTAAAAATAAACTACATGTTCGAGTACGAGTATAAATTCATACATTTATCATTTGACTCAATGCACTCAATTTATGTGTAATTCATATTAATTTATAATTGGAGAGGGGGGGCAAAAAAAAAAGCAAAATGCTTTCAGTGGGCGATATCTTAATTTGAAATTTAGAATTTATTGCGGATGAATGAAACAGGAAGGATGTTTTGAAGTTATAAATTTATCAGATGAAATTTTTTGGACCTTTGCAAAAAAAAAAACTTAACCTACATACAGTAAAAAAGAAAGAATAAAATGTCAGCAAATTGAAAAAAATACCAATCAAATAAGGACATTTTAGTCCTGATTTATGACTAAACTTCAATTTTTGTAATTGGTATAAGGGCATTTCCACAGTATTTTTAACTTTCATGTTACCACAGTATATTAAGCCTTAGAAATGAAATTGGCACTTTCTAAGTGGATAGATTTTCGTATCATAACTTATTTCAACTATATAACCTACTTTTGACTTGATTGGATTAAAATTTTTAATTAAAATTAATAAAAAATAGGCTTAAATATTGCAAATTTCAAGCGTACCAGATGCAAATTTATTAAGTTTTATAAAAAAAAACATTTCAACAACCTTTGAAACAACTTAACATCATTAATATATAATTATTTATAATATACACTGATAGAAAAACCTCGAAAGAAAGGTGTGCTACCATTTAAAAAATAGTACAAAGCAATTAAATTAGCGTACCTCCGTTTTTACAAATATTAAAATCTGATCTTTTTCTCTATGTAACTTTTTCAACGATCGATTCTGGTAGTATTTTATGGGCTTAAATTATTCTCTATCAATCAATAAATCAATTAAAATTTAATTGGATCATGTGCCTCTATTTCAAAATAAATAATGCCATTTTAAAGTTTAAAATTGAAAACGTGATTGGTATAAAATATGTGATTTTTTTAGCGGCACACCTATCGATAAGATCTAACAGCTAAATAAATGATTGTGAATGATAATATTACGAATAATCAATAGTAAAAAAAAGCTGTTGATCTAAATTCCAAAGTTTGTACGACAGTAAAAAACCAAAATTTATTATGAAATGATAGTTTTTCATTGAATGCACGGCACGAGTACGATAACTTTGGCGACAAGATATAATAACGGTTTTTGGTAGAGGGGCTTAATACAAGCATTTTTTACTATGGGAGGGGGGGTCTATCTCCCCCCGTTTAGGCGGTAGGGGCAATTTAAAAAAATTGTTATTTAAAATGAAAAAAATTAATTAAAAAATAACGGTAATACTTACAATTAAGTATCATACCTTTTTTTAATGACTGTTTGGGTGTATGCAACAGTAAGGTGTGCGCGAGTTTGGGTGAATGCAACAGTGGCATCTGTAAAGGGGGGCATGCTCCCCCCCGCAACCCCCCTGCTTGGGCACACTATAGGATTTGGGGTGGGTGCAAGTTGGAGTGTGTGCACGGTGGGGAGGGTGCAAGATGGGGTGCATGCAAAGTTTCTTTTGCATTTAAATAAGCTGGATTTAAGAAAAATTAATTTACCCTAGGTATATCTTAATCCATATTCGATTATTACAATCAAAATAAGACTACGTTAATACTTCAATGAAAAAGTAATTTAATTAAAATATGTTTTTTGATAATTTTCAATTTTCTCAAGAACTAGAAGACATAAAGTCATCTAGTTTTCAGTTTTTGATCAAAAACAAATAAAAGCAATGAATTCTAAAGAAAAAAAATAGTAGATAATCTGAAAGTTTTGAAAAATTACACTTTAAACCTTTTTTTTAACTTTTTTTTTGCACAAATTTTCACTTTAAAACAATTTTTTTTAAAAAACTATGCATAGTTTTGACTTGATTTAAAAACAAGCTAATAGACAAAAGTGTTGGCTTTAAAAAAAGGTATAATACTTAATTGAGGGTATTACCGTTATTTTTTAATTATTTTTTTTCATTTATTGTACATATTTTTTTAAACTGCCCCTACCGCCTAAACGGGGGGAGATAGACCCCCCCCTCCCATAGTAAAAAATGATTGTTTTTAACTGTTTTATACAAATCCGTCATTAAACTTTGTCGCCAAAGTTATCGTACTCTCCCCAATGCTTTTCATTGATCTAACGTACCGGATATAACGTGACGGATGTTAACGATGTTTCAAAATGAATCACGCAAGTATTTTCTTGTTATTTAGATGATAAGCAATCAAGAAAATGTTTGTTTATAGATGTGCCTCAAAATAAAAAAAAAAAAAATTCAATTGTTGAAAATGAAAGATTCTGTGGAAATGCCTATAAACCTTTAAATTCCTGTGTGACATAACTGGAACGGACCAAAAAATTACCAATATGTTGTTTTATTGCATTTTAAGTAACTGTAACACGTTAAGATATGCATTTAGTGTCTTTTGCTCAAATTAGATGGCGTTACTGTAACAAAGTTGGCCCGAAGTTCTTTTGCCTAGTGCATTGAACTTTGTTTGATATTTTTACAGGATTAACTTCCAAAAGCCTGCGAGAAGAGGACATTGAACAGCAATTCTCTGATTCTGAAATAAGCGAAGATGGATTTAACCACGATGACGATCAAGTCGCGGTTCAAGATTTTATCCTACATTTGGAACGACCTTGTGAAGATAAACCTTTTGAAAATGTTGAGAGATTGGATTTCGACAGTATCACTGAAGCATAATGTTAAAAAAAATCAACTGATTCGTCCACCACTTCAATCAAAATTTTCAGCCAGGATCATCAGCAAATCCCCGTGGTACCAAGCAAAAATTCAATATACTCTGGAGGAAGAGAAACTTAGAACTAAATGAGCAACACAGTTAACGAGACCTTATTCCGCAAATCTCAATACCTTGCTTCAGTTGTTTCTCAAAATATATAAAACCATTTGATTGAAAATATTGCAATGAGACACGTTGTGCAAAAATATCCTTGTAAGAATTTTCATGTCAGGGAGATAGATAATCAGTAATTCATTGGATTTGTATACAGCCGATATCCGAAAAGAAGTTGCTACGGTATTATGTAAGATCGGCACAAAAAAGTTAAAACACGTCAAAAATTGAGTAGGAATTTCAATTTGGTTCTTCGAAAATGACCGTTACAGGTATTTCTAGCTTATTGGAACTTGTTCCAGTTTTCCTCAGTGATGGGGTTAGCTTTCTAACATTTTGAACCACTTTACAATCAAAATATGAGTTTTCTTTAAGTTTGATAGGGTAAAATTTATCATTTCACACCGTATTAAGTTTGTAACCGTATCTACTGTGAATTCCATCGAGGAAAGATAGTGACCAGTTAAAGCTCCTAAAGAAGTCGTTGAGCCCGTCCCAGTTGGCTTTTTCATATTGCCAAACAGTTTTCGTATAGGAGTGTTATCCCTAACTTGATTTTGTTTTGGCATGAAAAATGTGCAGTTACGATACAATGCAACCAGTGTTGCCAAAAAGATAATAGCTAAGAAATCCCCCTTTAGGTATGCTATTTTTATACTATTTTTAAACATACTTTTAGAATGCAGACTCAGGTTCGTGCCTCTCTATCGTTTGTATAATTAAAAAAACACCAATACATTTTCCTAAAATTAATTTTTGCATATCTTGATGTTGTTATGTGTACATGAAAAATTATTTGAATTCGATATCTTTACTCCTTTTTGAAATGTTATTAATGAAAAAAGGTCTGCCGAGGTATGAGGTACGAACGTTTGTACAAACGCTGATATCTTTCTAAAAAAGGTGGCTTTATAATCGAGGGACCTTGAAACGTCTTTAAATACAAATATTTTTAATTCCAAAAATCGCTTCCATTTCAATGGAGAGTTAAGAAATGTGTCAAATATTAAAAAAGAAAATGCGTATACGCCCCGTGCTCTGTTATGATTTCGTAGTTCTTGGAAAGATTTTAAACGACACATTTTTTAAAAAGAAATACAAAACACAAAAAACGGTATTCCCAAAACTAAAAGATTAGCAAGTATAAGTTTGTTTGTACATGTGTATGTATGCGTTTGTATGCCCCTATTTCAAGAGTAAAATAAATTTACTTTTCATTGTGATATCGGTTTCTTCAATAAATCTGGCAGAGTCTATTTTGTAAGCTCTCTTTTCAAGGTAAGACTTATAAAAGGGTTTTAGATAGAAATCACTTAACACCCTTGTTAAATACTTTCATCCTCTCAAATCCTCCTGTACCATTCTTTTCGACAAACATTTCCCATAGAATTTACTGAGCAACAGACAATAAAAGAAAACAAAAAAAAAAAGAAGAGAAAAACTTTTGCAATAGATCACCTCATCAACGGTTATCGGATGCGCTGCAAGTTCTTTCGTTAACTGCATCGAAGCAGAACCGAAAATAAAAGTTTTAACACTCGAATAGAATTTATTATAACTCTCCTATAGTACCTACTCGTCGTACGGTATATAGTAACTAGTTATATCTTTTTCCTCAAAATGGCAACGGATATTCGCGGGTAAAAGGATATAACTCCAGTTACAGTAATATCTATACTAGAGTCCTCTATATACCGCACTCTATTCCTTACCATTTCCGTTTCTCTTTGTTTTTTGAGTTTTGTTTTTTTGTTTATTGTTTTTATTTCATTTTGTTGCTCTGCGTTACTGACTGTTTTATTTCGCATTTCGCAAATATACAGAAAGATCTGTAAATGCATCCTTGGTGTAAACTACAACAGAAATAGTGAAAGGACTTTTCGTTATATACCGTATTATATATATATGTACACTGTCAAAAGAGGGTGGCATGGTGGCAGTGAGAAACAGAGCTACGAACACAACAACAAAAAAATCAACAGAAAATTTTTGTTTTATTAAAAAAGTTTTGTAATTAGAGAATCCGCATTTGAACGTCTGTATGTTTGTGCGGACAAAAATGTTCTACATTATATGTGTACATATACAATACACAACTGTATATAAGGATATTTTATTAAGTTGAAGAGTTCCATTTCTCTATACACATACATAAATATTTTTATATGTAGTCTTGTTTATTGTTACTCGTAGCTCTGGTAGCCCAATACACCCTGTCACTGTTTTGTGTCTTGAACCTATGAACTTCATGGTGTGTTTATTTATTTTAGTTCCTGGAACTGTCAGCTAGTTGATAAAAATATTCATATTTTGTTTTTACAAAAACTTCCTTCCTTTGATTTAGGTTAAACAAAATTTTTGGTATTCATATTGTTCCGTATAAATAAACAAATATTATAATACAAAACACTTCCAACACTTAAAGTTAATGTTCAAAATTTACAATTTTACACGAAAAACATAATTTTTGATTTGGTTATAAATAAAATAGAATAGGTTTCCAAATTTAATTAAAAATGTTTGTTTTAAAGTAGAACTGTTTGTGTCTCAGAAGCGCCACATAGCAGAACTGAGGTAACAATAAAACATGTAATACTACAGAACATAAACTGAGGCCTGCAAACGTCTTTATAGAATCCTCGGCAATTATAAAAAGCCAACTTTTTGAAAGCGATAGAAAATGACCTGATTAGGATTATGTTCTAACTTAATTGGAACATTTTGGCAAACATGCTTAGGTCAATTTCCAGGATATCCTCTGAATTGTGAGAACTAAAGAGCAGTGAATACTTTTAAAATCGACTATAAGCTCCATTTGTGCGGTAATGGCTATTCAATTGGATACACCATCGATATTGACAAAATTGGAAGAACCAAGTGTGATTTTAGTTGTACAAGACCAAGGCCAAACTGTCATAAAAAAACGACAACCAACGCCAACACCCTAGAAACCATTGTAAATACTATCACCTTGGACAGCAACACTATCAGTTCTAAAGGGTGTTTTTTTAGCTATTATCTTTTTGGCAACACTGGTTTAAACAGCTGATGCACGTTTCGTGTTTTGTTTCATTGTCAAACATCTTCAGTTTGGTCTATAATTTAACCATGAATTGTTCTACAAACAAACAACGCTTGAAAATTATTGAATTTTATTATCGAAATGCGTGCTCTGTTAAGAAAGTTCATCACGCGCTTCTTCCATATTATGGTCAGTTTAATCGACCCACTGAAGCTGCTATAAGGGGTATTGTGACTAAATTTCACACCAAATTTAAGTTTTTGGACATTTAACTACCAACAAGCTTACGTAGAGTGCGAACTAAAAAAAATATCGCAGATGTATCGGACAGTGTTAATGATGACCATCAATTATCGATTCGTCGCCGTTCGCAGCAATTGGGTCTCGTTACTCAAAAACGTGGAAAATTTTGCGGAAGGATTAAGGTGTGATGCCTTTCAAAATATAGCTGGTGCAAGAATTGAAGCCCAACGGCTTTGGTGAATGGGGTCTTGTAAAGTTGGCCGAAGATCCACTTTTTACCGACGAAGCTCATTTTTGTCTCAATGGGAACGTAAATAAGCAGAATTGTTGATTTTAGAGTGAATATCAGCCAGAAACATTGCAAGAGCTACAAATGCATCCAGAAAAAAGTCAAGTGCGGTTTACGGGCTGGTGGCATCATTGGACCGTACTTCTTTAAAGATGATGCGAATGGTAACGTAACAGTGAATGGTGAGCGCTACCGTGAGATGATATCCAACTTCTTTTTGCCCAAAATACAAAAGCTTGACTTGCATGACATGTGGTTTCAACAAGACGATGCTATACATGCCACACAGCAGCGCAACAATGGACTCATTGAGAGGTGAGTTCGGTGAACATTTTATTTCACGTTGGGAACCGGTCAATTGGCCGCCTAGATCGTGCGATTTAACGCCTTTAGACTATTTTTTGTGGGGCTATGTTAAAGCTCATGTCTATATAGACAAGCCCACTTCAATTGACGCATTGGAAGACAACATTGAAGCATTTATTCGTGAGATACCGGCCGAAATGTTGGAAAGAGTATTCCAAAATTGGACTACGCGGATGGACCATTTGAGGCGCAGGCAGGGTCAACATTTGCATGAAAAAATCTTAAAACATTAAATCATATGGACCGTACTATCGATTCAAATAAAGATTTCATGCATGTTTTTGAATTTTAAGAGTTGTTTTTTGAAAAACTTTCCTACAGCTTTTAAAAAATGACCCTATATATTGTACACCTATAGTTTAGGAAAAATACACCTGGAAAATAAGTTCATCTTCAAACCTTTCAATGCCATTTAATTTCTCAAAGAATGGTATTTAGTGCTTGAAAATATACGCTTTATATTTGAATTTCGTTAAAAACTGTTTCTCTGTAATATGTGAACGTCTGAAGCACATCGTCAACAACCTGATGGGTCCTCATCAATGTGGCTTAAGACCAGGAAAGTCCCCACTCCACAGTTGATCAAATATTCACATTAAGACTTGGAATTCAAGGCCGCATATGACAACATCTGTAGGGAAGCAGCGAAACTCGTCCGCTCTATAAAGGTTAGAATCAATTTAGCCAAATCATTTGATAACAAAAAAGGCTCAAGGGTATACTGATGAAGATGGGCATTCCCGGACAAGTTGAATGTTGCTTGGGAGTGAGACGCAACTTGCTATTTTTCTAGAGCATTGTTCCTTAAAATAATTGGTAAAAAGGTTACACTTGCATAGCCTAAGTAAACGAAAACATCGAGCGGCATTTTTGGTAAACTATATTTTAACGATAGTAGGCAGCATTGAATTTTTGAAGCATTAAATTCTATTCTCCATTCCCTATTTAAAAATGTTGACTATGTCAGACTTAAATGAGCATATATTGCCGTTGAAGATTCATATCCGAAGAGTAGGGATTTAAAAACGAATATGAAAAGCTGAGGTTTATATCGTCAGCAAAACAGGTAAGTAAAAATGAGTATTAAAGAGCACTGGGGCATAATTAGGACTGATGAATTCAAGTTCCAAATTAAAGTAAAAAATATTCCATTAAAACTGGCTTTTATTGATTTTTAAACTCTCTTATAAAAAAATTCTTATGAATCGAATACTGGTGCGTATACGCACCTTTTTTGAATTTTTTTAAGAAGCAGTCCTTCTTTGTTTATTTTGCACACATTACTTTGATTAAAGTTTTTTTCCGTTGTTATTTGAATCCAGCCTCTAAGATAACAGTTGATAATCTATAATTTGCAAGTACAGCTTTGTTTTATTTGCATTTTTATACATATAAGCAAAACAATTATTCATAGTATTCCAATTTAAAAGTTGATCCTCAATGCAACTTCATTCAAACTCACTCTTCTTGTTGTATTAGCTGTTGGCTATATGCTATACCTATTCATAGAACAAAATATGACAACGAGACACAATAGACCTTTACAACATCGCCATTTGTTGCTAGTTGCACAAATTGAAACAGCCCAACTGCCAATTTACCTTTTTAATGGAACGACGACATTGGACAAGAACTAATAGCAATTTATTAAAGTGAATCAACTTCGTGAAAGTCCTCAACAACAACTAAACTTTTCCAGGATACCCAAGTTACCATCAAGCCATATCGTCATTAACTAAAGTAACCTTTACAGTTTGAAAAGTGTATATGGCACTAGTTCTATACCTATACCTCTGTCACGACGACGACGACTACGGCGGCGACGACAGACGACCGTGTCGCTTCGTCAACGACCAAATGATGTGGGTTACTTACAAAATGCATCAACATGGACACGAACACAATATCCTTGCAATGTCACTTTGTGTCGCCTTCGACTTCGCCTTCATCGTCATCGTAATCATCATCATCGTCATCGACCCCCAATTTAGACATCATCATCATGAGTCGACTATCAGGCAAGGCATATCAAACCAGGATTTGCCCCAGACACTGATACGCTTTCACCAAACACTCACAGTTGTGGCCATTTTTGCTTCTTCTTGAAATAACCAGACCTGTCCTAGACTGATGGGTGCTTCCATATGACTTTCATATTCTGGTTTTGATGCCACTGATGTTGGGGTTGCATCAGCTGTAGGCAATAATTTGGTAAGTTTCCTTTTTCATGATGGGAACGCTATAGGTACATATGTATATGTGTGAGTATATAATAAAGTCCTTGTTGAAAATTGCACAATTTTCCATTAACCACTTGAATATTGTGCTAGTGTACTGCTTTGCTAGTGTTTGGGTGGAAGGGTGTTGCGGGAGTCTGATATGCCTTTAGCTTGATGTGAAATTTTGTGTGGCTGAGAAAGTTAGAAGCTTGACGAAGTCGGACGATAAAAGTTTTCTACAGAATGAATTTCTCTAGGTTCAAAGTTTAACATTTATTTTTTTTTTTATTTTGCGCTTTTGAAGTTTTTCTTCTTTATTGATGGGAATAGACAAAATGAATGACGACGAAAACTTTGACCATGTATGATTTTTTAGAAGTTATTTTTATTGCCAGATGAAAAGTGATAAATTAATTGGTATTGTTTTTAAAATATAAATAGGCTTAAGCTAGACTCATGAGTTGGCCTACTTATATAAAATTGACAGTGTCAGAAAGTAGACCATAAAATTGAAAAATTAGGAATATTGGATTTCCAATTAGAGGTTTCATTTTGAGTAGTCCTTAATTTTGGCAATTGTCATTTTTGAAGCTGTCATCTTTTGACATTTGACAAGTAAAAACTAAGTTTTATTTAAAAATTAAACTATACAGACTTAACCACCACATTGAAATTGTAAACATTTTCTTTAATAAAATGTAGAAATAACAGTCCACAGCATAAAATTGTAGGTCGGCGGTTCTCACAAAACTTACTAATAACATGAAAAAACAATCATCCCAGAGGTTTAACTATTATCCTTCTGGCTAAAGATATGTCGTGAATAGCCCATACAGGTCGTCGTTCCATCTTCTAATCCACCCACCGTTTCTCTCCAAACGACCCAAGGTGCAGCTTTCATCCGTCCATGCTTCTGAACCGTAAAGCAGGACGAGGAAATGAAGTTATTTTGTACCGCCACTTTGGTTGCTCAAGAGAGGGCTTTAGTTCTCAATTGCTTTCTTAGCCCAAAAAAACAGCGGTTAGTAAGAGTATTTCTTCGTTTGATTTCAGCGAAGCCCAAATAGACACAGACCTTAACTACCTAACAGTTACGTCTGTTGATAATGACGCTTTGACCGAGACGTTGATGTTGTAAGTCATTTCTTGATGACAGAGTGTACTTTCTTTTGCCCTCATCTCTGTACCCCCATACCTTTGTCTCAGACAGCGCCTCTAATGCTGACGTAGAAGCTCTGCACTTTTCTTTGAAAGACAATGTTAAAGAAATCACTTGACAGCGCAAAACGCACTCTTCATAGAGCTGCGCGAATTCTCCATTTTGAATTCTCCAAAATTGAATAAGGTTGTCGATTTGATGTTCCTGGATTTTTTCCACGATCTCTCATAATGTGAATATTTGATCAACTGTGGATTTTCCTGGTCTAAGGCCACACTGATAAGGACCTATCAGGCTATTAACAACGACGGGCTTTAGACGAGTACACATTACTTTTAGACCCGTAATATTATAAGCTAAAATTGTTAAATTAAGAGATTTATTAATTTTTTGGCAGACGACAGTTTTTTCCTATTGACTACTGCCATTATTAGAGTTCATTAACTCAACCCTAGGTGGCGTTGATGTGGAGTGAGAGATCGATGGTAAATTCCCACTTTCAACCGGAACTAGCTTCACTCCCTCGCTGCTGGCAAAGAACTCAGAAGATCTGTCACCAAACATATTGTTTACAAACGTCATTTCCGTCGCCGATTTGACAAGTAATCCTCGTGAAATTTAAAAAACGACGAGATGATTGTTTATTTGTAATTTATCACCTTTTAGGTTGATTTTTGCTTGAGGATTAATTTGTAGAAGTTTGTTTTTCACGTCATTTAGTGTTTGCCTTTTCTTTCGGTCCATCAAAGATTGTTCGCGTTGGATGCTTATACCTTTCCCTTTGAGCTGACTAGCGGCAGCTAGAATTTTATCCGCAATTTCTACTGAGTGAAGTTCCATAAAAACGGTTCCTTTTTGTGTTTGCGAGTTTACGATTTCTCGAGTTTTATTAAAATTAACTTTTTCACCTTCCTTTAACTTGAGAAGCTCGTTGCATGTTTGTTTTGCTAGATCAACAGCACTAGTTTCTCTGTGTATAGGAAGGTGTACCACCAAACAGTTTTCGTTGTGTTTACGTGAAATTATTTCAAATTTAGACTCCAGCAAGTCACAGCGGTCGGTCATTGTTTTCAATGTTTGAGTTAATTGTACATTTGTGTTTTTTTAGTGTGTCTAATTCAGCGGATAAGGCTGCAACATCAGACTTTGTGGCTAAATCTTTGATTTGCTCAGCAATAGTGACACTTAAAATTTCTTGAAATTGCGAAAAAGACATTTTTCCAACTTCCATTTTGTTTAAATCAAATCTTTTGTTGCTGTTGTTATGCTCTGGAGAAGTATCAGTTATGTTTTTTTTTGCCGCTCATAGAACTACCGTAATACAGCAAGTAGTTTTTCTTATTTTTTCCTTGCGCAAAGAAAATAAAAGCGTGAAATACTTCCTACCTTAGAAACTCTGGGCGAATTTGTGTTGCTCAGGCGATACTGTGACTCAAACAGATGCGTTCAATAAACTTTTTTGAATTTAATGTTTACTTCTTAGCGAAATAATTAAACTTTACACAGAGCTTGTTTTAAATTTGCACTTCCACCTTTTACTTCAATTGTCAACTCAGATTAATATAATGGCAATCTTTACTTCGTCTAAGTCGTCTAAGTCGGGTAGACGGTATTGTTGGCTTTCGTCGTCTATGTTGAATGGATCATCCTGCCTGACAACGGAATTCGGTTCGTCGTCAACGTTATACAGTCTCCAAAAGTGGTCCTTCTATATCCTCAGCATTGACTGCGGTTCCACTACGATGTTTCCAATTTCGTCTTTGCAGCCTTCGGTTCGAGGTTTATTTACTTGTGAATTTCGTTTCATACAGCTTTTGGACTTCATTTTTGCTTCTGAACCTCTTTGACCGTACGCTTCTCATACCCTATCTTTTTACTTCTGAGAATTCGGCGTTCCTCTCTCCTCTTCTGATCATAGAGCTGTCAAAGGACGAGAGTCCTTCCATGCAACGTTGCTTTGCGTGCTTATCAAACCAGGGGTTTCTTGTTGATCGATCTTTATAACCCAACACGTCAGTGACGGCTTCTTTGATTTCATTTTTGCAATGTTGCCACTTGTGTTCGATAAATTGTGTTGGAGGCAGAGAAGTTTAAAAGAGGTTACTTGAGACTCGGACGGAGAACAAGAATTTGGCGAATTCTTATAACTGAAGCCGTTCGACGTAGTATCTTCTCCCTTTTTTACCATAGGTCTGAAAACACGAAGTTTTATCTGGGCTATAACGAGGAAGTGGTCCTAGTTGATGTTAGTTTCGCGGAAAGCCTGACTTCATTATCGGAAGTGATGTCGTGCAGCCTGTTTTTCCCAATTATTCTACCAAAAATGCTCTCTAGGAATAGCTTGACACTGATATCTCCCAAAACGTTTGTAATATTGTAGCTGTTAAGATAATGCTGCCAAATTAAGCGTTGATGAGAATGGTCATGAGGTGCTTGTTGTTGCACCTATAACTCAAGACTTGTTGCCTAAGTCTTTCTTTAATGACAAAGCCGTATCCAAATAAGCGCTGTTGGTTTCCTCGGTAGCAGTCACCATGGTATATATCGCGGTTTTTCATCCTCTTTTTGCACGGCCCATCCCATCACATTTCCTTGATGACAGTAATATCAGTCTAGAGCCTCCGCTAATTATTATTGGCTGGAAAATGGGTAAGATCAGATAAATCTTTAGTTCTTAAGTTCACCAACGGGAAGGTACATTGTATATTGTATATTGCATTATATGCAATAAAACACTTGAGCGTATACTTACTTTTTCTTATACTTATTTTCACTGTTAATCATCTTTAATAAAGTTTTGTAAATAAAAAAAGCTGAAGAAATTCATCTTTCTTCTTTGTAAAATAATCATCTGCAATTCTGCTCTGGTCTTCATTGGGGACTTCTGAACTAACCATCAGATCCCTGCATATTTGTGTATATAGTATGCTTTTATTCTTAACCAATTTTTGAGTGGGCAAAATCCTTACAAATCTCACAAAAGTTTAACAAAACACAATTACGATGGAAATTATTATTATGCATGTAGGTATGTTTATCGTCTATACTCGTTTGTTGCTATTTTATATCCATATCCAATCCATGTACATATTTGTTAATGTTAAATTTGCTTTTATTGTTATTGTTTGGGTTTTCTTTTTGAATTTTAAATTTTGATCCACAACTTGTATCTAATTGCAACGATATAATATAGATTCGCTCTATATTCTCTTTTATCAAGCACTGCTAATGCTGCTTCCTTCTTCTTACTACTGCCACTGCTATTGCTGGAGGCTTCTTCGACAAAACCACGCTCTTCGATGGAATTTCGGTTTATTTGTGAAATTTGCAAAAGCCCTTATCGAAGTAAATTGGCAAAAGTCTTAAAGACAACACCATTTCGTCGGAATAAGTTTTTCCTTCGTTGGTATATCGTATGCGGAACCAAACTAAACTGTTCGAAGCATACTTAGTGAAGGAGATTCAAGATGGCGAAAGTATCGAGTACACCAGACTTCTTCCTCCTAAAACATGAAGCCCATGAAGCCCCACCAACAACAAGGACTAAGACCAACGACGACGACGTAAGCATTTGTTGTGCAATAACGCTCAAGTGCAGCTAATTAGCATTATGATGCTTTTTTTGTTGTTGTTGTTATTCGTTTTTTGGTTTGCCTAGTTGTTGGTTAGGTACTTTTTGGGGATCAAGCAAAATGACGACAACGATGTACTTTGGGTGGAGTTATCGAAAAGTTTCCTTTGCCTGAAATATACTCCTACATAGGTTAGGATACGAGTATAACATCATCAGAAGCATATCGGAAGTTTAAGGTCCTTGCTGACGACGACGACGACGCTGACTACGCTGACGACTGGTGCTACAGTTTGGCTAAATGAGCGGTTTTATGGTGTTGTAGTAAAATATTTTGTAATCGCTTTTGAGTGGTTTTTGATGAAGTTAATTAATGACGATGTTGTATGTACTCGTGTATAAAGGGCTTTTAGAAATATGGTGTGTTATTGTTGCGATTTTATAAGATGCTTTTAAGTCGTTAACAACAAATGTGTATATTATGTATGTAGCATGTATAGAGTTTAATAATATTGTTTATGTTTGTGTTTTATGGAATTTTCGTATAAATTTGGTTAAGTCTCAATTCTTTTAAAAGTATTGAAGGTAAATACTGAATATTTTCTATCCTCTGAAATCCTGATTTAGTGGCAAAAAATCTTTTGTATTCTAATAGTATTTTTGTACACAAAAATATAAGGTGATAACTTGAAACTCTGCGAAATTAAGTTTTGGTTTCGACTTAGATTTTGACAGCTTTAGATTCTTAAACAAAAATGAAGATTTTGAACTTTACGCACGTCAACATTGTCAACTTGGTATTTGTTTAAACCAAGAGACTTTTAGGTTTAAAAACTATATACAAATATAATTAAGAATTAAGAAAATTATAGACCTTACCAGCTTTAATTTTGTACATACATATTTTTATAGGAAATTCGGAACATCCTTGAAATGTACAAATTGAAAAATTTTTTCCGACAAACCGTTTCCAATCTTATCATAGTATTTGATACATTTTTCTACTGAATTTTAAATATTGGAGTTTTGTAAATACCGAACAAGTCAACAACACAAAAACAAACGATGAAGATTTTTAAAGCAGTTTCTGATGTACATAATTTTTTTCTTAGTAAGCACACGCTCAAGGGGATTTTTGTTACCCTAATATGCCAAGACACAATTTGAACATTAGAAAAGGGAAATACGGTTTGAAAGGAGGTGTGGGTTTTGAAGTCCTGAATATTGCAAGGACTGGGAAAGACAGAGTGTGTGCAAAGCATTCTACATTCGCGTGGTACGGCTAAAGAAAGAATCTCCGTATTTGACAGCAGGACAGAAGTTGTTCTCGAATGTATACCGAAGAGCATTCCTAGAAACCCAAATATCTAGCTTCATTTTTAGCGACATCACGTATCTGATCCTTCCACAAGATTGGAGATACAAATACCGAGAAACAAGATTGGAGACACAAATATCGAGAATTTTGAAGTTCTCGTCTCCTTGATGCAACAGCCACTCAAGGATAGTGGTAAAGGTGATAAATTATGTTTCAACGACAGTGAGCAGCAATGAATTTTTGATTTCCCATTTAACATTGCTGACTTGGTCAGAATTTAATAAGCTTATCAAAGATTGCCTTTGAAAATCCACATCCATAGAGCAGGTTTACTGAGGCTACTATGGTCAGGTCAGTGAAGCAGGTAAGTGAATTAGAAGTTTTAGAAAAGAGATCATTAATAAAAATGAGAAAGATTATCGGAGCAAGGACAGAGCCCTGGGGCACACCAGCACTTATTTTGTGTTTCTTAGACTTGAACTTGCAGTTTCTTATCCAACTAAAGAGAGATTCTTCAAGTTTGAACAACAAACTATATAGGATGGGCCTTTTATCGGTATCTTTTTGAATTATAGGTTATCAGTTTTATAAAACTGAACAAAATAAATCACTTTGCTGCACAGTGAAAAATATTGAACATTTATTGACTTCCCATAGGAAGTTATTGTAATGGGTCCGATTTGTCGAATTGAAAATTTTGACATTTCTCGACGTTTCAAGGTCTCTAGAGTTGAAATAAAAGATTTTTAGAAAGCTGTCTGTGCGTGCGTTCGCGACGTTTTTTTCGTCGCCCATAGCTCAAGAACCAGTAGAGATATCAACTTTAAAAAAACTCGTTATACAGATAATAAGGCAGAAAGATGCAGAAGGGCTCTCAAGAAAATTGCGTTTGTGGTTTTTTTACCATAGCAGTTTAAAAAAAAAGGTGAACATTTTGGTTAACCCTAAAGATCTCAAGAACCAATGACGCTAGAGACTTGAATTATATTTTATATTATATATTGTAACGTGATACAAAACAAGCATATTTTTGGAAAAAAAATCCAATTAACGGCTTTTTTTATAAATAAATATTATAACGTGATACATAACAAACATATTTTTGGAAAAAAATCCAATTAACGGTTTTTTTTTTATAAATCAAAAAAACTAAAAAAAAATTTGTCACCTCGAAAATTTAACGACTGAAATATGATTTCATCTCCAAAAAAATTATGTGCAACGAAGAATAAGGTTTTTTTGATATCTGATAAAATTTTGAAAAATCTGATTGCCAGTTTCTTTTATAAAAAATAAAAACTTAAAAAAAACATTACCCAAAGTTGGTAAAAATTGAATTTCGACTCAAATATCTTTTCAAAATTTTGAGATAATGGCTTCTAACTAATTTAAACTTATAAGAAATGTTGTTTTCAACATTATAAAAAATTTGAGAAAAATCGAATTGACAGTTTTTTTACAAAAAATAAAAACCTAAAAAAACAATACTAAAACTTGTTAAAAATTTATTTTCGACTCAAAAAGCTTTTCAAAAACTAAAAATATTGGCTTCAAACTTATTTTATTTCACAGAAAATATTATTTTCGATGTTCAGTAATTTTTTTATAAAAATCCATAAGTCCATTTAAAAAAAAAAAAATAAAATTTACAAAAAATAGTACGCAAATTTGGTAAAAATTGATACATATAGACAAACTTTTAAGCAAGACAAATCGACAGACGGGATGGGAAGTTATCAGTGTGGGGCGCATCCTAGCCTCTTTTTTCCAAATTGGTTGTGACCTGTGAGCAGTGAGCAGGTCTATGCAAAAATTTCGTGAAACTGAGATTTTGATGTATGACAAAGCTCATGGTCCTTATTCTGGTCGTACTGTATTATGTCATCGTTCTCAAAGTTCAATATTTCACGTACGATTGAAGAGACTTTAGCACAAAGATCCCGGATTATTCGCTTACAGGGTCCAATTGACACAGCAATATAAGCAAAAGAAGCTTGAATTGGAAAAAGATTTTGGTTGAAACTGTGAAAAATGTCGTATCATTGGACCATTTTTCTATGAAAGGGAAGCAGCGTATCGATTGACGATGGTGGGAGTTACAGGGCTACGTTAACCGACTTTATTAACTGAAATTTAAGACATGAACAAACGATTGTTCAGGAAGGATGGTCCACCATGTTACAATCAATCTTTTTGACACCAAATTTAGTTATAGGCCGCCTTAGCGATGACAGTTCGGTATCTCACAGTGACGCACAGTGGGTTAGCTTGTATGGAAAAGCGGTCATAAATCTATAATATCTATAAACTAGATGGTTAAGGATGTCAAAGTTGATATACATTAAATAGATTATGATCTTTAAAAAAATATACAAAATCTGTAGAAAACTACTTTTAGGGTTATATCGGGAAAAATCGTTGAAATATAAGTATTTTTTGAAGCGTTCTTTTTGTGTTACTAAAAAGTAAAGTTGTTTTGCGTAATTAATGGAAATATTTTAACTAATAAAGCAATAATATATGAACAAAACTTTATTTGGTTCACTTTGTTCCATTTTTACACAAAAACTTGTACTTAGACTAATTGTTTCGTCTCGTTTGATTAAGGTTGCGTTTCGAAAATAATGTTTAAGTTCTTAAGACTTAACTTACATAACTCTCATGATAAATGTTTTCAATTCAACAGAAAATAAAATAAAACTGGATACATATTTTGACATAAATGTCATCTTTCGTTTCGAACATTATCCAGAAGCTATGTGGCTTTTTTATAGTAAAACTTACACCAGGAATATTTTGTTTTTTTTTTTTCCATCAAGAACGTTGTCGAGTATTTTGTAAAACAATTGAACAAGCAATTTTAATAATAAATAAAAAAAGGATTTTTGGGTTCTTCAATTTTCATCAAAAAAATCTGACGAGACCAATTAAAGTCTTAGCATATTTTGGTCCAACAGGTACAGTCTCGTCTTGGACCCTTTCAAGAGACAATATTCTCATCTTCTCTCGATTTTACAAAACGATACAGATATTGTTCTTGTACCCTTAACCCTATGATTTTTGTTGCTATATGTATTCTCCTGCTTTTATCATATGTAAGTAAAAATAACACTTTACCTATGTACTTGATTCAAAGTGCAAATATAAATGGCTTTGAAAATATAAATTTCCAACCACAATTCTTGGAGACAAAGGCAGTAAATCGTCATAAAATTTCATGCGCACATTTTTCCTATTGCATTACAACTGTCAGTGTACTGCATTCCCAGGCCCGCATTAACCAGACCTGCTCTTAAGACGAGGCCCTGATGCACTAGTATGATAGCAATTTGAAAATAGAAGCCGTGATATGACTTACAATGTTTTTTTCGAAAAATAGTTTGTATCGTATTTTAAACAACTATTAAAAATTGTACATAGAATTCTTCTAAGCAGCTATTCGTTTTTTTTTCTAATTTATCATTTTTGAAACCAGTCGGTATAAATTTAAAATCTTGTTTTAAAACTCAAAATTAAAAGAAGATCACAAGCATCTGAAAATTTTCATCGATAACGTTTTAGTTAAAGGGCTTAGCCTGTACGTCATTCAAGATGAAAACAGACACCCCAGTTTAATGTTTTCAATCCGCCCCTGTCAGACTGCACTTACAATAATGCAGCTTTCAGTTGCAATGGCATACCAAACTACTCTGCGATATGATGCACCCTTCAGCCTAACAAATTGCTACTGCTTGACCAAAGATCCTTGCCCGGCAATAAACCATGAACGAATGGGTATTGGGTAGGGTATATCGCGCATTGTAACTCTAGCAGTCGCTGAATTGTAATGACAGCAATGAAGTGCAAAGTACTTCTATACTCTTCCAGAATACATTTCTGAGAACACGTCCCGGGAAGATTTGCAAGAAAAAATTCAACAAAAATATAAAAAAAAAAACAAAAACCATATCCATGTAGCCGGGTTTTGTGGCCTGGCCATACCAATATGCCATAAGATTCCATTCCATGGGCAATAATCATAAATTCCCCATCAAACTAACACAAGAAATCGTTTTACGATATAACCAAGCAATCCAATATATAGTCATAAGAAGAGTGCTAGCGGGGGGGAGGAGGGTGAATGATAAGAAGGTTTTTTTCTATATTTGAGCTGATGCTGATGGTTTTCCTCTTTCGAATTTCCTGTGTAGCCATTTTGTTTTTTTTTTATTTGTTGCCAGTTTCTTTAGAACTGCTCTTGTGTTTGGCATTGGCATCCAATTCGATAAATAGCTTTGAGATGTCCTGTGATTTGGTGTGTCAATGTTATCTTTTGAGTTTGAAAATTAAGGGGGAACTGGATACCCATAGATACCACATGCATATCGCACACGGTATACGGCTGGCAGAGGTTTCAATAACCTTTGACGTAGTAGACAAAACTTTAGTGCTATCTCATTGGGTAAGGGTGGTACCCTAGGGACAAAGATGCGAGCAGTCATTATTTGTCGAGGTCGGCTAACAACAAGTTGAAATGAATTGGGGAAAAAAATCAGACGCAATATCTTGGTTTTGGGATAGACATTCGTATATAAAGGTATACCTTCGTATAATAGGGAGGGGAGGTTGGTTGGTCGGCTTGATTTGTTCCTTGTGATTATTTTATTTTGTTCTTTTGTAAATGGGATCACGCATGAATATGATGATTTTTTGTACAGCTTTTAGTGAGAGTTAGTCTTTTGTTCTCGGAATATTCTAATAGGAATTTGCTTGAAATCAAAAGATACACACACCTGATGATAATGCAGACATTAAGTTTGATTACGAACATAAAAATAAATTCATTCTGGGTATGAATATACCTTTCCCTTAGAGAGGGTAAGCCTAGAGTGGATTTTTTTTAATGTAATAGAGGGTTGGAAATTTGAGGATAGAAAAGCCTAGAAATTAAGGGTTAAATATTGAATTCAAAACGAACGCTTTTGGTAGCAGGATTCTTCTTTCAATGATGAGGATGAGTTTGAGAATGTGACCCCTTTTTAGTCAGATAAAGCTTATTAGCCAAGTAGAATAAGGCAAAAAAGGCTTCAACCTAGTAATGTGAGGTATTGATATGAAAACTCGTGTATATATCTAAATTCTTATAAGATCTCGTGGAAGGTTAAAGATCACGACAAAATTTTGTTCGCGATTATTTACGATCGAAGTCTCAAGTTGCCTATTGTTGTATTCCACCTTCCCAATCAAAGTAGCGTGTTCCAGGTGGAACTTTTGGCGATAAAAGAAGCCTTGTCCTGGCTTAAAGAAAACGTGATATCAACATCTAATATCCGTATTTTCTCAGATATTCGGGCCACTATTAAATCTCTAGACTCTGTTCCTACAAACCCTATAACAGTCCATAACTGTCGATTATATCTATAATGGAGATGGCACAACAGTTTTATATTCACCTTTGCTGGTGCCGAGTCATAGAGACATTTCAGGAAATTGTAAGGCAGATGAACTCACCAGAAATGGTACAGTAAAACCCATTCTACCACGTTTGGCTAATTCTGGCATATCAATCGTTACATGTAAAATATTGGTGGAATAACATCACCAAGTGTCAGGTCACAAAAAACATCTGGCCTAAACTAGATTTGAATCAGTCAAAGTGCTTGCTATCTCTAAGCAGATCGTATATAAGCTCTTCTCAAATGACTTTTGCAAAAGCTGTATGGATGAGGAAGATAAGGAAGATGAGGAAACATTGCTTCTGTTCTTCAGTTATTCTAGCTCAAAAACCATGTGCACGGAGTAGGCTTCCTAATCAGCGAAAAAGTGAAGTCTACTATCATCGGCTTTAACGTTTTAACGAAAAGGCTATGTACTTAACATTCACGGACAAGCGGAGGAGTTTCTGACGAAGATAAAGAATAAGTCAAAAAGGCCAGCTTGCATGAGAATACTAATGACAACGGACTTTGAGTCTTGAAACTAGTAGCATCAAAAAACTTGGTCGTTGCGAGAACCAGGTTTCCGCGTAAAGATATCTATCTGCAAAGCCACCTGGCGAATGGAGTCACTAGTAATCAAATTGATCCAATTGTTGATTAACCGTAGCTGCTACTAGAGCCTGATGATGGTCCCAACGCACCGAGATGCCAATATCGACTAGTTTGATGATGAATGCAAAAATGTTGTGGACGTAAAAACGTTACATACCGATCAAGAGCTCAAAAGAACAGAAAAATGGCTTCACCGGCGGAAAAAATTAACTTGGCAGACAAATTTGATCAGTGAATTTAAAAAAAAAAGGCCACGAGCGAGGTCCGCACCAGGCACGGAAGTTCTACCAATCCGTCCGAAACATGAACGCAGTATACACTAAGCTGCAAATATTTCGAAAACAGAGCTCACTTAAGAAGTGAAGACTACTCCACTTTAAGAAGAAGCAAATGTTCTACCGCTTCGAAACATAGAACACCTCGAGAAGTCTGTAAAAAAGCGGGCCAGCTTTTCATTGAGCAATTCATGAAATTAAAGTGCACGTACGGAAGTATGAATAAATACCAGAAGACTGGCGAAAAGGTATCATCTACCCCATAGCTTGTCAAACCAGAAACCTAAGGATAACTTCTAAGCTGCTGCTGGTGTACGAGAAGATAATTTTGCTAGTTCTCACATATGGATCCAAGACCCTAGTGCTTACTAGACACTCCAAAATCGTAGGTGCAGTCGATAGGAAGGACGATTGCGGAGAAGCTACAATCTTGAACTGTTTGCAATCTACCTCGAAGCAGATATTGTGAAAAAAAAATAGGCACGGTAAACTCCGGTGGGCTGGCCACATAGCTCGCATGAGCGATATTAAGTAGTAACGAAGAAAATCTTGTGATTTTTCGTGACTTATTACAACGAAGATACCAGAGTCTATTAAGTTTTTAACATAATTTTTATCGAACCAAAAGAAAGCTATAAAAGGCTTTCCGGCATCTTATTTCTCATTCCGAGGTGGAACCCTTATTTTACTGGACTATATACAATATCTCCTAAAAACCAATGAGAATTAAGGCAATAGACTCTACTTGACAATATGTGTAGTGTATTCCTCGTAAAAAAAAGTACTACCAAGACTCGTTATGTTATATAGGCTCTAAACTCCAACCAACCCACAAGCAACAAAAAAACTACTTAATCCCAAAGTTGTTATTATCACATCACTCTTTTATAAGAATTCCCATCCATGCGTCAAGTCTTTTATAAACATTCTAGGCTATGTATGCATTTGACTTGCACAATTGCGAAACATTAAATTCCCAAAGTCATTTGCATTCATTCATTTTATTCCTCATTAAAATAAATTAATTAACAACTTTTACATAACAATCATAGCAATATATTTGTATGTAGTAATACAAAACAACCAAAAGTTTATAACTTGAAAACAGTGCGTCCCATCCGTCACGTCCGTTACGTCCGCCTGTTACGTCCGTCCGTCCGTCCGTCCGTTTGTCCTATCGTTCTATTCATTTTAAAAAGATGCACAATTTATTTTCCCAAGCTCAAGTCCTAAAGCAATCTCATCGCCACTTACTACTTCACTCTTCCTACTTTAATGTAATTAAAAAGTTACCATTTGAAATGTCGATTTTTCTTCAACAGAAATTAAACTCAAAAACACAACACAAAAGTCCAAGTTTATTACTTTGCACAATATGGCCATTGTTAATAGTAACAATGTGTAAGCTTCCCCTAAGACAAATGAAAACAACCAACGAACGACAACGACAACGAAAACGACGACGATGCTGAGGACGATCAACAATAGGACAAGAAAAGCTATTTGCACTTCCATTCAGTCCTCGTGCTCTTCGTCGTCGTCGTCCTTGTCGTCCTCGTTGTCGTCCTTGTAGTTTTAGTTTGAGCCTTCCTATCGTCCTACCACTACTTCTTTCCTTAGGTACTGTATATACTCCTACGTACATGTAGTATACGTAAAGCCTGCCATGGCTTCGGCTCAAGAAGCTCATTTAATATCACAGGAATGGCATTGGAATAAATGGAATAAACCGAAGAAGCAAATGCAATTTAAAGAGAATAAACTCTTCGAAAATATAAACACCATCCGAGCAGCCAAGCAGCCAAGAAGCCAAGAAGCCGAGTATAGGAGAAGAACAACTTTGCTAAAGCCGTGCTGGGCTGCTGTGCTAAGCAATTTCATCTCTCCTCAATCCTTCCTCATCCTGCCAAGGACATTTTACGCTCCGCATCAGCTGCATCAGGTAGATCAGGTGATTGCAGATGGAGACGACGACCACTACGACGACGGAATAGAACGAAGACGTCTATCTTGCCTTGTGAGTACTTTGTAAAGCAAGAAGTGTATCTCAAGATAAATATAAGACCTGGATAAAAGACAAAATGACGTAAAAATTGTATCAACCTACACCACAGAACAATTATTGTACATCTCTGGTTATTTATCAGAAATTTTAAATCACAAATAATTGCTCAGGGCTGTCTAAGGAGGCGAACAACTCGACCGTGTAAAGAAGGAGAGCTGCATTGTTGGCTAAGGAAGTTTTGTTGCGCTAATATCCGACGGGGATTTCCCTAAGAAATTAAAATTAACAGCCTAGCTCCACACCCATACCCAAGCTCCAGCACTAGCCCCATAGTCCCGGCAACGAACGCCAACGACGACGACGAAGAACATGGCACACAACTATAGAACTAGAACTACCAAAAGTCAATGGCAGTCGCTGCTTGCTGCATTCACATTAAGAGTAGGAGCATCGGGCGGGCGGTGGCGTTAACGTTTGTTTGTTAATGAATGCAAAAAGAAAGGACAAGAGGAGCCATCCACTTTGGTATGAAATGTTTTGTACTTGAGTTGTTGACGCCGGCCGCTGCCGTCGACAATGAAGACGATATAAAGCCCGAGATACGCAGCGCAACAAGACTCAAAGTTTAAAATTAAAAATGCTTCTTCGCTCTTGGATTTATTTTTACTAGGTACTCTACTTGAAGAATCAGAAGCATCAGACACAGAAGATATTCGCATAGAAACAGGAAATACCATTTCTACAGTTTTAGATCTTAAGATTTCAGCAAAATTAGATGGAGGTTGGACTGGAGTTGGAGAGGATGATATTATTGGTGATGGCCTTGCTTCACAAAATTCATGGAAGAACAATAATGGTAGTATATTGTTTCAAGAATGTTTCTTTGTTGTTGAAACAATTGCGAAGGCAAATCATCAGCTGCTGGTTTTGAAAATTTAGAAGTGCATTGTGACTAAAGAGAAAAGGAAAGGGTTCTAATTGACCTCTTTTTTGTGTTGCATGTCATTTGCAAATGGTCTAAGTGCGTTGTAGCTTGTATATTAACTGTTAATTTTGTTCAAAGACAAATTTTTCATAAATTTACGATGGAAATAACTTTGGAGTGGGTTACACTTTACAGAGTTTTAAAAGCATTAAATTTTACACGGTCAAAAATTCCGTATTGGATAATGCTGTCGATATATGAATTTAATGAGCTTATCATACGCTGCCTTTGAAATTCCACATCCAAGGTACAAGGCTATTATTCTAGAAACGAATATGGAAAGGTTCTGTCGTCATCGAAACAGTTTAATAGATTAGAAGTAACAGACAACAAATCTTTTATGCATATAAGAAAGATATTAGGAGGCAAAACAGAGCCCTGCGGAACATCAGCGTTTATTTTCTGAATATCAGACTTAAAAATATTCAATAAAACTTGTATTGAGCAATTTAAAAGGTAGTTGGTAATTTCTAATCCAACGAAGAAGAGATTCACCAACACCAAAAGCACGTACTTTTATAAGAGAGCTTAGTGCATAAGGACCCGTGGTGTGATCGTTAGTGCATTGTACTATCATGCCAGAGGTCTTGGGTCCAATCGCTGCCATCTAAAGTACTTTTTTAAACGAGTACTATAAATAAATCTTAACCTTTCCTGTGTGCGAGTGATGTTATCAAGAAAGGAGGGGACCTACAGTTTTTAAGCCGAATCCGAACGGCTAATTTGAGAAGCACTTTTCATGACAAGACTCTTGGAGAATTTGTCAATTCCTCGCAAGAGGCAGTACTCTTGAACAAAACTTTAGATTACATAGGCAGGGATTGAACCCAAGACCTCTGGCATGACAGTCCAATGCACTAACCATCATGCCACGGGTACTACTTTTTTAAACGAGTACTACTGTTTGCAAAAAGTCTTGAGTTTCAACAGTGTGAGCGAATGCATCACGACAATATGCATCAAGGATTAATTCCCCAACATAAGCCTAATATATGCGCATGCCCCAACAGAGGAGAAAGATGAAGACAACAAAAACACATTCTTCAAGCTCTCGTACAATACATATGAGCAGTGCCCGGGCTATGACATTCAAATTGTCTTAGGAGATTTAAACACCAAGCTGTTGCTAGTACGCCAACCAGATTGACCACATTGGGATCGACGCACGACACTTCTCCAGTATACAGGATGTCCGAACATTCCGAGGGGCCAATATTGACTCGGACCACTATACCTCGTTGTAGCCAAGGTATGGCTACGGATATTCGGATCCAAGCCAAAACAAGGAAGTACTGTGAGAAGATTCGAAGTTAGACGGATCGCAAGAGACTGTCATGTCTTTTTCCGATCGAGTCTCTAATAACCTCTTAAGAAGTCTTATGCTGCCTGCATTAAGCATTGAAAAGCAGTGGCAACACTGTCTTGCAACCATCAGAGATGCCGCTTCTGAAGTGCTAGGTTTCACACGGCCACCACAGCGAAACCCCTGCTTTGACGACGAATGCTGGCAAGCGCAAGCAGCTAAACAACAGGCATACAAAACGGCACTGCACAGAAGGACCAGAGCTGCTCGCGAGCTCAACAAGCAGAAGAAGAGAGAGTAAAACCGGCTTCTTAAATGGAAAAAAAGAGCATGAGAAGCGCGCGATCGAGGAGCTAAAGGGATGTTACAACAGGAATGAGGTTCGTAAATTTTACCAAAAGATTTGAGAATATGGAAAGACCACTTCTCCAAATTATATAACGGCGATGACGAACGAATTCCGCTGAAAGGGAGATAGTACCAGTCAACCTAGGCGATCAACAATTCCGACCCACACGACCTCGAAGAAGTGAAAATAGCTATATTTTTTTTTTAACTGAAGTCAAACAAAGCTGCCGGAAGAAAGCATGCCCGATGAGTGGAATCTCAGCAAAGTTTGCCCCATACATAAGAAAGGAGACCCTCTAAATTGCGATAACTACAGAGGCATCAGTCTCCTGAGCATTGCATATATGATCCTTTCTGCCGTGAACGTCTGAAGCCATTCGTCAACAACCTGATAGGCCCTTATCAGTGTGGCTTCAGACCAGAAAAGTCCACCATCGACCAAATATTCACACTACGGCAGATCTTGGAAAACCCCCAGGACCTTCAAATCGATAACCACCATCTCTTTATCAATTTTAAAGCAGCGTATGACAGTATCTATAAGGAAAAGCTCTGCAGAGCAATGTCTAGTTTTGGCATCCCTGTCAAACTTATCCGTTTGTGCAGAATGACGATGGAGTATGCACGCTGCTCCATCAAGGTCGGAAAAGATCTCACCGATGCATTTGATGTCAAAAAAGGTTTTAGACAAGGCGATGCACTGTCATGCGACTTCTTCAACATCGTTCTGGAAAGAATTGTGCAAAACTCATCCGTCAACACTGGAGGCACAATCTTCTAAAGGTCCATCCAATTACTCGGATACGCAGATGATATTGACATAATTGGAAGATCAAAGCGTGATGTCAGTGGAGTGTTTTTGAGCATTGCGACGGATGAGGGCAAGACCAAGTATATGCTGTCATCAAAAAAGGACATTGAACAACGACGTCTTGGACAAAACGTCACCATGGACAGCTATAACTTCGAGGTAGTTAAGGACTTTGTCTACCTAGGCACCGCTATAAACACAGACAACGACACCAGTGCTGAAATCAAACGAAGAATGACTCTTGCAAATCGCTGCTTCTTTGGACTTAGAAGGCAATTGAGAAGTAAAGTCCTCTCTCGAGCATCTATAAGACACTCATCATCCCGGTTCTCATTTATGGCGCTGAGGCCTGGACCCTGTCAAAGAAGGATGAAAACGTCTTAGGATGCTTCGAGAGAAAAATTCTTCGGGTGATTTTTGGTCCCGTACGTATAGATGGAGAATGGAGGAGAAGATATAACGACGAACTGTACGGGCTGTACAGCGACACTGACCTAGTTAGCAGAATAAAAGTCCAACGGCTTAGATGGCTGGGTCATGTAGAGTGAATGGACATCAACGCTCCAGCCCGGAAGGTCTTCGACCGCGACTCAAGTGGCGCACGCAGGTGGATGAAGACCTCTACCAACTTGGCGTGCGAAACAGGAGACAGCTAGCTAGGGACCGAGCTGGCTGGAGACGCATGTTGGTTGAGGCCCAGGTCTGCCCCCTACTGTAGTGCCACCTTAAGTAAAGTAAGTAAGCCTTTTGGAAATAATTGTCAAATCCTCCTTGTCATGAAAAGTACTTTCTCAAATTAGCCATTCGGATTCGACTTAAAACTGTAGATCCCCTCCATCCCTGACAACATTACTCGCACACAGGAATTGTTGAGAGCTATAAGTCGCTAGCCTCAACGGACTGTTGCGCCACCTAATTTATGTATTTATTATTTTGTGCCAAAGTTTTTGCTTACTAAAGCAGAGTAGCCTCCAAGGATAAAACGGGCCCTATTAATAAATATAGTTTTCCGATGAAATATATTTTAAGGACTGAATCTGTGAGGGTATGACTTTGCTGCTGATCGAATGGCTTGAGTCCCAATGTTGACTGAACTTAAGAACCTTATGATTTTATGAAGAATACGATGAAGGCAATGGCGTTTGTGGAATGATTAACTGCAATGATCGGCAAACCTGGGTTTTCGTCAACACTACGGACTAAAGCAGCATTATTCTCAATTGTTTTTGAGCAACGCACAAAGTTTCAATTCTTCACTTCACAAACTTGACCCAACAGTGCAACTATCGCCAGAAGAAAAAATGCTTCAGGACGACCTTAAATTTCCTTAGTTTTGAGACCAGTGACTGCAAAATTTCCACCATTTTTGTGAATTTAAAAACTTCAAAGTATTGGTGAAGAGTTTATCATCCCATTTTTAGTAATGGCGTAGTTTTTACTTGTAAAATGTCATCTTTTGATTGCCCTTCAATCGCTCAACTGTTCACGTGTAGCTTCACACATTAGCGGACATTTGGCATCCGGTTTGTGGCTAATGGTTCATGGTTCAGACTTGTGACTTCATGTGACCCCATTGAATTAATTAAAGTTTCTGCGAATCAAAGAATTCTATGCAGCGACTATAAATGAAGGGCTTCAACGATATTTTTGGCATATAAAGAAGAGCGAAGTACGTTACGAAAATAGAAAAACTATTTTTACGCAATAGTTTCTCAATTTGTACGTGTAATTGAAAGCTTTATTCATCCATCAAGGTGACTTACCAAAACAGCTTGAATTAATGGCAACCTATTTGACATAGCTTCAACAAAATGGCGGCTTTCAAATTTTAGAGATGAAATCACGATAAGTCTGGTCTTGCTTTCGTGGTGGAATCATCTTGTTATGTTTCCACGAAGTTTTAATAATTTCTTGACTATGTACCATCTAGTCTTCAACTTGACTGTATCAATCTAATAGTTGGAATCGAAAATAAAAGTCCTCCTTACCATATGCAGGATTGATGGAAACCAATCAAACTTAGAGTATTTGTATTTGTATTTGTATTTGTATAGTCTTTATTCAATTATTAAGAAAAAATTACAATAATTACTTATATAGCTAGTAATAATAATAACAAAATTAAATAAATAAGTGACATTTTTTGTTTTGAAAAAAAAAAACAGAGTTAAATGTCACATCAAAGAAAATTAAAAACTTCAGTGAAAAACAAAAATTAAGTATTAAGTGGGCGAACTTTTATATTTTTAATGACTTAAACTCTATTATTCTTTTATAGGTAGATATATGTATTGTATATATTTATTTTTTTGTACTTCAAAGAAAATTATGTACATAAATCAATTCATTTATTTGAAAATTCAAGACAAGAAGATATAGTGAACTATAAACCAATCAAAAACCATTTATATAAAAAGAAAAATATCAGTGATGATGCTGTATTCTCGAATAAGTGTATTAGATTAACAATTAAATAATTAATGGCAGCACAACTTTAATTTGCTCGTGATTAAATTCAAAAAGCCAAATTTTTACTTTTCTTAAGAAAATAGGCAACGATCTGATGGATCGTATATCGGCAGGAAGCTTATTGAATAACTTAAATGCGACAACAGAGAAAGAGTTCCTGAAATGAGTGGTTCGATAAGAAGGAATACAAACGACAGAACTAGAGACACTACGTAGATACTGAAAATCATAGATTGGGCTTTGTAAATAGCCACTTCTTAAAAAGAAAAGTTTCAATACTTTAAAATAGAAAAGATGTTTTATTGGCAGAATTTGTAATTTTTTAAAGAGTTCAAATGAATGGGCAAAACGGTTGCTCCTACAAATTTTTCTTATAACGTACTTTTGCAGGACAGAAAGAGGCTGAATTTTTGAATGGTACGCACTACCCCAACAACTTAACCCATACTCTAATTTAGAGTGAAAAATTCCAAAATAAACCATACGCAAAGTTTTACTATCTAAGAATTTTTCTAGGTGATACATGGCACAAAGAGATGACTGAAGATACTGTTTCAGTTTCAAAATGTGATAAGACCAGCTCATATTTTGATCAAAAAGGATACCGAGGTATCTAAATTGATCAACGACATCAATCTTGAAGCAAGACGCATTGCAAGTATATTCAGAATTGAACCAAATTTTTGAGCTAGCAGGATCGCATATACAAGTAAGGTCACAATGTCGTTCACAATTAGAAACATGAAAAACAACATCCAGATCAGGACATTCACGGGAACTCAAACTAAAGTACATAAGTTTGGTTTTATTACTGACAGTTAGCTTATGACAGGCAAACCATTTGCGTAAAGTATTAACATCATTATTAATATCTGCAATTAAATTCAGAGGGTTATCTGAAACATATGCAATACCCAAATCATCAGCAAAAGCTTTTACTTTACCGGAAAAACTTTGATAAAAAAGAGAGTTTATGTAAACAAGAAATAAAATAGGTCCAAGGACAGATCCTTGGGGAACACCTAGGTTAAGAAAATTACTCGCACTTAAGCTTTCACCAATTTTAACCTTTTGCAATCTATTCTTTAGATATGATGTGAACCAACTTAGGATGAAGCCACGAAATCCCGCACTAAATAATTTGTCCAAAAGAACATTGTGGTCCACCATGTCAAATGCCTTCGTTATGTCTACAAATAGACCGGCGCATGATTTTTTGTCATCTAAACCTTTGTTGATTAATGAGCAAAAAGCCATGACTGCATCTTCAGTTTAGGATATTTTTTGGGGCAAAGTATTGTTTCATAAAATAAGTACACAATTTTGGTATAAATGTTAATATTCATCATTATTCTCTCAGGATACTCAAGACACCTATTTTAACCATTTGCTAGAAATATGATAAAAAGATAGAGAGAGAGAGAATATGTTCCAGGTGCTAGCAAACGAACTTCAGGGGACTGAACTCATCTATTTCTACATTTCGTATGGTATATTATTCAATTTCCTATAACAAACGTTTTTCAATCGAAATTTCTGTTTTGGCACAAACGAGTACTTTGGAACAATGGGATATTTTAGAGAAAGTTCCAAATGCGAGTATGCATAGGCATGTTATAGTCCTCCTAAGTCCTTAGAGACTTCGCTTCCATATAATGCCATAAACATCTGCTTCAATGAATTGTTCCGTCGAATAGTCACGCGTATTCATATTAATGTAGGTAAAGTAGAGGTAGAATCAAAGTTAGAGGTACACAAGCACTTCTTCAGCCATGCATCAACTTGCATCCAACATCCAAAACGGAACTGAACAAAAATAAAAGTCTTTCTTTGATTTGTTTGCCAGACCGAAAAGCTGAAATGAGCTACCTAGCGAAGGGACCTGACTGACATTCAGCATCAGCATCAGCATATTTCTACCTACAACTAAAACAAACAACAGGAACAACAAAATATGGGTGTTTCAAACACATAATTTTTTGCTTCTTCTTCTTCTTTTTTTTCCTCTGCTCCTATAAGTTCCAACACATCATAGAGTATAGGAATAGGAAGTACAAAACATCTAGCAAATGGGAGAACAATATATAAATGGAAAAACAAGACCAAGAGACCAAGAAAGATTCCGAACAAAGAGGCAAAATTGAATTTTAATTCACAAAGGAGTTTACTGGGTTTATCAGTGTTTGCTGAAGCCAAAAGCTGCTTCAGGGATATAACCTACGCTTCTATCCCTCCCAAGCTTGGATGGGATGCCGTTCCCTATGCACACACGGCAAGGATATTAAAAAATAAATAAGTTAAACATGCTGTTCTATACATCTTAACATACGCCACCGCACCGCACTGCCTTCGCCACTTCCACGCCACCATCAGCATCATCCACAGACTTCAAAAGCTCCAAAGTGAGCACACCGTATAATCATAATGGCGCCCAACAATGCGAACAGCACATTCACATAGCAGCAAGGTTTAAATTGATTTCGGTTCTCTGCCACACGACGAAAATGCAAAAGCGATACGAAAGGTTAACCTTTCTATAAGTTCTATCCAACGTTATATAGGTATAAGATGGCACAGACTATGCTTACTCTAAGAGAAAACCCCAAGCCCAACATAAGACCAAAACCAAGCAGACACAGAATCAGAGGCAGAGGCTAAGGCACCAAGGGGACTCAAAGGACAAAGATTGCACCCAAACTCACCAAAACCTTCTGCTCCTCCTTCTTCGTTATAAACGCAAAGGAAGAAAACCCAAAGAGCAGAAAGAGTAAATATAATGGAAAATGTCACCGACAACGTTTTCGCAGAGGAGTTTCTGTTGCTGTTGCTGTTGATATTGCTGCTACTCTAAGGGCGACCAGCATCACAAAATCTGATTATGATGGACTAGAGGACACTGGACCGGCCAAGCCGGCCGACTCTGCCTTTATCCTTACTTGTCACTTGAGGTGTTGCAAAGATGTTTCCTCACCACATCTAAAGCACCATCGCATCAGTATCTCCTTTTCTCTTGGGTGCAGGAAGGTCGACCGACCGACATTTGGTTGATCTTCTTCTTCTTCTACGTCTTCGTCTATATATAGCTTTTCCATATTCCCAAATGCTTTATGTAGGGCTGAGGAAGTTATCAGGCAAAAAGGTCCTCCTTTTCGATGTGCGTTGCGTTCCTCAGCATTTTACTCGTATAATCGAATTTACAATATAAAATTAGCTTTACAAAGAATCCCTGATGAACATTGACATCAAAGTACAAGAAATAACTTTTTGCCTCCATGGTCAAGTGAAAATTAATTTTACGCGAAAGACGAAATCCTTCGAAACAGGTAACGGAATTATGAACCCTTCTGATGATAAAGAGCATTATAGGCAAGAAGTCCTAAAACACAAAATTTCAATGTAGTGCGATGGCAGGCTCTTAAGTCCCTTGGCATTATAGTTTCTTATATTAGGTACAACAATAGTGAGTGAATGTCCTTGGAGCTAGCGAAGCCCGAAACAGTAAATAATTTTGCAAGGATATTTCTTTGAAGACCTTTTGTAATGGTGCTGGTTATAGGTGGCAGCAAAAGGGAAGATGGAAGAGAAAAAGCAGAACACGAAAGAAAAGAAGAAGTAAATTTTAGTGCTATTTTTTGGAACGGGAATCCCCAAAGGTAAAAAGGACAGGGTTATATGATGCGCCTCGTGCCGCCAACGTTGTAATTCTCAAGGAATTACAATGCCTTGAGATGTTTTTTTCCACTTCGATGTAGGAGTAGGTTTTTTGGTTTTAATTTGTATAAATGTTGAATAATTTTAATTGTAAAATGCGGTTATCCTCAGAGAATTTGCTTTAAATGTTCAACCCATGAAGAAATTGACAAGAAGTCCTTTCTTCTTTTTCTTCTCCTGCTCGCTCCTCGTGTCTTTTCATTCATCTGAGGCAACCATCGTCTATTTATAAATTTAAAGCTGAATAACACCCAAAGCAAGACGACGACGACGGGGAATTATTTTCGTGGATTAAAATGATTGGGGTTTTATGTTGCTTATGTATTTAAATTTTCCCAAAAGAAGAAGTATTTTCTTTTTCTTCATTCAGTTTCCTTGAACGCGCATTTTATTTGGAAAAAAACGGAAAGAAGAGAGAAATGGTATAATAATGCAAAATTGATCCAATTCAAAGTCAATAATTCTAATTTTGTCTCTTTTGGTGAATTTTTGTCGCTATGTAGAAGTAGATATGTTTATTCAAATTCAAAGTGTCCTATATTTTTTTTTAAATTTTGAATAAATCAATAATTCTGTTTTAATGTTCAGAAGATAGGTATAAGGGTAATAATGGAAATATATGGTAAAGAATCCTTTAAAATTCGTTTTGGTATTTTCTTTTTTTGTGTAATTATTTAAATGTGAATGAGTTAGTATATAAAAGTTTAAAAAAGAAGGGCTCAAAGCATTTTGGCATAAATTCTTTATATGTATTCAGCATGGAAGATCCTTTTCGTAAATTGTTGGTTAAGTTTAAGTAATGCTCTAAATTACTTTTTTTTTCTAATTAAAAAGAGGAGTGAAGCTTAAGCATAGAAATTCTTACAGAAGCAGATTTTATACGGACTGATGGTCTAAAAGCTCAAGGCATTCAAACTAACTGATTGGAAGTGTCTGTGGTTCTGTGTTTTTCAAAAAGTTAATTTAGAAGTTTATGTGAAGGTAAAACACGAAAAATAAATCAATTTAAAAAAAAAAACTAAAGAGCTTGGGTTAAAAGCCTACAGGAGCAGCGAACCGACACTGTCAAACATTGAATTGAAGTTAGTTCTGCTTGATAGTCCGCCCGACGCAAGTTTGGGATGAAATTTGAAGAGAGGACAAAATGTTCATACCTTTTTTAGTTACATTTAAAAGATTTGTTAAAGAACTGCATAATCGGATGAAAAGCCAAATAGATACACATACCTAAAAAATAAATCTAAGTTTTTTATCGGATATTTAGTTATGTAAGTTTATTCAGTTCTTATTTTTAAGATTAACAGAGTTATCCATTTTGCGGTTTTAAAAGTAAACGTAAATAAGACACATATAAAATATTTTTTGTATGATATGTATTTCTTTTTATAAAAAGAGGCTGGGATGCGACCCACACTGATAACTTCCCATCCCGTCTGTCGATTAAAAGTTTGTCTATATGTATCAATTTTTTCCAAATGTCCGTACTATTTTTTGTAGATTTAATTCTTTTATGAAAAAACGGACCTTTGGATTTTTATAAAAAAATTACTGAATATCGAAAACAATATTTTCTGTGAAATAAAATAAGTTTGAAGCCAATATTTTTAATTTTTGAAAAGCTATTTGAGTGGAACGTAAATTTTTACCAACTTTTAGTATTGTTTTTTTGTAGGTTCTTATTTTTTGTAAAAAAAACTGTCAATTCGATTTTGCTCAAAATTTTATCGAATGTTGAAAACAATATTTCTTATAAGTTAAAACTAGTTAGAAGCTATTATCTTAAATTTTTGAAAAGATATTTGAGTCGAAAATCAATTTTGAACAACTTTTGTTAAATTTGTTTGCGGTTTTTATTTTTTTGTAAAAAATCTGTCTATTCGATTTTTTTCAAAATTTTACTGATTGTTGACAACAATATTTTTTGAAAGATAAAAGTAGTTTTAAGCCAATATCTCAAAGTTTTGAAAAAATATTTGAGTCGAAAATCAATTTTTACCAACTTTTATTAATTTTTTTTTTTGGGTTTTTATTTTTTTGTAAAAAAAACTGTCAATTCGATTTTTCTCAACATTTTTCAGAATATTGAAAACAATATTTTTTGAAAGATAAAAGTAGTTTAAAGCCAATGTCTCAAAATTTTGAAAAGATATTTGAGTCGAAAATCAATTTTTACCAACTTTTATACATTTTTTTTTAGGTTTTTATTTTTTGTAAAAAAACTGTCAATTCGATTTTTCTCAAAATTGTTCCTAATGTTGAAAACAATATTTCTTATAAGTTTAAATTAGTAAGAAGCCATTATCTCAAAGTTTTGAAAAGATATTTGAGTCGAAAATCAATTTTGAACAACTTTTGTTAAATTTTTTTGCGGTTTTTAATTTTTTGTAGAAAATCTGTCTATTCGATTTTTTTCAAAATTTTACTGATTGTTGACAACAATATTTTTTGAAAGATAAAAGTAGTTTTAAGCCAATATCTCAAAGTTTTAAAAAGATATTTGAGTCGAAAATCAATTTTTAAAAACTTTTATTAATTTTTTTTTAGGTTTTTATTTTTACTAAAAAAAACTGTCATTTCGATTTTTCTCAACATTTTTCAGAATGTTGAAAACAATATTTCTTATAAGATAAAATAAATTTGAAGCCTTAATCTTAAGTTTTTGAAAAGATATTTGAGTAGAAATTCAGTTTTTACCAACTTTGAGTAATGTTTTTTTAGGTTTTTATTTTTTATAAAAAAAATTGTCCATTCGATTTTTTTCAAAATTTTATCAGATGTCAAAAACATTATTCTTCGTTGCACAAAATTGTTTTGGAGATGAAATCATATTTAAGTCGTAAAATTTTCGAGGTGACAATTTTTTTTTTACAGTTTTTTTGATTTATAAAAAAAACCGTTAATTCGATTTTTTCCAAAAATATACTTGTTTTGTATCACGTTACAATATATAATATAAAATTTAATTCAAGTCTCTAGCGTTATTGGTTCCTTAAATATTTAGGGTTAACCAAAATTTTCACCTTTTTTTTAAACTGCTATGGTAAAAAAGCCACCCACGCAATTTTCTTGAAAGCCCTTTCTGTATTTTTTTGCCTTATTATCTGTATAACAAAATTTATTTGAAGTCGATATCTCTTCTGGTTCTTGAGCTATGGACGACGAAAAACACGTCGCGAACGTACGGACGTACGAACGTACGAACACACGCACGCACAGACATCTTTCTAAAAATCTTTTATTTCGACTCTTGGGACCTTGAAACGTGGAGAAATGTCAAAATTTTCAATTTGACAAATCGGACCCATTACAATAACTTCCTATGGGAAGTTAAAAAAAATTTGACCTTCGAACTCTTCAGACCGGCGAAATTTAAAAATTCCGGATACTTTTTGAACACACCTCGTACACATTTTGTTAAAATGCTGTTACAGATGTATGTACGTGGTATTTGACATACAAAGTGCAAAAATGGCTTTTAAAAACGTTGGATGTAAGTTATCAAAACCTATGGTATTTGATTTAAAGCAAATTTAATACTCAGTCGTCGGAAAATGTCAAAAATTACTAGATTTATCAATTCGATTCGATATAATAACTTTGAGGACTGTAAAGGTTTTCAAGTATCATAAAACGATGAACAAAGTCATAGCTATATAAAAAACCATTTCTGCTAAGTCACTTTAAAAGTAAATTTACAGTGTAACACAATGTTATTATCCAATTAACTCTAACCCATCATCATCTCTCATTTAACAATAATAAAGGTAACCAAACAAGATTAAAATTCTATTATAATACACAAACACTACACTATACGTTCAAGCTTTATATGGTATGTGATATGGTTTGAGTGCGTTTGCTTATGTATTTAAATGGATTCCCATCTATCAACGTTTGCCGCCATTCTCAGTCAATTTCAAATCAAATGCAACAATTTAATGAAAAATTTAAGTAAGTAAGTATAAACCTCGGGGTTTTACACAGCAGCGACAGCAACATCCAGACCCAGAGTCCTGCAGAGTATAAATGACAACAACAACAGCGACAACAGCAACAACAACAAAAAATTACTTGTTTGGGCATTCAAGTGAGTGTTCTCGGTTGGATTTATGTCCGCCATTAATCTAAACAAGTGTGTATGTGTGTAAATATAGAGATATATGTACTTATATTTATTATATTGTTACACTACATGTTTCCAGGGTTGCCATGTCATGAACAAGCTCAATTTATTTATTATTTTGAATCAGCGTGCATGAAGGACTAAAGTAAAAATTGACATAACTAAACTGAAGTCTAACAAAGCAGCTGGACCAGAGACTTAAGTGACAAGCTTTTCAAAGCAGCTGCAGATAATTTGGTTTGGAGCATGTACCAACTTATGTGTAAAATATGGTCGGACGAAGGGAACCTCAGTATTGTTTGATAGATACTCTAAACTGCACCAACTATAGAGAAATCATTCCTCTTAACATCACATCAGTCCTTATCAGTGTGACTTTAAACCACGAAAGTTCACAGTCTATCAAACATTCACATTGTGACAGATCCCGGAAAAAACTCAAGAACATCAAATCGACACCCACCATCTCTTCATCGATTTCAAGGCCAAATATGACAGCATTTAACAGGACGAACTGTGTAGAGCCATGTCTAATTTAGGCATCCCTGCCAAACTCAAACTTGCTCTGCTCCATAAAGGTTGGAAACAACTTAACGGAACATTTTGATGTCAAAAAAGGCTTTAGACAAGGTGATGCGATGTCATGTAATTTTTTTAACATAGTCCTGTAAAGAAATAGTGTAGAGTTCCCGTGTCTGTCAACAATGAAGGCACTATCTTTCAAAAGACTGTCCAATAACTCGCATATGCTGACATTGACATATTAGGAAGAACTCAGTGTGATGTCAATGAGGTTTTTGTGAGTATTGAAACAGAGATGACAAAAATGGACTTATCTTGAGATCTAGGAAGTTTTTTAGGTAAAAGTTATTTTCATGATCTAATTTCCCGTATCCGTAGAAGGTTAGTTAGCGTAGAGTTAGCCAGAAGGAGAAGAGTTAGCCAGAAGGAAAAAAGTCCAACTCGCCGTCTAAGAAGTAGAGGGCATAGAAACCAATGCTCCGGCCCAGAAAGTCTTCGAATCAACGCCCACAGAACAGAGCAGTAGAGGAAAACTAGGTATGTATCAGGTATCAGGTAGCGAGCACAAGTGAAAAGTGACCTCACCACTTGGAGTGTTCAACTGGAGACTATAGATAGCTATGGGACAGAACTAGATAGAGAAGTTTGTTGGTTGAGGCAATAGTTTACCGAGAACTGTCGCACTACCTTAAGTAAGTAAGTAAGTACAAAAATTTAACATCACATTTTTTAGCCAGGGATCTCTCATATTGAAATTGTTGGAAATTTTTGGAAAAATATAGACTGACTTCCGATAAATTGCCAAATGTGGCAATCCTGACTTTATATGTTGTGTCCTTGCTCTTGTATGATGTCCTCTATACTTCCTACTTGTGATCACACAAAAATACCAGCAGAACATTGTTGGTTACATACATATATATAGAAAAAGAAACATATAACAAAAACTCTTATCCACCTAAAGTACATTTTTGTATGTTGGAATATTGTATACGAGTTATATATAGTTGTAAAACTGGGATGCATTTGAAAAACTATCATCTTCACAAATACATGAAGCGTATACAAACTTCGCATTTACAGTGCGAGTGCACACAGCCAGAATCCACTTCATTTCCGGTTGTCATTGCTTTTCACACACCACAGTTAACATCAAATGAAAAAGTTTAATTTGAAAATTTCGTGGTTTAACACGTATCCTGTCAAATGCACGCTCTCTTTTTGGCTCGACACAGTCATGCTTCATCATATATATACAGTTACAGATACACAATCCCCCCCGACCAGATATACTTTTACAGTTAGTAGATATACGTACCTATACTCTTTACTTTTTCCAACCCGGTCTTCACATCTTCATCTTTTAGGGGTGTGAAAGCATGACGTGTGTGGTAGCTTCGTTGAGGGGGGAACAAGCTATGAATCGTGTTGTGTTGCTGCTAACTTTTTCAAAATGGGATGATGGATATTATAATTGTTCATTATACCATCATGATTGTCCTTTTTTCACAAAACACAAAAAAAAAACAAGTAAATATATGTTTTGTAGGGTAGATAGGTAAGGTAGCTTTGAATGTTGTGGACACAGGAACTTAAACAAAAACTTTTATGAGGGCTTCTGATGGGAAAGTTCTTTGCTGAAATAATTTTCTCTCATTTTTCAATTGAGAAGCAAATAAATTAAGTATGTACTTAGTTGCAATTTGAGTTTCCCTTGGCAACAAAACATTTAACATTGTCAATAGCTTAGGTTAACTTTGTTATGCCACAATTAGGCTAGGATTCAGTTTTATGAATTTGATGAATTTTAAGATTGCAGAAATCAATAGTTTTTGAATATAGACCGAAGCCTGAACTCTGGAACTTTTAAAAGATTGTATGGCTAGAATAAAGTGGACCTACAATTTCATGCCAACTACTGTACTCCTTTATGTCGAATGATGTTAATTTTTGGAAGAAGAAGTAGAGTTTAAAAAGAATGTTGGCAGCGTTAAATCTTAGAACAAAACTAAACATTTGACAGTTCTAAGCACTTCATTATTCCTTTTTGATACTTTGTTCGCCTTAAGAGGTTTTAAACGCATTTTTGTCCAAACAAGCCAAAATTAAGAGATCCTGAGTATCATTAATACTACGACTACTACGAAAAATAGCATTTGTACAGCCCTAAAAAAGGCGTAACCTACTCCCCTTCAAACTATCGTCCAATTGCACTTATGTACGTCATTTGTTTTCAGAATCATTTAAACGCTGAGCAATTCTCAACTCAAAAAATATCTTGGAGAAAGAAAGGTTCTTGATGAACGGCAATAAGGCTATCGTAGCAAGAGGTCCGAAAAGTGGAACAACAGTGGAAACTTTCGGAGCATCCAATTACAATAACGGGTTATGCATTTTGCGGTTTCAAAAGTATAGGGCTGAAATTCGACATCTATCAAACTAAGTTCTTAAACCAAGTTTTTTTCAGTTTAAAAAATGGATCGCTTAACTATCGCACAACGCATTCAAATTGTTAAAACCTTCTATAAAAATGGTGATTATGCCACAGCCTCATATCGTGATTTAAGAGAAGATTAAACAATTGGCAAAATTGTGAAGAAATTTCAAGAGACTGAATTGGTTACAGATATTTTAAGGCCTGTGCATCATCGTTTCGCTCGTACCACTAAAAATATCGCTGCTGTAAGTGAAAGTGTTGCCGAAGACTCGAATGTGTGGATTCCTCGTCGTTTTCAGGAATTAGGACAGTCTCACGGCACATGATGGAGTATTTACTTCCCATAGAAAGTTATTGTAATGGGTCCCATTTGTCGAATTGAAAGTTTTGACATTTCTCGACGTTTCAAGGTCCCTAGAGTGGACATAAAAGATTTTTAGAAAAATGTCTGTGCGTGCGTGTGTACGTACGTTCGTACGTCCGTATGTCCGTACGTTCGCGACGTTTTTTTCGTCGTCCATAGCTCAAGAACCAGTAGTGATATCGACTTCAAATAAATTTAGTTATACAGATAATAATGCAGAAAGATGCAGAAAGGGCTCTCAAGAAAATTGCGTGGGTGGTTTTTTTACCATAGCAGTTAAAAAAAAGGTGAACATTTTGGTTAACCCTAAATATCTCACGAACTTATGACGCTAGAGACTTGAATTAAATTTTATATTGTATATTGTAACGTGATACCAAACCAGAATATTTTTGGAAAAAAATCCAATTAACGGTTTTTGTATAAATCAAAAAAAAATGTTTGTCACCTCGAAAATTTTACGTATAAAAAATATTTCATCTCCAAAACTATTTTGTGCAACGAAAAATAACGTTTTTAACATCTGATAAAATTTTTAGAAAAATCAAATTGACAGTTTTTTTATAAAAAATAAAAAAACTAAAAAAAACATTGAAAATTTAGAATGAAACAACAACAACTTGTGTGTGCTACCACCAATTTAATAGGCTGGAGTTATAGCTATTTCACGGGGACCAACCCGATCATCAGACTCCTTTAGTGGTGCTCAATCGCTTTTATGTTCAATTTAATTTTTTGAAGAACTTTTGCCCGAGCTGGGCTTGAACTAGGAGCTAGTGCACTACGCACTACGCCACCGCACCCACATGAAAGTTGTAAGCCAATTACAGGTTTTTTCGTTCTATCAAACTATATTGAACCGATTAGTATTTTTCTAAGCACACACAAGTAATTGCTGTTGTTTTATTCAGGTTCTTTCTATTATCTCCTCTCTTACTCAAAGTTGGTAAAGATTGAATTTCGACTGAAATATCTTTTCAAAAACTTGAGATTATGGCTTCTGTTTAATTTTAACTTATAAGAAATATTATTGTGAACATTTGGAAAAATTTTGAGAAAAATCGAATCGACAGTTTTTTTTACAAAAAATAAAAGCTTAAAAGAAAATTCAACAAAAGTTCGTAAAAATTGATTTTCGACACAAATATCTTTTCAAAAGTTTGAGATTATGGCTTCCGTTTAATTTTAACTTATAAAAAATATTGTTTTGAACATTCGGAAAAATTTTAAGAAAAATCGAATTGACAGTTTTTTTTACAAAAAATAAAAGCTTAAAAGAAAATTCAACAAAAGTTCGTAAAAATTGATTTTCGACTCAAATATCTTTTCAAAACTTTGAGATATTGTCTTTAAACTACTTTTATCTTTTAAAAAATATTGTTTTCAACATTCAGTTAAATTTTGAGAAAAATCGAATTGACAGTTTTTTTTACAAAAAATAAAAACCTAAAAAAAAACAATACTAAAACCTGGTAAAAAATTACTTTCGACTCAAATAGCTTTTCAAAAATTAAAAATATTGTCTTCAAATTTTTTTTATTTCACAAAAAATATTGTTTTCGATATTCAGTAGTTTTTTTTTATAAAAATCCACAAGTCCGTTTGTATACGCAAATTTGGTAAAAATTGATGTTCGGTTCTTGATATTTTGATATATAATTTGTAAAAATTTAAGAAATACTACTAAAATTGGTAAAAATTTGTTTTCGACTAAAAATCTATTTAACAAAACTAGATTTTCAAACTAAACTATTTCTTTATATGAGAAATATTGTTCGTAATTTTAAAATTTGGATGAATAATTCAACAGACAACTTTTTTAACCCAACACGAAAACCTACAAACTTTTAAGCAAGAGAAATGGACAGACAGGATGGGAAGTTATCAGTGTGGGTCCCATCCCAGCCTCTTTTTTATTTTGAATTTGGATCTACACCTACATCCATATAAAGTCCAGCTCACATTCACAACGTTGTAGATACGTCGAATGGGTGCTTGAACAACAGGCGGTGGTATTTGAGGTTCTGAGAATCCTCAAGCAATTGAAGAGAGTCCATTACATCTACAAAAAGTCACTGTTTGATGTGCTCTATGGTCCGGAGGTGTGATTGGACCTTACTTCTTCGAAAACAACGATGGAACGACTGTCACCGTCAATTCTGAGAGTTATGGTCATATGATAACTGACTTGTTTTTGCCTGCTATTGAAGAATTCGACTAACGAGAGTAAGTTGAGGTTCTTTAACAAGACAGTTCCACATGTCACACAATTCAAGCAAATATGGCTTTAGTGCAAGAAACATTTTCTGGCCGCGCAATTTCTCGTCAAGACGATATCAACTTATTTTTGTGGGGCTACAGGAAAGACCATGTTTATGCAGATGAATCTTTAACTCTTGAGCACTTAAAAACCAACATTCGTCAAGTTATGGCTGAAATACCGCCCAATACTATGTGTCAAAAAATTTCGAAAATTACCTTTAAAGAACAGATGGAATGGATAGCCCTGTAGTATTGGACGGGTTCCAGGACTCCTTTTTGTCTCCGAAACCTTTTCTTTCATAAATGATATTTTTTCTGAAATTTCCAACCCACTTAATTGTTGTGCTAATAACAGTACCCTAAGCTTTTCATATTCGTTTTGAGATTCTCATCCTTGTCTTTCAAATGTAGACTACCAACGGCAGTTGGTCTATTTCTGCTAGTTCTTTAGATTTGGAAGACACACATTTATATTTCAGGGTCCTTGAAACGTCAAAATATTTCAAAATTTTCAATAAAAAAAAAACCTTTCTGAAGAGTAAGTTTGAAACTTAGATGACATCGCTGTAATAAATTCCATCAAAGTCCAACCATTTAAAACAATGTATGTATATTTTGAGAAGTTTAAGCTCATACTTGATGTCCTTGTTGTTTTTTTGAAATTGAAAAGTTTTACTCATGAAAACTTAAACTATACTCATACGTACTGATTTCTTTTGAAAACAAACAAAAGCAGAGCACATAGACAAGCGCAAGCCATGAGCGCCAGCGTGATGTGTCCTTCGGAGAAAAGTTTCACAAACTAAATATACCCTACTCGTTAATTTCAACAACCACTTTACACCCATTTATTCCGCACATTTTATTTTATTTTATTTTATTTAACTCCCTCGAGAAGGTCTCTATAAATAGGGAATCTTCATCGAATTCCCTAGTTCTTCTGAGTTCTTTCTTCTCTGCATACTGTTAGCTAGCTGCTGCTAGAAAACACGAGTATCTACGAATATGCACAGCCAAAGCATAGCAAAAGAATTAAATTCATTTTGATATACTGCAGTCAAATTCCATGTTTGTCAACCTCGAGGATGTTTACTTTTTCTTTTCTGCAACTCAACTGTATTTGCATACAAATATTGCATTCTATGCACCCCCCCTCCCTTCGTACATTGTAATGCATTCTAAAATTCCGCACTATTCTTCTACTTTTCCAAAAAGAAAACAACAACATTTGCAACAAAAAGAAGCATCACTAAAGTCATGCATTTTAGCGATAGAAAAAAGACTTTGCTATAAGTATGTGCATATGAATAAAATCCAAAACTCCTCGAAGATGTAGCAAATGCTTCGTCTTTTAGGAATTTCCTATATAAAATTAACGAAGTAGAGAGAGGTAGAGAAATGAAACTAAAACCGGAACTAAGGGAAGAATGAGATTTTTGCATGCTTGTCTCACAGATTGGGAATGTAATGTCCTGAATACCAAATATCGCTATAGGAACTCAAGCTCATACGAAACCCTTACCCTATACCTTATATTCTAACCTTCCATTCCACACCCATATTCATATCCTCATGTTCGCTCTTTATCGAAGGAATACGAGTACGAGTACCTAAGTAGAAAAACAAGAATCCCTGGGTTTTGTATCTTTCTCGTTACTCGTTTCTCTTTCGACAAAGCTTTTTCCCCAAAAACGCTGACAATTTTCTTGCAAATAGAAAATATTCTTATTATATACTCGTCGTCGCCGCCGCCCGCCGCCGTACTCTCGTATAGGTAAGGTTTTCAGGACTGTACGGACTGAGAAATATGCAATGGATCTAGGTTAGGTTAGGTTTTTAGGTGAAAATACCTTGAATGTATGAAGCGTATCCGTAAGATTGAAGTTCCTTAGCAAATTTTTGGAACAAAATAGCTCTTTGGCTCTGGAGCAATATCGTTTTAACTCTTACGCTGAGTGCTGATGTGGTAATATTAAACAATGCCAGGTATGCTCTGCTCAAACTGGAAACCAGGAAAAATTCGAAAACATGAGAAGCATATTTATTTTTATTTTTTTATATTTTGAAAATTTTGTTATGTAAGGTTAAGTAGGTATCATATAGTAGCTATGACGAAAAATTACTTGGTTAAGGTAGATGACACATATTTTTTTTATCTTCATGGATGAATATTCTAATATCTTCTTAAAAAATGTGACTTGGGCTTGGAATACAAATTACATCATTGCAGAAATGATATGAACTATTAGAATATCTTGTTTGTTATATAAAATCATGATGAACGTAAATTACTTAATTTGTTTTTAAATACCTAGTACGTATTCGACCCAGAGAAGTTTTGTATTTAGAAAGAATACAATTGTATTTAAATATTAAACAAAGTTGGGTTTCTAACAGGTCATAGCTGTTTTGGTACAGACTGAAACCCAAGTAGGTGAAAAGTCCTATCCTGTGACAATTAAAGTCCAATGACTTATGTAGATAGCTGGGTGGTGTAAAAAATGTAACCAACATCAACGCTCCAGCCCTGAAAGTCTTTGAATCCAACCAAGAGGGACGGTGGCGCAGTGGAGGAAGACCGAGGCAGGTGTGGTCTTCCTTAACCAAATTGACGTGCGAAACTGGATACTGAGGATATTATTCACTATTGTTACCTTTATTAAAACCAAATTCTGGGCACAGTTTCGACTTTTCAGGAACTTCCATCCAAAGAATTGTCTCCCTGTATCTTCACACTGAAATTGTAATTACAGGCCAGGCAACACCTGAATAATTGTAGGCTGATATTTTTGATGAGCTTCAACATCTTACTTAGCTTTCAAGGAGCCTACTCAAATATCGGACGTTAATGGCAGAGCAGAAAATACGTTTGACTTGTTTCTCACTTCTGACCCTTGTAAATATACTATCAGTGTTTTTATGCCCCTTGACGCATCGGACCAAGTCCACTTAGAGAAAGGGTTTCAAAGGACCCCTTTGGTAGTACGAAAAAATCAACTGAGACGGGCTCAATTATTTTTTCAGACAGCATATTTCACTGGTCAATATGCTTCCTCGGTAGTAAGTAAGTAACTAATTCATTTATTTATAAATATTTTAATACAGTTTGAATAAACATAACTAATTTTATAAAGCTTTGGCATAGCCGTCAGCTCAGTTGGCAAAGTATATAAAGCGATTTAAGTTTATATAATAAAATTTAAATGAATTGCTTTAAATAAATTCAGTCATTAAAAGATTTCTATACTTATAAATTGAATTTAAAAAAAAAAACAGTACAATAATTTCCAATTTACACCATTTAATAATTCTTTTGTTTCTTGCATTGTAAAACAGTTTTTCTGGAAAAATCTTAGTCTTTGGTGTCTTAACACTGGGCAAATGCTTATAAAATGGAAGCAGTTTTCTTTTGCTTCCATGTTGCATAGGGTACAGAATTTCTGGAAATTCCCGTTGTATGGACTGCCATTTAAGGTTAGGAGCTCACATTATTATTATTGCTTATTGCTTATTTAGTTGTGAGTAAATTATTCTGCTCTCAGACTGCTCAGCCTCTGCTACTAATTTTTCTCGAACAAGGTCTTCGTGTTTTTGAACTATCTTGTAAAGCTGCTCCTTTAGTTGAGCCAAGTTATTCAAATTGTATGACTTCTCCACAGCTATCTCTAGACGCTGTCTCCACAAATTCACTTACAGCACTAAATTGTCGATCATCTCTTACGGAGATGGCAACACAGTTCAACATTCATCTTTTCTGGGTGCCGGGCTATAGAGACATTCCAGGAAATTGCAAAGCTGACGAACTTGCAAAAAGCGGAACAACTTAACCTCTGCTGGCTCACAATGCTAGCATAGGTATCCCCTTAGCTACATGTAAGCTCATGCTAAAGCAAGATACCATAGAGAAAACAAACTTCAGGTGGAATAACACCACCACCTGTGCAGCGACTAAACTAATTTGGCCTAATCTTAGCGCCAGGCGCTCAAAACAATTAATCTCTCTGAGTAGATTGCACATCAGCTACGTTATAGGTATCCTGACTGGGCACTGCTTAATAGGAAGGCATGCTATTCGACTTGGAGCCCCTGCAAATGATTTTTGTAGGAGTTGCATGGACGAAGAAGAAGAGGAGACAATCTCTCATCTTCTGTGCACATGCCCTGCCTTATCACAAAGACGTAGAATCCACCTTGGAGACTACTACTTTAACGATACCAGCGATCTAAAAAATTCAGACATTACTTGTCTCCTACGCTTCATTCGAAGCTCCAATTGGTTCAACGAGTTAAGCTGATTAACTGATCCATGTGGTATCACAACGGACCATACTTTGTTCTAAGTGTGTTGGACGTCCCAACCAACAGCCACTTTAACCTAACCTAACCTAACCACAGCTATCGCCAATATTTTGCCATTTTGCAACCCACCAGTCCTTATTCCGCATTTCATAAAGGAGCATTTTCTTTGTCAAACGAGCATCGGAATGTGAAGCAACTTTATGGATGTAGTCGGCCTGCATCTTAAGGTGTTGGTTAACAGTTTTGCAACCCCCGTTTCTAAATAAATTGCGTAGTTAGGTGTTCCATTTGGTAGATTAAAAAGTTGTTTTATGAAATTTCTTTGGAGCTTTTCTACTACTTCAAATTCATCCGTTCCACAAACCAAACTGTAAGAAGATCTTGTGAATACCATGATTTTGGATTTTTCAATACTTATTACAAGTCCCCATGTGTTGCAGTATGTTGACAACCGATTTATCATAAGCTGCAAATTTTCTGGTGACTCTGAAAGGATCATCTGCATAGAGTAGAACATTGATTGTAGTGCCAGCTATCAGAATCCTACCAGAAAGATATTTGCCATTATCGTTAATGAACAACGCAAACAGCAAAGCACTCAAAGGGCATCCTTGTTTAACACCAGCGTTAGTATCAAACCATTGTGAGAACGTAGATCCATCCCAAACCGTTGCTTCTGTACCAGTATACATATACATAATCCTTAATACATTTAAAAGTTTTGAGGAGCTTCCGAGTTAAGAGAGAGTTTAAAAAAAAGTGCATTTCTGTTCACAAGGTCGAAAGCTGCAATGCTTTGACAATTGACGTTAAAACAAATATCTGATCCACAGTACAATAGTTTTTCCTGAAACCCGCTTGAAAGTCAGTTAAAATGCTGTTATTGTCAACCCACTTTTCCATTCTGTTCACTAAAACACCGCAAAATATTTAAGCCATAACATTCATAAATGATATTCCCCGATAATTTTCGACGTTGTTTGGATCACCTTTCTTATGAATATTGATTTTTTGAACGAGGGAATAAAGTCGGTTGAAAGAATGTTGTTGAAAAGCTGCTTTAGCTTATCAATGAAAGCTGGACTATTTCACAGTCCAAAGTTTCCTCAATAATTAGTGGTTCTGCATAAGCAAAGGACAAATCAGATTGATTTGAGAGCAGGTTTTTGAAGTGGTATGAAAGATGATCTGCAGACATATTTGTACCAATTACAAAGTTAGATCCATTTATTTCTTTGGCTAAATTCCAAAACTCTTTCGAATTTCTTCTGGGCTCGTTCCGATTGGGTGAAAAACAGCATCTCAAAAAAAGTTGAATCTTTTTGTTTCTTAAATTATCGGCCGATAGCATTAATATCCCTTCTTTCCAAGGTCATGGAAACGCTGGTGAATTGTCACCTTAAGAATGAATGGTTCCAAATGACCGGAAGTATGGCTTTCGTAACCTTTTTATGGAGTGGAAATATAATTTCTTCTTTAAACCCATTTGGTATAACTCCAACGTTAAAGGTGTTATTGAAAATTGCCTTTTGTTGATCAGCTTATATAACCCCGCAGGTATGCCATTCAAACCATCAGCTTTAATCTCTGTAAGCAGTTTAATGGATGCATAATCCTTATTCTATAAGATGGTTCCATTTAAAAGTGAGTTTTTGAAAGCAGGTGGTGAAAATTGCACCGTATCACCTCAAACATCCGATTAGTTGAGTAGTTCGTGGAAATGTGTTTTCAAGGTATCACAGCTTAGATTTCTATTAATAATATAAACCTTACCATTTACAGTTTCGTCTGTTCTTCAGATATCACGAGTGTTCTTACATGGAGTTAAAACCTTAAAAAAATATCGCTAGGTTTTCATAATGTACTATCTTTTCCTCTTAATCATTATTTTTGAAGCTTACAGTTCTGTTCGAGATATTTCTGTTTTATAGACTCTTTATTGATTTGTCTATATCGTTGAAGCCATATATAGGACTGTTTTCTTGCTAGCATGCACTCCGAATGAAACCATGGTTCTTTAAATAAATCTCTGCTTCGAAATCTAACGGACCCGCTTCTTTGATACACTCTCCAATATTTTTCAGTCTACTATATTCATGTGTTCTCAAAATTATATTCAATTTGTTCTTGTAGATATTTGGTCTTGAGTTATTTCAACGCAGCTTCGGCAACAAATTTAGCTTCACACTTATTACCAGTTAATCCGATGATAAAAGAAATGACAATCGGCATATGATCTGAAAATGTTACTTGTTCCACCTCAAAATCCGTGATTATACAATTCGATTTTCCTCTGTTTACATTGATTCCAAGGCCTTTGTCATTCATGTTGGTTTACAAGCACTCAGATCAGATGTAGTAAATACTTTAAGGGAACTGCTTATACACGCTTGCTCAAAAACGTCATATAAGAACCTTAAAAAAATATCATAAAAAGAAGATTCCGTCACCCGCAGTTTTGTTTGTGGTTTTGTGTTGACGAACCAAAATCATTTAAAAAATTATGATATTGAACTTTCAAAGGGAATGCTTTCAAGTCTTTGCTCTTCAGTTCCATATACGTACATATATATGTATGTACCTTTTTGTGCGCTGTTACTGCTGCGAAGAAAATTCATAATTTATGTCCTTATACATCGTTAGGGTTGCATAAAAAGAAATCAAACATGTCGTATGTTTCTCCATCGGGCAATGTTGATCCTTACACATAGCTCTTGAACATTTATAAAACATTCCAGCCATAAGCATGAATTTGCCCCCGCTCATAAGATAAATTATATATAGAAAGGTATTAGATACCTATGTTTGTGTGTTTTTTGAAAGTACCTGACATTCTATCCTTTTTGCTGCTGCAAAGAGGAAACAAAATCCTAAATCATAGTATTTCTCTTCTCTCATTCCTCTTGCATTTCAAAAATATGTTACTACTGTAAACCTAACTAAATTTAGCCCCGCAGTGAGTAGATACAACATAACAAACATCAAGCTATATACACATACGTACTATCAACATCCCCAAAATAGCTCAAGGATTAGCTTAGCGTGTCGGTCGCACGGCGGCGGTGGCGGCGGGGTTGGAACTTGGGACACAAACTCAACTGAGATAAATCGGAAAAACAATGTTTGTCATGTAAAGCTCATTTTCCTTAATGTGTCAAAGGAGCCAAATTCAAAGTAAGATGAGCGATTTATGCTGCACGTAAAAGGAAAAGTAAGAAAAAGTATGAGTTGAGAGAAAGAAAACAAAAAAACATAAAACAAATAAAACTTGAGGCAAGGGCTAAAGCGCTGAAACGCTGAAGTTGTATGCTGTATGGAGCTCGCATCAGTTGTTGGAACTTTCATATCACCTTGAAAGATTTTTATGCAAAGTTAGCGTGATTTTGTCGACGAATCTTTTTTTTCTGACGTTCTTTTGCGTCGTCGTTCAGATTATATTTATTAAGCAGATGTACTCCATTTTTTTTTTAGCAAGCATGTACCTATGTACCTACCTTCACTTTGCCCGAAGGGATGAGAAATGAAAAATCTTAAAAGGTAAGTTTTGCTTCCGATGGGATTTTCAAAACTTTTTCATAAAAAATTACGACATAAATGTTGCATTTTCACGTCTGGGACAAGTTGATGGTTTCAAGCTATGTGGATGTTATTTTCTTCTTTTATTTTATTTTTTTTGTTGTGTGTGGTGTAGCCTTTGGCCTTAAGTTATGAAGGTACGCAATAAAAAAGTGGAGGAAACTCAAATATAAAAATATTAGATGTGTTTTGCTTATATGCAATTACTGTATTTTACAGAATATAAATCGATATTAACCCCTTATTAATATAAACTCATATATTTTATTACAATTTCTTTCTTTCTTTAATAATATTGTCAATTTAAATAAAGAAATGCATGTAAGATCATGGCAACGGTATTAAAGAGCAGCAAATGTCTCACTAAGAGAACGTCTCACTATCATTTTTAAAGCTCTTTTGTCAATTCTATCTAAAAACCTCAAGTGGGATATTGGGGCACCAGCCCAAGTATGAGATATATCATTAGCGAAATAATTTAGGAAGTTAAAAGCTTTAAGCAAAAGCTCATTTATGAAAACAAACAAAAGTGTAGGAGACAATACGGAACCCTGTGGCACACCAGCGTTTATTTTTTGGATACTACTTGAGTTGAACTGTAAATTTGTCAATACCAAGTGCACTTATTTTCGATAAGAAAACTTGATGTCAAATTTTAGCAAATGCCTTTGAAATATCAAGTTCAATACTCTACTAATCTACTGTTCGGAGATAAACCATGAGTGGATCTTTTGCTACAAAAGCCATACTGCCGTGTCATTAAAAAGCTTTAGTTCTTTCAAAACTTCTACAAAAAATTGATTTTCGACTAAAATATTTTGGCAACAAAAACAGATATTGAAGTTAAACTTATTTTATCATACCCAAAATATTGTTGTTTACTTTAAAATCAAATTTATAGCTTGAGAACAAAGAAAGATATTGACTTAAAAATTTGTGTTGTCTTCCATAAAATGTTGTTATTAATATCTTGTAAGACTTTTAGAAATATCGACAGACGAACAAGAATGGGAATTAATAAGCAGATTCGCATACCAGCCACTTTTTTTGAAATTATAAAGAAATACCAAAAGGGATTTCCAAACATCAGTTTTTTGAGGCCCAAACGGACACTCAAAATGGTTTTCACTGATCAATCCGTTATTGTCCAACAAGGTCAATTTTTACTGTTTTGGAGCTACTATTCTTTGATTTTGTTGACGTGTAGCTTTTTAGTAGTTGTTGATGGTCGTTCTGGCAGTGCCTTGCCTTTAACGCTTTTTCGAAACTCTTGGAACAATTTTTCCATTAAAAATTTTAATTTTTGATTTTGAACTTCTGTGAAAAATTTGACGAAACTAGATTGGTTACAGATATAGTAAGGATTGTCCATCATCGTTTTGCTCGTACCACTGAAAATATCACTGCTGTAAGTGAAAGTGTATCTGAAGACCCGAATGTGTCCATACCTCGTCGTTCTCAGGAATTAGGACTGTCTTACGGCACATTATGGCGTATTTATTTATAAAGTCCAGGTCACACAACAACTGAAGCAAGATGACCATTCACAACGTTCGTAGATACGTCGAATGTTTGCTTGAAAAACAGGTGGTCTTCAGCGACGAAGCACATTTCTTACTCGGTGGGTATGTAAATAAACAAAGTGTTCATATTTGGGGTTCTGAGACTCCTCAAGTAGTTGAAGAGAGGCCATAACATCCACAAAAAGTCACTGTTTGATGCGATTTTTGGTCCGGAAGAGTGATTGGACCTTACCTCTTCTAAAGCGACGATGGACCCGTCATTTCTCGTGCGTCGTGGCGATACCAACTGGCCACCAAGATCATGCGATTTGACACCGCTGGACTTTTTATATGAGGCTACGCGAAAGACCGTGTTTATGCAGATAAACCTTTAACTCTTAAGCACTTAAAAACCGACATTCGTCAAGTTATGGTACCTCAAAAGAATCGATGCTTGCAAAAATTCACGTCGTGGTAAATGATGTAAACATAATGTCAACCTTCAAACTTTATAATAAAAAAGAAATATTGTAATACAAAATGTTTTATGTGCATTTCATTTAAAATTACAACACATGACAACAGCACGCGGTAGGTTTCGAGACGGTCCTCCATCTGTCTACTAACCGCGCTCACTGATGCTTGATTTCGGTGAACGATGGGAACCGATGCTTTATCAGTGACTAGGCCGTTGCCGTATTTTATTTACGTTTACTTTTGAAACCGCAAAATGGATAACCTGTACATTTCACCACCTTTTAAATGACATTTCAATAATTTTGAAAGAATGAATAGGGTCCTGTTTAAGACTGATAGCTGAAACAAAAAGAGGCTGGGATGTGACCCACACTGATAACTTCCCATCCCTTCTGTCGATTTGTCTTGCTTAAAAGTTTGTCTATATGTATCAATTTTTACCAAATTTGCGTACTATTTTTGTAGATTTTATTTTTTTTATGAAAAAACGGACTGTTGGATTTTTATAAAAAAAATTACTGAAAACAATATTTTCTGTGAAATAAAATAAGTTTGAAGCCAATATTTTTAATTTTTGAAAAGCTTTTTGAGTCGAAAGTAAATTTTTACCAAGTTTTAGTATTGTTTTTTTTTAGGTTTTTATTTTTTGTAAAAAAAAAACTGTCCATTCGATTTTTCTCAAAATTTTACCGAATGTTGAAAACAATATTTCTTATAAGTTAAAATTAGTTAAAAGCTATTATCTCAAGTTGTTGAAAAGGTATTTGAGTCGAAAATCAATTCTTACCAACTTTTGGTAATTTTTTTTTAGGTTTTTAATTTTTTGTACAAAAAACTGTCAATTCGATTTTTTTCAAAATTTTACTGAATGTTGAAAACAATATTTTTTAAAGGTTAAAGTAGTTTAAAGCCAATATCTTAAAGTTTTGAAGATATTTGAGTCGAAAATCAAATTTTACCACCTATTATACATTTTTTTTAGGTGTTTATTTTTTGTAAAAAAAACTGTCAATTTGATTCTTCTCAAAATTTTTTCTAATGTTAAAAACAATATTTCTTATAAGTTAAAATTAGTTAGAAGCCATTATCTCAAATTTTTAAAAAGATATTTGAGTCGAAAATCAATTTTTACGAACTTTTGTTAATTTTTTTTTCGGTTTTTATTTTTTTTTTGTAAAAAACTGTCAATTCGATTTTTCTCAAAATTTTACTCAATGTTGACAACAATATTTTTTGAAAGATAAAAGTAGTTTAAAGCCAATATCTCAAATTTTTGAAATGATATTTGAGTCGAAATTCAATTTTTACCACCTTTTATAAATTTCTTTTTTCAGAATGTTGAAAATAATATTTTTTATAAGATAAAATAAGTTTGAAGCCTTAATCTCGAGTTTTTGAAAAGATATTTGAGTCGAAATTCAATTTTTACCAACTTTGAGTAATGTTTTTTTTAGGTTTTTATTTTTTATAAAAAAACTGTCAATTAGATTTTTCTCAAAATTTTACCAGATATCAAAAACATAATTCTTCGTTGCACAAAATTGTTTTGGAGATGAAATCATATTTCAGTCGTAAAATTTTCGAGGTGACAAATTTTTTTTTCAGTTTTTTTGATTTATTAAAAAACCGTTAATTGGATTTTTTTCCAAGAATATAATTGTTTTGTATCACGTTAAAATATATAATATAAAATTTAATTCAAGTCTCTAGCGTCATTGGTTCATGAGATATTTAGGTTTAACCAAAATGTTCACCTTTTTTTTAAACTGCTGTGGTAAAAAAACCACCTACGCAATTTTCTTGAGAGCCCTTTGTGCATCTTTCTGCCTTATTATCTGTATAACAACATTTATTTGAAGTCGATATCTCTTCTGGTTCTTGAGCTATGGACGACGAAAAAACGTCGCAAAACGTACGGACGTACGAACGTACGTACACACGCATGCACAGATATCTTTCTAAAAATCTTTTATTTCGACTCTAGGGACCTTCAAACGTCGAGAAATGTCAAAATTTTCAATTCGACAAATCGGACCCATTACAATAACTTCCTATGGGAATTGTAAATTTCGCTTAGCTTTTACTTTTAGAAAGGACATCTTAATAATTCCAAAACTATTTGAAAGCATCTTGTATTATAAGTTTTCATTGCAAATCTGTCATTTCCCTTAAGGCAACATGGTTTTTAGAAATTTAAGTCTATTAATACCAATTTTGTGAAGTGAATACAATGTATGTATGCTTCAATTGCGCTCTCTTTTAACCTTTTTCTGCTAGCTCTGGCATAAAACGAAGTAGCCACTTAGGTCCGCTTCTTTTTATCCTCACCATTAATGATACGGAGTTGATTTCTAAGTATCTCCCATATCTCACTTAACATTGACGACACAAAATTTTTCAAGTCTATTAAATGAATTTTGTGTTGCCGTTGACAAATAATCGTTTTGCTATTAAAATCAAAGAATTAAATAAAAATAACGAAATAAGCTGAAATTTGATGTTAAAACTATAAAAGCCAAATTTTTAAAGGACTTTTATAGCCAATTTTTAAAGCCACCCTTACTGCCTTCGTTAGTAGTGCCTTTAGGTTAGTAAACAAAATAGTAAAGTATATTTTTCGAAAAACATCATCTTACATAACATTCACAAATGTTATGTACCTTCTTATTTTAATTATGAAAAAGACGTGATTTCCTAAAAAATTTCCCCTCTTTTAAATAATTCCAAAAATTGCAATTCAAATTAATTCTACTTGATCCTCTAAGTAGATGTAACGTTGGTAGATAATAAAGATATAGATTCTCAAGCATTCTTCAATTCATATAAGAGTTTAGGTACACAGAGAATAAACTTGTTAACCCATATTAATTATGCCATTTATGGTTCAAAGTACAAATTAGGTATACCACAAACTGTAGAAATAGTGACAGCTGTGTTAGCATAATTTCCATCCGCCTATGGCACACCCCCATTATCCTCTGATGTCTATGATATATACGAGTATATATATATTCTATATGAGGAGGTGTATATAATGTAGTAGCTCTAGATTTAGCTGTAGCTATAGAGCACGTGCCTGCCTCAGGTATTTGCAATGTCTACGAAAACACGTTCTCCTATCGTTAGATCTAATCCACATCCGACGTCCGTTGGCTCAGTTCAAAAAATATATACATACATATATATCAAGTCAGATATAACTATGTAGATGTAGAACCAAAACCAACTCTCCACATATTCCACTCAATCATCCATCCACATCCATTCCATTCCGGTACCCTATGCCCGATACCCGATACCCGGGTACAGCATCAGCACCCTCTCTCAACTAGCAACATCTGCTCATTGCCAGCAAAGCAGCAACCAGCATTGCTAACAGGGCTTTTACGTTTGCTAGACGCGTTCCTCATCTAATTCACTTCCTACGTGACCACAAAATCCATCAAAATATTTTTAATAAACTTTGGCACCCCCTTAATCCGGGCCCAGTCTACCGTTCGTCGCTCGTACGTACATATATAATTTCTGATAATGTGCACGTTAAGATGAATGTTGGTTGTTGATGCTGATGGTGATGGTGATGGTGATGCTGAATGCCTGCTTTGGCAATATAAGGACTCTCTTCACCTGTCACCAGAAAGTACCTTCTCAGCATTTTCTATTATTAAACAGGAAAAAGTATCTATCACCCATGATGATTCCTTTGCGAAGGCAAAAGGAACAGAGTTTAGCACTAGCTTGGCCCTCTTGCGCCTCGCATCCAACAAAAGGGCACCACAATACGTCATAGCATATCCATCAAACTGTAATTGGATGAAAATGGGAAAAAGGACGTGAAAAAAAGGAGTCAACCACGCGAACAGCATTGCATCTCATTACATTACCAGCCAACAGTCAGGATCAGGACAGGATGCAGTGTTAGAAATGTTCCCATCAGTCGAACCAAGGGTATCTCATCTACTTCTCTGCCTTTCGACGTCGCTCGTCGTCGTCGGCATCCTCATCCTCAACCTGGTACTTGGTGTAGTTCGCCGCCACAGAAAACATTGGTGTGAATAAGTTTTGCTATCGAATCTTCAAACTTCATTATTTCGAGAAAGACGAAAAGAGCCAGTTGATGGGAAAAGAAAAACACCGGAACTGCATTAGGAACGGGATGTACCATCATCATACAGATTGGGTTTATGTGTATTATGTCAGATCAGTGTTGTCGTTTGCATAAGATTAAAAGAGCTGATATCTCTTATATGAAGTTACAAGTTAAGGGATGTACATATGTATAAATGGATGGACTTATTTTATGACATATTATTAACCTGAAAGAGCATATCCTCTTCTGTGACATTGACATACAGGGATTGTAAGAATACAAATTATAGAATCGTGTTGAGATCTAAATCACGTTTTTAATCAAAAATATAGCAAAACGTTGTAAAGGCTATTTGTCAGACTACTTGTGTGTAGAGTTCAGTGTTCATCGAGATGTCAGATTCTTAAAAGAGTACAATCTTTTGTGAATGTAATCTTGAATGACTTGTAAAAGAATGTAATCTTTTGTGAATACAATCTTTACAGATCTTTAATTCAAAGAGTGACTTAGTAAAAGAATTCACTCTTAAATTGTGACCAATTTTTTTGACATAATAAGATTGCTAACATTTTTTCTTTCAATCATTTGAATGCATTCAATTGATTGAATTCATTTAAACTCTCTGCAGTCTGTTCAATTGGAGATTGTGTGAGAGAGTTACAGAGCATTTGAAATTAGTTTGCAGAATTGTTACCCTGCATTTTCCATAACAGAGATTTCTATTCAAGAATTGATATCTCAGAATAAATGTTTCTAAACCTTAGTGTAGTTGAAATGAGCTCAACACGATCGCAGTTGAGGAGAAATGTGGTGTCAAAATTTGCTTGTTGGTTTGACAGATACCCTAAGAGTTGCGTTTGAACGTTGAAGTTTTCTACGATATTTTTTCGTATTAAATTATTTGTGGATAATTGTGAACAGCAGTTCAAAAGATACAACTGCCCAAATAGGGAACCATTCAACATCTTATTAAAAAAGCCCATTACATTGGTTGGCTTCATATTTTTTAAGGACCCAATTCCTGTGGATTTATTGCGACAGCACTGCATAACCGCTTCTGCTGCGATGGCAATGGGATTGGAAAAACGTTGCGTTGTCCTCTTTAGCGATTTGGTTGCAGTGATGCTTGTCGTCCTTGTCGCCATTGTCGCCGTCGCCGTCAACGACGACGAGCAACGGCATTACGGCATTGGTGCGAAATATTAATAAATGAGGCTCTCCCAACCCAAAGGACCTATGAGGACAAGAGGGGGCAAGGAACATGGCACATTCCTGTTCTTGATGTTGGTGAAAAGCTGAAAAAAAATCGTTGTGCATTTTTCATATTCTTTGGAGGACAACTTCATTTTTCTTCATTCAAAAGTTTCACGCATATTAAAACTATGCTGCAGTTCATGCAGCAACCATCTCTGTTGTAAGGTTAGCAAGGATATGGCAATGGAGATGGAGATGAAGATGGTGATGGTTGATGGCGATGGTAATGGCGGTGGTATGTTAACCAGATATTTTTTTTTCTACTGTGTCGGGGTCCATCTCTCTAGGAGCTCTAACATGTTCGTTTCTTTTTTTCTTTACCACCTTTCATGTCTATCAGGCTTGTAAAGTTGTTTTAATTTGTTATGGCTTAGGATCCTTGACATCAGCTCTCTTCTTTCTTTCTTTGTCTTCGTTTATTTCTTTCTCTTATTTCTTTTATTTTTCTTAAGTTTTATTTTTGTTTCTTAGCTCTTGCAATTCCTTGGTCGTAGATTTTTCTGGTATTCCTCCGTTCTTTTTCCGTTGTGGTTTTCGACACGATGATGAGTACCTATTGGGTGAGGATAGGGGTTCTTATATAGAGCTCTGAAATGTTGAGTTGAAACGCGAGTATTCCTCGGTGCTGTTCTGATGCTAAGGTCGTGGCTTGTGGGTGAAAAAGGCAGTACCTATTGCTCATCTCATGAATGTTGAAAAGAATTCCACTGAAGTTAATGGAAATTTCTTTGGTATTTAGCCGCATATCCTCCGTCAACGCCGCCGCCGCCACCATGTACTATATTTTGTGTGTGGAAGTTAGGTATATATTCACTTATTCTGCTACCTAAGGAAACTCCTTGCCATCAGTCACTATAGGTATCTAACTAACCTTTTTACATCTGCATATAGTTTTTGATGAGACTTGATGGTAAACGTGAAGAAAATTTTGAAATTTTAGGTGTATTACCGAAAGCTATAAGATCATATTTACAAAAAGAGCTTTATTAAAATAGAATTTTTTATGTGCAAATTTTTAACATTGAAACAACAAAATATGGAATGAATTTCGAGTACATAAAGTACTTCTTATTCTGTAATAACAAGAATCAAATTTTTGTGTATGAACGTCTTGTAGACATTTTTCAAAGTAACTGCTTTGTTGTCTACATAATTTGACAACTCGTTAGAAGTCGTTTACGTCTTGAAACATTGACATTTGAAACAATAGTTGTTCCTTATTTGTTTCAGTTATCAGTCTTAAAAAGGACCCTATTCATTCTTTCAAAATTATTGAAATGTCATTTAAAAGGGGGTGAATCCATTTTGCGGTTTTAGAAGTAAACGTAAACGATATTTCTTTTTAACTTCCCATATGAAGTTATTGTAATGGGTCCGATTTGTCAAATTGAAAATTTTGAAATTTCTCGACGTTTCAAGGTCCCTAGAGTTGAAAAAAAAGATTTTTAGAAAGATGTCTGTGCGCGCGTGTGTACGTACGTTCGTACGTCCGTATGTAAATACGTCCGTACGTTCGCGACGTTTTTTCGTCGTCCATAGCTCAAGAACCAGAAGAGATATCGACTTCAAATAAATTTTGTTATACAGATAATAAAGCAGAAATATGCAGAAAGGGCTCTCAAGAAAATTGCGTGGGTGGTTTTTTTACGATAGCAGTTTAAAAAAAAGGTGAAAATTTTGGTTAACCCCAATCTCATGAACAAATGACGCTAGAGACTTGAATTAAATTTTATATTATATATTGTAACGTGATACAAAACAAGTATATTTTTGGAAAAAATCCAATTAACGGTTTTTTTTATAAATCAAAAAAACTGAAAAAAAAAATTTGTCACCCCGAAAATTTTACGACTTAAATATGATTTCATCTCCAAAACAATTTTCTGCAACGAAGAATAATGTTTTTGACATCTGATAAAATTTTGAGAATAATCTAATTGCGTCAGTTTTTTTTTTTTTAAATAATTGAATTTCGACTCAAATATCTTTTCAAAACTTGAGATTAAGGCTTCAAAGTTATTTTATCTTATAAGAAATATTGTTTTCAACATTCTAAAAAATGTTAAGAAAAATCGAATTGACAGTTTTTTTACAAATAATAAGAACCTAAAAAAAATTAATAAAAGTTGGTAAAAATTGATCTTAGACTCAAATATCTTTTCAAAAATTTGAGATATTGGCTTTAAACTACTTTTATCTTTCAAAAAATATTGTTGTCAACATTGAGTAAAATTTAAAAAAAAAATAAAATTGATAGTTTTTTTACAGAAAAATAAAAACCGAAAAAAAAAAATAACAAAAGTTGGTAAAAATTGATTTTCGACTTAAATATCTTTTCAAAAATTTGAGACATTGGCTTCAAACTATTTTTATCTTATAAGAAATATTGTTTTCAACATACAATTTTGAGAAAAATCGAATTTACAGTTTTTTTACAAAAAATAAAAAAAAAAACTAATACTAAAACTTGGTAAAAATTTACTTTCGACTCAAATAGCTTTTCAAAAATTAAAAATATTGGCTTCAAACTTATTTTATTTCACAGAAAATATTGTTTTCGATATTCAGTAATTTTTTTATAAAACTCCAAAGGTCCGTTTTTTCATAAAAAAATAAAATCTACAAAAAATAGTACTCAAATTTATTAAAAATTGATATATATAGACAAACTTTTAAGCAAGACAAATCGATAGACGGGATGGGAAGTTATCAGTGTGGGTCACATCCCAGCCTCTTTTTTTAAGTCTTACAATCATCTGTACTTAACTTAAATTTTAGCTGGTCATGTTAAAAACGTTGGTTTCTGTTAAAAATTTATTTGCAACCAGACATATTTTGTCTTCCATTATTTAGATGTAAGACTTGTCTTAAAGTTAGTACCCGAGGCATTATATTTCGCCAAAGGTGTTGGGTTCAATCTAAGCCTGTCCCATTTAAAGTTATTTTCACGGGTATTGCCTCTTGCGAGGAATTGACAAATCCTCCAAGAGTAATCCGTGTCATGAAAAGTGCTTTCTCAAATTAGTCGTTCGGATTCGGTCCCCTCCATCCCTGACAACAGTACTTGCACACAGGAATGATTGATAGTCGTGAGTCTAATTTATTTTTTATTTAGACTTATCTGAAACGAAAAATCATGTTGATAATTCGAAAAATGTCAATGGCACTCTTTGTTCTTCCTATTATTTAATAATCATTACGGTCGGTCAGTATTAAACCGAATTTAAATAGATTAAGCTGACCTGGAGGGCTTGCAAAAATTATTGAAGAATGATTTTAAGGATGTCGAATATAACATAAATTCCATTAAAAAGGCCGACAGCTGTTTTTTGTTTCTCCAGTTTCCAGGTTATTTAAATGTCATTCAAACTTCGGCTTTAATAATTAATTACAAGTTAATTGGGTGGAATTTGGTGTTATGTCTTTCAGTTATCTACTACCACCGTCATATCCTTTGAAAATTTGCCAAAAGCAATACCTATCTACCAGCACTTAATATCACCGGCAAATGTATCGGGCTTAGAAGATTTTGACCAGATTAGTGGCTTTATTTCCTTTTAATGCTTGAAATTTTAAAGTTGATTTATCTCGATACTGGTCTAAGACCACTCAGCTGTTATCAGTTATTGACTTAAGAATTCTCACTTCAATTTTTGATCTTTTTTATTTACAATTCCAGACATCCATGGTGATAAAAATAGAAGAACAACAATAACAAACACCAAAAACTCCGTCTGCAGTGGTATTTTTACTTACATTAAAAATTTATTGGTAATGGCATAGAATAGGTATATCCCTTACTGACATTTGCATAAATCATCGGAATTACCCATTGATAGAACCCACAACCATCTTGTTATCCCCTTAAGATGTGGTCCTTTACATAGATCAAATCCAAGGGATGGTATAGGAAGGACCTATACCTTTACTAAAACACAGAAACAAAATCCCACAAAATCAGTCTGACAAATACATTTTCCATTACCATCATCCAGCATATTTTCCTTGGCATTGCTTGATACTCTATATATCTGATGCTTTATCCTTTATCGAGTAATTTTCATTCTGTCACAATGAAAATGAAATCGCAAAATGCAGCTTTATATCAGAGATGACAAAAACGACGACGACGACTTACGAAACCATCAGCCATCACCCTCCAATTGCATCAACCCAAGTATATCTACAAACCTATCTCTATAATATCTAAACTAAAACAGAAAAACAAAATTTACTTTCCAAATGCAACTCGAAGAATTTTTCACAGTAGGAAAAACAAAATTAAAATAAACAAAAATATAGACCGATTGCATCCTATTCCCAGAAAACTCCAATAGAGTACTGAGAGACTCAGTCTCACGAAAAACTAATTCCAACCGATTGTTGAAGCAGAAATCTACTCTCATTGTATATCGTATTCATGTCCTTTTGTTGGGCGGAATTGGAGTCAAATTGAGAAATCCAATATTGTATCCTTGTTGATTATTTTACGAGTACCGCACTATAAAGATATACTCGTAGGTACCTAGATACATTTGAATCCTTCTTGATCTGAGTTCTGAGGAGAACAAGTGACTTTCATGGGATTAAGAGAAAATCCTTTCCCAAAAGCCTTTTGCATATAGATCACTATCGTTGATGTATTAATCGGGGTCAGAGATTCATTGTACAAGATAACCGAGGTTGTTCGTTCGTTTGTTCGTTCTTTCGAGGTTGTTTTTGGGTTAATTTCTAGTTTTAGTTGCCAATCGTATTTCGTATTCTTGTACATCGTACTTACATACATGTATATACGACGAAAAGAACACTAAAATTGCATGGCAATGATCCTTGTTGAAATGTACTTGTATTCTGCGCTGTTATACCTAACCTATAGTTTTTTTCTTGCGTCTTTGTTCTTAGATCGTAAAATAAAAACAAAATCACATTTTTGAGACAGAAGACAGTCAGTGGAATCCCCTCATAGTCATATAGATGGCAGTCAAGTCTCCTTCAAGAAAATCTCAGAGACTGGTGTTGAAATTAAGGTCTGGCATATGTGATGCTTTCAATTTGCAAATCCTTATACACACATTATATAGGGGAGAGGGGGGCAAAAAGCACCATATGTTAAAAATCAGAGTTGGAAAAAACAATTACTTACACCTTTTTAACTTATTTAAAATGTAATTAAGAATTTCAATTCTTAATAACATGTAATGCTTACATGCAACTTGAACAAATTTTCAATTACATGTAATTAATTAGTGCATTTTTTTAATTACAAGTACATGTAATTGGAATTTATATTTTTTCAATTACAATTACAAGTAATTAAAATGTTTATTTCTTAATTACAATCACATGTAATTGTAATGGATAGATAAATAGATAGATTCGATTTATTATTCCATTTAAGTTTACAATTTACATAAAAGTTTATACGAGTACAAAAATCGTTTAAGCATGTCTTTGCTGTCTTCCCGAATAATTGTAATGGAAAAAAAGTCAATTAAAAATTCCTTGTAATTGAAATGAAAGTTGTAATTACAAAAAGTAATCATTATTTCCCAACTCATGTTTATTAACTGCATCTTGTAATTAGAACTAATGAAAAATCTACTTTGCCGACATGATAAATGATAATGGTATAAAAGAAGACCAGTATGATAATAAAACTTTAACTTTGCAAAATGTATGACGATAAATTCTCGGAAATTTTGTCAATTTTTTAGACCGCTTCTATTAATTTTTACTGTTGGAAATAAAAGTAAAAAAAATTACAATTATTTTTGTTAAAATGGGAAAATGGAAAAATGGAACTAGTGCGTCGCATTTTGCACATTTTGAAACAAGGTTCCAAATTTGTGTATATTTTTGATTCTCTTTTAAGAATAGAAAAAAAAGAGTTTTTAAAAGTGGTCCTTCTTGCCTCCCCTCTCCCCTACCCATCACAATGATGTAACGATATTTCAGGAATTTAAATTGAATGTCACATTGTTTGTTCTACCACATTTTATGTGAAAGTGTTTTAATATAATGTCACATTTGCATTTGGTGATGTTTCTCCTTTCTTTTTTTTTGTGTGTGTTTTTTACATACATATGTACATACACATAGATAGAAGCAAATGGCAAAGGAACATAGAAAAAAGTCATAGCGATAGAATAGGAATTTCAATGAAATTTCATTCACTCACTGCAGAGAACGTCAAGCCAACAGCCAACTCGTATAGCACAACCAACTCTATGTTATGTCGGATCCTTGCGAGGATATTGTTCTTTTTCTTATATGGGTTGTTAGATGTTAGTACGCGCGTATAAAAATTCATTTCTATTGTGTGCATACCATCGACCACGACTATACAACCATACGACCATATAGTGAATCATGTATGTTTGAATTGTTAAATTAGATTACAGGCCCGCGCATTTCATTACCTAGAAAGTTGTCGATGAGTGCAAGATTTGCAAAATTATATTCACCGATCAAAAAAGTTAATTTGCAGTTAATTAACAGCTAATTTACGGTGAAAACATATAATAAATTGGTAATTCTAACTAATAATTTTCCTTTAATTAGTCGTGAATTAGTAGCGACAGTACAAAATGTGTCCAACTGCGGAAACATCAGTCTCCCTAGATTAAAATTGTTACCCACAGCTTTTGCCATTGAACCAGTTAAAAATCAGTTCACCCGTTGAAATCGATAAGTTGAAACTACTAAACCCCCGATCAACCGGTTCAATTAAACTGCCCCTTGATGAAAGTTTCAGTATTTTCGTAAAAGCTTTTCTGTACTTTTAACGTCATGAGGCCGTAGTTTTTCATTTAATTATGCTCAGATAGACGTCCGATTAATTCTTATTTAACAAAATGTTTGTTTTTATTACCCAGTGAAGACCTAGTGCGCTCCTGAACAGATTACAACAGACTAAAAGGAATACAAAATGAAGTTACATTTAAGGCAAATACAAAATTAAAGAGATCTTTGTGTTTTCTTTTCTTGAATTAATTCAGTTCGGTTGAATTAGATACTTGGCAGAGAACACATTTTTCTGATATGTGTTTATGTAGAAAAAAGGACAATGCTATACCCTTAACACACTAAACTGATTTGTTTTAAATAATTTATGTGCAACTACAAATATGTAGATGACCCCTTATTTTGTATTAAAAACTTAACAGTGAAGCCAAGTGTACAGCGATTGGTATAGATGTAACAATATTGTTAGATTATGTAAGTGCAGTAAAAACATGCTTACAGCAGCCCTTACAATTAGCTGTCAGAAAATTAATTTGATAGTTTATTTAAAGACGATAAATAGTAGGGTATTTGAAAATTCACCTCATGCAATGTACATATTAAGTGAGTTTTTTGGCAAAAATATCTGCGGTAAAGTATGATCTTACCCGTATTACAGATACAAACTATTCACAGAAGATAAAAGTAGAATGTAGGATCCAAACCTAACTGCGGATAGAATTTTGACGTTTGCTCGACTCTGGAATATAAATGTTGGTACAATTGATAACTCTTGTGTATCTCGAAATCATGTTCGTAGAATATGATAAATGGTTTGTTCTTTAGGTTTTTTTTTTTCATTTTTCAGTGAGAGCAATAGTTTTTTACTAAGTGCGTTTTTTTCGTATTCCATGTATAGTACAGTGAGAAATTGCCAAAAAAACGATCCGCAGTAGTCCGGTTTTTATATTTGAAAGTTGATACAACTGAATATTTTCCAGATTAATTTATCAAAAAATTCCAAAAAAAAATATCGAAATTCAGACCAGGGGTGAAATCGTGTAAGCTGATTTTTGATAGTTGACTATCAAAATCATGAAAATACGTCTGTGTAATGTTATAGTCGATTTCAAAGATTTAACCAAACAATTTGACATAAAATAAAAACTTCAAGGGGGTTTGTTCGTAGACTAGTACATTAACATGTGGTGTTGAAGCGAGCTTGAAGCTCGCCTAAATTGCACATGGAGTAGGTAGCATATTCTTATATGGTGCTGAACTATTCAGTTATTCATTGTTTAACACGAATCAAACTATCTTACTTGCACTTCAAAAGAAACATCAAAACACCATTTGCCTTTTAGAAAAAGCTATCAAACTAAATCATTTTTAAATCTTCTTGTGCGGTGGAAACACCAATAAGATTTATTTAATCTTAACTGAGGTTAACCTTTGGTGCAAACATAGCAAAACATAAATATCTTTTATATTGTTTTCTCTTGCAAAATAAGCCCAGTTAGTCCATTTTCACTAACAAAACTAAATAATATCAACAGTAATAGATGGATTTTTTTCCCCAATGGAAAACACGCATGATTCCAAAGGCACAACTGCTCAACGAACACAGCCATCAAGATACAAATGCAATATCAATCGTACCATCATTTGAGAACGAAATCACATAAGATCCATTCGAGACTCGTATAAATGTCAAAAACCCATCCATAGTAAGATTCTACTCTTACTTTTATCGGTGTTATTCATACTATGGATATTGTTTTTGTTATTCGTGTAAAATCCTACTATACTATGAATAGATTTTCCAACAAAACACGGGTACTGTTTGCTGCACTTTTTGGAATTTCATGCTTCACCTGCAACAGGCCGTCGACAGCATTTTTACAAGAAAAGAATACTTGAAGCCTCAAATGATTCCAATCAATTGATTGCAGTCAAAAGATTGCAGTGAAAATGATTGCAGTGTTTTTAATTTCAAATGATTGGTAATTTCAAAATTTGAAGTCCCAATCTTTAGGTGAATTAAATGAATGCAAACTTTATATTGGAGTCATAAAGGATTCAGTTGTTGGAAATTTTGGACAGAGAATCAGCTGTCAGATAAACACGTTTTAAATCATCATAGGTTGGTGAAAAATTTAGCAAGCCCTTTTAATTTATTGGTAAGTATGCAATCAGCTATCATAATTTATACATAATTTCTGGCAGTAAAATTGAAAAGATTGATGGATTTTGTTTCAATCGGTTAATACACAGCTTTATTGTTGGCTAATGGTTACAGACTTCATTAGGTCTGATAATACAGGTCTAATAAGTAGAAATCGAAACACTGAGCATTACGATGGTGTAGATTTAATTAATCCGATTATCTTAAACTAATATTATGAAACTTGAAATGACATATTTGTTTGACAAGTGTCAACAGGACTACCAACTTAAAATTACTAAATGAATGACCCTTCATAAAAAGATTGATTTTTTTACAGCCGATAATCTAGCATTTTTCTGTTGACTATTTTAAAAAACATTCCTCTACAAAAATAACAACACTTTCGAATTCATATGAAGTAAGAGTCAAGTTCAATTCACTTAGATTATATGATGATGATTATCATAATGTCGATAACATCAAGAAAAGCTTTTAACAAATTTTATTTGGTTCAGTAGACTCTGCAGAAAACCCATAGAAGTACATACTTTAAATCAAACACACAAGCGATTTGTATGTATTCAGTATATGCCTGTACATACATATGTAGGTATATTATGTATATCTACCCTAGAAATCCAGGTTATAAAAGTGTCTGATATTGGGGAACTGGAAACACCCTTCAATGAGTTTCAATTGGGTTCTTTAAAAGTTTCCACAAATGGTTGCGCTGCTGGCTGCATCACTTCTCACTTCAAATGGCGGGTTCTTATTATCCACTTCTAGTTTTTTTCATTTTCTCGTGAGAGTGCCAAAGGTGATGTGGTGATAGATCTTAAGAAGCACAACGCATAAAAATAAAAACAAAAAAAGCGATGGAAGCAACAACCCCTAGATAAGTACTTCTCTTATAAAGGTATTTATAACCATCATATTCTGGAATCTTGTTGCATATTTCTATAACGACAAAGTGAAGATATTTACCTTTTCATTGATTTTTGGTTTGACTCCTTCTTTTTAGAAATCATGCATAAAGCATAAATTGATATTTTAGAAACAAACATTGCATCAAGATAGTCTTTTACAACACAATCTAAGCCAAACTAGATGCTTTGAATTCCAAAAAGTCTTTTGAACTCATAGTAAATTTCTTTAATAACACTCCTTATATAAAAATGTATTCGAATGATTACGCTTGTGGACAAAGTTGTGTTCGTTGCAATAAAATCGCTTTTATTCGACTACAAAATAACCCTAACAAGTCAGGTTACTTCAGATATTTCTTTTTAAAATGTTAATAAATGAAAACACATCTAGGGTTTTTTGAAGCTATCTATGTAAATTCATGAAGTAGTATTTTTGTAATAAAAATCGTGATAGTTTTTCACATGTATATTATATAACGGGTTATCCATTTTGCGGCTGGAATTCGACATCTGTCAAACTAAAAACAATTTTTTTCTGCCACAGCCACAGATCGTGCTTTAAGAATCGTACAACTACGCAAGCAATTGGCAAAATTGTGAAGAAATTTTAAGAGACTGAATTGATTACAGATATTGTAAGGCCTTTACATCATCTTTTCGCTCGTACCACTGAAAATATCGCTGCTGTAAGTGAGAGTGTTGCCGAAGACCCGAATGTGTCGATTCCTTGTCGTTCTCAGGAATTAGGACTGCCTTACGGGCTACGGCACATTATGGCGTATTTTGTATTTGGATCTACACCTACATTTATATAAACTCCAGCTCATACGACACCTGAAGCCAGCTGACCATTCAAAACGTCGTCGTAGATATTGAACAACAGGCGGTGGATGGCGATTTTTCGAACAAAATTTTCTTCGGCGACGAAGCACATTTCTCACTTGGTAGCCGGCGGGTATGTTAATAAACTGAGAATCCTCAATCCTCAAGTATTTGAAGAAAGACCATTACATGTACAAAAACTCACTGTTTGGTGCGCTCTTTGTTCCGGATGTGTGATTGGACCTTAATTCTTCGAAAACGACGATATGGAACGACTGTCACCGTCAACTCGGAGCGTAATAATTATATGATAACCGACTTTTTTTTGCCTGCTATTGAAGAATACGACTTGGAATATGTGGTTTCAACAAGAATATGTGGTGCCAGATGACACACAACTCCAGCGAATATGGCTTTATTTCAAGAGGCCTTTCCTGGCCGCGTAATTTCTCGTCGTGGTGATATCAACTGGCCACATAGATCATGCGATTAGACATCGCTGGATTTTTTTTGTGGGGCTACGCGAAAGACCGTGTTTATACAGATAAACCTTTAACTTTTAATAAAAAAGAAATATCATGAAAAAAAATATTTTACGAGTATTTGTTTTATTTATGTACGTTTACTTTTGAAACCGTAAAATGGATAACCCGTTATCTACACTAATATTATAAAGAGGAAAGGTTTGTATTTTTGTATGTAACGAATAAACTCAAAAAGTACTGGACCGATTTTAATAATTCTTTTTTCATTAGAAAGCTTCATTATCACTGAGTAACATAAGCTATATTTAGTACTAGATTACTATAGAAATCTTTAGAAATTCCTATTAAAACCAACCGAAGGTGTAAAAAAATTTGCCATAAAATGTCTTTCATCGCATTTTCTGCGAAGAGTATTAATGAATGGACAAAAGAATGTTTTCTAATTTAGTGATTCATGGTCGTTTTAATTAGTATGCTTATAAATTAAATATCTGTACCTATTTCTGTCTGCCCGTGCGAAGCCGGGACGGGCCGCTAGTTATCTATAAAATGACAGTTTCAAGAGCAGCTATCGATCTAACCTATTTTCAAAACATTTGACGAGTCTAAAACTTAAAAAGAAACCATGCTTTAATAATGTCAGAACAAAGCAACGCTTGAATTTCGTCAAAAAGCATATGATAATGAAATTCTCAAGAAGAGTTATGTATGTTAAAAAGACTCATGGAATTAAGTTAAGTTAAATAACCTTTCCTATAAAATCACCCTTTAACCTTCAATATACTTTTGGTTCTTGTTGTTCTCATGAGGAATAAAACAATTAAACCAACTATTAAAAACATACCATTTTTGGGAGGGTTTTTCTGTTCTGGTAGAAGTTTAATCCGCTTTTCATACAACACAAACATTTTGAACTACAAAAATATCTACTACTAATATTTTAACAGAAAAAATTTTAAAGTTATTAGCTGCAATTTTTAAAACACAATTTTGTCAACGTTCTTAAAGCAAAATAAAGTTACTTACCCATTTAAAGAAATAATAAGTATGCTGCCAATCATCCAATAACTAAATATACACTTTTTGCCAACACTACCGAGACCGTACGACCACGAGATAAAACCCGATGAATATTTGAAACAAATTCATTTAAAATAAAATTTAAAACATAATTTAATAACAAAACACTACAAACTTTAGACCTATTTTTTCTTAAATAATTGACTTTAATATGCATTTTTTATTTTTATTCACTTTTTTACAGCACAATGAAACAATAGATATATTTAAAATAAATTTTATTTTTTTATCGGAACAAACTAATCACCAAACAGATCAAATTTAAATTTTCAAATTAAACCGCCAATCTATCGAACAACACTACCGAACCGACCAATGAAACGAACAGGCAACGACATGATTAATGAACAAAACAAAACTGAATGGAATTATAATTCACATTTTACAACAAAAAAAACACACTTTACTTCGAAATTAACAAATATTTTTTTGCATTAACTTAAACTTTAACACTTACTTAACATTTTGTATATATTTTTAATACCGCACATTGACATTAAATATTTTTAATTAATTTTTTAATTCGAGACGATCGCGAGCACAAGCTATTCACAAACAACTAACTGTTACTTCCGATAACCAAAGAACAAACAACAAAGATAAAGAGGAAGAGGAAATTGTTGAATTAGAATGGTGGATCTGGGTTGCAATACAAAATACGATTGTACTTTTTTTCGATGCACTTTGCTGAATTTAAGTACACAAATACATTTTTACTAAATTCGATACAATTTTGCACTTGCACTGAATTTAATAGGTATTCTTCATCGATGATTAAAAATTGATATTTTTGTTCAAAAGTTTTTGTTAAAATTTTATGTCTAAATAAGCATTTGATAAAAAAGAAATGAAATGGCATTCGATGGTGAAAAGAAATAATGATGCAGATATTTTAGATTTTAAGGAAAAGTATTGATTTTGATAATTTTTCGTCAAGTAGTTTCTGTTGAATTGTCTTCTTTAGTTTCATGTATTGTAAATTACTTTCTAAGTGAAAAGAAAAATATGGAAGCAAAAATACGAGTTATGAATGAATTTTAGTTATAAAATTGCTCACTTCTTTATAAAAATCGTTTAAAATAACGAGTGCTTTTTAGACGTGTGGTCTTCAATTTGACAATACTATTTTCGGCGTTGGTCTTTTTGACAGTTGTCACTTGATTTATGCTCAGTTAGGTTTGCCATTTTGTAATGAATAGACTTATATTCCTTAAAAACGTTTGCAAATCGTGCAAATTTATCACAAAAATATCAGTTTAGTTCGTGCTAGGAAACGAAATGATCAATTTATAAAAGGAAACTCTTGGTGAACGCATTATCTCGCGTCGGAGGTCTGTGGCGGCGGTGGGGCGCGGCGGCGTGGCCTTCAAGATCTTGCGATTTAACACCGCTGGAAAGTTTTTTGTGGGTTTATGTCATCGTTTAAGGAAATTGGAACAAAATGTACGGATTTTATTAATTTGTAAAAAAAATGTTCGATCGACTTTTTTTTTTTTTAAATATTACCCAAAATTTAATAACGAGAAATGGCAAAATTTTCAATTCGACAAATTGGAACAATAACTTCCTATGGGAAGTTAAAAATATTGTGAATAAGGTGAAATAAATTTCGAGTCATCGTTTGGAAGAAATGTTAGTACTATTTTCTTGGGTTTTATTTTCTGTAAATAGTACTGTCTTTCGATTTTCCTAATTTCAAAAAAGTTGTTACTCGTTGCATAAAATTATCATTATTGTCATTCTCATTGTCAGCTTTTTGATTTATAAAAATGATTTTTAGTTTGATTGGATTTGTTATGACGTCACAATGTATAAAATAGCATTTACGAAAAGAGATATTACAAGTACAGAAATATAGAAATATCTCTACGAAGCATTGATTTAGATTCTAGGGACATTGTAACGTCCTCAAGGCATTTAAGCCGACAATCAAGTCTTACCAAATTTGTATTTTTACTAAAAATTGTCAACTGGATTCGTCTATATGATATGCATAAATCTATTTTTTAATTTTATTAAAATAATTAGATTTTTAAGATAAGATTTAAAAAATCAAAAGTACAATTCGATACAATTTTGTTTTTGATTTTGATACAAGTTAAAATAACAATTTTTCATCCTTAATGTGGATTATATACGAGTATACCATCGCGATGGCGATTTACACCTGATGCATTTATATTAGTGGATCAGCTTTGCCACAAAGTGCCCCATCGGGCTATTTGGCCCTTATTTTTTTGGTTTGGTCTTTGGCCCTGTCTTTTGTGAAATGACCCTCAAATCAGAAAATTCGTAAATTTAACAAATCAATGTTTTTTGAAACTATTGTAAAGAACTTTATACACAGTTTAATGGCAAAAGATTTTCCATTAATGGCGGGTCGATTTTAAAAAGGAATAAAACAAGATCTATATGAGATATCAATAAGGTTTTATCTTTATTAAAGACTGCCATCAATGACATTTTGTGTGAAATATAACATCGTTTAAATGGTTGCCGCGGTTTCGCAGTCTTTGGTGCATAATTAGGCTCAATTTGACAGATGGCATCGAGTGTGTTCTCTTTGAGGACCTATGTGGTTTCCGGCTTATTCGCGTAGACCTGCGTCTTGAGAAAGCCCCACAATAAAAAGGCTTTAGGGATCAAATCACACAATCTTGGTGGCCAACTCATGTCTCCTCGGCGCTAGATAACATGGTCCGCTCGGGTGGAATATAGATTGTGTCTTGAGTTCTGTTGAAACCCTTTGTCTTTGGTGTCCATATTCATCCAATTCATGCCACAAGAAGTTGGTAATCATCTTCCTATAGCGACGATGATGGTCTGGCCAGCATCATTTTGGAAGAAGGAGTGTAGACCGATGAAGCCTCCAGCCCAAAATTCAGACCAAACAGTAACTTTATTTGGATACATGTTATCACCTCGTGAATCTCGCGTTAATTGGTGCTGTCCCAAATCCGTCATTTTGCTCATTTACGTACTAATTCATCAAAAATTGGCCTTAACCGTAGAGATGATTTTTCGATCAAAATTGGAATCAACTTCTAACTGCTTCAGACGCTTTAACATGCCATGATGATTTGTCTTTGTTTAGTGGTTGATTAAAAGGAGATATTTTGACAAAAGTAGATCTGTCAAAATCAGCCCATCCTAATTGAATAACCGTATAAAATATTTTGCTTTGCAAAATTGCGTTGTGAACTGTCATACAGAATGAAAATAAAAAACAACATGAAACTAAATGTCAAAAGTGTTCAATGGAGAAGGTAGTTTTAAAATTACCAAACTAAAAATAAATCATTTGACAGCAGACAAAATGGCTGCCAACCGAAAGTACAATGACTCTAAAAAAAAACACCCCTCTCATACTGATGGATGGGAAATGAGTTGACGTCGGAATAACTTGAGGGTCATCAAAATTGTGTACTATAGTGTCCCGTATGTACAAAATTATGTATGAACCTTTGTATATATATTTAAATAGTACTATCATGAAGAGGAACGCTCAGCCTGATGACATCTTTTCACCGACTTCCTAAACAGTTCGTTCCACATGTTTTACAAGTGGAATGTATTGGGGTGGGGGTAAAAAAGAGGGAGAATTCCAATATAAAATAATAATTTTCCAGATTATTAAAAAAACAGAAGATAGAGAAGAATGTATACAAACTCAACGAAAGTTAGAGCGAGGCAATGAAAATACATTTTTTTTTATAATTTTGTATTTATATTCTGTATAATGTGGTCAAGGCCTAGGGGTCTTGAAAGGTCAAGGCCTAGAGGTCTTGAAAGGTAAAGGTCTTGAAAGGTCAAGGTCTTGAAAGGTCAAGGTATTGATGCCTTGGAAGGTCAAGGCCTAGAGGTCTTGAAAGGTCAAAGCCTAGAGGTCTTGAAGGGTCAATGTCTTCAAAGGTCAAGACCTAGAGGTCTTGAAAGGTCAAGGCCTAGTGGTCTTGAAAGGTCAAGGCCAAAAGGTCTTGAAAGGTCAAGGCCTAGCGGTCTGGAAAGGTCAAGGCCTAATGGTCTTGAAAGGTCAAGACCTAGAGGTCTTGCAAGGTCAAGGCCTAGAGGTCTTGAAAGGTCAAGGCCTAGATGTCTTGAAAGGTCAAGGTATTGAAAGGTCAAGGCCTAGAGGTCTTGAAAGGTCAAGGCCTAGCGGTCTTGAAAGGTCAAGGCATAGAGGTCTTGAAAGGTCAAGGCATAGAGGTCTTGAAAGGTCAAGGCATAGAGGTCAAGGCCTAGATGTCTTGAAAGGTCAAGGCCTAGAGGTCTTGAACGGTCAAGGCCAAGAGGTCTTGAAAGGTCAAGGCATAGAGGTCTTGAAAGGTCAAGGCATAGAGGTCTTGAAAGGTCAAGGCATAGAGGTCTTGAAAGGTCAAGGCCTAGATGTCTTGAAAGGTCAAGGCCTAGATGTCTTGAAAGGTCAAGGTCTTGAAAGGTCAAGGCCTAAAGGTCTTGAAAGGTCAAGGCCAAGAGGTCTTGAAAGGTCAAGGCCAAGAGGTCTTGAAAGGTCAAGGCATAGAGGTCTTGAAAGGTCAAGGCCAAGAGGTCTTGAAAGGTCAAGGCATAGAGGTCTTGAAAGGTCAAGGTCTTGAAAGGTCAAGGTCTTGAAAGGTCAAGGCATAGAGGTCTTGAAAGGTCAAGGCATAGAGGTCTTGAAAGGTCAAGGCATAGAGGTCTTGAAAGGTCAAGGCCTAGATGTCTTGAAAGGTCAAGGCCTTGATGTCTTGAAAGGTCAAGGCCTAGATGTCTTGAAAGGTCAAGGCCTTGATGTCTTGAAAGGTCAAGGCCTAGATGTCTTGAAAGGTCAAAGCCTAGAGGTCTTGAAAGGTCAAGGCCTAGAGGTCTTGAAAGGTCAAGGCCTAGATGTCTTGAAAGGTCAAGGCCAAGCGGTCTTGAAAGGTCAAGGTATAGAGGTCTTGAAAGGTCAAAGCCTAGAGGTCTTGAAAGGTCAAGGCCAAGAGGTTTTGAAAGGTCAAGGCATAGATGTCTTGAAAGGTCAAGGTCTTAAAAGGTCAAGGCCTAGAGGTCTTGAAAGGTCAAGGCCAAGAGGTCTTGAAAGGTCAAGGTCTTAAAAGGTCAAGGCATAGAGGTCTTGAAAGGTCAAGGCCTAGCGGTCTTGAAAGGTCAAGACAAAGAGGTCTTGAAAGGTCAAGGTCTTAAAAGGTCAAGGCATAGAGGTCTTGAAAGGTCAAGGCCAAGAGGTTTTGAAAGGTCAAGGCATAGATGTCTTGAAAGGTCAAGGTCTTAAAAGGTCAAGGCCTAGAGGTCTTGAAAGGTCAAGGCCAAGAGGTCTTGAAAGGTCAAGGCCAAGAGGTTTGGAAAGGTCAAGGCCAAGCGGTCTTGAAAGATCAAGGCCTAGATGTCTTGAAAGGTCAAGGCCTTGATGTCTTGAAAGGTCAAGTTCTTGAAAAGTCAAGGCATAGAGGTCTTGAAAGGTCAAGGCCTAGCGGTCTTGAAAGGTCAAGGCCTAGAGGTCTTGAAAGGTCAAGGCCTAGCGGTCTTGAAAGGTCAAGACAAAGAGGTCTTGAAAGGTCAAGGTCTTAAAAGGTCAAGGCATAGAGGTCTTGAAAGGTCAAGGCCAAGAGGTTTTGAAAGGTCAAGGCATAGATGTCTTGAAAGGTCAAGGTCTTAAAAGGTCAAGGCCTAGAGGTCTTGAAAGGTCAAGGCCAAGAGGTCTTGAAAGGTCAAGGCCAAGAGGTTTGGAAAGGTCAAGGCCAAGCGGTCTTGAAAGATCAAGGCCTTGATGTCTTGAAAGGTCAAGGCCTTGATGTCTTGAAAGGTCAAGGCCTAGATGTCTTGAAAGGTCAAAGCCTAGAGGTCTTGAAAGGTCAAGGCCTAGAGGTCTTGAAAGGTCAAGGCCTAGATGTCTTGAAAGGTCAAGGCCAAGCGGTCTTGAAAGGTCAAGGTATAGAGGTCTTGAAAGGTCAAAGCCTAGAGGTCTTGAAAGGTCAAGGCCTAGGGGTCTTGAAAGGTCAAGGCCTAGAGGTCTTGAAAGGTCAAGGCCTAGATGTCTTGAAAGGTCAAGTTCTTGAAAAGTCAAGGCATAGAGGTCTTGAAAGGTCAAGGCCTAGCGGTCTTGAAAGGTCAAGGCCTAGAGGTCTTGAAAGGTCAAGGCCTAGCGGTCTTGAAAGGTCAAGACAAAGAGGTCTTGAAAGGTCAAGGTCTTGAAAGGTCAAGGCATAGAGGTCTTGAAAGGTCAAGGCCAAGAGGTTTTGAAAGGTCAAGGCATAGATGTCTTGAAAGGTCAAGGTCTTAAAAGGTCAAGGCCTAGAGGTCTTGAAAGGTCAAGGCCAAGAGGTCTTGAAAGGTCAAGGCCAAGAGGTTTGGAAAAGTCAAGGCCAAGAGGTCTTGAAAGGTCAAGGCCTAGAGGTCTTGAAAGGTCAAGGTCTTGAAAGGTCAAGGCCAAGCGGTCTTGAAAGGTCAAGGCCTAGATGTCTTGAAAGGTCAAGGTCTTAAAAGGTCAAGGCCTAGATGTCTTGAAAGGTCAAGGCCTAGATGTCTTGAAAGGTCAAGGCCTAGATGTCTTGAAAGGTCAAGATCTTAAAAGGTCAAGGCCTAGAGGTCTTGAAAGGTCAAGGCCAAGAGGTCTTGAAAGGTCAAGGCCTAGAGGTCTTGAAAGGTCAAGGCCAAGAGGTCTTGAAAGGTCAAGGCCAAGAGGTCTTGAAAGGTCAAGGTCTTAAAAGGTCAAGGCCTAGAGGTCTTGAAAGGTCAAGGCATAGAGGTCTTGAAAGGTCAAGGCATAGAGGTCTTGAAAGGTCAAGGCCAAGAGGTCTTGAAAGGTCAAGGCATAGAGGTCTTGAAAGGTCAAGGCCTAGAGGTCTTGAAAGGTCAAGGTCTTGAAAGGTCAAGGCCAAGAGGTCTTGAAAGGTCAAGGCCAAGAGGTCTTGAAAGGTCAAGGCATAGAGGTCTTGAAAGGCCAAGGTCTTGAAAGGTCAAGGCATAGAGGTCTTGAAAGGTCAAGGTCTTGAAAGGTCAAGGCCAAGCGGTCTTGAAAGGTCAAGGCCTAGAGGTCTTGAAAGGTCAAGGCATAGAGGTCTTGAAAGGTCAAGGTCTTGAAAGGTCAAGGCCTAGCGGTCTTGAAAGGTCAAGGCCTAGATGTCTTGAAAGGTCAAGGTCTTAAAAGGTCAAGGCTTAGATGTCTTGAGAGGTCAAGGCCAAGAGGTCTTGAAAGGTCAAGGCCAAGAGGTCTTGAAAGGTCAAGGTCTTGAAAGGTCAAGGCCTAGATGTCTTGAAAGGTCAAGGTCTTAAAAGGTCAAGGCCTAGATGTCTTGAAAGGTCAAGTTCTTGACAGGCCTAGAGGTCGTGAAAGATCAAGGCCTAGAGGTCTTGAAAGGTCAAGGCCTAGATGTCTTGAAAGGTCAAGGCCTAGAGGTCTTGAAAGGTCAAGGCCTAGAGGTCTTGAAAGGTCAAGGCGTAGATGCCTTGAAAGGTCAAGGCGTAGATGCCTTGAAAGGTCAAGGCGTAGATGCCTTGAAAGGTCAAGGTCTTGTAAGGTCAAGGTCTTGAAAGGTCAAGGCCTAGAGGTCTTTAAAAATCAAGGGAGGTCTTGAAATATCGAGGGAGGTCTGGAAAAATCGAGGCAGGTCTGGAGATTTCAAGGGAGGTCTAGAAAAATCAAGGGAGTTCTGGAAATATCATGGGAGTTCTGGAAATATCAAGGGAGGTTTAGAAAAATTAAGGGAGGTATGGAAATATCAAGGGAGTTCTGGAAATATCAAGGGTGGTCTGGAGCTATCAAGGGAGGTCTGGAGATTTCAAGTTATTTCTTTAAATATCAAGGGAGGTCTGGAGATCTGAAATAAATACAAACTTTATTTTAATTTTGGAGAAAATCTTAGTTTTGAATTTAAATATCATTTTTTTCATTAAATCAAGTTAAGTCTAGAAGGAGACATTAATTTTAATTTTTTTTTTTGCTTAAAAAGGATTTTTTGTACAATCCCCTTTTTTCTAAGAACGCAAAAAGCTATAACACTATCTTAAGCCATTTGTCCGTTTTTTGAAACAATCAAAATGAGGGTGAGGAGGATTGTAGGTTCTTATATTTTTTTTACTTTTTTGGCTTAAATAAGCATTATTTTGCCAAATCGTGTGATAGTCAACGTTTTAAGTACTGACGCTGTGAAATTTGACGGTGCGTTGACACAGAAAGTTTAATTTTTTTATAACGTCAGAGATTCAATGCGTTGGCCCTTTAAGTTGACCATTTAATTCTAGTTTAAGTCATGGCTTAACTGCAATGACGAAACGGCTTAAGTCCTTACAATTCTGCTTAATACCTACATACCAACCTACCCTCATTAATACTTACATACTTTTCTACACTATCAATTTTACAATAAGAAATACAAATTTAAAAAAATATCTGCATCGAATGCATTAGCTATGGAAAAATTCAAAATATTATGGCAACGAAGCATTGTATCAAATCTTTAATTTGAAAACGTTGCTTTTAAATTTTCAGATTTCACAAAAATAAAAAATCCAAAATCAAATGAATACAATTTTCTGAAAACAAATCTAAAACACATACAATTGAATGTATTGTATATGCATACCTTCTATACATTGATAGGCATGAATAAAAAAATCTCAGGTAACGTTGGCAACCACTGATTTTTGTTTACATGTGAGTAATTTTTATTTTATTTATTTATTTCAATATTTTTATACTTCCAGTCGGCGGCGCCACCATGGTCCGCCTTCCGTAACAAAATTTTGTGTTTCATGATAGTACTATTCAAATATATATACATACAAAGGTATAAACAAAATTTAGTACGATAAAATTCTGTAATTCAAAATGCTGTAAATATGCATTCTTTGTATATAAAAACTATATAAAACTATTCCATTCCATATACAAGGTCCACACCAAATTTAACGTACTTTTACTTTTACCGAGCGCCGCCTGTCAACCATCAATGAACTATTGTATTCGTTGCTCCATCTACCAACAAGTAGCAAACACCAAGTTGAAATTCCTTCTCCAACCACATTGTACTAGAATCTGCTGTCAGTTTGACATTTCCCTAATCTCTATCCAATTTTTTTTATCATCACCTAACGAAATTCACTTTTTCGTTTTTCACTTGTATTTATTTTGGCGATGTGAAACATTGTTTTGTTTTGTTTTTCTTTACATAACCGCTGCTGGTAACAAAAATGCTTCATTAATATCGCTAAGCTATCAAAAAATTCCAAAAAATAATCGAAAACTTGATTGAAAGGTTTCATTTAGCTTCTTGTGCGCGCTGCAACCACGAAAAAGAAATGGCTTTATTATCACGTTTGCCATCAACACCAGGATCGCCCAAAGCTTTGCTGCATCTCCAGAACTGCATCAGCTATTTGTGGCCATCGTTGCACAAGTCAACGCAAATCGATGCAATTGATTCCTTTACAAATGAGTTGGTTACCAAGAAAACAAAGAAATGGGAATCATTGCGCGAGAATTTAATGAAGTCCGATGGTCGTAGTTCACCAACACCGTCGTTCGGTCAGACAGTGGTGTTGGCCAAGAAGGGTGTCATCCAGGATCTAGAATCTATACGTTCACCAGAACTGGGCCTAGACATTCGTTCCTTGTCGCGAGCTCAATTGGACAACCTACTGCTGTCAACTCTGCAAATTAAGAATAAAGTGGATTTCTTGTATTTGATCAAACAGTGCATTGCTTGGAGATTGCTTCCATCTAAGGTAGTTTTGCAGATAGTCTGTTATCTTAAATAATCATTTGAATCTTTTTGAAATATTTGGTTAAAAATTATGACAAAATGATTTCACCACAAAATCAAAATAATAAATTCTTTGAAATATTTATGACATCACCTAATAAGAAAATAAGGAGCTAGATTATAAGTATTCCATTCTTAAAGGTCACTCGAAACATTTAATCGTGTTAGGTCTCAAGAGGGAAGCACGCAATGAGTTAATAAACACGCATGGACACTCATAACTATAAATTTTATTTTTACGACTTTGAACTTGAGCAAATGAGCTCTATTATCGGGGGACACTACTGGACGACATTAGCTCATAAAGATTTCGGTCCTTAGCGAGCCTTTTTAAATCGAATCGCCTAGATTAATTGTGCCTATATTATTTGATAAGTTACATTAATAAAAAGACAGTGTGCCGACATTCTGTCGTTCTTCTTCAAAGTTTATTTGAAATTAATTAATTAACATTTTAATATTCATCATCATCATCATCATCTTCTATTATAACGTTGAAAAGAGTGTGTTTCATTTATATTCATTTTTTCATTTTAGAACTGTGTTCCAAAATTATACTTACTTTCCAAATTTAACATAGAACATTTTGGACTTAATTTTTAATATCTTTTAACTGTAATACAAAATATGTAGAGTAGGTTTTTGTTTTTGTACCAAATCGGTTGCGATAGCGAAGTTGTTTATATATTTGCTTTGGAAAACGTTTTCCATTAGTATAAATGCTACAGAGAGATAGCTTTAAAGTTTAAACCAGCACTCAGAGCGTTGTTGTTATTCCATTTAACAAAAAGTGTTTTATATTTGCAGTGCATCGTATCTTTGATCATGGAAACCTCTTTTCTTTTTTTAATTCTGCATTCGATTTGGTCTAGACTCCCGTAGATTTGAGATAGCTCAAAAACCTTTTTTATTTCAGAAAAAGAAGTAGATCATGTGATGTACATAAATTATCCAAAAATGCAATGTGATCTGAAGGATGGGAAACTTTGTCCAAAAAATCATTAGATTACTTACATAATAATTAAAAAGAAGAAGTCCTTTAAAAAGTGAGGTTTTGAATGGAAAGATTCATAACGGCTAAGACAAATGATTGCCTACATACTCTGGATCCAAGCGACATTTGCTTTTTTTCCATAGTAACGAGTTTGGATCCTTAATAGGTTTCGTATTGGTTCTAATCAGCATCCAATTTTCAAAGCCAGATCCTTAATGAATTAAATCTTACAATCTCTCCTTTTATGAAATACTTCTTGAGGGGCTTCTGTAATATTTTACTATCAAGTTTTTCATGTATGTACATAGGTATGTATGTATCCAAAATGGCATACAATGATACAAATGATATTTAGAAGATTTTCTAGAACAAATTATTATTGTCAGCAACGTGGAGATATTTTTTGATTTCGTTGGATCTGGTTCGGGACATATTGTTGGCACCAATTGGTACACGGGATGTTTTCATCTTTTTCAGTACATGTTCTCTCTTGGCAAAAAGTTATAGCCACTGTAAAACAAAATACCCAAAATGGCTTTTAACTATGTCACTTAAAACCAAAACTGTTGAACAATCAAATTTCCTACTTCTTCATAAAATAAAGTTTAAAAAATTTCAAGTTTCGTATTCCAATAAAATTTTATTGCCATGTTTACTTTTTGTCCCGAAAAATACACTGATTTTTGGTATTTCAATTGCTCGTGGTATGTTGGACCAATTTGGGAGATGTTCAAATTTTGAGGTCTTCATTGTCACTCTCACTTCTATAAAATACCTCTACTTCAACTTTAACATTTTGCAGCATGGTGCCAGCAACAAGATCTTCAGCTTCACCCTCCTCAACATCATTATTATAATCTAGATCTAGTGGAAGCATAAGACTAAAGCGCGTCCTCAGCTGACAAATAATGACTAGCCTACTGAAATCGCATAAAACTGCCTCAATACAAAGCAAACTAGGAAATAACGGTTTTCACTGCAGACATTTTTTGTAAGCAAAATTGTAAAGCGCAATTAGCGTGAGCGAAGGAAAAAAACTGCCCTAAAACTTTTTCCCGCTTTGGGTTCTTATTGGGCAGGTTCAGACCACATAAGTATCTGATTGGCCAGCAGCCAAAAATTTACCTCCCAATTAAGGCAAATTTAATGGAAAGTCGACTGAAAAGTTAGTCAAGAAAAATCTCCCTTACACTATCAGTCAGGTGTATACTTCTATCAGAATGACAGTTGATCATGGTTTTTCATTTAACTGAAAGCTGAATTTTATTACTCTATAATTTATTTATTTTCTGCACAACTCCATTTAATGTTTTCTGTAAATGGTTTCCTTTTCAATTCGGAAAAGAAATAAGCAATATATTTTTTTACAATAAAATAAATAAATAAATTGGGTGGCGCAACAGTCCGTGGAGAACTAGGGCCTAGTGACTTACAACTCTCAACAATTCCTGTGTGCGAGTAATGTTGTCAAGGATGGAGGGGACCTACAGCCGAATCCAAACGGCTAATTTGAGAAAGCACTTTCTTTATAATACAAAATACAAATCGTGATAGACTTGTAGCATGCCTGAGAAATGTTTTGTAAACAATAATGTTTCTTGTACTATGAGAGGTTCGTGAAATAAAGTTCTAAATTTGAAATTCATGACACTTGAAAAACTAACTAGTTGCCTTAGTCAACAATTAAGTTCAAAGAATAAAATTGACTGCAAATGAAGTCCCTTATGTTGTCTGAACCTGCCCATTCTCTGATTGGATTGACAACCTGTCAAAAAATTGCTTTAAAATCGAGGCAATTTTTATTTAAAATTCAGATTTGATCTTAAATAAAAAATAAATCAATTTATATTACGCCATGGAATGCAAAAACAAGGGTAATTTGTGTTTTCACAGATCTAGATCGAAAATAAATTGATTTAAAAACCCTATTACTTTCACAAGATCAACTGAAAATAAAAGTTAGTAAAGTAAAATTTCAAGTTTGAAATGAATGGTACGTGAAAAAGAATGCAGTTGATTTCATATGAAGTTTCTTATGACCTCCAAATCCGCCCCAATTTCTTTGGAATGAATGTTAAATGTTCTACATCAAAATGGAAAAATTTAAGTTTAGATTATTTTGTACCTAAAATAACAAAAAGTATTTAAAACCAAACATGAAAGTACATTTTAAACGCCTCGCCTTGACTGGGAATGCAAAATAGCTCACCTCGCCAATTTGAATAGTGTTATTTGACTTTACCTATATTTAATAATTTCAAAATTCAATATTCTTCTGAAAAATAGAACCCATCACATTTATGTAACGAAGCGCTTTCCCATTCAAAAGACCTATTACTATTTCCATTGGTACAATAAATCTATTTATGCTTTATTTAAACCTGACAAAATGACTAATGTCAGGTAAAATAAATGTATGCCTGTGTTTCTGCCTTAAAAAATAATTTTCATATCCTAATTTTTCATCTGTCAGTTGGATGAATCGTCCTAATGATTATTTAAATTAAATTTGTTTGTAGGTATAAACTGAAAATTGTGTTTTATTTGCCACGAACAAATTTTACAATAAAAATTTTATATCAATCATTTGCGATGCCGATCACGATAGAAAATGGATATCTAATTTAAATGAATTGGATCATTTGTTTTGAAAACTCTACTGTCACCTTCGATTTGCACAAGGGTTAGGGACAACTAAAAGATTAATCATGATTGTTACAGAATACGATGTTTAAGTTTGATTTTTTGATACTTTTACTGTGGTAGAAATATGTCATAATTGACATTCGATTAGCTCCGCAGCTTACTTATCGGATTCTCTAAAGAGAAAGAGTATAATCATATTATTTTTGATCTAGATATGTAAAAACACAAATTTCCCCTGTTTTTGTATTTCATGGGGCAAAATAAATTGATTTATTTTTGATTTAAGATCAACTCTGAAGATCCGGATTTTTTTTTTGTTCGTGTGACATTACTATTTTTTTAAAATAACTTTCTTTGGCTCTAGAAAAGAATTCATCACATTTTATTATCTTTCATTAAATTCAAATCAATAGTTGCATAGTGTAGTTCTAAAATACTTGTTACACTATTCTTGAACACATCCCACTCCCCCTTTGAAACAAATAAACGGAACTTTTTGTCATCCGTTCTTTGCTTCATCTCTTTTGTGTTATCATTCGGTTTGATTCGTTTAAATAAATAAAATCATTTTCTTGGATTTTGAAATCGGTTAATTTTATTTTATGGTTTGTTATTGTTTCTTAAAAAAGCGGCATCTTCTAAATGACGGATCATATCATAATTGTCATTTTGTGGAATAACAAAAAAAGTTTTTTAAACATCAAATTTTTGATGGGGAAAATGTCAAAATGGTTTCGTGTCAAATAATCTCGAATTTTACTTTGTGCTCTGGAAAAAAAACCTAAAAAGAATTTTCCATCGATTGGGAGATCGTATGAATCAGGAATACATGGAACTCTCCTCACGCATTAGCTGTTTGAGCAAAATAATAAAAGACAAAGTTAGAATTGAAACTAATTCTCAATTTCGTTCCAAACTCAATAGTATGAAACCGTCCGCAAATGTTTTTAAGGTGATTGACCAAATAACAGGTCGTAAAAACAAACCTTCAGGCTCTGATCAGACTCTCACGTTTGGTGATAGAGTGTTTTCATCTTCAGCGAAAAAAATTGCCGCGTTTGAATCCTACTATTCTGACCTTTTCGCTCTAAACGTACCACAAAGCAATCCTGCTAATGTATTGACAGTTGATACTATCAACAGCGCATTTGAAGTTTGGAATGCCGACTTTAAAATAAATGATTTTGATCCATCTAACAGGTCAAACACAACATTAAATGAGTCTTTTGCCTCTGAAAGCCTAGTCGAATCGATAATTTTCTCGCTCAATAACAAAAGATCGTGTGGACCAGACAATATATCAAATTTTATTCTTCGCAAAGTGAAAAAAACTATTGCAAAGTACCTTACTCCTTTAATTGACAATTGCTTAAACAATTGTTATTTTCCTAATTCATGGAAAATCGCAAAATTGATTCCGATACAAAAAAACAGAGAGTCTAACAGCCTAGAAAACTTCCGCCCCATCTCGATGCTCTCTAACATAGGTAAAATACTCGAAAAGGTCATATTATTAAAAATTCAAAACGCTTTTGAAGACACTCAGCTTACTCAATTCCAACAATTTGGCTTTAAACAAAAACACTCGACTGAACACGCACTTCTGTCACTGCAAGATCACATCCTTAAAAACCTAAGATTAAAAAAATGTACAGTTGCTTGCGCACTTGACTTAAATAAAGCGTTTGATTCAGTTTGGCACGAAGGCCTCATCTACAAACTCAATCAACTTAATTTTCCAACAAAATTCATTAAAATCATCCGGTCATTCTTATCTAACCGCAGCACACAGATCTATTTTGAAAATACTAAGTCGGGTTCCATCCCAGTCCTTGCTGGAGTCCCCCAAGGTTCTATTTTGGGCCCATTTCTTTTCAATATATATCTATACGACTTTCCCATCCAAATTAACCCTTCTGAAGCAATTCTGTATGCAGACGACACATTGCTATTCAGTTCTCATGAAAGGCCCCATGAGGCTCTGAGTCATGTAAGAACCCACTTAAACGAGGTTCTTCCGTACTACAAGAAATGGGGAATTAAACCCAATTTTAAGAAGTGCGACCTTATTTGCTTTCGTAATGCCTCTGGCAGGGGGCATCATCTAGCCGTACGTGAAAGCCGATACCTGAAGCTGACTATAGAAGGAAATAACATTCCCCTCAGACAAACAATAAAATACCTAGGAGTCCGCCTTCATGAACGACTTAAAGTAAATCCACATGCTAGAGTAGCCCTGCGCAACAGCAAAGCTGCAGCTGCAAAACTTAAATGTCTCATCAATTCAAGAGAGGTTGAAAAAAAAACTAAATTACTAATGTACAAAACTCTAATTCGCCCTCTTATTTCTTATGGTTTCCTACTGTGGTTTTATATAACCCCAAATGTCGCAATGGAATTACAAAGGTTCGAGAGAAAAATAATAAGAAATTGTATCTCAAAAAGACGAAGACCATCAGGAAAGTGGCATAGCAATAAAACTTTATACGAGGAATCAGGAATTGACCCCCTAATGAATTACTTATATCTACTCTCTAAAAGAAGAATCGCTGCACTGCAGCATCATGACAACCCTATCCTCCAGAATATCTTTTCAGACAATTTTAACTATTCATTCAATGACAGATATTATATTTCGCCAATTAGCATTCTCAGTGAGGGTTCCAGCCCGAGCTTTCTGCTCTCTGACGATGACAACTTGTGTCTTGCTCCTTTTTATAAGATCACCAAATAATTTTAGAGGCTAGGAGATTTCATCTTAAATGTCTTTATTATCTGTAAAAACAAAACAAGTAAAATTTGTAATGGAAAATAATGAAAAAAAAAGAGAATTTACAGTGATTAATTACAGTATATTTCAGAATTAAAGTTGAGACTAAAGTATTTACTATTACGATATAATCAAAAATTAAATAAACATTATTCGATACCTTCCAATATGTGAATTATTTGCAACTCAAGTTCCTAATAATGACTTAAGAGATAATATTATGAACAAACCATTGAATTAAAGAAAAAATATTTACATATGTATATTCAAAAATGTATAAACAAACATGTATAAACCAAAAACAAATACCTAAATGTACAAAACCATTAACTTAGCATACATATCTATAAGTTAAGAACATATATATCTAACAAATTTGACTTATGAAAGGTCTATCATTAATAAGTGCCTAAACTAGGGCTGTGAACTATTATCTTAAGTTAGCTTTAACATAATTTATTACTAATATGAAATATAAACTAGTAAACAAAAGACTTACAGTACCTTATATATACTAGATGTGAAATTAACTTATTAAAGTATCTATTATCTTTATTTTATAAAACCTATGCAATATAAACACAAACTATAAATGTAAGTAAATATGTTTGTATGAGTAGTGAAACAAACTCACAAAAATTCTTATACCAATTAAACTTAACTTGTATTCAAAATAAAAACACAGGCACTTGTACACACATACCTATTTGTGTTAGAGTAGACTCGACTTCATCGAATCTACCTCGCCTGTTCTAATCTATATTGTTATCTCTTTTTCTTTTTCTATCTCTATCCCATATTTCTTCCTCTACATACTTCAAAACAAGCGTGGTTCCCATTGAGTGAACACACATAAATTTTTCATAGCAGACAAAATTTCTTTAAATACTTATATTTAATTGTCAAACATATAAAAAAAAGCAATATAAATAAAATCCTGTGTAGCCTGGCCAGTTCTAAGTCGGCAATATAATAGTTAAGTGAAATAATGTATAATCTATAAGATAAACAAAATGTGTAAAAAACAAGAAACTCAATAAAAAATTACTACTACTACTACTTACTTTGTGCTCTTGCGCAGTGGCAGTTGTGTGAGTGTGACGTATTGCGCGCTGGTATGTTATCCGATGTTCTTTCATTCCATTTATAATTTGCAATAGTAGTGGTTTATATACGTAGGCTTTCTCGTCCAATCAATTAAATGTCAAATTTGTGCTTTTTCTATTTATCAGAATTTTTGCTTTGGAGTGGCTTCCTTTGCGTGTCCATTCTTTGATAGAAGAGTACTGCCAAGCTAAAAATAAATTAGAAAAACACGATTTTTATTTTATAGTATTTTTTAGTGGCCCTCTGTCAAATCAAATTTGTGAGTGCGAACTTGATAGAATATGTGAGTAGGGAAATTTTAAGTGTGAATACCAAATTTGCAAAAAGTTGGTAGGTTTTTGCACTTGTTAACTGATTGAGCCAAGTGAGAAAAACGAAACGCAAATAGGTATACTAATTTTTGATAGACTGACAAAAAGTGAGGCTATTTTGAGTCTAAAAACAGAATTCTCCACCTAGATGACAAATGAGTTTTGTATTTCTTTGCTTCCTATTGGAATTGTGCTATAGAAAATAACTTAGAAATTGAATCATACAAGTTTTATTTTTTGACAATAAGAAAATTGAATGAAACATTTTGTATATTTATATTTCTAGAAAACTGTCAATGTCGGTATTTACATTATGACTTTTGAGGTGCCTATTTTGTCATCTTATTGTTTCTCACCCATACTTATATTTTTTTTAAAATAGCTGCTTTGTGAGTTCTCATCATTTATTGATTATAATGACAGATATAAATAAAGTAAACTACTTTCTATAGGAAAACAACTTGAGTTAAATTTTATAGTATACATATATTGTAACATGATATTTAACTAGTATATTTTTGGGAAAAAATCGTTTTTTGTAAATAAAAAAAAACTGAAGAAAAATATTTGTCCCCTCGAATATTTTACGAACAAAAAATGATTTTATCTCCAAAATAATTGTATGCAACAAAAAATAACGTTTTTAATATCTGGTAAAATTATGAGAAAAATCGAATTGACAGTTTTTGTACAAAAAATAAAAAACCTAAAAAAAAAAACAATACTGAAGCTTGGTAAAAATTTTCTTTCAACTCAAAATTAGAAACATTGGCTTCAAAATAATTTTATCTCACAAAATATATTATTTTCGACATTCAGCTAATTTTTATAAAAATCCAACAGTCAGTTCTTTTATAAAAAATTAAAATCTACAAAAAAAGTACGCAAATAGTACTAAAATTGGTAAAAATTGTTTTTTGACTGAAATCTCGTTTAAAAAATAGATTTTAAAATGAAAGTATTTAATCATATGCAAAATATTTTTTTTAATGTTTAAATTGTTTAGAATAATTAATCGGAATGGGAAGTTATAAGTGTGGGTCGCATCCCAGTGTCTTTTTTTATTTTAATATATGTATGTATATTGAGAACATGTTCATGTTAAAATAACAGCTTTTATGGTCACTTATTTAAAAACTCTTTTTAGTTGATGTGATGTTTGCACCATACAAATAAATCAATAATAATTGAGGTGAAAATTAAAATTGACAAAGACTTAGTTAGATATAAACAAATTAAGTTAATTTTAATTTGAAATTTAAAGTGCATTTCTTCATTGTTAAGGTTTGTAGATCTTAATTCCTACTTATATTAAATTCCCTAAAATTAGAATGGCATTTTTTGTAACGTGATCACTTAAATAATTAATTACACCTGACAAACATACAAACCCATTTTAAAAAAGGCGTGTAAACGATAATATTTCATTTCAATTTACATATTCATACATAAAAGTGTCATTTTAGTTCATGCGTACATTGAAATGCACGTGAAAACCAATAGTTTAAAATAATAAAAAAATTGAAATAAATGAAAATTTTATTTCAATTTTGGAGAAAATCTTAATTTTGAATATACGTATGTAACTACCATTTTTTTTCATTAAATCAAGTTAAGTCTAGAAGGAGACAATAATTTTAAATTGTTTTACTTAAAAAGGATTTTTTGTATTATGCCCTTTTTCCTAAGAATGCAAAAAACTACTACACTATCTTTAGCCATTTGTCCGTTTTTTGAAACAACCAAAATGAGGGTGAGGAGGATTGTAGGTTCTTAAACTAATTTTGTTACCTTTTTGGTTTAATACATTAATTTAACAAAATTATTCCCTAGAAACTTCCTTACATTTTTATCTACGCAACAACCTGCCAACCTAAACAGACACTATCGTACTCGTTCATGTACCTATTTAAACTCTGGACCTATCTGCTTCCAAAAGTATAAATATAGGAAAATATGTTTGCAAATAGGTACATATGCATAAATTCTCAATTTTTTCAATTTTAACACAGTTGTTTCGCACTGCAAAATATTAAAGAAAAAATTCTAAAGCTACTATTAGAAGGTTAACGTAAACGGTACTCTTTGACGTAAAAATAACGTCATTTGTAGACCTACAATTAAAAACTACACAATAATTATGTTATATGCTTACATTGTACCAATTTTAACATTCTATCACACCCTAATATGAAAAAAATAAAAATAACGTTGGCTTTAATAAATATTATTTTGTCTAATAATGTGATAGTCAACGTCTTAAGCATTGACGCTGTGAACGTTGACGGTGCGTTGACACAGAAAGTTTAGATGTTTTTATGACGTCAGAGAGTCAACGCGTTGACACTTTAAGTTGATTGTTTAATTCTAGCTTGAGTCAACTTAACTCCAATCACAAAACGACTTACATAAATCCTTACAATTCTGCTTAATACACACCAACCTACTCTCCTTAATACTTACTTTTCTACATACCTACCCACATTACAAAAAAAAATATAAATTTAAAAAAATACCTACATCGAATGTATTTGCTATGGAAAAATTCAAAATATGGCTTTTAAATTTTCAGATTTCACAAAAATAGAAAATCTAAAATCAAATGAATACAATTTTCTGCTAACAAATCTAAAACACATACAATTAAATATATTGTATATGAATACCTTCTTTACATTGATAGGTATGAAAAAAACAAATCTCAGGTAACGTTGCAACGAATGATTTTAGTTTACATTTGAGTAATTTATTTTATTTATTTATTTCAATATTTTTATACTTCCAGTCGCTCTTAGATTCCACACTTAATTTTCGTACAGGCAGCGCCCCCATGGTCCGCCTTCCGTAACAAAATTATATGTTTCATGATAGTACTATTCAAATACATACATATATGTATATACAAAGTTACTATCATCATCATTACGCCAAGTAGCTTGCATTTGATATTCTTCTTTTATCGTCAGTGGTTCGGAGCAGATACCCTGGTTACAAGAGGAGATCGAGGAATCGAATCGAATCGAATTGAGATTTCGATCCAGGTATATGGTGGCACTGAATCGAGGTCGAATTCAAATGGAATCGAAATGACATTCGGGTTTTATTTGTGTGCGTACAATGCTCTCAACACAAAGACGCGCGCCAAATTAAATTCAGCTTAGAACAAACAAGAGGGAAAAAACTTATCACACATCCTGATTCAATTCGGATTCAATTCTCCTTGTAAACGCGGTAAGAGAGAAAAAACTAATCGAGAGAGCCAAATTTCCTCGTCTCCGTCCCTTCGAAACCCCTTACTCTCATTTTTTATAGCGTGTTGAATTCGTATCGGTGTATACATGTTTTCACCTCGGAGAGCAGAGAGAGAAAAAACTTCAGTTGAGAGATTGACACATTTGACATTTCTCGCCGAATTAGAAAACAAAACAATGGGCAGGTTCAGACGACATAAGGGACTTGAAAGTAAGGCAAGTTTCTGGTATCTGATTGGCCAGCTGCCAAAAAATTACCTTCCAATTAAGGCAACTTTAATGGAAAGTTGACTGGAATGTTAGTCAAGAAAAATCTCCCTAACTATCAAGTCAAGTCTACTTCTGTCAAAATGAAAGTTGATCATGTTTTTTCGTTCAACTGAAAGCTGAACTTTATTACTCTATGATTTATTCATTTTCTGCACAACTTCAATTAATGTTTTCCATAAAAGGGGTCCTTGTCAATTTGGAAAAGAAATAGGTAATATTTCTTTACAATACAAAATACAAATCGTGATGTACTTATAGCTTGCCTGAGAAGTGTTTTGTAGACAATAATGTTTTTGGTAGTTTTTATACTATGAACTTGAAGTAGAGGTTTGTGAAGTAAAGTTCTGAATTTGAAATTCTCATATAATCTTCTGTTTTCTTCGAAAGGAGCAACGTCTTCCGTTTCAGCTGAGAAGAAGAGGAACAAGAGGAAGAAAAATGCCTATAAGAAGAAACACAATCTCACAAGTGTGGGAGACTGTTGAAACAGCGACAGCGGCTAGTGGTGCTGGGAATAGCAATGGTGCATCAACGTCCGGCGCAGTTGGAGGTGGTCGTGCACCAGTTGCAGCTTCAAGCGGTGCAGTTGAGCTTTTGCAAGAGTTATTAAACGATGTCTTTTGCTGCGTCATCTGTATGGAAAAGGTGCAAAATGCACATTTGTGTCCGCATTGCTCAAAACTTTGTTGCTATTTGTGTATATCGCGCTGGTTGACTGAAAAACGTCACGAATGTCCGCATTGCAGAGCTTCTTTGCATGTGAAAGATTTGGTAAATTGCCGATGGCTGGAGGATGTTACCCAGCAAATTGAGAACCTTCAGCAGATTTGTTCAAATATTCCGACCACGAATATTAGTTCATTTCTCTCTGCAAATATGCCGGGTGAGTAGCTTTTTTCCCTACTGAGTTCCATCAAATTATTCTTATTTATTCTAATTTCTAAATAATTTTAACTATTTCAGACCTAGTTACCAAATATAATTGCACAAATTGTCAAGATGATATCACGGGTATATGTGTGCATTGTGCCGAATGCCCAGCTTTCGACCTTTGTCTGCAGGTGGGTCAGGGTCTTGGTCCCGATGCCAAGAATTTTTTTCTTCATATCCATATTTATGTGACGTCACTTGATTACTCATGACATCATAATTCTGTTGTTTATGTTTTGTTTGAGATTTGAGTTTCGAATGTTTGATTCATGAATTCTTTCTATTCCTAGTGTTTCGCTGCGGGAGCAGAAATTGGAAACCATCAACAGAGCCATGCGTACCAGTTCGTGGACACGAGAACTGCAATCTTGTCGATTTTCCGTGGCAAAGGGTCCTGGTCAGCGAGGGAAGAACTTCGCCTGCTCGATGCTATCGAGAAGTACGGCTTCGGGAATTGGAAAGGCATAAGTAAACATATCGAAACGAAGAGTGCTGAGGATTCTGAGAAGGAGTATGTAAACAAGTATTTAAATGGCACAATCGGTCGCCACACTTGGATTCCTGCCCAATCACAACGTCCACAGATTGTCGACCACACAACTGAGGATACCGGGCCTTTGGGCAGTACTGCCATGCAAAAGCTGCCCCAACTCGATATAACTCCCGAAGAATCGGCCCAACTTGGCTACATGGTCAACAGAGATGGATTTGAGCGGGAATACGACCCAACTGCAGAACAGTTGATATTGTCGTTAACCCTTAACATCGATGATACAGAACCTGACTATCTGCTGAAGCTGGCACATGTTGATATGTACACGAGACGATTACGCGAGCGTGTGAGAAGAAAAAGAATTGTGAGGGACTATCAATTGGTGGCGAATTACTTTCGACATAAAAATCAGACGCTTTCCCGTGTGAGTAAAGACCGGAGAAAATTTCGTGATCGATTCAGGGTGTTCGCTCAGTTCTATTCGTCAAACGAGTACGAGCGTTTGTTGGCTTCAATGGAACGCGAAAAGGAGTTGCGAATTCGCTTATCAGAACTCAGTCGCTACCGCTGGTATGGCCTGATGAAAATTGACGAGTGTTTGCATTTCGAACAACATGCAGCTATTGCTCAGCATCGTAATTTTGGTCCGTACGGCCACGGGAAGACTGTAAGTATAAATGATGTTGCTGCTGCTTTATTTTGTTATTCTTTTTACCGCGGTCTTTATAGTGCACAAACATATATATTCAATTTTTCGTGTTTTGCTTTGCCCATTAGGTGTTTTTGTATGTATTTTTTGGGATTTTTCAATCTTCATACCATTTTCTGTGTTGACGTCTTGCTTTATAGAAAATTAGAGTTCGTTATATTCTGTCGGTTTAAAATAGCTTTTCGATTTGAAAATTTAAAGCAATTATCTCTTTGTTTTTCTGGTGTTGAATCGCTTTTAGCATTTTGATTAATATTTATGCATTTTACCTATAGTCGTGCCATAAATTCTGTTACAAAACTTGAAGACCTTATTGTTGAAACCATCCATTTCATATAAAATGGTTATCTTATTTTCCTAAATATTTACATTAGTAAGCAATGAATAAATGCCAATTTGGTTTCGATTCTGTTGACACAGAGTGAGGCGCTAAGCAAAATAGAATCGACATAATTGCCTAACATAGGTTAGGAATGACTTGGCGAAATTTTCTTGTTTTATAAATCTAAATAATGTGAATTTGTTTTTCTCTTCTTTTTCTCTAAGTTACAGATAGATGGCATTAACAACCAAAATAAGAAAAGATTTGTGCAGGTTAAGGTTTTTTAGACTAGACTTTATTTGTATATATGAACGAGTACATGTTTTTTATAAATGTATGTTATGTTTATTTCAATAGTAATACCTTAACTAATAACTTAACTACTGTATTATCTAAAATATACTTACTTAAGGCGGCGCTACAGTCGTGTGTGAACTAGGGCCTCAACCAACAAACTTCTCCATCTAGCTCGGTCCCTAGCTAGATGTCTCCCGTTTCGAGCTCCAAGTTGTGTGAGGTCACTTTCCACTTGTGCGCGCCACCTGGTCAGCGGTCTTCCTCTACTGCGCTGTCCTGTGGGTGTGGATTCGAAGACTTTCCGGGCCGGAGCATTGGTTTCCATGCGCTCTACGTGACCCAGCCATCTTAGTCGTTGGACTTTTACCCTTCTGGCTAAGTCTACGTCGCTGTACAGCCCGTACAGCTCGTCGTTCCATCTTCTCCTCCAGCCCCCTTCGATGCATACAGGACCGTAGATCACACGAATAACTTTTCTCTCGAAACGACCCAAGGTGCTTTCATCCGCTTTTGTCATAGTCCATGCTTCTGCACCGTATAGTCGGACGGGGATGATAAGGGTCTTATATAGCGACACTTTGGTCCTTCGAGAGAGAACTTTTCCACTCAATTGCTTTCTTAGCCCAAAGAAACAGCGGTTAGCAAGAGTTATTCTTCGTTTGATCTCAGCGCTGGTGCTGTTTTCTGCGTTTACAAAGTTACGTCTGTCGATGGTGACATTTTGACCAAGACGTTCGGTGTTGTAGTGTCTAAAATATATTGCATTAAATTATTTTACACTGAATTATAAAAGGCGGAAATAATAAAGTTCTACAGTTTACCGTGAATATTTATATAAAATATCCATATCTTCTGCAATTGCGGTATCAATCGATATTTCCTGGAACTTAGTGTTAACGTAACATTTATTTGTCATGAATTACTTTTTCAGCTTTTTGAAATTTGGCTGAGATAACAATTACTTGAACACAGCATTTTCTATGTTTATAGTTATTCAAGTTTAGCCCTTAACTTTGATTTGCATTTATTTATGAATAGCCTAAAAAGTTTAGCAAACATCTATGAATAAGCCAAAATGCACTTTCAGAAAAACTGTAGTTAGAACTTTCCCTCATAGATTTTTCCTTGTCGCTATATAACTGAAAGATAAGATATAAGTAGTTAGAACTGGAAAACTTATAAAAATGATGCATAAGACTTAAATTAAATTGGCAACAGAAGTAACAAGTTGACGGTCTTTTTATTTAGTCTCTACTTAAATCACTTATTTTCAGCATTTTGGAAATGTCATGAGTAATGTAAAGAAAATAAACAACGAGTACACACAAATAAAATAGGAATGGTAAAAAGAGATGAGTATATAAAAATGTTTTCAATGTTCCTGCAACTCTCGCATCGACAAAATTAAGTCGATAAACTCTGAAAATTGAAACAAATCTGAGTTTTTTTTTGCATTTTTCAACGGTCTGAGCGAAAATAAAACGCATAAACGCAGCTAATAATAAAAAAATAATAGTTGTAGTGCTTTAAGAGTTTTATGTTTCTAGGTCCTAATTCTCATTGGACTGTTGCACCACCTTATTTATTTTACTTACTTAATGATTAAAACTGGCTTCAAATAACTAATTAATATTTCTCTAAATGCGTAATTTAGAATTGTTTCTAAATCTTCATTGTTCTGGCACCTAACAAGAGTAATTAATTTCACTTCATATTCGAATGATATTACTCCCAAACGAACACAATGAGAGTACCAAAAAGTTTTTCATCCACAATTTTGAATTTTCTTTGAACACCTCTGAACAGCTGACTACATCCGCCATTTTTCAAAGGTGGTGAGTATGCACACAAACTTGCCTAAGAATTTGTCCCCACTTTTTTTTTATATGGAGTTAATACATGCAAGTTGGTGTGCAAATCACAGCTTGTAGGCAAAAAGAGAGCAACCGTCGAAGTTGGTTCTCTCGATTAGTTCTTTTCTCTCTGGTTGAAACCACATGTCATGCAAGTCAAGCTCTTGCATTTTGGGCAAAAAAAAAGTTGGATATCATCTCACGTAGCGCTCACCATTCACAGTTACGTTACGATTCGCATCATCTTTGAAGAAGTACGGTCCAATGATGCCACCAGCCCATAAATCGCACCAAACTGTGACTTTTTCTGGATGCATTGGTAGCTCTTGCAATGCTTCTGGCTGATATTCATTCCAAAATCGACAATTCTGCTTATTTACGTACCCATTGAGCCAAAAATGAGCTTCGTCGCTTTCTGGAAGAAGCGCGCGATGAACTTTCTCTTTGATAGTAAAATTCAATAATTTGCAAGCGTTGTTGTTGGTTTGTTGGACGATTCATGGTTGTTGAAAGTACCTATCAACAGGTACTTACTTACAAAAATAGAGGCCTGTCTCAACTCCAGACCATTATGTCCAATGAGTGGGACCCAAGAAGATTTAGAATCGCTAACCCCAGCACATTTCCTTATCGGCTCAAACATGTTCTGCAGAGATACAGACAATGTCCTTAATAATAATAATAATAATAGCTTTATTTATTGAACCTTAAACAAATTTTTACAATTCAACATAATGATAAATAAAATTATGGCCTTGGCTTTGAAACCGTCTGTCTGCCAGATGCCATCTCTATTTTTACTGTTAAAAATTACAAAATATATTTTAAACATTAATAATTCAAGTAAGCTTTTTGGCGTGTTTTGCTATTATTTTTACAATGTTCATTTAACAATTAGTAATTTCTATTTTTTTTTATTAATAAAAGAAAAAAGATATAAACATAAAATTAAATAAATTGCAATACAAAAATATTGCAATATTGGGCAAGAAGTTTCCAGTTGCTTCCTTTTAAGATACTTATAGAGTCTGATTCGCTTATTATTGAATTTTTAAAGTATACAAATCTTATTTCTTTTAGAATGGAGCACACTGATAAAAAGTGAGAAGAGTTTTCTTGTTCTTGCAAATTACAGAGAGAGCAAAAAGTTGACTGGTCGTTAAAATAAGGTTTGTAATTTAAGTCAAGAAGCTCTCCCCTAATGGGACAGATGATAGAAATTTCAAATAAGCTCATTTTGTCTGTAAAATAATTGAGCTCATTCAGATTATAATTGAGCTTTAGATATAGAGATCTACGTGAGGAGCCTTTTGCTTCCTCAATTAGATCTAGTCTTATTTTGTCATCTAGCTTTTCGAGAATACAATTGATCTTTTCTCTCATACTCCCATCTTCCATCTCCCAAGGATGCACCGAAATACCGCTCAATATGGTTATATCCTCCCATTTCCTGAACCAACTTATATTTGTTTGTATACTGTGTTTCGCTAATAATTTTGGTAATCGATTATCATCATAAGAAAGTATTTTGGCTACATAATCAAAGTGCATTTTCAAGGTGAAAATAAAAATAGGAGGAAGACATGTTTCAAGCAGCAGCATGTAATTAGGTGTTGATTTTGGTAATCTAAATAGTTTTTTTATGAAGAGCCGTTGCAGTTTTTCAACCTCTTCATACTGCTGATATCCCCATACCTGACATCCATATGTCATTATAGTTCTCAGAGCAGCATCAAACACTCTAAATTTGACACTATGTGCAACATTTGTGTTCCTAAACAAGTTTTGCCAGGTTGAGTTTATAGCAGATAACGATTTCTTCAGTTTACTTTGAAAGTGTTTCTTAGGGTTGAGTTGGGGTGTGAGAATCATTTCCAAGTAAGTAAATTCATTCACAACTTCAATATTTTCACCTTTTAGAAACCACCTTTCATTTCTACTGTGTCGTCCTCGCCCTGTTCTAAATATCATAACTTTCGATTTTGATATATTTATTACCAGATTCCACATTTTACAGTACTTATCTAGCCTATTTATCATGAGCTGAAGACTTTCTGGGGAGTCTGCAAACGAAACGACATCATCAGCATTTTATAACAAGTCCTGCAATTTTAATACCGTTTGGCAAAGCGTCAACTATGTCGTTGATAAAAAGAGCAAACAACACTTTTGGTTTCAAACCATTCTGATATTTGTTCACCATCCCATACAGCTGATGTAGTGTTCTCGTAAAGTTTTCTTAGTACGTTAGAAATCTTAGAGGATAACCCCAGTAGATTTAATTTATAAAACAATGCTCCTCGATCAATGCTATCGAAAGCAGCTTTGAAATCAATTAATATTGAATACAGCTTTTTCCCATTTTATGCGTAATAATCTACGATATTTTGGATGGAGAATATGTGATCCGTTGTTAAATAACCTGCTCTGTGACCTGCTTGAAATACGTTCAACAATTTGTTCTCATTAACCCAAAACTCAAGCCTTTTCAGTATAATTCCTGTAAATATCTTCTAAATCACATTTAGGAAAGATATGCCCCTATAATTTTCCACATTATTTATGTCCCCTTTTTTGTGTATTGGAAATACAATTGACTTTTGAAAGTTTCAGGTACTTCAGCCGTGTGCAATATATTTGAATAGGTCCTTGCTAAATTTTCTAAAAAATCGTTTGGAGCGTTTTTTGTCTGTCATACCCTGGGGCTTTGCTATTCTTAGCTTTATGTAAAACACTGTGAATTTCTTCTATGGTGATATCCCCATCTAAAGAGTCAACGATTATGAAATTTTCAGCGAATTGTATTGGTTCTTCAATCTCTAATGGATTAAGTAGATTTTTAAAATGATTTGCCAAAATATGAGCATCCAAATTGTTACTAATTTTGAATTTTTTCCCATTCAGTTCCTTCACTACTTTCCAAAATTCAGAAGAATCTTTGGCATTATTTAAATTAATCGCTATTCCTAAATAGTATTCATTTCGCTTTATTTGGCAGAGTTTTTTATATTCTTTATTTGCCTGAACATAAGCCTCACGGAAAAAACTTCCGTTTCTCATTCTTGCTAGTTTTAGCAGTTTGAAGGATTTAGCTGTGGCTCTTTCGCAGTTTTTTTCAAACCACTTTTGTTTGCCTTTAGTTACGTCTCTCCTTTCTGCAAAGGAGATCGAGTTTTTTATAGCTTCGATAAAAAAATCAATCTGGTGGCTCGTGCTTGCTTGACTTAAATCAGTTTGTACAGTAAACTGACTAAGTTTGGCTTCATAACTTTCTTTTTCCCTATCGTTCCAAAATAGTCTTAGCAGAAGAGTAATGCTTTTTTGGGGCCGAGGTTTTTTTTATTGTCAGGGCTACTGAGATTGGCATATGGTCCGAGAAAGTCAAAGCACCAACATTAAAACTATCTATTTTCTCAAACCATTTACCACTGATGCCACAATAATCAGCAACTGATGCACCTGGACCTCCGACAAAAGTCATTTCTCCGGACAAATCCCCGCTAGTTGACCCATTAAGCAAAAAGATATCAAAATTTTGAAGAAGTCCTAATAGTTTTTTACCGTTTCCGTTCAACACTTTATCTTTTGAAAATCTAACCGATTTGAATTGCTCGCCAAAAGGTATCGTATCACTTTCTATCTGATGTTCCACAAGATTTTTTTGACAAAAACTCAACTTCCTTCTTGAGTGACTTACGTTTATCTTGCACTTCCTCAAGTTTAGTTGTAAGTTCTGAGTTTCTGATCTTAAGTTGTTGAATCTCATCACAAACTCCTGAAATATCTGCTTTAGTGGCTAAATTGGATGTTTTGTCGTCCAAAAGATTTCCCATAATTGTTGTTAAATCTTGGATTGACATTTGTCCGACTGCCGTTTTTGTTATTGTTTTTTGTTGTCTTTTGGGTGAATAGAGTATGTGTTCTGGTGAAGTGTCCGCAAGAGATCTTTTGATATTCATTTACACTTTAATGTTTTATCTTTTTATATTGACTTTAAAGTTTTTTGGTTTTAAAACACAATTACAATTGTTTATATATCTTTTTTACATACATATATTTTGTTAATTTTTAATTAAAAATTAATTTCAAGAGAGCTAATAGAAACTATTTGCCACTTCTTATACATTCAGAGTTGCCATCCTTATGTCCTTAATACAAGGGAAAACCGGCTGACACGATTGGAATATCTGAAAAAACTAAACCAACAGTTCTGGAAGAAATGGTCATCAGAATATCTCACAAGGCTACAAAAACGACCCAAACGGACGAAAACATCAGATAACATAGCAGAAGGTGACCTGGTTCTCATACGAGAAGATAACGTTGCTCCCGCAAATTCGTGTATAGGAAGAGTTCAAACAACATACCCTCGAAAAGATAGATATGTCCGAGTTGTTAAAGTTAAAACGCCGTCTGGATATTTAACTCGTCCCATAGCTAAAAAATCTAAATTAGCTACAGATGAACCAGTAAGAACTGAACCAAACAAAGATGCAATAGAGCAAAATCCAGATATTAAAGATATAATCGAGAATCCAGAAATTAAATGTACAATCGAGAATAATCCTGCCGTAAACCAAAAAACCCAAAAGCAATTAACGTGTCACCATCTCCAGTCAACAATATTAAAACCAAGAAAACCCATTAAAAAATTCAAAATACGACCAACTTCAATCCCCGTCAGACCACCAATAGGAGAACTTATCGAAAGACTTCAAGCCAGAAAACGATGAAACGAAAAAACACTCGGAACTGAAACAAAAAGGCACGCACCACAACTCCCTCACTGATTTTGTCAATTGCACTCTCTTCGATCATATGGCCATTACCAACACATGCCCAAGTTTCGAATGTATCGTTCACAAGCCATCCAGGACTCTACTTTGAAAATAATGGCAATGTAAATCTTATCTCATCTAAATGGCGAATGCTGACATATTACAATTTAGCGTCATACAAGAGTCAATTAGTAGGATTACATAATATGGTATACGAGATAGGCCAAGTATGGAAGAATTTGAATTCTTCGGAGTATTTTAACATATTATTAATCTTAACAACAAATGTATAGTGAACATCGAAGAAAGAAATAAAATCCTTTATGAGAGAGGGGGAAGAGTCAAAAGATCACCTTTCGACATTGTTGGGAAACTATCAAATCAACTATTCGGAGTACTAGACCAGGACTATGCTCGTGAAATTGCAGGCCAGATAGAGAAAACTAAACAAAATGATGAATATACCCGAAGACTCCTGAGAAAACAGACTTCAATAGTCGAAACTACTCTGAACATCTTAAAAACTACAGGTCAACAAACGACAAACAAATTTAGAGTACTACAAGAAAGAGTTACTTATATTACATCCGCAATGCAAAATACCATAGACAAGGTTCAACAAACGCAACTGTTAACAGTTCTAGGCCTCACCACCCATATGTATGTCACCAACATCGAAAACATTGAAGATTCATTGTTAGACGTTGTACTTAACACTCAGCATGGAACAACTCATCATCTGATAATAACTCCCGAACAATTGAGAAAACATTTAACTGATATTCTTCAACACATACCTGCAACCATAGAGGAAATATATTATCTAGAGTCCCGACCGGTACCCGTCCTACCTAAAACACCCTCAAATTTTATTTGAGGTGAACTCTCTCAAATTCGCTATCGATGAATACATGTGTGGTGAAAAAAAAGCAAAATGGGGGATTGGGCTAAAAAGAAACTTATGGAATTTTTGTGACCTGTCAAAAATGACAATCAATTTTGCAAAACAAAACAATGGGTTTCGGATTTTAAGAGTAAGTTTTTGTTAATTGTTTTCATATTTAATATAATTTGATATTTTTCGGACCAAAAACGCAACAGGGCGCGCAGATCAGTTGTGGAAGTACGAATCGAAGCATTCAAATCGTGGTCAACTCGCTTAATCTTAATCTTCTAGATGTAAATCGAAGCTTGTAGCAACAAATGTATCGTGCTGCCATTGAAGGACAACAGGGATACTTAGCTGGCTGACACAGATGACGTAGATGAGGTAGCTGAACCGAATGTCGACTTTGAAGCAACTTGCTGAGATAATAAAGCACCTCCTAAATGACGGGATAATTGGTAAGTCTTCCGGATGGAAAATCAACAAAAATAATTTCATCATTTTTGTATGTATACTATTTTAGAATTCCCTGCAGTTTTGGTAAACTTAAGGACTGGCAAAATAAAAGAATTCCCTGAATTCGTTATGCATATTACTTACTTACTTAAGGTGGCGCTACAGTCCTGTGTGAACTAGGGCCTCACCCAACAAACTTCTCCATCTAGCTCGGTCCCTAGCTAGATGTCTCCAGTTTCGCGCTCCGAGTTGGGTGAGGTCACCTTCCACTTGTGCGCGCCACCTGATTCGCGGTCTTCCTCTACTGCGCTGTCCTGTAGGTGTGGATTCGAAGACTTTCCGGGCCGGAGCATTGGTTTCCATGCGCTCTACGTGACCCAGCCATCTTAGTCGTTGGACTTTTACCCTTCTGGCTAAGTCTACGTCGCTGTACAGCCCGTACAGTTCGTCGTTCCATCTTCTCCTCCACTCCCCTTCGATGCATACGGGACCGTAGATCACCCGAAGAATCTTTCTCTCGAAACGACCCAAGGTGCTTTCATCCGCTTTTGTCATGGTCCATGCTTCTGCACCGTATAGCAGGACGGGGATGATTAGGGTCTTATATAGCGACACTTTGGTCTTTCGAGAGAGGATTTTACCACTCAATTGCTTTCTTAACCCAAAGAAACAGCGGTTAGCAAGAGTTATTCTTCGTTTGATCTCAGCGCTGGTGTTGTTGTCTGCGTTTACAGCGGAGCCTAGGTAGACGAAGTCCTTGACTACCTCAAAGTTACGTCTGTCGATGGTGACGTTTTGACCAAGACGTCGGTGTTGTAGGTCCTTTCTTGATGACAGCATGTACTTTGTTTTGCCCTCATTAACCGTTAAACCCATTTTTGCCGCCTCTGCCTCAATACTCACAAAAGCCCCATTGACATCACGCTGAGTTCTTCCGATTATGTCAATGTCATCAGCATATGCAAGTAATTGGACAGACTTTTGAAAGATAGTGCCTCTAGTGTTGACGTGTGAGCTTTGCACTATTCTTTCAAGTACGATGTTAAAAAAATCACATGACAGCGCATCACCTTGTCTAAAACCTTTTTTGACATCGAAAGGTTCTGTTAAGTTGTTTCCAACCTTTATGGAGCAGCGTGAATTCTCCATGGTCATCCTGCACAAACGGACGAGTTTGGCAGGGATGCCAAAACTAGACATGGCTCTATACAGTTCGTCCCTGTAGATACTGTCATATGCGACCTTGAAATCGATGAAAAGATGGTGGGTGTCGATTTGGTGTTCTTGGGTTTTTTCCAGGATCTGCCGTAATGTGAATATTTGATCGACTGTGGACTTTCCTGGTCTAAAACCACACTGATAAGGACCTATCAGGTTGTTGACGATGGGCTTTAGACGTTCACATATAACGGCAGAGAAGATCTTGTAGGCGATGTTAAGTAGACTGATTCCTCTATAATTGGTGCAGTTTAAAGGGTCTCCTTTTTTCAGGATCGGGCAAACAATACTGAGGTTCCATTCATCGGGCATGCTTTCTTCCGACCATATCTTACAGATAAGTTGGTGCATGCTCCTAACCAACTCATCTCCAGCTGCTTTAAAGAGCTCGGCATTCAGGCCATCCGCTCCAGCGGCTTTGTTAGACTTCAGCTTAGATATAGCAATCTTTACTTCGTCTAAGTCGGGAGGACGGGATTGTTGGCTTTCGTCGTCTATATTGAATGGATCATCCTGCCTGACAGCGGAATTCGGTTCGTCGTCGCCGTTATACAGTCTGCAGAAGTGGTCCTTCCATATCCTCAGCATTGACTGCGGTTCCACTATGATGTTTCCACTTTCGTCTTTGCAGCCTTCGGTTCTAGGTTTATGTACTTGTGAATTTCGTTTCACCTGTTCATAAAACTTTCGAACTTCATTCCTGTTTTTAAGCCTCTCAACATCTTCGACCGCACGCTTCTCATGCTCTCTCTTTTTCCTTCTGAGAAGTCGGTGTTCCTCTCGCCTCTTCTGCTCATAGAGCTCATGAGCAGCTCTCGTCCTTTTATGCAGCGCCGCTTTGCGTGCCTGTTGTTTGGCTGCATTTGCCTGCCGACATTCCTCATCAAACCAGGGGTTCCTTGTTGGTGGTTGCTTGAAACCCAGCACGTCAGAGGCGGCTTCTCTGAGTGCGTCTTGGCAATGTTGCCACTGGTTTTCTATACATTGTGTTGGCGGCACAGAACTTCGAGAGAGGTTACTTGTAACTCGGTCGGAGAAGGAGTTGGCGATCTCTTGCGATTGTAGCCGTTCGACGTTGTACCTTCTCCCAGCATCTCCCTGTTTTGCCTTGGGCCTGGAAACCCGAAGTGCTACCTTGGCTACAACAAGGTAGTGGTCCGAGTCGATGTTAGCTCCTCGGAAAGTTCGGACATCCATGATGCTGGAAGCGTGTCTGGCGTCGATCGCAATGTGGTCAATCTGGTTGACGGTAGTTTGATCTGGAGATCTCCAAGTTCCTTTGTGGATGTTGAGGTGTGGATACCGCGTACTGGCTACCATGACGTTTCGCCCCGCAGCAAAATCTATGAGCCTGAATCCGTTGTCGGAAGTGTTGTCGTGCAGGCTGTTTTTCCCGATTATTGCACCAAAGATGTCTTCCCTTCCTAGCTTGGCATTAAAATCGCCCAGGACGATTTTAATATCGTAGCTAGGACACTGCTCATATGTTTTGTCTAAGAGCTCGAAGAACATATCTTTGGTGTTGTCATCCTTCTCTTCTGTGGGGGCGTGCGCGCATATCAGGCTAATGTTGCCGAATTTAGCCTTGATGCGGATGGTCATGAGGCGCTCGTTGATGCACCTATAGCTCAAGACTTGTTGCCTAAGTCTGGCTCCAATGACAAAGCCGCAACCAAATAAGCGCTGTTGGTTTTCTTGGTAGCAGTCACCATAGTAAATATCGCAGTTTTTCATCCTCTTTTTGCCCGGCCCATCCCATCGTATTTCCTGGATGGCGGTGATGTCTGCTTTATAGCAGTCTAGGGCCTCCGCTAGTTCTTCGGCTGCACGTGGTCTGTTAAGGGACCTAACATTCCACGTACATATCCGAAGTTCGTTGTCCTTAATTCGTTTGCTTAGGTTGTCAACAGTAAATCCGTCCGTATCCGAGGCTTGTTGGTGCTTCGCAACTATGAAATTTTTAAGTGGTCAGGAAGTCACCCTGACGACACAACCCCCAACCTGGAGGGCCAGATCCTTAGTATAACTCCAAGGACGGGGAGCCGGATAAACCGCTCCTTATAGGCCTGGGCTCCGAATAAGTCGTAGAAGCCCTATAAGGTGTTCACTAAGTAGTTCAACCTTACTGGAACTGTAGACGCCACCGTTGATTCCATCTCGAGAATTCGTCCGCTGCCGTCTGGATAAGGAGAGGTGCCTTAGTGGACGCACCTCTCCCCCCTCTCTCGTTTGCTGCCCCCAACAACTTTCCACTGGGGTTGGAACCCAATCTCCAGTTGAGGTACTAGGCACCCGATGTTCACCACGGGGAGGTGAGAGTAGGAGTTGATAGACAGAGGTTTGTTTTGAGAAAAACCTGTGGACGCTTGTGTCCTCTTGAATGCACATGTCTACCATTTGAACATTATGCATATTGCAAACGACATAATAAGCCACAATTTTTCAATCTATGGATCGACTTACGAGCCCTCTTTCGGGAATGGTACAATTATAATCTAAACCATTTCATTGTGCGTTCGTTAACCAAAAGGTTCATGATGGCGAGACTACTTCAAAGTAAGTTTTACATAAACCACAAACATCGAAAGCACTAATTAATGTTTTTTTTTAGCAACCAAACAAAACGAAGCGGTATGGCAACAAGTCATACAATTTGACCCGACGACATGCTTTAAATTTCATCCATTGATAATTTATTTTTGATGTGGCGCAGCTAGTTTTTAAATAAAGTTGTAAATTTTTTTTTCAAAATTGTATGTTATTTAGTATAATTTTTGTTTTTAAAATTCAATGCTATTATAAACAGAAAATTAGATGTTTAGTTTTTGAGTAATTAAAAAAATATTAAATATATCCAAGAAAAAAACTTTTTGGTATTCCTAAATTGTATCTACTCAAGTCAAATATTAAATTAGTGAATTATAACTTCTTAGTTGTATTGAATTTTTGGCAAATAATAAAAAAAAAACGAATAAGCTGTATAAAATATATTTTTCTTTATTGAGGCATTAAAAACATAATATTTGTAATCCTTATTCTTCTTATGTTTTGGTTCATCACGTTCGTGTGTATTCTTTCGCGATTTCATGTGGTCAACAGACTCATGAGTCTTCATTTGATACTACCTAAATTTTTGAAAACCTTGATTGTAATCCTTTTATGGTTTTAAATAGTTCGTTTAAGAGTTAATTTTTGATGCTGATTACAAATACGAACTTCGATTTTAGCTACAAAACTATTTTTCAACATTATTTTTGTATATTTTAAATATACTACAGGAACTTGATGTTTTAACCTAAGACTACAAAATCGTAATAAAATGCACGAAACAAATTTATACTGAATATTGAAGAGAGATATTGTAGGTTTGGCAAAACATCACACTTTTTTTTGAAAAAAAGCTATTTCATGAATTTAGATAGCCTCGAGAAGCCTTATGTATATGTATTACAAGGTTGGGTGCCGAATAGAAATTAAAAACATATTTTTATTAATTCCACTTTAATTTAAAAACAAATAAATCATGATTAACAAATCATGAAGTCTACATGTAATGATTTAAATAATTCCTTATCACAAAAAAACAATACAATATTATTGTTGAAAAGATTGATAATTACCAATTCGTAATATTTATTAAATATTGTCTATAAATCAAACCAGCAAAATGAATCGACGAGGAAAACACTCAATTGTAATTGTAATTGTAAATTTAATTGTTAATTATTTTATTATATAATATTACCAGACTGATGTTGTCACCTCGGTGGTTGATTATCGAAAGAGATCGAATTCAATGCAAAATTGTTGACAACAAGACAAAATAACATGATCATACGAGAGATTAGAGATTACAACAATTTTAGCAAAAAGCAACTGCCCGTTATTATTACAATGACAAATACAATTAATAGAAATGTAAATTTGGTAAACAAAGGTAGTGTAAGTTATGCAAGTTTGGCAGTTTGTCACAAATATGACAAAAACAATAAGAAATTTTAAATTACATTTTAGATCAACAAATTTATGATATGAAATTACAATTAATCAAATTCGAAAACAAACTAATAATACAAATTTAACATCAAGTACAGAACATTTAGCCCCCCCTGAAAGACCCAGTTCTTTCAGCAAAAGGCAATGGAGCAATTTTTACAATTGGTCTAACGTAGTCTCCAGTTTGGGTTGTTATGGTAGCCACTCGAACTCGTTCATCCCTTCCTGGATGGACGTCTTTGATTCGCCCAAGAATCCATTTGGCTGGGGGAAGATTTGAGTCCTTCAGCATGACTACGTCACCAGGTTTGAGGTTCGGTTTGACACCCTGCCATTTTGGACGTTGCTGCAACGACGTTAAATACTCATAATGCCAACGTTTCCAAAAACCTTGTTTGAGTGACTGTAAAAGAGACCAATTAGTAAAAATATTTTGATCATGAATGTAAGGATGAGGAATAGCGGTCATGGGTTCACCAATCAAAAAATGAGCGGGGCTTAGAGCTATCGGATCCATATCTGATGTCGGCCACATTGGTCGGGAGTTTAGCAGCGCTTCGATTTGTGTGAGGAGAGTATACGTCATCTCCTCATAAGTCAGCCGATGATCCTTAATGACTCTATTCAAGTGGAATTTGACGGACTTAACTCCGGCCTCCCATAAGCCACCAAAGTGTGGAGAGGAAGGGGGTATAAAATTCCATGAAATCCTGTCCTTGGAGAGATGATCGGTTACAATATCATTGTGCTGCTGACTCAAGAGGAGATCGAACATTTCGTTGAGACACCTTTTAGCTCCTTGGAAATTTGTTCCATTGTCGCTCCAAATCTCCGACGGTTTACCACGACGCGACGCAAATCGATCGAGAGCAGCGAGAAAAGCGTTTGTAGAGAGGTCACCTACCAGCTCAACGTGTATTGCCTTTGTTGAAAAACATACGAACAGCGCGATATAGGCCTTGGTAAACTTCGGGTTTCTTCCACGAGCCTGTCGTAATGTTATAGGACCCGCGAAGTCTACACCTACTTTGCTAAATGGGCGCGAAAACAGCACGCGATCTGCCGGCAGATTACTCATTTGTTGAGTTGAAGTAGTTCTTTGTTGACGAAAACACGGAATACACTTGTTGACTACTTTACGCAACATATTTCTACAACCGATAATGTAGTATTCCTGCCTGGTAATTGCAAATAACAGAGAAACACCTGCATGACAATTTGATTTGTGTAAATGTTCGACGATAAGTTTTGCAATGCGGGTGTTTTTGTCGAGAATGATAGGATGTTTTGCGGAATAAGCTATATCAGATGCTTGTATACGACCCCCGACGCGTAAAAGTCCTTGGTCATCCACAAACGGCGCTAAAGATGCTAGCTTATTACCTTTTTTTAGATTCTCACCACTTTTTATACTGTTTAATTCTAGCGGAAAACTTAGATGTTGGTGAAATTTAATTAGTTTGGTCTTTGCTATAGAAATTTCGAGAGAAGACAAAGCCAGAGATTGCGTTTTAGGGGCAGATTTATCACGAGAATTCAGTAGAAATTTCTTTAGTTCAGCGATTTTTACGGGATCACAGATTTCACCGCTTGTTAGCATTTTTCTTATAGAAACAATTTCACGAATATTTGCTATAAACCGAAATATGAAACCGAGCACACGAATAGATTTTAGAAAACGAGACGAATCATCGATGACTTTGCAAAAAATGTTTGTAGAGTCTAGTTTTGACACGAAAGCATAAGTCGGCTGCTTTTTTCGTCTTTCAAAGTCGTCAGATTTGATATTATCCACTGAATATTCCGATTTTGGCCACTGGTCCCGTTCTTTCGTAATCCACGATGGTCCGGTCCACCATAACTCATTTTGGAGTAAATGAGAAGGTGGAATACCGCGAGAGGCACAGTCAGCTGGGTTTTGTTCAGATCGTACGTGGTGCCATGATTCTCTAGGTATCGCAGAGAGAATTTCTGAAGTACGATTCCCGATGAAAACTGACCACCTCTTTGGTAATGCCGATAGCCAATGGAGAACGATTGCGGAGTCAGTCCAAGCTACAACTTTTATTTCTTTATCTTGTAAAGAAGTTTTAAGTTTTGTTACTAACCGAGTTAGTAGAACTGCTCCACAGAGCTCAAGACGCGGAAGAGAGACAACTTTGATGGGAGCTACTTTGCTTTTTGCTGCGACTATGTTGCTATTAATATTTCCAGCGGAATCTACGCTTCTACAATATATCACAGCTGCGTAAGCATCAAGAGATGCATCGCAAAATGCGTGATATTCGACGTTTTCTTTCGATGTCCACATGATTCGTGGAATTTTTATTTTTTCGAGGGTTGGAAGCTCGTCGCGAATGCAGTGCCAACTTTTGGCATGCTCTGAAGATATGACGTCATCCCATTTATACTTTTTCCGCCAGAGTTCTTGAAACAATATTTTGATACCGATAACGACAGGAGTGAGAAAACCGATAGGATCGAAAATCCTTGAAGATTCTGAAAGTATTTGACGCTTTGTTGATGACGCTTTATCATTTAAGTTGACTTTGTAGGAAAACGAATCATTTGCAGGAGACCACTGCAAGCCGAGAAGTTTGACTGAGCTGTATTCTTCAAACTCCTTTGGTGTCATCTCGCGTTGTTCTTCTGGCAAACTGAGAAGAAGAGGCCAACAGTTTGTTGTCCACTTCCGAAGATTAAAGCCAGCAGATTTGAGAAGACTAACAAGTTCTTGGCGGAGTGACGTAACTTCTTCTATAGAATCAGCCCCAGTCATTACGTCATCAACGTAAAAGTCATTTACCAATACTTCCGAAGCTCGCGGGTGTGTTTTTGCTGAATCGATCGCGAGTTGATACAAAGTGCGTACAGCCAAAAATGGAGCACAAGCAGTGCCATAAGTTACTGTCAACATACGATAATGTTTTAACGGAAGATTACTAGATTTTCTCCAAAGAATTCGTTGGAAGTCTGCATGCTCTTTAGAGATTCTGATTTGGCGAAACATTTTTTCGACATCGCCAGATATCGTATACAGATGACGACGGAAACGAATGCAGATTGAAAAGAGATCACGTTGATAGGATTTACCTATTAGTAACGATTCGTTGAGAGACGGATGATTATGCGAAGATCTAGCCGAACCATCGAACACTACCCTGACTTTCGTTGTGCTGCTATCATCCTTAAGAACAGCATGGTGCGGTAAGTAAAAACATTTGCTAGAAGACATATTTATCTCACTAGCAGGAACCTCTTCCATATGACCTAGGTTCAAATACTCATCCATAAAGCTTGTGTATTTATCCGTTAAGTACTGACTGGATGCGATGCGACGTTCAGTAGCATAAAAACGATTTAACGCGACGTGAAGACTATTGCCGAAATCTCTAGCTTTATCGGATTTGAATGGTAATTGCACCATGTACCTGCCGTCAGGTAAACGAGTATGCTTTTTAACGAATATGTCTTCTGCAAGTTGATCTTCAATGGACAGAGTAGGTTCGAGGTCGACTTCTTCAAGACGCCAAAAACGCTCGAGGTCAAACGTAGTTGAAGTGTCCAATGAAATGCAGAATGAATTGACACCTTTTGTTGTCGAAGGGGTGACGGTTTCCATGTTACCACAGACAACCCAACCGAAAATTGTTGGCACAAGATCAGGCATTCCTTGCTTACCGCGCTCTGCAGAGCCATTAATTATGCTGAATAATTTATCAGCACCGATGAGTGCGTCGATATGACCAGGAATATTAAATTTCGGGTCAGCTAAGGTGAATGAACTGAACGACTGTACATTTGAAACCGTAGTAAACGAAGTCGGTAACATGGATGTTAGTTTTGAAACGACGAAGCACTGAATTTCAATAAATTCTTGAGTGAAGCGAGAATGAAGTTTGAGGGTCACGATTCCATTTGTAACACCTGCTGGTGTTGCTCCAACACCTGCGATGGGTATTTGTGCGTTCTTGCGAACCAATCCTAATCTCTGAACTGTTTGTTCAGTAACGAAGGAGACCTGAGATCCCGAGTCTAACAACAACCGAATATTTTGTATTGTTCCTTGCTTATCATGAACGTGAGCGATAGCAGTGGGCAACAGAGTTTGATGCGAACGAATCGAAGAAAACAAATTGTTTGCCTGAGCTAATGATGAGCAAAGCGAGATTGGTGAAGCTGTTGTTTCTAGAGCATTTGATGTCGATGAATTGGTCGCGGGAATACCAGAAGAAGAAGAAGACGAAGATTTAGATGAAGAAACAGGAACTGCAGTAACTTTTGACGGAGGTTGAATGTGAACGAGCGAGTGATGCCGCGAGTGACAAGTTCTGCACCGAAATTTGGAATGACATTTTTGCGAAGAATGCCCTGAATGAAGGCAGTTGAAACATATTGAATTATCTTTGACGAAAGTACGGCGTGCGGTAATGTCAAGCGAAAGAAACTGTGGACATTGATTTAAAAAGTGATCTGCTTTGCACTTTGGACAGCTTGGACTCGATTCTACAAAATGAGATTGAATGACCTTTGGATTCTTCCCACGAGATTGAGCAGTCGGACGAGTAAACGATTGAGCAGACTCCAAAGCATAACAACGCGAGTTCAAAAATATTAAAAATTCCTCAATTGAGGCATTAGCCTTTGTCCCTAACTCAAGTGCCCAAGCTTCCTTTGTATCTTGGTCTAATTTCAGCAAAAGTAGATAAATGACCCAAGGATCACGCCCCGTGGCTGCCAAGGAGTCTAAACCACGAATGGTTTCATCAGCTGCATCGGAGAGCTTACGAAGAGACTGTACATTAGACGCGTTGATATTTGGAATTGAAAGAAGCGATTGTATATGCGACTGTATCATAAAATTGGGACGATCATAGCGCATTTCTAACTTTTCCCAAGCATCAACGTAATTGACATCCGAAACTTTTATATCGCGAATAAGATTTGCTGGCTCCCCGCGTAGAAACGATTTCAAATAATGAAATTTTTGTGTCGGAGATATATCGGAGTTACTATCTATCGAGCCGATAAAATGATCTCTAAAGCTAGGCCATTCTTTGTAATCCCCGGAAAATACCGATATCGAGAGCTTAGGCAATGCTATGGAACACGTGGACTTTTTTGTCTCGTTTAACTTTTTCAAAAAAATAGTTTGTTGGCTAGTTAATCTTTCTACAACCGATTCCGAAACGGCAGGTGAAGCTGGTGTAGCAGCTAACTTTCTTTCGTTTATAACTTTTATCAATGTGGCTTGAGCGGAGAAATATTTATTTTCGTAGTCGGGGAAATCGTCATCAGGATCGACGAAATCAGCTTCAGCCGAGTGGTTATAAAGTTCGTCTGTTAACCCTACAAATTTAACCCACGCTTCTTCAAGATTCTCTAAACGAGTCTCAAGAAGTTCTAATGAAACGTGATCGTCTAAATTCTCAGCAAATGCTGCAGCCCGAGTCAAAAGCCCTTTCACATGGCCGCGTTTTGATTTGATAGCGTTCATTCTCAAAGTGTATATTGAAATATAGTTGGTTTCGATTAACTACGAACAAATTAATTAAATTGTACCAAGCCCACTGTGCAATTAATCTATGGCTTTATAATTATTAAATATTCGATCAATTAAATACCAGTGAACGCGTTTCATGTGTACCAATTCACCATTTCATATACATATATATTAGTTAACCATGTCGACACAATTCAAAAAAAAAATCATACGTTATATCCAATTTAGGATTATCGAAATTCAACAAAAATTCACGAAAAAGTTCATTAAATGTGGCTTACGAAGGACCATGAAAAGATTGATAATTACCAATTCGTAATATTTATTAAATATTGTCTATAAATCAAACCAGCAAAATGAATCGACGAGGAAAACACTCAATTGTAATTGTAATTGTAAATTTAATTGTTAATTATTTTATTATATAATATTACCAGACTGATGTTGTCACCTCGGTGGTTGATTATCGAAAGAGATCGAATTCAATGCAAAATTGTTGACAACAAGACAAAATAACATGATCATACGAGAGATTAGAGATTACAACAATTTTAGCAAAAAGCAACTGCCCGTTATTATTACAATGACAAATACAATTAATAGAAATGTAAATTTGGTAAACAAAGGTAGTGTAAGTTATGCAAGTTTGGCAGTTTGTCACAAATATGACAAAAACAATAAGAAATTTTAAATTACATTTTAGATCAACAAATTTATGATATGAAATTACAATTAATCAAATTCGAAAACAAACTAATAATACAAATTTAACATCAAGTACAGAACAATTGTTAAGGACTTTTTTGTTTTTATTCATATACTCATCCTTGCCAACAAAAAGGAGACATTTTACATTTTGAACGGATCGATTCCATGCTTTATTGAAGCCACACTATGAACAAAAGAAAACATAAGAAATTTACAACTAGAAAATCATAATAGTAAACTAACTTACTTCTCAGCCTGGACTGGAACTACTTGTCTTGTAACACATTTCTCTTTGTGTTATCGGTGGTTGACTTTTGTGTGAACTGCTATTGTAGCGACGTCTGTGCTCTGGACTTCGAGATCGACCTGATTCAGAACTTGAATCTGAATTTGAACTTGTTGAACTGAAATAAAGTGAATAACTGCTACAACTACATCTATCGCGGCGACTTTTGCCGCTTCTCTCACGATCCGAAAGAGCACGACTAGCAGGGAACTTGGAATGCATCAAAGCATTCACCAGCCCGACATTGTAGTTTAACTCTTTGTATAATCACTTCACGAGATGAACGCACTACTCTCTCATAATGGCACATCCTATGTGCTGGTAGTTCTTTATATCTAGCACTGGGGCCACAAAGATCTAAATCTTCGTAAATTTGTAGTGGTGGTCATAGGGCAAAGGAGGCGGAATCAGACCGGTTGGTTCTTGATAATTCTGATGTTTTGGATATTGGATATTGTGGAACAACCTTTAAATGAGTAATTTAATCAATTCAAATTCGTTTTGGATCTTAAATTAACTTACTTCTGGTGGTGTAGCTGTTCTTGATATAGTATATAGTTGTCTTTTTTAAAATCTGACTTGTTAGCATCGTCCTCCTTTTTCTTGGCATCTTCGAGATCGATTTTATCCTGTTACTCTTTACTCACTTCAAGGCGATCCCCTGCTTCGGCTTCAAAATCTCGTCATATTTCTTAGATTATTCCATTTCGCTAATATCACTCAGGTCTTCGTGGCTCATGTTAATAGCACCGTATTCGCGGTTATCATCTAGGCTTGATACAGCACTGCACACACTAGAGTTCCTTGATTTTAGTGTGGTATGTGAAATAGATTGTTTGCGAGATACTGCGCCCCGCTTAATTGCCCCCCTCTCTCCGATGTTCGATGTAGATGAAGCAAGTTTGGTGGTCAACTTTTTGTTTTTTTTTTGGCGCTTCCAGCTTCAACTTTTTGACTCGATGATTGCGACAAAGACAATCAGGAATCTAAGTTCCAATTGGATGATGCTCTCGAAGAAAGTGAACTCACGCGCGACGAACGCGATACTGCTCGTATCATATGCTCAACTCGACTGGGACTTGTCGATTCCAACTTTTTCTATCCGGATATCATTGATATGGCTTACTTAATAGATGCAGCCGATTTAACCGATCTAGATTTCTAGTTCTTGGAATCTTCTGGTTAGAAGAAATGTTTGATGCTTCTCAAAATAAAAATCTGCATAAATTATAGTTTTATAAGAAAAAATATTCAATAGTTTTTTTTTTTTTGATTTCATTTCCGTTGTCAAAATACTGACCTTGCTGTTGATCTGTCAAAACTGGGAACAACTCAAATTGGGCCCACTTCCTGTTCATCCATCTTTCAGCGCAGACGTTCTTTTCTATATCGTGCACATGGTCAAAATTTAATTTTGTGTGATTATCAAGTTAAGTTAATTAAAGTTGTTAAATAATTAAAGTCACCCCGAATGGGAGGTGCAAAGATCAATAAAAATCAAAAATCAGCGCCTCATGGAGGAATTTTCCCCCAAAAATCGGGAATTAAAGAGATGAAAGCGGCGCGCATGCTGCTCTTCATGAAAAATAAAATGGCCGCCACCACAGCGTCACAAAGCAACGACTTCGAAACACCAATGGATTCTTCCAAAGAAAATCATCAGGAGATTCTTTTTGCTCCACATTCAATTAAAAAACCCGAAGCAATCGACGTATTAAGGGATGAAGTGCAGGCAGAATGGGTCAAAGTGACCCATGGAAGAAAGCACGCAAGAACCCCAAGCCCCACGAGGCCCAGTAATCTAGAGCAAAAGAATAATCCGTTCAGCATCCTAAGGGATATCAACGTCCTCAAATTACATCATGCTGCAAATGAGCAAGCAACAACCGACTGGCCCCTGCTAGGCCGATCACAAAAAAAAAAGAAAATCGATGGAGCCGCCCCCGCCTTAGACGAAGCAACGAATGAAGAGGTTGCCAACTCCCCAAGAAGACAAAACTCCACAAAATGCAATACCATCTCCACCACCACCACCTCAGCAGCTAACATAGTCAACACGGAGAGAATACACCAGCCAACAGCAAGCAGCAGTGACGGCAGCAGTCGTAAGAAAGGTAAGCTTTGCCCACCAATTATTATTAGAGACATTAATTCCAAACAGCTAGCAGCTGACCTCAAAACTAAGTCTTTAGAAGCTAATTTTAAGTTCGAAATTAGGCAAGTTAGTAATAACATCTGCAAACTATACGTTAACGAACCTGAGGCTCATCGGCAGCTGATGGTCAATTTTAAAGAAAACCCAAACATCCAGGCTCATTCTTTCACACTGAAAGAAGACAAACCTGTAAACATAGTCTTACGAGGTTTAAATTCGGGTTTTGATCCCGACGAGGTATTGGCCGAGATCAATTCAATGGTGCCCGAAACTGTTCAACAGGTTTCTGTGTTTAGCACAATGCGATCATTGGCGAGCAAACGGGTTCTCGACCTCTTTCTGGTTAGACTAATACCAGGTAAGGTGGCCAGCGATATAGTTAATCTAAAATATCTTTTTAACTTTAAAGTTAAATGGGAAAAACCCAAGGGGAACATCGGAGCTCTCCAATGCAGGAGATGCCAAAAATTCGGCCATCTGGCCAAAAATTGTGCCAACCTTTACAGGTGTGTCAAATGTGAAAACGATCACAAGCCGGGCGAATGCCCAGTCATTGCCACTGAAGGAGCAAAAGCTTTCTGCGTTAATTGTCGTAAAGACCATCCCGCGAACTACAGAGGTTGTGAGGAGTATAAAAAATTCGAACAAAGAAGACGCAAACTCTTCCAAGAAGCCCGAGAGGCAAAAATATCAAATAAAATTCACTCACGTACCCCAATATCAAATAAACTTTCTTCAAAAATTTCTTTCGCCAGTCTTTTGAGAGATGACGGAGATAAAACTCAAAACGCAGTTAGCTCGGTCTCATCAGTTTCAAACCATATTCCTTCTAAACTCCACTCTTTGCCCCATCCTAATGGTAACCACCTTAGTCAATTTTTAGAACTGTCAAAAGACCTTTTTGGCATGGATGTATCCTCACTTCTCGGGGAAATAGAAAGTTTTGTGACCAATTTCAAAAACTCCAATGCAAATCTTCAAGAAAAAAGATTACATTTCTTGAATATCCTCAACAAAATCCTTATATCCAAATGATGCAGTTAAAACTTCTAAGCCACAACATTATGTCCATGATAGATCATAGCAGAAGGGTCGATCTTCTTAGATCCCTTCTAGCTACAGATACTAATTTAGCCTGTATTCAAGAAACATGGCTAAAATCCAATCACTTTCCCATCATAGACACCTTCCATCCTTTAGAATCCTTAAGGAATGACAAAGTCCCAGGAGTGGCCCTTCTCATAAAAAATAACATTAAATTTGTACCAATCCAATCCAACTGCATCACTTTTCCTACAGTTCTAGCAGGAATTAATCTGAGATTTGCTGGTTCCATTAAGAGAATACTAATAGGCTCTATTTACATTCCTGGAAATTGCCCCCCCTCTTTATTTATGGATGACATGAATAAATTAAAAACCACTTCCGAAGCATTTGACGGTTGCATAATCGGAGGCGACCTAAACGCTAAGCACACCTCCTGGGGTGACTCTTCAATCAACCAAAATGGAAGATCTCTTTCCACATGGTTAGCATCATCGGCCCCTACGTTCATTAGACTAAATTCTGATACCCCCTCCTTCCCCAAGGGTCCATCCTTTCTTGACCATTTTATTATCTCGTCAGATCTTATCAACCTAACTAACCCCAATTTTACAATCAATACACTGCCGTCGTTCTCCGACCACTTTCCACTTGCACTGAAAATAGATTTCACAGAGTTAGAAATCATTTCTCACATACCAATCCATACAAAGTGCTTCAAGAACACACATTGGCCGAACTTCCAAAGGTCGATTGAAGACAATCTCCGAAATTCTTTACCCCCTATAGATACTTGCCTTAGCAACAACTCAATTGATATTCATACTAACAATCTCAACACTATAATCAATGAGGCAGTTAACACTTATTCTACCTTACGCCCAAAAGAATTTAAGAAGTATAATTCCCTCCCGGAAAACATTAAAATCTTGTATAACACCAAATATAAATGGCAAAAAATTCTTAAATCAATCTTTCACAGCACCTATAACCGTTCCTCTACGGTATACAAGACACTAGAAAAAAAAATCTCCCTATTGAAAAAAATTATTCAAGACAAAGTCAAAATCTGGCTGAGTAAACAATTCACGGAAAAACTGTCCCAAATCAAACCTAGCCCTCAGGCCTTCAAAGAGGCCCATAGATTTGTTGGAAAAAATCAAAAATTCTCTTGCAAAAAACTCTCTGTCGATGGCCTTATTTTTAACTCCGAACAAGAAATTGCAGAACAATTCAAAATTCACTTCACTGAAATCTTTAAAGAAAAGGCTCCGCCCTCTGACCGTGCTTTCTCTAACATTGTACACTCCACTGTTACAACAGCAACAAGTGAGATCCCACCTCACATTTTTATATTCAGCGCTGAAGATCCATCCTACGGCCATTCAGCCAAGGAATTCTTCACCTCTTTCGCGGAGGTTGCCAATCTTATAAAAACTAAGAATGGAAAAAAGTCAGCCGGACCGGACGGCATCTCTAACTTCATCCTTAAAAAATTGCCTCCAACAGCACTGAAATTTCTAGTAATAGTATTCAATAACTGTCTTAATAATGGATATTTCCCTAATTCTTGGAAAATAGCCAAATTGATCCCACTCCAAAAAAAAAGTAATTGTACTGATATTCAAAATTACAGGCCGATCTCCTTGCTATCTAATCTGGGAAAAATCCTGGAGAGAATTATCCTAAACAAAATTGATAGCCATGTGGATGAAAACATAGAATTTATTCCAGACCGTCAGTTCGGTTTCCGTAAGGGCCATTCCACGGTCCATGCTCTATTGAAAGTTCAAAAAGACATTACAGATAACCTGAAAGATAAAAAATGTACCACGGCCTGTTCTTTAGACGTGGAAAAGGCATTCGACGGAGTATGGAGGGAAGGACTAATCTATAAATTGTTAGAACTTCAATACCCTAGACATTTAGTAAATATACTTATAAGTTTTCTCTCTGATAGAGCATTTTTTATCCAGATACAAAATACGAAATCCGATTCAGCAAGATCCTTTAGTGGAGTTCCTCAAGGCTCAATTTTGGGCCCAAGATTGTATAACATCTTCATGTATGATTTCCCCCACACTCTCTTTACCTCCAACACTTTAGTTTCACAAGCAATATTATACGCGGACGATACTCTCGCATATGCAAGTTCCGTTTTCCCGCTAGATGCACTGAGACATTTAAAAAGTCACCTTCATTTAATCTCAAAGTTTTATGAGAAATGGGGTATAAAAATAAACGCAGCAAAATCAAAATGTATTTGCTTTAGGAATGCGAGTGGAAAAGGTGTAGAGGGCGTGGTGCGCGAGAGCAAAAATCTCTACCTACCCCTGGATGATAACAGAGTGAAATTTGAAAATTCTCTCAAGTATCTAGGAATTAATTTCAATAATCTTTTTAAGTTCAATGACCATGCTAGAAAAACCAATACAAAAGCCAGAAACGTCACATTTAAATTATTGCCACTACTCAAGAGCAACATGTTAAACAATAAAGTTAAGACCCTGTTTTACAAAACAATGATCCGACCAATACTTTGTTACGGATTTCCCGTTTGGTTTTCCATCTCTCCAGCACTTGTTGGAGAGTTGGAGAAACAAGAAAGAAGAATCTTAAGACTGTGTGTCAACAAACATTACGAATCGCGAAATAAGAGATACTCTAACTCTCATATTTACGGCGATGCCAAAATCATTCCGTTTGCTAAATATGTCACATCTCTCCTAATTAATTCTTTAGATAAAATGCAATTTAATGAAAACGATCTAATTAAACATTTAAACACTTCTCAAAGAATTTTGAGGCTGGATGACTCCCCTTACCTCTCTCCTTTCTGTCTCCTCAATGAAGAGATTGATCTCTCTGCCGATGGGCCACAGATAGAATTCTATCGAAAAGCCACAATTGGCCAAAACCGTGGCTAGCAAGGCTCGTCAGCTTTTAGCCGAGTTTTCAAAAAAAAAAAGAACAAAAAAAAAACAAAAAAAAAAAAAAAACAAAAATTTAACAACAAGGAAGGATTTTACATAACATTAATAATCTCCTAAACAAAATAATTAAAAAAAAAATAAATAAAAATATATAAAATGTAAAGAAAACTACATTTTATTTTACTATTACAACTGGTTGGCAAAGCTCATCTATCTTACCTAGTATCTAAGTATATGTATTTAGGTTTATTTCACATGTAACTTAGCTTTAAAAAGATATATATAAAAAAAAAAAGAAAAAAAAAATAATATATATAGTAAATTATCATAAAACTATTGCTCACAAATGTAAAATCAAAAGAAAACTAATCTGTTCATAATTGTTAACAAACAAGTAACTAAAACCAGGAATGGTGAGTTTGGGAAAAAGAATTCCCATAACTCTTTCTTTATTTTCTTTCTATTTCCATGATTGTATATTCACCTTTTATTTGTAAAATAATGTCGTATAGTCTTAGTATTATTGATCATGCGCATCAAATGTTATTGTAACACAGCTCCATGAGCAAGAGCTACTCTTATAATATTTCTTCTTATTTAAACAAATAGTATCATGTTGACATATTCATTTTTATCTATCAAAAGTGAGAGCCATACATTATAGCCTCCTATAAAAATAATCTGAAATCATTCAGAACGCTAAAAAGTTAAAAAAAAAAAATACATTCGTATTTTCATAAGATATCATATGTAAACAGTCCTTTAAGCCTCAATAAAAGAATCTGAATCTGAATCAAATTGGGCCACGTTCACATTGCAGTTCTATGGTGCGCCTATACTTTCTTCATGATTTGTTCTGTTTTTATCAAAAATTTTAATAAAAATTATAGAATTTGTAATCCAAAAGCAGACAAATATTAGTTTTAGCACAGTTTACACTGAAAAGGAACCATAAAAATAATTTTTCTGAAATTATTGCATTCATTTTTCAATTTTTGAATGCAACGGAACACTTTTTTGAACGGCTGAGTTCACCTCATAGTTTTTTTCCCCCGCGGTTGAGCAATATGGGCACAAATTCCATAACAACTACATTCATAATGGCTTGGTCCCATAAGAAATACACGGGACAACTAACACATGCTTATCCTTATGGACAAAATCCTCTCAATTAATCTTGTAGGCCGAAAGAGAGCAAACCCATTAAGTCGGGACTCTAGATAATATATTTCCTCTATGAGTGAACCAGTCGCCCATCATTCAAGCATACTAAATGTTTTTCATTATCCAGACGAGCAAGTAAGAAACCTACATAGAACACTCCATAAAACAATTAAAGGAAGCAGAAAACTCCAAACCTGATGTCTCCTACAGCACTCACCATATCGTTCTCTACTCCAGTTTTACCATATTTATAATAATATTAATCACTGCATTTGTAAGACGACACCAGCAAACTCATAAGCAAATTCAACTCCCGATTCCAACACCAAGAACTTCGGTCTAGAAGACAGGGGGAAAATGTTGAAAGTACCTATCAATATCAACAGTAAACGACAACAACATCAAATATAGGGTCAAAGGGGGTAATTGTAAACGATTTTGCATTTTATTTTATTTTTGTTCACTTGTAATGTTTGTAACAACTTAACCATGCAAGGTCGAACATTTTTGTTCATGCTACATAAGTTTGGATTGTATTATCTATCAAAGAGTAGTAATCTTAATGGCGTTTGTTTATTAGTTTTCATAAAATTTGATGTTTACATTTACCCCCCTAGTTTTTTAAGTAAACGAGAAAAATGGGGAAAATGAAAACGGTACCAGTCGTCCTATGTACCATTGTGGAAAGGGGTAACCAAGTTCTCTGTCCTTATATATGTAGGTACCTACTAGACCAAGGAGATCATCCTTATCACAACGGTAACCAGCACGAGATCTGAAAAAAGGCACCTTGCTATAGTGTCCTTCACGTCTGACGAAAGTGCTGGTTTTCTGCATCTAGATATAATGACAGTAGGATTTTTCCCTTCGCCGATCCTCTGACGTGTATGATGGAGCTGTGGTTTTTGGTATGTACGTGGCATCTTTTTGATATAAAATATTGTTAGATCAACACCAAAGCCATTGAAAATGAATGTTTACAAATACCCTAAATTGTTCACTTTTACCCCATTTCGGTGTTTACATTTAACCATGATAGGAACATAATGGGGTAGTTGTAAACAGCCAATAACTTTTAAATTTTGTTATACAGGCAAATAAAAACATATAGCATGCATTTATATCTACTCATATTTCACTTTCGCAAAGATAAAATTTAACTTACTTCGATCGCCTTTCTTTGTTTTGCAACAATTTTAATTAGCACTGAAAAACTTAAAAACACAGAAAAACGAAAGACTCATGGAAACGAACAAAACATAAATAACCCTTTGACATATAAGGCCTTCCACGCGTCAATATGATTTAAATATAATGTCTTTTCGAATAATTTCATGGCATGCTCCAAATTATAAACGGTTTTGAGAAAATTAAGTATGTTTACAATTACCCCTGTTTACAATTACCCCCCTTGACCCGAACACGAAATTCCCACGGTAGCAACAGCAGTCGCAGTATGCTTACTCACAATAATATACTGTAATGTGTATACACTCTTCATCTCTTTTAATATCGTGTTATAGTAGAATAAAACATTTAGAATAAGTAACTTCTTTTTGGTGAAAACTGTGCTAAAAATAATATTTGACTGCTTTTGGCACACAAATTCTATGGTTTTTATGAAAAATTTCGCTAAAAACAGAAAAAATCGTGCTGAAAGTATAGGCGCGCCCTAGAACTTCAATGCGAACGTGGCCCAATTTGAGTTAAGTCAGTTTTGATAGATTAACAGCGAGGTGAGTATTTTGACAATTCTGCGAAAATGTAAACAAAACAAAATTCATATTCAATAATGCAAATGAAGGTAAAACAAAAATATTAATTTATTGAAATAAAAATATATAATAAATTTAATGAATTTAATTTAATCCTCAGATAAAGAAGAAACCAAGGATAATGATGCAACAAGAAAAGTGGAATCCCCCGAGTAGGAAGCCAGCAACGCCGACATGTTTATTCTGGAGCGAAGAGGTACAAATTCAAGGTAAATGTGTTCTTCACATTAATTTTAAACACAAATTATATGAATATTGTTTTGTTTTTTAGTTAAAATTACACTTCTCAACAAGTCTTTGTTCCTGGCAATCAAATCTGATGGCTTATATCCTCATTTTTAACCCTGTAGGAATGAGAAGGGATCGAAGTCGCAGAAGACTAAAAAGCTTCGTTATTAAACCTATCTGACATGCTTCATTTGTCGAGATGGATATACAAGTCGAGAGTTGCTATGTAGTTGAGGAATCTCTTTACTTGGTGGTCATTCATAGCCAAGCCAACTTGAACAAATACAAGTTGAATCAATTGCAGCGTTTGATAGCAGTATAGCACATTCACGTCATGTGTCACCATCTGTGCAATGCAAAGCACTTCTTTCAGCCAGCTACGGATAGGCGAAAGATTGAAGTGTATGCAAGTCCTTCCTCATGATGTGAACAATAGTTAATTTAATCTACAGTCAGTTTTTTAAGACAGTACCTACCAACGAGGATTGGCCAATTGATCTGTTTCACTATGTTCTTTTTTGCAGAAATTCACATTTTTTGGCGAACTCTGTGATGTAGTTGGTGAGGATGTGTTTATAAATAATAAAATAAGAACTATCTTAATTTTTGCTTTTTTCTAATTTAAATTGTAGGTCTCTGGAATTCAATTGAAATACCTTTCTTCATTCATGATTTATTGCTTTCGATGCCGTCAACATCTTCAATTCAAAACCGAATCCTACTCTATCAATTTAGGCTCTTGAGATATTATTTTGTTTGTAATTCCAAAGCAATTATATACATACATAAAAGCCTTTTCGAAGCTATCAATTTCATGAAATAGTTTTTTTTTTCAAAAAAATGTTTGATAATTATCAAAATCTTTAATATCTTCCTTCAATATTTTCTTCCTTTACAATTTTTTACTATTTCCTATACCTAACGAATTTGTAGTCTTAAGATTATAACATCTAGTTCTTGTAATATATTGAAAAAAATACAAAAATACAAAAATAAATAATAAAATATAAAATAAAATAAAATCGGAGTTGGGATTCGTAATCAGCATCAAAAATTAAACGAAGTATTTAAAACCACAAAAGAATTACAATCTAGTTTTTTCAAAACTGCAGGTAAAGTCAAATGAAGACTTATGAGTCTTTCATAACTAATAAGAAATTACGAAAACTAAGTGAAATAGCAAAATGATTTGAACTGGAGCTAAAAGCAATGATATGTACCTTGCAAAATCATCTTGCAATTTAAAGTTAAGAGATACGTCATGCTTCACCGGTTTTTAAAACCTGATGTAATAGAAAATTTTGAAGGTGAGGTTCGAAGTCAGGATATCTTAATCCTCTCAAAAAATAACGAGTTTCTGACTAATGCTATTGACCATATGAAATCACAAAGAAATACATACCAACGTGATGAACCAAAACATAGGAATAGGATTAAAAATACTAAGTTTTTAATTTTGTTAAATTAAACATATGTCTGAATAAAAAAAATAAAATCTACTTAAAACAGCTTATTTATTTTTTTATTATTATTTGCTTAAAACGAAACAAAAAATAAAAAAAGGTATAATCCACTATAATAATTGACCTGAGCAGATCAAATTTGGGAAAACCAGAAAGAAGTATTTTTCTTTGAAAAAAGTACATTTAATATCTTTTTTATTTACTCAAAAACTAAGAAGTTACATTTTAACATCCAGTTATTGTTTTTTAAGTGAAAATACATTATTAGCGTTGAATTTAAAACAAAATTATATTAAATTACATACAATTTTGAAACAAAATTACAATTTTATTTAAAAACTAGCTGCGCCGCGAACCTTGATTATTAACGGATGAGATTTAAAACATGTTGTCGACTATAATCATCTTCACTTCAGGATTTGTTGCAATACCGCTTCGTTTTGTTGCTGAAAAAAAAAACACATCAATTAGGTAGTGCTTTCAAAGTTTGTGGTTTATGTGAAGCTTACTTTGAAGTAGTCTTGCCATCATAAGCCTTCTCGTCAATGGACGCAAAATTAAATTGTAGCAAGTTGATTGGTTTATAATTATAAAACTCCCGCTGGTAATTCGATCCGTTGATTAAAAAATTGTGGCAAGTCGTTTGTGACATTCTCTTGCGAGACAAATTCCAAAATCCCAATCGGACCATGTCATAAATGCACAATTTCCGGTTGTATTATTTTTGGAAATTTTCGGCAGGTGAAGGTTGCGGGAAATCCCAGTTAGTTCTTTTGGTGATTTAATAAGCATTGTGTATTTAGGAATTCGGCTTCTATTTTTTCTGTCTATATAAGAAAATTCTAAAATAGTACATACGAAAATGATTAGATTTTCATTTTTAAAAAGACTTACCAAAGATTTTTGATTCCCGTCATTTAGAAGGTGTTCTCCCAGCAGGTTGCTTCAATGTCAACATTCATTTCATCATTTACGTGGTCTGCGTTGGCCTAAGTGGCCGCAGTAGCCGATGACTCGGTCAGCAGTGCCCCTGCCGTTCTTTAGTGACATATTTGGCGTTACAAGCATCGATTTAGATCTAGAAGGTGAAGATTAAGCAAGTTAATCACGATATGATTGTTTCGATTTGTACTTACACAACCGAACCTCATGTGCTGTTGCACTCAATGAAACCAGAAGATGTTGCTTTAGTTGCAGCTGCAAGAGTAGTTTTTTTTTTGGTCGGCTTGTACCATACTTCTTGGCAGCTGATGAATGGGCAAAGGACGTTGGAAATCCTAAAGAACCATAGAATTTAAAATATCCGTGTTAAGATTACTCGTAAGTAAATGAATGAACTTACCTGATTTGCCTGCATACTCTTCCGTTGCTATTGCCGCTGTTAAGTCATTCCAAAACTGGGCGGTCGACTATTGAATGTCAAAGCTTTCCCTTGCACCATTCAATTGAATTTCACAAAGTCGATGACATAGCTGTAGCTGAGGATGTTCGCTAATTCGGAATTGAATTCGTGATTCTGGTGGTGTTGTTGCATTCCATGCATCTTACTATTGGCAGAGACGTTGACACCTCTATCGTCAACGCCTGCGCCCACCATAGCCGCTGAGACAGATCTCAACGATCATGATACAGCAGCAATTGAGTGTAGAAATATATACTTTATTTCAACAGGCTTCGAATAACTATTTACAAATAAAGGCGAAAGTTTGTGGTTAAAAACATTGATATTAAGAGAAATATAATATAAAATAAATTCACCTGGGGACTAGCGCCCTTGTTTTGAGCAAACCTTCCAAATTTCTTGTATCATGGTTTGTAATCGGCAGCACCCGAAATGAAAACACTAAGGAGATGCTAATAAAGTCGATTTTTATTCTTATGTACATCTTCTTGAGTTGGTAGTAAAGTATATTATTGGAGCAATCCATAGCTGAAACAAAGCAACATAAATATTCTTTTGTTTAAGAAATTCTTTTTTTTTTGAATGTACCTACTAGAGTTTCGAGTAGAGTAAGTCTCATTGTTTTCTTCTGGTTCCTGGTCTATCGTTTTTTTAATTAAATGCACTTGTAGCTCTTAATCGTTAAGGTTTTTGATCTGAAAAGAAATAAATTCTGTTAAATGTTTAGACAAAACAAAATAATTTACAAAAACTTACTTGTAGAATCTCAAATTGAATGTTTTGTTTTTGAAATTGAAATTGTGGAACTGTCATTTTTGAAAAGAATTCAATCTGACATTTTGCCTTTTTTCCACCACTCACATGTATTCACCGATACGGAATTTGAGAGAGTTCACCTCGAATAAAATTTGAGGGTGTTTCAGGTAGGACGGGTACCGGTCGGGACTCTAGATAATATATTTCCTCTATGCCTAGTACGCTGCTGATGTGAAACGAAATTTTTCGGCGGTCTCCAAGTGCAGAGCGAAATTAAAACGAAAACCACAACGGAAAAATATTTGTGGAGAGTTCTGTCTAGAAGTTGAATTTCACTGCTTGTCTTCATCACTTCTTGCACATCATCAATAACATCCTGAGTTTCCGATTCAGAAATGCAATGTTGGAACACATTAGACAAATCCATTTTATTTTAAATTTTAAATCAAATATAAATCAAAGTCAAAACACCGAAAGTCACCAATAAACAATTTTTTTTTTCAATAAAAAAATTAAACGTCAAAATTTCGCAAGCAATTAATATGCTGGACAAAGCAATAATATTGTTTCGAAATAGGTACATATAAGCAATGTATGTACGAGTATTGGAGTTAAAATAAAGTAAAAGTAAGCATTAATTCTAGTATAAATAGACATAAGTTTCAGACAATAAATCAGAATAAGTTTTTTAAACCAAAAGACGTGTCCTCACTCTTTGCTTCGATCCCCCACCCGCGGTAAGATCGATTTAAAGTTAACAATGGTTAAATTATAGACCAAACTGAAGATGTTTGACAGTGAAACAAAACACGAAACGTGCGTCAGCTGTTTAAAACAGTGTTGCCAAAAGATAATATCTACAAAATCATCCTTTACTTTAAAAGGGACTCTTTTGTTTTCAAAAGGATTTTTTTCTTGATAAGCTATTCGTTAATAATTTTGATTGCGTCAATATTTGCAGCTAAACCTCAAACTATCTACGAATTCCTTGGTAAGTTCTCATATACTAGAGTCAAATGGGCTATATGTTCTTATAAGATATCCATTTTTGAGACTTTTTTGTTGCTAAATTCCGAGACATGCTAATTAAAATGCCCTCCGATATCAAACTAATGTGGAAGCATGGTCATGTTACTGTTGTAAGTAAGAAACTCTTGAAACAAGGTGCAAACTCGGCATACAATGCTCTAACAATTATGTTTGAATCTTTTACAAGAAAAGACCTCAAAAGATTAAAACCGAAAAAAGTAAAATGGTCTGGACTGTATGAATCGAAGAGTCTCACAGAAGCAATTAATGTTATCATAATGATATCTCCACACAAGAAACACTTCCATTCTGTCCAAATTACTACCATGTCATCATGATACCTCATAATATTAAGCTTATATCTTTCCAATTTAGGCATTGACACTTGTAAGGTTAATTTTTCAACGTAGTTTTATATTATATTATATTTATTTGTTTACATGTTTTATATGAAAATTAAAAATTAAATGCAGTACCTACATCCTGTTAAGCCGTTAAAAAAACAAAAAACGACCTAGTTTTGAATTCCTTTAAATGTATGCAATTTTGATTGTGTTTGTACTTGATACGTACAAATAACAAATAATACGCAATAATAACAACAAAATAATTGAATATATTTAAAATCTTCAATGCATCATATGCCAAATATGGCAACATTTTATTTTTCACAAAAATTGAAAATTCAAAATTCAACAAATCAAACCAGAATTATTAAATTCAAAATACCTACAACCTTTGTATATAAAAACTATAGTACTCGTACTCTTATGGAACATGAATTTTTAGTTCATTGATGGTTGACAGGCGGCGCTCGGAGTAATGAAAATTTGTTGTGGAGACTACAGAAGTTAAATTAAAAACCAAGTTGAGGAAAAGAAGTGGTTGTATTATTTTCACGCTCGTAAGAAATAAAGAGAGTAAGGAAGGCGAACAAAAAATATATTTGTTTACGTTTTTTTGTGTGTTGTCATGGAGATATTCATATGTATTGAACTACATATATATGTAGCTTTGTGTATATATTTGAATAGTACTATCATGGAACACACAATTTTGTTACGGAAGGCGAGCCATGGGGGCGCTGCCTGTACGAAAATTAAGTGTGGAATCGTTGCCAACGTTACCTGAGATTTTTTTATTCATGCCTATCAATGTATAGAAGGTATGCATATACAATACATTTAATTGTATGTGTTTTAGATTTGTTAGCAGAAAATTGTATTCATTTGATTTTAGATTTTCTATTTTTGCGAAATCTGAAAATTTAAAAGCAACGTTTTCAAATTTAAGTTTTGATACAATGCTTCGTTGCCATATTTTGAATTTTTCCATAGCTAATGCATTCGATGCAGATATTTTTTTAAATTTGTATTTCTTATTGTAAAGTTGGTAGTGGGTGGGTATGTAGAAAAGTAAGTATTAATGAGGGTAGGTTGGTATGTATTAAGCAGAATTGTAAGGACTTAAATCGTTTCGTCATTGCAGTTAAGCCATGACTTAAGCTAGAATTAAATGGTCAACTTAAAAGGCCAACGCATTGATTCTCTGACGTTATAAAAAAAATTAAACTTTCTGTGTCAACGCACCGTCAAATTTCACAGCGTCAGTACTTAAAACGTTGACTATCACACGATTTGACAAAATAATGCTTATTTAAGCCAACGTTATTTTCATTTTGTTAAATTAATGTATTAAACCAAAAAAGTAAAAAAAATATAAAAACCTACAATCCTCCTCACCCTAATTTTGATTGTTTCAAAAAAAGGACAAATGGCTAAAGATAGTGTTATAGCTTTTTGCGTTCTTAGGAAAAAGGGGATTGTACAAAAAATCCTTTTTAAGCAAAAAAAAAAATTAAAATTAATGTCTCCTTCTAGACTTAACTTGATTTAATGAAAAAAATGATAGTTAAATTCAAAATTAAGATTTTCTCCAAAATTGAAATAAAATTTGTATTTATTTCAGATCTCCAGACCTCCTTTGATATTTCCAGACCTCCCTTGAAATCTTCAGACCTCCCTTGATAGCTCCAGAACTTCCTTTGATATTTTCAGACCTCCCTTGATATTTCAAGACCTCTCTTGAAAGCTCCAGACCTCCCTTGATATTTCAAGACCTTCCTTGATTTTTCCAGACCTTCCTTAATATTTAAAGACCTCCCTTGATATTTCCAGACGTCCCTTGATATTTCCAGACCTCCCTTGAAATTTCCAGACCTCCTTGAAATTTCCAGACCCACTTGATATTTCCAGACCTGCCTTGATTTTTCTAGACTTGAAATCTCCAGACCTCCCTTAATTTTTCCAGACCTCCCTTAATTTTTCCTGACCTCCCTTGATATATCCAGACCTCTCTTGAAATCTCCAAATCTCCCTTGATCCTTGATATTTCCAGACCTCCCTTGATTTTTCTAGACCTCCCCTGATATTTCAAGACCTCCCTTGATTTTTCCCTTGAAACCTCTAGACCTTCCTAGACCTTGATACTTCAAGACCTTTCTAGACTTCCCTTGATATTTCAAGACCTTGACCTTTCAAGACCTCAAGACCTTTCTAGACCTTGACCTTTCAAGACCTCAAGACCTTTCTAGACCTTGACCTTTCAAGACCTCTCTAGACCTTGACCTTTCAAGACCTCTAGACCTTTCAAGACTTATCTAGACCTTGACCTTTCAAGACCTCAAGACCTTTCTAGACCTTGACCTTTCAAGACCTCTCTAGACCTTGACCTTTCAAGACCTCAAGACCTTTCTAGACCTTGACCTTTCAAGACCTCTAGACCTTGACCTTTCAAGACCTCTCTAGACCTTGACCTTTCAAGACCTCTAGACCTTGACCTTTCAAGACCTCTCTAGACCTTGACCTTTCAAGACCTCTTGACCTTGACCTTTCTCGATCTTGACCTTTCAAGACTTCTCTAGACCTTGACCTTTCAAGACCTCAAGACCATTATAGACCTTGACCTTTCAAGACCTCAAGACCTTTCTAGACCTTGACCTTTCAAGACCTCTCTAGACCTTGACCTTTCAAGACATCTATTGTCCTTGACCTTTCAAGACCTCAAGACCTTTCTAGATCTTGACCTTTCAAGACCACTCTAGACCTTGACCTTTCAAGACCTCAATACCTTGACCTTTCAAGACCTTGACCTCTCTAGACCTTGACCTTTCAAGACCTTGACCTTTCAAGACCTCTAGACCTTGACCTCAAGACCTTGACCTTTCAAGACATCTCTTGTCCTTGACCTTTCAAGACCTCTAGACTTTGACCTTTCAAGACCTTTCTAGACCTTGACCTTTCTAGATCTTGACCTTTCAAGACCTTGACCTTTCAAGACCACTCTAGAACTTGACCCCAAGACCTCAAAACCTCTCTAGACCTTGACCTTTCAAGACCTCTAGACCTTGACCTTTCAAGACCTCAAGACCTTGACTTTGACCTTTCTAGACCTTGACCTTTCAAGACCTCTCTAGACCTTGACCTTTCAAGACCTCTAGACCTTGACCTTTCAAGACCTCAAGACCTTGACTTTGACCTTTCAAGACCTCTCTAGACCTCAAGACCTTTCTAGACCTTGACCTTTCAAGACCTCTAGACCTTTCAAGAATTCTCTTGTCCTTGACCTTCCAAGACCTCTAGACCTTAACCTTTCAAGACCCCTCTAGACCTTGACCTTTCAAGACCTTTCTAGACCTCTCTAGACCTTGACCTTTCAAGACCTCTCTAGACCTTGACCTTTCAAGACCTTTCCAGACCTTGACCTTTCAAGACCTCTAGACCTTGACTTTTCAAGATCTCAAGACCTTGACCTTTCAAGACCTCTAGAACTTGACCTTTCAAGACATCTCTTGTCCTTGACCTTTCAAGACCTCTAGACCTTGACCTTTCAAAACCTCTCTAGACCTTGACCTTTCAAGACCTCTCTAGACCTTGACCTTTCAAGACCTCTAGACCTTTCACGATCTCAATACCTTGACCTTTCAAGACCTCTAGACTTTGACCTTTCAAGACCTCTAGACCTTGACCTTTCAAGACATCTCTTGTCCTTGACCTTTCAAGACCTCAAGACCTTTCAAGACCTTGACCATTCAAGACCTCTCTAGACCTTGACCTTTCAAGACCTCTCTAGACCTTGACCTTTCAAGACCTCAAGTCCTTGACCTTTCAAGACCTCTAGACCTTGACCTTTCAAGACATCTCTTGTCCTTGACCTTTCAAGACCTCTAGACCTTAACCTTTCAAGACCCCTCTAGACCTTGACCTTTCAAGACATTTCTAGACCTCTCTAGACCTTGACCTTTCAAGACCTCTAGACCTTGACCTTTCAAGACATCTCTTGTCCTTGACCTTTCAAGACCACAAGACATTCAAGACCTCTCTAGACCTTGAAATTTCAAGACCTCTCTAGACCTTGACCTTTCAAGACCTCAAGACCTTGACCTTTCAAGACCTCTAGACCATGACCTTTCAAAACCTCAAGACCTTTCTAGACATCTCTAGACCTTGATCTTTCAAGGCCTTGACCTTTCAAGACCTTGACCTTTCAAGAACTTGACCTTTCAAGACCTCTCTAGGACTTGACCTTTCAAGACCTCTCTAGACCTTGACCTTTCAAGACCTCTATAGCTTGACCTTTCAAATTAAAACGCAAAATTGGTAAAAATTGGCTTTCGACTAAAAATCTTGTTAACCAAAACAAGATTTTGAAATCAAACTATTTCATCATATATGCAAAATGTTGTTGGTAATTTTTAGTTAATCTTTTAGAAAAAATGAACTTATTAAAAAACACGAAAACCTACAGAAACAACAACAAATGAATTAAAAATAGTTTTTGACTTAAGTATTGAAAGAATAAAGAAAAATATTGACTTCCAATTATTTATCTTACACAAAATATTGTTATGAATATTTTGTAAAAGGTTTAAGAAAGACAAATCGACAGGCGGGATTTGAGGTTATCAGTTTGGGTCGCATTATTATTCTTATTATTATTTTATGTAGTTATAATTATGAACTTCTAATAATAAGTTATTTTTATCGGTCCAGAATGTCTTAATGCAAATAAGAATAACGTTTTCGACACATGGATCAATTTTTGGAAAAATTAAATTGACTTCGACTCGAATATCTTGGCAAAAATGAAGATACTGGCTTCAAACTTATTGTTTCTAACATTAGGTAAGATTTTAAAAAAGATCTAATTGACACCTTTTTTCAACAAAACAAAAATTAACTAACAATTGGTAAGTTTTTTTTTTGCTTCAAATATTTCGAAGTCTCGAGAGTTGAAACTATTGTCTTCAAATTTAATTTATTTAATACAAGATACTGTTGATAACATTTCTTAAATTTTTTAGAAAAAGTCAATCTACAATTTTTTCTATATACAGGGTGTCCCATAAGTAATGGTCCAAACTGTATATCATGAATGGTTAAGTCATGACCTACCAGAATTTGGTAACTTGTCTATACCGCATCCCAACGGTTTTCGAGTAACTGTTGTTTTAATGGAATTTTCAAAAACACCTACTTTTAGTCGGTTTTTCAATCACCCTGTCCACAAATGATTTTTGTTTTTACTATATTTTAATATTTTACAATTTTGAATAAACATTAAATATTTTTGCATTTAAAAAAATTTCAATTTTCGGCACTATTTTGCAAAATATTAATAGTTAAAATCATATTCTTATCAAACTTAATTTTTTACATCGAATAAAAAAAAAATCATATTACACAATACTGGTTATTGTTTTTAAAAACTTGCTTGATTTTTTAGCTTTTCAAAAAAGTATAAAACATCACAAAGCTAGATTTGGTTCAAAAGTTATAAGCATTTCAATTTAATGAATCACGATTTAGAAAACAAATATAAAAAGAAAAAAATGTGTTTCTGTTAGAATTTTTATTACATCACCAGATGCCTACATCTTGTTTCCAATTCATTGAATTAGGCACATCATGTGAGAACGCCCAAACTAATTTTTGTTTAAACTAATTTACTATGAATTTAAATATTTTTATTCGTTGCTCCATCTACCAACAAGTAGCAAACACCAAGTTGAAAGGTACAAGATTAAATGTTTCCTTCTCCAAACACATTGTACTAGAACCAGCTGTCAGTTTGACATTTCTCTACCCAGTTTTTTTTATCACCATCTAACGAAATTCACTTTTTCGTTTTTCACTTGTATTTATTTTGGCGATGTGAAACATTGTTTTGTTTTGTTTTTCTTTACATAACTGCTGCTGGTAACAAAATGCTTCATTAATATCGCATAGCTATCAAAAATTCCAAAAATAATCGAAAACTTAATTGAAAGGTTTCATTTAGCTTCTTGTGCGCGCTGCAACCACGAAAAAGAATGGCTTTATTATCACGTTTGCCATCAACACCAGGATCGCCTAAAGCTTTGCTGCATCTCCAGAACTGCATCAGCTATTTGTGGCCATCGTTGCACAAGTCAACGCAAATCGATGCAATTGATTCCTTTACAAATGAGTTGGTTACCAAGAAAACAAAGAAATGGGAATCATTGCGTGAGAATTTAATGAAGTCCGATGGTCGTAGTTCACCAACACCGTCGTTCGGTCAGACAGTGGTGTTGGCCAAGAAGGGGGTCATCCAGGATCTAGAATCTATACGTTCACCAGAACTGGGCCTAGACATTCGTTCCTTATCACGGGCTCAGTTGGACAACCTACTGCTGTCAACTCTGCAAATCAAGAATAAAGTGGATTTCTTGTACTTGATCAAACAGTGCATCGCTTGGAGATTGCTTCCATCTAAGGTAGTTTCCAGATAGTCTGTTATCTTTAATAATCATTTGAATCTTTTTCAAATATTTGGTTAAAAATTATGACATAATGAAATAATAAATTCTTTGAAATATATGACATCACCTAAAAAGAAAATAAGGAGCTAGGTTATAGGTATTCCATTCCTAAAGGTCACTCAAACATTTAATCGTGTTAGGTCTCAAGAGGGAAACACGCAATGAATTAATAAACACGCATGGACACTCATAGCTATAAATTTTATTTTTACGACTTTGAACTTGAGCAAATGAAAATAGTTCCTTTCTAAAATATTTTATTCACAACAAAAGCTTTATTTATTTTATTTCAGGATGTTCTCATCGAGTGTCTGAAATATCTTAGCACATTGCGAAAGACCCAGCAAATTGAAGATTTTATTGAAATTTGTAAATTGCAAAAGAATCCTCTACTCAAAATCTATGGTGGTCTGGCACCATTTAAGGCTATGGCCATGTGGCGAAGCGGCAGCTCAGAGGGAGCCCTAAGAACTCTCGAACAAGGCTATTCGAATTGTAAAGATGACGAAGGTCGTCGAATGATTAGAATTGCTTTCAAAACGATCTCCGAGGAGACCCTAGAAACCAAGAGCGATGCAGTTCTCGTTGGTCTGACTAAGCTGGCTAAGAAAATCTACGAAGAACAAAAAGATATCTTCGGATTGGCGTGTGTTTGGAAGGCATGCTTTGCGAGTGAATGGTTTTCTGATCAAAAAACAGCTGCTAATTTATTTGAGGAATATGAAGAGCTACATGGTTTGATTGGAAGGCGGTAAGTTAATTGATCTCTCTCTCTCTCTCGATATTTTTTATACATTTGTTAACTTTTTAAAGGTCTCAATCGTTGTGTTCTTCATTTCTGAGGCAGAAAAATGTTGATGCTGTGCATCGGTTAATCGAATTATTTTTGCAATACAAACAACATGAATCGTGTAGTAATTGTTTGAGTCTTTTGTTCAATTATCAATGTGAGTTTCTATTTTCTGTTACATATTTTATTTGTATTTTTGAACAATTTTTGTATTTTTTACTTTAGATCATCGCAACGATCTCCGAGCTTGTGCTGAAATTATAAAGAGTTGCAGCGAACTCGAGATGCCTCTGAATGAGACACAGAATGAACAATTCCTTAGTCTGTTTTTGAATCAATCAGCTGCACCGAAAATCAGCAACAACAAACAATCAACCGTTGCAAATAAATTTCAATACAAATTTTAAGTACCTTACTTTAAAAAACAACGTCCTAAATCTGGTCATTCGGATAAAAATTCATAGTTTATCGTTTATACATATAAATCTAGCTAATAGATGTAATGTATATTATGTTTATGTTTAAATCACATCGTATTAAAACGCTATTTTAAATAGCAATTCGTTGATAAAGTGTTACATTATTTATATGTATGTATATACCTAAGTAGAAGACATCCTTTAAAAAGCGAGTTTGTAAATGGAAAGATTCATAAGGGCTATAGAAATGACTACGATTGTCTTAAGAAATCTGTAAACTTAACTAAACTTTATTATTAATATCAAAGCACAAAATGCATGAACAAATAATAAAAGTCATTAATCCACATGAACAAGATTTCTTATTGCTCTGTTTGTAAAATGCACAATGATAAAGGAATAAATTTCTAAAAACCATTTGTTTATTTAGATTGAAAAAAAGCGAAACTTAATGAAAACAAACAATCGAACTTCTTTGATGTTTCTTTTATAAGTGTTCAAAATTGCACATAAATAGCTACTTTTGTTGTCCAAATTCACCAAAAAACAATCTGTTGGTTTTTGTCCAAATATTTTTTTGTTTAGATTTTAAGAGACATTCTTGAAAATGTTTACTGTTTTAATAAAAATTTAATATTGTTAAACTAAAACTAAAATGTTTTCTTAAATAATTGACAAATAGTGCCTATTGATTGTTAACATTATAGCTCTATTATAGGGGGACACTACTGGACGACATTAGCTCATAAAGATTTCGGTCCTTAGCGAGCCTTTTTAAATCGAATCGCCTAGATTAATTGTGCCTATATTATTTGATAAGTTACATTAATAAAAAGACAGTGTGCCGACATTCTGTCGTTCTTCTTCAAAGTTTATTTGAAATTAATTAATTAACATTTTAATATTCATCATCATCATCATCATCTTCTATTATAACGTTGAAAAGAGTGTGTTTCATTTATATTCATTTTTTCATTTTAGAACTGTATTCCAAAATTATACTTACTTTCCAAATTTAACATAGAACATTTTGGACTTAATTTTTAATATCTTTTAACTGTAATACAAAATATGTAGAGTAGGTTTTTGTTTTTGTACCAAATCGGTTGCGATAGAAGTTGTTTATCTATTTGCTTTGGAAAACGTTTTCCATTAGTATAAATGCTACAGAGAGATAGCTTTAAAGTTTAAACCAGCACTCAGAGCGTTGTTGTTATTCCATTTAACAAAAAGTGTTTTATATTTGCAGTGCATCGTATCTTTGATCATGGAAACCTCTTTTCTTTTTTTAATTCTGCATTTGATTTGGTTTAGACTCCCGTAGATTTGAGATAGCTCAAAAACCTTTTTTATTTCAGAAAAAGAAGTAGATCATGTGATGTACATAAATTATCCAAAAATGCAATGTGATCTGAAGGATGGGAAACTTTGTCCAAAAAAGCATTAGATTACTTACATAATAATTAAAAAGAAGAAGTCCTTTAAAAAGTGAGGTTTTGAATGGAAAGATTCATAATGGCTAAGACAAATGATTGCCTACATACTCTGGATCCAAGCGACATTTGCTTTTTTTCCATAGAACCGAGTTTGGATCCTTAATAGGTTTCGTATTGGTTCTAATCAGCATCCAATTTTCAAAGCCAGATCCTTAATGAATTAAATCTTACAATCTCTCCTTTTATGAAATACTTCTTAGAGGGGCTTCTGTAATATTTTACTATCAAGTTTTTCATGTATGTACATAGGTATGTATGTATCCAAAATGGCATACAATGATACAAATGATATTTAGAAGATTTTCTAGAACAAATTATTATTGTCAGCAACGTGGAGATATTTTTTGATTTCGTTGGATCTGGTTCGGGACATATTGTTGGCACCAATTGGTACACGGGATGTTTTCATCTTTTTCAGTACATGTGGCAAAGAGTTAGGTATAGCCGTTGTAAAGCAATATACCCAAAAAGGCTTTTAACTGTGTCGCATAAAACCAAAACTGTTCAACAATCAAATTTCATACTTCTTCATTAAATAAAGTTTAAAAAAATTCAAATTTCAACTTCCAATTAAATTTTATTGCCATGTTTACTTTTTATCCCGAAAAATACACAGGTTTTTGGTATTTCAATTGCTCATGGTTTCTTGGACCATTTTGGAAAATGTTCACGTTTTGCGGTGAAATCGTCTTCACTGTTACTGCTATAAAATTACTCTACTTCAACTGGAACATTTTGCAGTATGATATCAGCAACAAGAACTTCAGCTTCACCCTCCTCAAAATCCTTATTATAATCTAGATCTTGTGGAAGCATAAGACTAAGAAGCGTCCTCAGCTGACAAATAATGACTAGTCTACTGAATTCTGCCGAAATACAAAGCAAAAGAAAGCAAACTAGAAAAATAACGGTTTTCACTGCAGACATTTTTTATAAGCGAAATTGTCAATCGCAATTTGCGTGAGTGAAGAAAAAAAAATTGCCCTAAAACTTTTTTCCGCTTTGGGTTCTTATTGGGCAGGTTCAGACCACATATAAGTATCTGATTGGCCAGCAGCCAAAAATTTACCTTCCAATTAAGGCAACTTTAATGGAAAGTCGACTGAAAAGTTAGTCAAGAAAAATCTCCCTTACACTATCAGTCAGGTGTATACTTCTATCAGAATGACAGTTGATCATGGTTTTTCATTTAACTGAAAGCTGAATTTTATTACTCTATGATTTATTTATTTTCTGCACAACTCCATTTAATGTTTTCTTTAAATAGTTTCCTTTTCAATTCGGAACAATACAAAATACAAATCGTGATGGACCTGAGGAATGTTTTATAAACAATAATGTTTTTTGTAGTTTTTGTAGGTACTATAAACTAAAGGTAGAGGTTCGTGAAATAAAGTTCTAAATTTGAAATTCATGACACTTGAAAAACTAACTAGTTGCCTTAGTCAAAAATTAAGTTCAAAGAATAAAATTGACTGCAAATTAAGTCCCTTATGTTGTCTGAACCTGCCCATTCTCTGATTGGATTGAATACCTGTCAAAAAATTGTCTTAAAATTGAGGAAATTTTTATTTAAAATTCAGATTTGATCTTAAATCAAAAATAAATCAATTTATATTACGCCATGGATTGCAAAATTTTGTGTTTTCATAGATCTAGATCAAAAATAAATTGATTTATTTTTCCCATGGAAACCCCCATTACTTTCACACGATCAACTGAAAATAAAAGTTAGTAAAGTAAAATTTCAAGTTTGAAATTAATTGGACTTAAAAAAGAATGCAGTTGATTTCATAAGAAGTTTCTTATGACCTCCAAATCTGCCCCAATTTCTTTGGAATGAATGTTAAATGTTCTACATCAAAATGGAAAAATTTAACTTTAGATTATTAACAAAAAGCATTTGGGTAAACCCAAACATGAAAATAAATTTTAAATAGCTCACCGGGCCAATTAGAATAGTGTTATTTGACTTTATATTTAGTCATTTTAAAATTCAATATTCTTCTGAAAAATATAACCCATCATTCCAATAACTTCACCAACAATTCTGTTTCATTTATGTAACAAAGTGTTTTTCCCATTCAAAAGGCCCATTACTATTTCCATTGGTACAATAAATCAATGTATGCTTTATTTAAACCTGATAAAATGACTAATGTCAGGTAAAATAAATGTATGCCTGTGTTTCTGCCTTAATATATAATTTTCATATCTTAATTTTTCACCTGTCAGTTGGATGAATCGTCTTAATGATTATTTAAATTAAATTTGTTTGTAGGTATAAACTGAAAACGTTTTATTTGCCACGAACAAATTTTGTATTAAACTAAAAATTTTCCAATAAAAATTCTATGTCAATCATATGCGGTGCCGATCACGATACAAAATTAATGCCTAATTTAAATGAAGTGGAACATTTGTTTTGAAAACACTACTGTCACCTTCGATTTGCACAAGGGTTAGGGATAGGGACAACTAAAAGATTAATCATGATTGTTACAGAATACGATGTTTAAGTTTGATTTTTTTTATACTTTTACTGTGGTAGAAATATGTCATAATTGACATTCGATTCCCTCCGCAGCTTACTTATCGGATTCTCTAAAGAGAAAGAGTGTAATCATATTATTATTTTTGATCTAGATCTGTAAAAAGACAAATATCCCCTGTTTTTGTATATCATGGGGCAAAATAAATTGATTTATTTTTTTATTTAAGATAAAATCTGAAGATCCGGATTTTTTTGTTCGTGTGACATTACTATTTTTTTAAAATAACTTTCTTTGGCTCTAGAAAAGAATTCATCATATTTTATATTATCTTTTATTAAATTCAAATCAATAGTTGCATAGTGTAGTCCTAAAATACTTGTTACACTATTCTTGAACACATCCCACTCCCCCTTTGAAACAAATAAACGGAACTTTTTGTCTTCCGTTCTTTGCTTCATCTCTTTTGTGTTATCATTCGGCATTGCTTCCTGTCACTCCGACTCCACCGTCTGTCTTCTACACAAACTCTGTCAGTTGCTGTTTTGCTTTCGCATTTATTTTATTGCAAAGTTTCTTTGGCTTTGGCAAGGAAAAGGCAACGTTTAAGAAGGTGTATACAGAAAATATAACATTCAAATTAATTAAATTTCTTATTGCAAAAGTGTCAACCAATTCAATATTCCATCTCTTCGAATGTGAAAAACGAAAACGAGAAACAATTCAACCTCTCAGTGAGTTTTGACTTTTGTGAAGTTTTGAAAATTTTGCCGCGATAATTTTTCGCTATTAAAAAGCAAACTGTCTGTCTGACATTTATAAAAGCTATAGACTTGGCTTCCATCAAAATTCAAAATCGTTAAAAAGACAGAAAAACAAAAACAGAAAATTTGTTTAAACAATAAAAAAGTGATTACGCGCGCTAAAAAAAGATGACAAAGTACTGAAATAGTAATTTTATTTCGTGAAGAGAACGTGGAAATTTCTAGTTTTATCCCATGTAAGTATAAGCACGCCATTTTGATTCGTTTAAATAAATAAATAAAATCATTTTCTTGGTTTTTGAAATTGGTTAATTTTATTTTATGGTTTGTTATTGTTTCTTAAAAAAGCGGCATCTTCTAAATGACGGATCATATCATAATTGTCATTTTGTGGAATAACAAAAAAAGTTTTTTAAACATCAAATTTTTGATGGGGAAAATGTCAAAATGGTTTCGTGTCAAATAATCTTGAATTTTACTTTGTGCTCTTGCGCAGTGGCAGTTGTGTGCGTGTGACGTATTGCGCGCTGGTATGTTATTCGATGTTCTTTCATTCCATTTGTAATTTGCAATAGTAGTGGTTTATATAATAGGCTTTCTCGTCCAATCAGTTAAATGTCAAATTTGTGCTTTCCTATTTATCAGAATTTTTGCTTTGGAGTGGCTTCCTTTGCGTTGTCATTCTTTGATAGAAGAGTATTGCCAAGCTAAGAAATAAATTAGATAAACATGATTTTTATTTTGTGTTATTTTCTAGTGGCCCTCTGTCAAATAAAATCTGTGAGAAGCGAACTTGACAGAATATGTGAGTAGGTAAATTTTAAGTGTGAATACCAAATTTGCAAAAAGTGTAAAATTTTTAATCATAAAAGCTTGTAGATTTTTGCACTTGTTAACTGATGGAGCCAATTGAGAAAAAAGAAACGCAAATATACTAATTTTTGATAGACTTACAAAACGTGAGGCTGTTTTCAGTCTAAAAACAGAATTCTCCACCTAGATTACAAATGAGTTGTGTATTTCTTTGCTTCCTATTGGAATTGTGCTATAGAAAATAACTTAGGAATTGAATCATAGAAGTTTTATTTTTTGACAATAAGAAAATTGTATGAGAAATTTTGTGTATTTATATATCTAAGAAAACTGTCAATGTCGGCATTTAAATATGACTTTTGAGGTGCCTATTTTGGCATCCTATTGTTTCTCACCCTTACTCAACTCATATTCTTTTAAGAAATAGCTTTGTGAGTTCTTCATCATTTTTTGATTATAATAACGAAGATAAATAAACTTATTTCTATAGGAAAATAAAAGAAAGTAAATCTTTTGGACTTGAAGTTTTGGAATTCTGTTTTGCATTTTTTGTTGCCAATCTGTCAATTTGACTTACCCAGAGCTTAAACTGACAAGCAATTTAGCTAAGACTTAAGTGATATGCACCTTGACAGAAATACTTTAAATTTCTTGGATATGCTGACAAAATTGAGAATAAAATGTTTATGACTTGATTCTGTTCTGTAAATCTGAATGAGAAAATTCTCAGAAATCTGAGAAATTTAAACTACCTGGTTAATTTTGTTCTAAGATACAAAAATGAAAGGCAAAATGAGTACCGAGAAGCTAAGTTTTTCTAAAAATAAAATATTACAAAATAAGTTGCTTCGGTCAGTAAAAATGAATTTGGATTTCGATTGCTTGCTATTACTTCCTTGTAAATTTGGTAAATTAATATAAATTTAGTTTGGTCAAATACAGTCTTGTAAAAACACTTTATGAAGCCCATTAGAAAAAAATAAATTTCACAACTCAGTGACACGCCATTTTGTGCAATAAGTTGCTTGCAACTTTCGAATAATTTTTCGTTGGTTATAGCGATCATTGAAAATTTCTAACATTGAACCAAATTTAGTCATTAAAATCCCGAAACTTTTTCCTGACAAAAATTCTATTATTGAAATTGATCTAATTGAAACACACATTGAGTCGATTAATGACGTCACGAAATAATAAAAATACGTTTTTAAAACGAAATTATTCAAACAAAATTCTACATAGGAAAGTTATTTCAATTTTTAATATAAACATTTTTATGGATTGAATATGAATCGTAGCTAAAACTGACCCAAACCGAACTGACTGGGCGAAATTTAAAATTTGATTTAATTTCCACGCAGTTTCAGTTCAAAAATACAAAAAAATGGGCCACAAGAAGTTTGTTATCGTTCAAATAAAATATGTTTACTAACTTGAGTTCTTTTTTAACTAGGTACTCTAAAAATAAAAAAATCCTTCCTAAATAGTTTAAAAACTAACTTGAAGCAAAAAGCATTTTTATTTACTTTGACGATAAAAATGAAAAGTTGCCTAGAATCCTGAGGCAACTCGTTTTAAATTTTATGACTAATAGTTTCCTACTTAAGACGTTTTTTAATCTGAGCAGAACCTCAGCATTTTGAGTTTACTTTTGGGCAGAGTTTGCTCAAAGTGCTCTGATTTACTTATGAAACAGCATTCAACTCTAAAAATAAAACAAATATTTTTTTCTGATTGAAAGAAGAATAATATCTTGATGATTTGGTATGTCTGAGCTAAAAAAAAATACATATCTTGCTTTGACGGTTCAGTTCTCTGAAAAACGCCTTTGCTAAAACAGGCACCATCTTTGTTTCAAGATCAAGGTTTCATTGAGTTTAAAAGAAGCCCTCAATATTAATGTGGTATCATATTATACAAACAACTGGCCTAAGTGTCCTACTCAATCACTGACAGCTAGTCCAACCTAACTTAAAAGATTCGAAAGTGTCGCCTAAAAAATTGAATTGGCCAGTATATACATATTTCTTAGATGTCAGATAATTCTGAAATCTCAGAAATCAAAACAAAATTTCTCATACAAATTTCCCATTTTTGCTGTCAGAAATCTATTTTTATGACTCAATTTAAAAAAAAAAAAGCAAAGCTTATTTGAAATTTAGGTGAAATTGATTAGTGACCTGTGAGACAATTTGTACAAATCTTTGAAATAAAAACTGGCCTATTTTGATCAAATGTGTTTAACGAGAAATCAACTTTTGACACCTTTGAATCCAAAAATTTGCTTCCCTTTTTTTTAGAAATCTTATCTGGTAATGCTGCATTATTGCATCATACTCTTTAATACCATTTTCTTGGCATACTTGTCCTATTTACTGGAAACGTCAATCATCACCGGTACTGCACTAACACTCTCACACAACGCTTTTAAATCGCCTCGTAAAGAAAAAAAAAAGAAGAACAAACCCACACTACAATAAGAAAAAATACGGCGCCATTTTGGATAAAAATTTTACCGCGTTACTTTTCTATTTCACTCAAAATTATCGCCAACCCTTTCTATCCAGTGCATTCTTATAGGCAACTAGCCGTCAGTTTTTTTTTTTAATTTCTGGTATTTCTCATTCGTTTGGTGACAGCTGTCATAGCTGACTGTGAAAATTTGTCTTTTCTTCGACAGAAAATTTTGAAGTTTCTTTGGCAGATCAATTAATTCACAAATAATGCAAAACACTCAAAGTAAACTACTTTGCAAAAATAAATAAATAACAATCGCGTTAGCCGTTGAGATTTTTTGAAGAAAAAATAATAAATTTCGATTGATTTGTGTGAATTTCGAAGACATTGTCGTCACCGCACGTCGCAAACCCTAATCAAGAGCCAAGAATAAAATTTTATTTGAAAATTATTGGTGTGTACTTGTTTTTCTTTTAAAGAGAAATTTTACACAATAAAAATTGAATAAATTGTGTTTTTCCTACCTATACATTTTGATGCATGTAAATAAATTTTCATAATTTCATCTGCAGATAAGAATTGCTCGGGTTTGATTATTTTTCGCTGCCACAATCCTTAAATATTTTTCATCATCTAGAGGAAAGGATTGAAAAACAAAAGGAAAACTTAGTAAGAGGACTTGAAGGAAAAAGTTTTAACAAAATGATCTCTCCCGATACGCTCCACCATGAGGAGGTCAATTCTGACCTCGACCGACAAATTCGCCAAGACATTCACGACATGGCTCAGGAAGCCCAGATCCAAGCTCAAATAATCCAGCACGAAGGTAAATAGTTTATTTTTTCTTTTAAATTAAAAACTCAAGTGAAATCAAAACCAATAACACGTTTGGCAGACGTTTGCACCGCGTCCATAACTACCAAAAGCAAAACCAATTTGACTTATCTTGACTTTAGCTCTGCCTCTGAACTGAAATTCTCAGATAAATTGTCAAATTACGTAATGTGACATTCTTGTCATTTTTATTTTTTATTTGCCAATCAAAGAATTGGAAGTTCATCTTCTGTCATCATATTCTTCCTTAAAAAAATAAATGTTTCACATGAATTAATGAAAATATTTGTTTAAATTATGAATTAATTTGCTGCATAGATTTTTTTTGTGATTGATTTCCACACAAAAGTCACCAATATGGCGACCGCCTGGGGTTAACGCGAAGAAATCTTGTTACACAAAATAATCATCCATATCAAATCTTTAGCCAATATAAATATATAAATTTTCTGCTTTTCTTTTCGCCCTCTTTTTCTCTGTCAAAAAATTTATTTTTGTCCATATTCCATTCTTGTTGGATTTATAAAACCTTATTTTGATGGTGTGTGTATTTAAATGTTTATTTTGTTTCTTTTATTATATTCTCGTTTTCGTCGTCGCATCGACTTTACGATTTGGTGTGTAGAACGACAGCGACAGCGACGAAAACGACGACGGCGCGCTCAAAAAATCATGAAAAGAAATCCAAAAAAGATTGACATTTGAGAAACGTCGTTTGCTAGTTGTTTTTGTTTTTATAAGGGGTATAAAAGTTGTATCTATGCATTTTGGGCTGTGTGTCTACTTAGATGCTGTGGGTGGGTGGTTTCAGTTTGGCAGAAAATGCAAAACAATGTTTGATTGATGGATGTTTGATTTTGCAAACAAAATTGAATTAATATTTAAGCAGCCGTATTAATAAATGAGAATTAGACACAAATTTAATGAAAAACTTCTGATTTAAAGCAATATGGATTTCATAAAAATAAATTTTTGTTGCCAAAAGATAGGGTTTGTAAAGAAAATATTCACTTATAAAGCTAAGTATATACGATTAGAAGATCTTCCAATATTGGCCGAACTGTCAAAAGTCAAATTAGGGGACAGTTGCACATTGTTTTTGTTAACCAAAAGATAGGGTTTGTAAAGAAAATATTTACTTATAAAGCTAAGTATATACTATTAGAAGATCTTCCAATATTGGCCGAACTGTCAAAAGTCAAATTAGGTGACAGTTGCACATTTTTTTTTTGTTAACCAAAAGATAGGGTTTGTAAAAAAAATATTCACTTATAAAGCTAAGTACTATATACGATTAGAAGATCTTCCAATATTGGCCGAACTGTCAAAAGTCAAATTAGGTGACAGTTGCACATTTTCTATCAAGTGAACTTGTCTGTTAATTTGTTTGTTTGTAAAAAACGCATTGGTTTAAAGAAATTTAAAAATTTCTTGCCAAACCGTGCCCTTAGGTATTTTATAATCTGCATAACCTGCATCCAAAAAACATTGCCCGGTCTCCATCTCATGCTTATACGTCCAATCCTTTTAAACTTTTTGGATAATTTTTGTTGCTTGGCTGCCAATCACTTGTCACTGTCAATATCAGTCACTTTTGACAGATAAAATGAAAACAAAAACATGGTTGACAGAAAATTGGTTACAATTGTTTATGAAGAATCTGCCAATATTGGAAGATTCTCCAATCGTATATACCTAGCTTAATTCCTTGCATTTTACATTTTGACATTGACATCGACTCAGAATGAATATTGTTTAGTATTAGTTTTAATATTATTGTCCACCAAAGACCGAACCAAATGAAATAGAATTTTAATACAAATTAAAAACGAATTGAAAGTGGCAAGTATGTTGGCTGATGAAATGACAATAAATAAAAACTAGTACAAATCTTTAATTTGTAGTTTATTTTAATACTTCTGAAAATAGATGACTTAAGTATATTTCTGTGACATTCACTTAAATATAAAAAATTAAAGTTCATTCAACGTAGGTACATAGGTTAGGTAGGTATACCAACTTTAAAAAATAAAATATTTTTCATCTCCCGTCTGTCAAACAAACTGTCAAGTTCTATTCAAAATTGAAGTATAAACACGATGATGATGGATTCAAAATCCAAAAAAGTCACAGAAAAATGCTCACTCTAAAAAATTTTAAACAAACTGGGCGACATTTATTACGAAATATAGCTATTTTTACATCAAACCGAGCTAACAATCTTGACCAATAGTACGCTTCTACTACGTCAACTAGAGTTTCAACTCAAGTGTCCTTGGTTTGAAAAATGTTCGGGTTGGTACCTCATTGAAAAGGATAGCTTTTGGCTCTGTGCAAAGATTCTGTTTCAAGCAGTTTAGATCCTAGTAGGGGCAATATTAAAAGTTTTGTGTTTCATTTAAATTTTCACTTTAATTATTTAAAAACGATTGAGTCAAATGGTAAAGCCATTTTTAGCGATTTACTAAGCTTAAGAGATGATTTAACTAATTTTAAACGATTTTATCCTTTTACTATCACTTAACAATTTGTAAAAGTTAAAATCACAAAATGGCAATTTGATAAATCTGTATGACATCTGTGCAATTAATCTTATAAGAGCAGTAGATGGAATGGTCCAGTCTATTTGGGAATTCCAATTATTAGGTCTGTTTAAGCTTGTTTGCTTTGTTTATTTTCACGAACTGTCACTATTTAGACCTGTTCGGATGCCGGTTTTTTAATAAAATAAAATTAAAAATCTATTAATGGGCGTTTTTCTTTTTTAGTTCAGAGCAGAGCTCGAACTGTCAAAAAAATAATTGTGTTTCTTTTTGAGCTCTGAACGTTCAGAGCTTCAAATTCGTGTTTCTTTTTTAGTTCTGAACATGTTCAGAGCGCGCTCTGTGAGCTCAGAATAAAATAACAGAGTAAACGGAGTAAAATGCTGAGCACAAACAATTTGATATCTGAAAGCCGGGAAATAAAAAAAAATCATCATCAAAACAATAAAAATGGCGGAAGAGGCTGGTTGCTCTGGTGCAGAAGGAAAGATAATTTAGAAAAAACTAATTGCAGATAGCATTTTTGTGAATCAAATTTATTTCAGGCTTCAAATGGACCAACGCTATGACTGTTTTTTTAATTAATTTGATTAAAGAAAATTTTGAAAGCCTTCAAACAGACGACATTTCAAATCATGACAGTTTAGTGCTCAAGTTGTTTCATAATTAAATCAGAGAGCTCTGAACATACTCTGCTCAGAACTCTACTCTACTCTACTCTGTTCGCTCAGAGTCTGCTCAGAGCTCAGCTCTGAACTAAAAAAGAAAAACGCCCAATAGCGAAAAGAAAGGTTTAAAATTACAAGTCGCTTATCAAATTACTAAATATTTAAAAAATTGCTATATAGTTAAATATTAGGCCAATAACAATAAGTTCTTTAAAATTTTGCGCCATTTATTTTGTCTAAAACTACATAAGTTTTCGAATAAATTTTCAACTAAACTAAATCTTTTTCGAGATTTTGAGCTAAAACTAATGGATTAATTATACAAAATTAAATCTTGTCAAAACTAGTTTTAAAAATAAATCTGCATAGCTGATTGGCTTTAATAATCAAACATATCTAAACTTTGTTTGAATGTAATGTTTGTTTTTCGACAATCGAAATTTTATTTAAATTTCAAACCAACCTTTAAAACAGGCTGTAGGTCTGTTCTTTTTCTATAACTATTGGGCAGGTTCAGACGTTTTAAGGGACTTAATAGTACGTTTCCACCAACAAATAATCCGAGATTCATAGTACGTTTCCACCAACAAATAATCCGAGATTTAAAATAAATAAATCATGGGGTGTTTCCACCAAAGAAAAGGAGATTAATTTGACGTTTGGTTAATGTCATAACAACCAAACTTCAAATTATTCTCCTTTCGAAAAGAAAAAAGTATGTATTTGTTCACTCATCATCTGTAAGTAATTAGTTTTATTATATTCTCGTACATATTTATTATTTTTGTATACTTACATTTTATTTCGTCTGTGATTTCTTGAAAGTTGTTTATTGTTTTGAATTTGAGTCATATGGAAGTGAGACAGATAGTTTTTGTTGACATTTCCATCTGTCAATAAACGAGATTGGCGCTTAAATGGGTCGGTTCAACAATTATTCTCCGAAAAAAAATTTTGTTTGATTTGACAAACTAATGTTTCCAAGTAGATTTCAATGAGTTTTATTTAAAATCTTCATTTGAGGAGATTAAAATTTGTATGGTAAATCTTCGAGATTTCAAGGAGATTTGTGGCAAATCTAGCTAAATCTCGGTTTAGTGCCCGGTGGAAACGTAGTATAAGGCAATTTTCAAGTATTTGATTGATTAGCTGCCACAAAATTGTCCTCCAATTAAGGCATCTTTATTAGAAAGTTATTTAAAAAAGTAGACTAAAGAATCAAGTTTGGTCTTCTTATGTCAAAATGTCAGCTGATCATGTTTTTTCATTGAACATCACATCATTTTTGAATACATTTTTGAAATGTCAATTATTTACGATTTTTAGCAATCCACTTCTCAGCACGGAAGTTGAGTTCAAAGTGCTGTCAAAGTGAATACAATGCACTTCTTTTCATAATTTTTGAGTTGTGCGATAGCAATTCTTGATAAATCGAATCATTCATTTTCTGTTCTCAGATTTCTGACGGCAAAAGTGAGAAATTGGATAAAATTTACCACAACAAGTTTCACTAGCCTATCTCATATCCTTTTTCCTCTTTAACCTTCCTTTCGTCGTTGCGGCTCCAAAATATTTTAAGAGTTCAGTTAAATCCTGCTTCAGTCAGTGTCCTTCTCTTATTATATTTTGGAAAAGCAAACAAAATAGATCTTTTAGTACAAGTCATGTTGGATGGTTCAAGTTTGACGCAAACAAAATAAAAGTTAGTTCACCCCAGGGCTCTGTCCTGTCTCTGCCCCTCTTTCCTGTTTGAAACCTAATTCACTTACCTGCTTAGCTGACAACAGTACCCTCAGCATTTTATATTCGTTTTTTAAGTTCAAAACGCTGCTCCTGGGATATGGAGGAACAACGTTCATCAAATTCTGACCTTCACAAGTATTTAGTCGAAAACTAAATACTTGCCATTTTACACCCAGCATTTTACGTTAAAATTTTATATATTTTTAACAAAAACAACCCATTTTTTCTTTTAAATTGTATTCATTTTAAAAAATTGAAAAAAGGAAAACATTATTGTTATTATTTTTATTGTACTATTCGTACTAGAATGTCAGCTTGTTAGACTTGACCATTCCTTTTTAATTTCATTGAATGTTTTTGAACAACAACATGTTTTTGGCTGGAGATATAGCTATTTCGTGCTTTGCCACTTTTGCACTCATCAGTCTCCTTTTTGTGGTGCTGAGCTTTAATCCAATTTTATTTGAAAAACTTTTTATGCACAATATAGGATTCGAACCCACGCATATCAGATTAGCTCAGTCTTAGAAGTCGTGTGCACTACGCACTCCACTTCTTTAGACCACTGACGTCACAGGTCGAGATGTGCTAATTGTTTATCAAATGCATTTGAAGCATCAACATTTTTATAAGCTCCTTTAAGTATGCTGTTTTGTTCCGCCTCCATTTTTCTCCATACCTTATTTTGATAGACTTAAATTCGGTAACGAACCAGACTATTTAAGTTATTATTGTTAACATTTTGTAATATCTATTTTAAAATTAAAAAACGGCTTTTGCCGCTAGGTATAACAATGGATAACACTTGCTTCAAGGAAATTGAATATTTTCTTTATGTGTATCAACAAAATACCTCCTGTGGAACGATGTTTCCTGAGGTGATACAAGGCGTTTCTTCTCTTCTGATCTTTCTATTATCTTTTCAACTTATATACATTCGTCGAAGGCTTGATTATAATACCCATCTCTGAGTTGGTGCTTCGGTAATTTACTTAGGTAACTCTTTAACAATATTCGATGTAATTGCTGACAATAACATTGATGTATTCTTGTAAGCTTTATTACCGTTATTTCAATGTATAACGCTCTAGCGAAATAGCCAGTTACATTTAACCAAGTGTAAAAGTTACGTTTCTATGAATTCTCATTACTATACCCTCGAGCCCAACTTCGGTCATGCTTTTTAAGTACAGTGATTCGTTCATTCACTGTACCATGCGAATGTGATCTAACACTACCACACGTGACTTTGACATTAAAAAAGTACGAAATGTCCCTTAAGAAGCGACGAATAGAAAATTTCAAAACTGATTGCTTAGAGAAATAAAAATTGAAACTCAATTTTGAGTAATCAAATCCTAATGCACATTATTTCATTTTGAATAATTTATTTTGTTAATATTAAAGCTCGCGAACGCTTCCAATCAACATCAAGTGCAGATGAATCAGTTTCCGATCATGATGGCAATCATCAGGATATGCATGAAATGAGTGACATGCAAGATATAAAAGATATCAAAGACATTAAAGATATACTTGATTCTGGCGATGGAAATAATATGGACACATCTTCTATACGCAAACGCCGCGGGAATTTACCCAAACACTCAGTAAAAATACTTAAACGCTGGCTCTATGAACACCGATATAATGCGTATCCTAGTGATGCTGAAAAGCTTACTCTGTCACAAGAAGCTAATCTGACAGTTTTACAAGTAAGATATTCTTTCATCATTTGTTGGAAAGCAGTTAATTAAAGCTTGTTTTTCTTAAAAGGTTTGTAATTGGTTTATAAATGCCAGAAGGAGAATCTTGCCAGAAATGATTCGTCGTGAAGGCAATGATCCTCTACACTATACCATCTCCAGACGAGGCAAAAAACTCAATTATTCATCAATGAGCACATCGAGTTTGAACACATCTGCAAATAATGCTCCAAATCCAATCACTGGTAGTCCCGCTTCAGAAGTTGTAAGTACAGAAAAATCACACAAATATATTATGGGAGACATTTTTAAGACATTTCAAATGTTGTATAGATTGTTGGAGCAACCGAAGAAGTCGAAGGAGAAGAAGTACATGATGGAGTTGCCAATGTTCTAACTGCATTAGGTCATCACTTTGTTCAAACACCAGGCGGTCAAGTTGTCAAAGTTGAACCAGAAATGGAGTACGATGACAGTGTTATATACAGGTAAATGTAAATTCATTCCATCACTTCCACCTCTCATTCCTTCAGATATAATAATCGAATCATTTAACAAATACAAAACCAAAAGATACCGACGACAAATGTCGCCCTCAAATTCACAATTCATGCAAGTTCCCAGATATCCCTTTAACGCCTCTGCCCTCAATCAATCGCCTCAAGCATTTCAATTCTATCAATATCCCAGCAATAATTATTTCTATAATCAAACTGTTAGTCAAATCATTCAAAATAATCCCAATCAAACATTTCCGATTCCCGCTATCAAGAAACGGAGGTAACCTGGGTTTTTAAAATTATTTAAATTTATTTTATTAAACTTGGCAAACAATATGTTGTTTTTTTTAATCATTTCTCAGATCTGAAGATGACAGTGTAAATGAATATGAATCGTGTTCACCAAGCGAAGAAGATACATCCAAATTTGAAAACTCTGATGCATGGCAAGGTGTAATAAGGTAAGTTTTTATTATTGTGATTCTGAAGAAGTAATTTTTTCTATTTTAACGTTGGATCTGTTTTCTTTTTTTTTAGTACCGAAGAAGTGACAACAAGTCCATCCAATGCTGCCTACTGGAGTGCGCCACATCCGCATTTGGCCCATTTACCACAAATACCGCATCCGTTAAGTGGCAATACAACAACAACCACACCAGTTGGTAAGTCTTTTTTTGTTTAGGCCAATTTTATTTGGATGTATTATTATGTTTAGTTTTTGTTAAGTTGTTTGTTTATCATTTATTTTAATTAAATTATATATCCAAAGATACAAAAATTTCAGTTCCTATTGGTTTGTCAAGAGGAGGAGGCAGTACGAATCCACAAATTGTTGTGCAATCAGCAAATGAATCTAACACATCAGCAAATCACGTGATACACACTTCATCAAATTCAATTGTTGAAGTTGCAGCTACGACGGTAGGAGCTGAAGCAACTGTTGTCACTTCATCTACGGCGATAACACATAATAATACGTCAATTAATAATAATATCAGCAGCAACAATAACAATACAAATACAAATAATAATAATACATTATCATCGTCGGCGCAAAGTGTAATGATGCCAAGTAGTCATATGGTGAAAGGTAAGTTTGATAAATACTTGTTTTTATGAATGTAACAATTCTTTACTGGAGACCAACAATATCTCATATTTGATAGATTTCGATTTTATTAAACTTTAAATGGGTAGCACTTCATTTAGTAACAAAGAGGGTTTCCAATAAGAGGTTTAATTTTGATACTAAAACAGAAACTAGTTATTTTTAATAGAAATCAATTGATGTACGGTTGCAGCACCATGTCTTTTCCTTAACAAATTCCAACTAAAAAGTCTTGAATCGATTATAGCGAATTGGTTGATAACTTTTCTTTTACGTTTCTCCAAAAAATAAAGTGTTCAGTTTTTGTAAAATCACAACATTTTGGTGGCCACTTGTGATCACAACTTCCAGAAATAACACTACGACGCACAATAAGTAAAAACTATGAACTATTTTAGGGGAAATTGAAATTAATTGGTTATTCATCCTAAATTATACGAAAACTCAAAATTCAAGAGCTTTATAAAGGAGAAATTGTGAGATCAGAAGAATTTCGAGGCTTTTTTTTTGCTAATTTAAAGCAAAAATGGCAGCATTGCCAGAGATAGAAGGAGAAGCTTTTAAAGGATAACCAATAATGGCTTAATTTTGATTTGATCTTACTATTTATTACGTATTTTTTAAATTCCGTAAATAATAAGGCAAACATGTAGTCGGAATGACAATCCTTCTTTTAAACACCTAAATTATTTGCATATTGTTATCCTTAAAATAATGAAGTTAAGATTTGTTTGGGAAACAAGTGCTATTTTTGAGTTCGGTTGAAGAATCCTTCCAAATTCCAAATCAAAATTTTGTATATTTAATTAAACCACAATTCAATAGGAACTAGAAATTTTAAAAGGTTTCAAGAAAGTTTTAAAGAATGTGGTAAGCGAAATAAAAACGACGTGTTCACCCCATATGAGCTTAGCTATGTTGCTTAAATCGCTACTTCAAAGTCTCCAAAAAGAAAGTGAAAATGTCTTGTTTTTGCAAAAAAGCTTAGCATTACTTCCAGACTTGGGTTTTGATTGTCAAAGCTCAGAACTGTCGTCAACAGTGCAAGTAACTGGCTGAACAGAATGGTGTAGCTGTTGCCTGTAGCACTGTCAAAGTTAAAAGATACGAAAATACTATACATCGACACAATGAGAAGCTGTAGCTGCAGCGCAAGTTGACTCAACTTTAACTTTTGGCGGCGCTACAAGCTGCATTTGAGATGACAGATGGGGGAAACCCATTTCATTTTTTGACTTTTCACTTTTTTTTTGGGAACGTTCAATGCATTTGAGAATTTTTTCTGGTTTTGTAACTTTTTTTTATAGTATGCTACCATACAAATTCAGTTCAAATATAAATTTCATATGCGTTGAACATGCCCGATGCGCTACATCATTGTAGACGTCCTTTGCTACATTAGTGAGCGTTTTTATTGACAGCTTATACTACAACAATTTTTTTAGCTACAGCTGCATCTCATTCTGTTCAAGGGGTAAGGACTGGTTTCCCAGCTACTATCAGCTGAAAAAATATAAGGCTGAACTATTGCCTGAAGTCACTGCTGTATCGGAGACGGTTGCTGAAATGAATGTTCAATTCCTTTTGAATAAGACAGCGCAAAGTATTGTACAAATATCAAAAGAAAATCAATGTTCAAATTGGTTTGAAAAACTATCGACAGCTTTTTATTTTTAACAGCTCTTGGACCTTTGAAGCTTGTTGATACTTTAATGAGCGGCGAAGTATGGGTTAATTTAAGACAAGGTTCTACTTAATTTTTTTCAAATGAAAATAGTAAAAATAAGCAGCCAACATTTTAAGAGAAAGTAGAGCTAGAAAACTTAGCCATAGATGTTAAAATTAGGTTATAACGAGTAATTATAAAATGTTATTAAACATTCTAGATGTATGCGCGATTAACATATTGAGTGAAGCGAGTGCAACTGAAAACTGCTATATTTGTGCAGAAAACCCTTCACAAATGAATCTACAATCTGTTGAAGAACGAACGATTATAAATTCTGCCTTTCATTTATCTCCACTGCTGGATACGGTGTTTTTAGTGCCTTCTCCACATATCATACAGAATCCCATTTAAATCATGGCAAGTTCATAGACAAGTATATAAGCTTCTATTTGATGAAAGAAAAAATGGATTCCTGGTTATGGTACAATAAATGATGGCAATACTACGCGACGTTTTTTTTTCGAATCCAGAGTTGATTCTTCATCTTCAATTTTTCTTTAATTTTGAGATCACTCAAGAACTAATTTTTCAAGACAAAACATGTACCTTTCCAAGTACAGCTGGTACTTAATGCCTAGTAGTGTAATATTTTTGCTCCATGCATAATGTCTTGATGTAAATTAGGGTCTTGCAAATCAACACTTTTGATTGGGGCCACAAAAATCATAAACTTTTGGTGTGTGCGCTATCTAAACCGCGCCTTCCTTTACTCCACTGTTCTGAAGGTAGTGGTTGATAAACTTTGTTGGACTTCTATCCTCCTGGCTAAGTCTACGTCGCTGTCTATCTTTGCAAAATGTTCACCATTCTTGTAGTGATTTTTAAGCAAGAAATAGATTGACACAGCAACTTTGACAACCACTTTATACTTTTTAGAGCCACTGGTTTTAAATGGCATCGACAGCAACGTTTGAAATAAACCCTAAATTTGATTTCGCTGGGCAAATACTACTAACTTTTAATTGATTTTGGCAACGAAAGAACATCTTATAAAAACACTTAAAGAAAATTAATTTTTGTACGACAAAAGCCGCAAGTCTTATAAAAACATTCACGCCAAGCAAAAATGGAAGAAAATTGCATTTGCACTTGCAAATTTTTCATCTATTTTATTTATTCGTTATTATGCTGCCAACAGCAACATGGTTTTGTGAAAAAAAGATCAACCGTTACTAATCTCCTCACATTCTCAAACATATGTTCAAACGCTTTAGAACAAGGTTATGAAGTTGACTGTATATACACTGACTTTTCCAAAGCTTTTGACAAACTTAGCCACGGAATTATTTTATTTAAACTTAAAGCTCTTGGTTTTCCACCATTTTTCTTAGCTTGGATCAAATCATACCTTGAAAACAGATCCTATGAGGTAAAATTTAGAAATTCTCTTTCTGAACCTTTTGTTGCTCAATCAGGTGTTCCCCAGGGAAGCCATCTTGGCCCTTTTCTGTTTATCCTGTCTATTATCGATGTATCGTCATGTCTACGCTCAAGTGAAGTACTCATTTTTGCTGACGACACATGAAGATTTTTAAAATAATAAAGTCCACCCATGATCGTATTCTTTTACAAGCCGACATTGATAGTTTCACATTTTGGTGTGGGAAAAATAGCCTTTAAAATGCCAGACGATAACTTTTACTAAAAAACGAATCGGTAGCGTATTTGATTATTGTATATCACAGCAAAAACTCTGTCGCGTCTCCACATTTAAAGATTTAGGTGTTCATTTCTGTTCCAACTTAGAATTTACACATCACATTAATTTTATTGTTAATAAAGCAAGTTCTATGCTTGGTTTTATAAAACGCTGGGCAAAGGAGTTCAATGATCCCTATGTTACTCTTTCTTTGTATAATTGCCATGTTCGTCCTCGTCTTGAATATGGACTCCGTATTACGAAATTCATAGAAAACGTATCGAATCAATTCAACATAACTTCATTCGCTTTGCCCTAAAGGGTCTTCCTTGGGATGATCCTTATGATCTGCTTCCCTATGAACATCGTATTCTGCTTCTTCAAATGCAATCTCTTCATCAAAGGCGTGTTAATAATGACTTAGTATTTTTTCATCAACTCATTAATGGTGAAATTGATGCACCTTATTTGCTATCTTGTGTACATTTGAATTACCGAGGCGGAACTCATCAGCTGCGTGCATTTGATTTTATACATATTGACTTCCATAGAATAAAGCTTTAAGTCGAATGAGCATTTTATATAACTTAAACTGTTCATCGATAGATTTAAATTTGAATAAGGTGGGATTAAAATCATTGTTTAAAACCAGTGCTCCACTATCGTAAAATTTCTTATTTTATTTTTTGTTCTGTAATAGTTAAATGTTAATTATGTTTTGTATTTGTGCGTGTGTTAGGCTATAATTGTATTATTTTTTTACTAACAACTAACACATGCACTTATGATGAGCCTCTGATCGTAGTTTGACGCTTGCCATAAGCTTACTACTTTCTGAAATTCTGAAGTGTAAAAAAAAAGCGCTGTTGTCAACAATTTCGTTGCTGTTAAACTTGCTGTGTCAATCTGTCTCTCCTATGGCTGCGTTCAATATCACATACATTTTTGTTAGTGTTTTTACGTGTAAAGGAACAGCTTGGATGTCCAAAGGTATCCAAGAAAATCTGAATATGTGAGTATCTGACAGAACAGCTGATTTAACTTATGATTGAATTTGAAGGACACCCGAAAATCAATTTCAAATTTCTGGTAAAAATCGGTTGAATTCAAAATGTTTGTCTGCTTTTTGTGAAGAGTTAAAAGTTGTTTTTTTATTTTTGTGTACTATCTTAATTTAGGTATCCAACTCGTTCAATAAGATATCTAAAAATCCACATATCCAGGAAAGCCTATCCAACTCGAGATTGAACGGAGCCTATTTGTAATAGTGTAGTCTTTACTTGTCAAATATCAAAAGATGACAGCATTAAAATCGACAGCTGCCCAAATAATGGGTTATTTAAAATGAAACCTCTTATTGGAAAACCCTATAAACTCGGCTTTAACACAGAATAACGAAGCTCTTTTGTGGAACTTTTGTAATCCTAAATGACTTATTCAATTCGAATTTCTTACTATTTCAAATAAAATTTAATTAGCCCCGTTTTTAGTTTAGTTTAGTTTTTATTTAGTCTAAAATTAATAATACAAAATTTGATTTAATTTTTCTAGGTGTTATCCGAGATGACAAGGATAAATTCAAGTGTTTGTACCTTCTTGTTGAAACTGCTGTAGCTGTCCGCCAACGTGAACAGGAACAAGAGGACGTTCATGTGCTGGGTAATTGAAATTTAAAGAAAATTATCCTTCGAAAAGTTAATGATAAATTTAAAAAAATACACAAAAAATCTAAAAAAAAAATATTACCTTACCAATCCAAAATATTTTGAAAAATAACACAAAAAGCCAACAAAATATAATTGAATATATATAGTTTTAATTCTTAGTTTTTGTTTCCTTTTGTTTGTTCATTTAATTTCATTGCCATTTAAAATATTTATATCCATTTGTATCTATTTCATTATCATCTTTTTCATTCTCTTACCTAAAAAACAAACTTTGATTTCTTATTTATTTTATTTATTTATTTTTTTCTCTCTTTTTCTTTATTGGAACCCAGATTATGTTCAAACATAAACAAACGAAAATGCATCTTAAACAAAAACAAAAAAACACACAACAAAACTATATCACCATTAACAAACAAAACACTATTCATCAAATAATCCTCCGAAGAATACATTTTACCAAACATTCTATTCGTTCAACTTACAACAACAAATCTTCAGTTTCATCAGTTGCTTTTTTTGAATTCTTTTGATTGACAAAAATTTATAAGCATCATAAATAAAACAAAAATAAAAAAGCGTGCGAGACGGATTCCCTCCATCCAAAACATAACCAACCCAAGCGTAAAGACACTATACCACGGGGAAGAGAAAAAAAGAGGTGATATGATTATGAAGAGGATTCAAAATAATAAATTTAAAAAATAGTAAAAACAAACAAATGTTAAAAAACAATTGAGTGAGATAATTTGCAAATAACAAAGTTGAAAGTAAAAACTAAAAACAAAACAGAAATACATATATTTTATTTTTTAAATAATTTTCTTTTTATAAACAAAAATACATTATAACATGTATATATCAAACAAATATATATACATATATATATTTAAAATTTATATTCATACATAATAATTTTTTTAATTTAACTAAAAAATAAAATATATTTTACTATACTACAAATACAAACACAAAGGAAAACTTAAATTCCTTTATTTCATTCTTTTAACAAAATAGAAGTAATTAAAATAGATTCATCGTTTTTTTTTTCAAATTTAAATTCAAATTTACAAACATATATTTCAAAAAACAGAATAATATATATATGTACATACAATTACTATGTATAGTAAATAAAATGGATCAAAATAAAAAAAGAATAAAGAAAAACATATAATCATACAAAATTAGCCAGAGGGACACAAAACAAACAAAATAAAGTCCTTTTTATATTTAGAGAAATAAAATTATTTGTTGTGTATAAAATAGATAGAAAAAGAAAACAGTAAATGGTGTAGATGAATCCAAAACAAATTCCAGAACCAGTTTCATAATATAATAAATGTCAATTTCTACAAGAAGATGTTCTTCTTTAAATCACCACCCTTGTTATATGTTTAGGTCTAGAAAAATGTGAATGTTTAGGAATATGAATACTTTCTTCAAATTATCTCCTTAATTCCTTTCTCATTATGAAACTTCAAATTCTTCTATACTTGAATACTATACTTGTTTATGTTTGGTAAATAACAGAAATTAAAACTCCACAGAATTAACATTAAACAGAAACAAAAAGATACAAACGTCAATCGATATTGATATTGATACCTTGAATATTGCTAAAGGAAACAAACTACTACTACTGACTACGATTTTGATTATCGAATTCGAAATTAAACAATTTAAGGTTGACAAATCGATTCAAGCTAAGACCTCACATTGGGAACAGGTTCAGACAACATAAGGGACTTCATTTGCAGTCAACTGCATTCTTTGAACGTAAATTTAGACCAAGGCAACTAGTTAGTTTTGCAAGTGACATAAACTTCAAACTCGGAACTTTACTTCACCAACCTCTACCTTCAGTTGACCGTGCAAAAACTACCAAAAATGTAATTGTCTACAAAACATCTCTCAGGCAAGCTACAATTCCATTTCGACTTGCATTTTGTGTATTTTAAGAAAATATTACTTATTCCTTTACCAACTTGACGAAGAACCCTTTTACATAAAACATCAAATAGAATTGTGCTGAAAATAAATAAATCACAGAGTAATAAAGGTCAGCTCTCAGTTGAAAATAAAAAATATGATTAGCTGTCATTTTGACATAAGTGGAATTGACTTTATAGTTAAGTAGATTTTTCTTGACTAACTTGCCAGTCAACTTTTCAATAAAGTTGCCTTCTACAATTTGTTTGGCAGCTGGCCAATCAGATGCTAGAAACTAGCCTTAATTTCAATTCCCTTATGTCGCCTGAAGCTGCCCATTATTCTGTCTTATCACAGGTCCTTTCAGAGGAAATTCATTCTACAAATGGCATCACAAAAGTTGCAAAGCTTTCATCCAAACAAAAAGAAATTGTACTAAAAATGTTGGGTTCCTGAAAAATGGTCTCCAATTAGTCAATATTTTAGTTATGACTGAAGTTTTTATACTTCTTTGTCAGTCGTAGTTCGAATCTTCTCCAAAGCACTTAGCCTGTTATAAGTCTAATTACATAAGACGAAGAATAATTTAAAATACAAAAAGTCAAACTAAAGATAAGGAACGTTGACCATGTTCTATTTATGACGTAAAGGGATTTGCATGTTACCAAAATTTGAAGATTTCCTTATTCGTTTCAATTGAACTAATGGACATTATACAGGTCTAAGAGATACCTTTGGCCTTCCATGGTCCAGTATGTTTTTTTTTTGACTTAAACCTAAATTTTGTAAAGTGGGTTCTTCATAAGTTGTGAATGTCGAAAACGGGGATGAGCTTTATCTTGGATGCCAAACATTTAAGGAGGATCAATTTTGCTATATTTCTCGCATCAACTCCCAAAAACCAACACCATTTGGAAACTATGTTTAACTTTTTTATTTATAAAAACACAACTTAATTTTGCATCTTTCTTAACTAATTTTTTTTTTAATTTTGACTTAACAAAACTTTCATTTCAGAAAAATTCAAATTCAGAACATAATTTTAAAAAATAACAAATCTTAACTTTTAATTTACTTTTATCTGACACAAATCAAGAACTCAACTCTTGTCAAGCGTACTCAACAAAATATTGGACAAATTTTGTTTCCTTTTTTCTTTAATTTTTTTTTTTAAATTAATTCTTACTTAATGTACATTTTAAATTTTGTTTTTTTTTTTTTAATATTCTTTTTGTATAAAATAATTTTATTCTCATATTTTAATTTTGTTTCCTTCACTATTTTTCATCTTCTTTATACATATGTTTTCTATGATATAATTAGTTTTAGTCCATTTATTATAAATATATTAAATATCTAATTAACTACTTACTGTCAAATGGAATATGAGTACGTGTATGCATATAGAAAATAATAATAATAATAAATAAAAAACAAAAAAGAAACAATTTACTGAAAATTAAAAATAAAAAACAATAATATATATACAAACAAAATTCATTGATTTTATTTTTTTTGTAAATAGTACTTCTTATAAAAACAAAATATTATCTTAAGCAAAGTCAAATGAATAAACAAAGATATATATATTTTAACATATATATATATAAATTATATATTAATGTTAGAGAAGCAGTAAAAAAAAATATGTAATATTAAATAAACAAATCAACAATCTATTACAAATGTAATTTTATTATTTTCTAGTAATAATATCGAAATTTTAGACAAAAATAACGACTTTTTATGAAATAACAAACAAAACAAATATTTGAAAACCAGAGCCATTGTCAGTTCGTAAACGCGACTTTATTAACATCTCGAATGTTTTATTATAAATTTAATTTTTTTTTTTAAATAAAATAATTTCACAAATTACTATATAAATATTATAAATATGTTTTTGTTCTGTTTTAATTATAGTCAATACATTTTTGAATAACTAGTTTAAAACTAAAAAAAAATGGTAAATGATTTAAAAAAAAAATACCTACAACAAAAAAGATGAAACACAAAACAAACAAAATATTTAACAAAACTTAAAAAAAAAAATGTATGTCTCCTAAAATGTGTTTTATAGTGAAAAAAAATCGAAAGAAATAAAAAAAGCGAATAAAAGTTAGAAAAAATATCTATATGGTTGTTTTATTAATGCTTTTCTCTTATTAGAAACACAATGACTATAAGGTTGTAACATGTGTGATCAATCTGCAATCAAAAAATAGAGAGTAAGTCCTTTAAGAACATTAACCAACAGAGTAAGTTAAGCATGCTTTGTTTTGTCTTAATTAATACTGGGGCCTGATTATGGGATTCACGGCGCATCGTTTTGCTAACGAGTTTGCCATTTTTCAATTATTGCTTTCGCTTTCGCCTTCTTCGTTTTGAATTCGACCAATTAACGAATTCGAAGGCGAATTTGAAATGTCATAATGTTTGTTGGCGAGTTGAAATCCGACAGCTGTTTTTTGGCGGATAAACAAGCGAAAAAGTGTTTATTATTATTCACTGTTCGATTTGTGGATTCTTTCTTGATTATAATTATATAAAAATGTGAGCTAGCTTTATTTTAATTTTCTTATAATTTATCCACAATACAATACAACATTTTAAAATTCATTCAAGGAACGATAAAAACAAGCAAACAAATCGACATCTATTTTTGGTTCTCTTCGAGTTTATGAAGAAAAATAAGGGCATTGCAACGGGAGCACTCGTCGGTCCTGAATATCGGGCTAAAACAAGTTTAATTAATATTAAATACTTAATATTGTTTATTGAATAAATCACCGCAAATTTCACAAATTCAATCAATAAACAAAATTTGTGTAAAGCTGTCAAAACAAAAGTGTCAAATCACTGGAATATTGGAAGAAAAAGTCAAACCAAAAGTTTCAAATCACTGGAATATAGGAAGAACTATTTTCGCTTCACAGCGAATTCGTTAATAAGGAAATACGACGCGAGTAATTGAAAACGTTCCGCCGCGAACCTCATAATCAGTCCTCGCTCTGGGGTGAAATCGGCTAAGGTGATTTTTGATAAATGAGAATCAATATGAACGAATTTGATCTACGTAAAGTGATAGTCAAATTAATAGCTAAAAAGCTGTCACAACAAAAATGTTATAGTAATTTTCCAACAAATATTTCGTTTCTGTATAGAGCTACTAAACGCTTATGCAAACGATTAGAAAATCTTTTTTGTTAAAAAAAAATCATTCTTGCGACGACACAGCTTACCACCATAAAAACCACTTTAAAATTTCACCAAGGTAACAATGAATCAATCGAATTGAATTGAATTGAATCATCTTACACAACCGGAATGCTCGGTCATAATCAAATTGACTATCAAAAATGTGATAGTTACTTTGTCTTCTAAAAAGTAGTGTTTATTCGAAAATTGACAATTTAAATAAGTTTTCAATTTCAATAATGGCTTCTTCTAAATAAATTTCAATTGATGATATTTGGTTGTAAAACACAAAACCAATGGTAAAATAGCAAAGCTTTTGAATTTAAGCAAGTCTACAGTTCAAACTATCTATAATAACATCGAAAACAATGTCACAGTTGAAAATCAGATGCGTAGCGGCCGTCCAAAGAAGCTTAATCGCTTAGCTATACATATTTTAAAGGAAATTAACAAAGATGCTAGAAAAATGTAATAAAATTGGTCAAATAACTAGGAACACAATCATAAATATTGGAACATCTACGAACCATAAATAATAAAAGTAAGCTGAGTTTTGTTACTTACGAGCAGTGTTGGTAAGTTACGCGAGTTTCATAAATTAAAATTAGTTACGCTTAACTAATGCAACTTATTGAATTAGTTACGTAAAGAATCTATTATTTTGACAATTCTCGAGAAAAAATATCACATTTTATTAAAACTTGGAGCAAAAAGTCACGTTTTATAAGTAATGAAAAGTAAAAAAAAAAATTTCGCAGTAAAAAATGAAAAAAAATCGTCAATCTTTTCGTTTAAGGATTCGTACAAAAAAGATGTCCTGAAACCCCATAGGAAGTTATTGTAATCGGTCCGATTTGTCGGATTGAAAATTTTGACATTTCTGGACGATTCAAGGTCCCTAGAGTCGAAATAAAAGATTTTTAGAGAGATGTCTGTGCGTGCGTGTGTACGTAAGTTCGTAAGTTCGTACGTCCGTACGTCTGTACGTTCGCGAATTTTCTTTCGTTCGTCCATAGCTCAAGAACCAGTAGAGATATCGACTTCAAATACATTTTGTATACAGATAATAATGCAGAAAGGGCTCTCAAGAAAATTGATTGGGTTGTTTTTTACCATAGGAATTTAAAAAACAGGTGAAAATTTTGGTTTACCCAAAATATCTCACGAACTAATAATGCTAGCGACTTGAATTAAATTTTATATTATATAAAATAAAAAATAAAATAATATAAACGTGATACCAAACTAGTACATTTTTGGAAAAAATCCAATTAACGTTTTTTTTTATAAATAAAAAAAACTGAAAACAATATTTGTCACATCGAAAAATAACGTTTTTGACATCTGGTAAAATTTTGAGAAAAATCGAATTGACAGTTTTTTTTATAAAAAATAAAAACCTTAAAAAACTACTAAAAGTTGTTGAAAGTTGGCTTTCGACTCAAATTATGTTTTCAAAAACCTAAGATATTGTGTTCAAACTAATTTTATCTTTTAAAATATATTGGTGTTGACATTCAGTAAAATTTTGAGAAAAATCGAATCGACAATTTTTTTTACAAAAAAAAACCTAAAAAAACAATACTAAAAGTTTGTAAAAATTTATTTTCGACTTAAATATCTTTTCAAAAATTAAAAAAGTTGGCTTCAAACTAATTTTATCTCACAGAAAATATTGTTTTCGACATTCGGTAATTTTTTTAACAAAAATCCAACAGTTTAAAAAAAAAATTAAAATCTACAAAAATAGTACGGTTTTCGATATCTCGTGAATAATATAAGATATTTACTGCAAATTAATTTATTTCATCCAATTTGTATTTGTTTATAGAAGAAATAAAAAAATTTTAGAAATGCTACTAAAATTGGTAAAAATTGGTTTTCGAATAAAAATCTCGTTAACCAAAATAGATTTCGAAATCAAACTCTTTTATCATATGCAAAATATTGTTGGTAATTTTTAATTTTTTTAGAACAATTCAACTGAAGACTTTTTAGAAAATCTCAATAACCTACAAACCTTTTAAGCAAGACAAATCGACAGGTGGGATTTTTTGAATCGTTTTCGATTTCATTTCGAGTGAAATGTAGAACCCAGCTGATAGGTTTATTTTTTAACTAATGCATCTATTGTAGCCTTCAGAAATACTTGAACCTAAATGGTTTGGGGTGCTGTGGCAGCTTCTTGTGTTTGTAAGTTGGTGTTTTTTGAAAGTATTAAGGATCGTTATCAATATACAAATCCATTTTGGAACAAAAACTAAAAACATTAGTTAATGCTTTGAACCTTGGTCTGACTTGGATTTTTCAGCAAGATAACGATCAAAAACATACGGCTTTTACTTAGAAGAACAATGGCAGAGGATTACATTTTTTTTTAACTTTTAATAATTTTTCACATGTTTTGAAAACCCATTAATTGGCTTACTTCCTCAAAAAATTTCTTAACTTTGCTAACTAAAAATAAAATAACGAGACGGTTGGATAAGACAATTTTGGAGTTAGGTGAGCAAAAGATCGATTGTGACAAGACACGCTATCCTGCATGAAACAGAGCACTCACTTTATAAATAAGTTTCCCCAACGCTGTTCAAGCGTTAAGGGATCCATTTTGTCAATCGGACGTTAGCAGTAACTTTTTGTGAAGATTTGAACAACAACTGTCAACAACTGTCAGTGTCGAAATAGTTATTTTCGTCAACGCGTTGACTCCCAAAAAACTGACGATCGCACGATTTCCCAAAATAAAGTCTATGTAAGTCAACGTAATTTTGGTAATTTATTTTAAGCGGGGAATGAATATTTACATTGGTACAAAATACATACATACATACATGTATGACACATAATTTTAAAATAGTTTTTAATTTTACATCTAATGATATAAAAATGAAAAATTCTAAAAAAAAGTTACAGCCCTTTTTATGAAGTAATGGTACTTTTTTTGAGGACAATATATAAAATACTATCGAAAATGTTTCAATATAATGTTAAGTTAACGTTTCTTAAAACTTTTGATAAATTTAATTTTTTAAATTAAAATCATAACTGAATAAAATAACTTAGGGTAGTATGGAAAGTGGTAAAACTTCTACCAAAAATTCCTTCACTAGAATGGAGGTTAAAATGTTTGTATAGAAACATTTAGAACCAATAAGATGTGTGCATCATAATTTCGATTCCATCGGATGAAGCGTACAAAATACCCTGTCCTTGAATTTGAGTTGAGAGAATACATCCAAAAAAAATGTATCGTCCCTTTAAGTTTCAACCTGCACTCTCTCAGCACTTATCATACTTTTGCACCATTCCGTGATCGCAATCTGTTGAACTACGTCTGGCCAAAAATCAATAGGAATTTTTGTTATGAGGGTTAATTTGCTGCGCCGATTCTAATGATTACATTTTATGAATTAACGGTTAATTTGTTATCCCGAACTATGCAGTCCTATCACGAATTCCTTCGTATTCGGAAACATAATCGGAAATTTCATACAAATTTTGACACAAAAACGAGTGTCAACGTGAGCGTTTCGTCAACCGTTGATCTTAAGAAGTGACCGATTATGAAAAGTGTTAGTGAGAATTAAGTATACTGTGTTTCAAAGTATCTTCAGATTGATATGCACATAAACACAGTCCAAAAACTGTACCCCCTTTTTTTATGTAGCAAACAAAGTTATAAACGGTTTTCCAATAAGAGTTCGTGTCACATTAAACAGTTCATTATTTAGACAGTCGTAACTTTGAAGGTGTTATGTTTTGACATTTGAACTAAGAACTTGAAGTAAGAACTTGACACTATTATTGGAAAATCCTATAGATTTGATTTGTATTTTCAATTTTACTATTTAAGCTTTGTTTCCCTTTTAAGCTTTTGTAACAGAATGTTTAACTGTTAGTAAAATTCAAATTATAACGACTATCAAACATATGGTAGATATTTAAGATGCATTTCCGTTTTAGTTTGAATTCAACACATTTTTCTTAATTCACCATACCCCTCACTATAGCTTTCTCAATTATTGCGAATATGGTTATTTCTTTTCCTCTTTTATAGAAACTTAAAAAGTAAATAAATTAAACCTGTTTTTAAGCATAATGTTGTTCTTTTCGCTCTCTAAAAGAACTTCCTTAAAAATATTTCTTCTCTCCTCAGTGCGTTCAACAAGTGTCAATTTCACAACAACAAAAATTTACCAATTTGTTTTCTCTTTCTATTAAGTTATTTTGATTGATATTCTCATCTCTCTTCAACAGAACTGCATTCTAAAAAACCTACAAAACTACAAAAACAAAATTTATACAAAGAAAAGCGGAGAAAACAACACACCAAATGAGCAAAGTGAAATTTAACAGCATTATTCGAATTGTTGTCAATCAGAGAGGACGGTGCGCATTTTTATCCTCCGTGTCGTCGTTGTTTTGTTGGTCGTCGTGGTATGGTGTAGTGGTTCAAGACCTTTTTTTTAATTTAACCGAGTTTCAAATTCACTAGAATACAACTTACAACAACAAAAAGAAAACAAAAAAAACATGACATTTCTTCAAGAAAAGAAATTTCAAAGTTTTTTAATAAGATTTTAGCCAAGTTCAAGTTAGTCGCAAGTCGCAAGTGTGACAAAAACCCGCATCACCTTAAAAAAAGTGTCGTTTTTTTAACGAAGAAATCAAAAAAAAATTAAAAACAGTGAAGTGGATAAATTATTCAAACATAAGAAAAAGTCATAGCGAGGTGTTTGTTGTTTGCTTTTTTGAATCAAATCGTTTCCGATGACTCTTTCGAATCACGTTGATTATTTTTATTAATAACCCAAAAAATACAAGTGCTAGATTTATGTAATCAGGTTGGTTTGGTTTATTTGTCTTCTTCTTCGGTGTAGTCGTTGTTCTTCTTGTTGTTGTTTTATTTTTGAGTGTGCCTGGCTTTTGGCTTTGTTGTGTGTGCGCAAATTTTCGTGATTCATTTTTCAAAAAAAAAGAATGAAAAATTCCTTCAGAAATTCAATACAAAAAAGTGCAGTCACGGAAGTAAGAGCCAAGAATTTCAGTTGAAAATCAGAAGAAAAAGTTAAACACGATATAAAAGAAAAAATTGGTCAACGAAGAAAACACAAGAAAAGAAATTCCTATCTCTTCGAAAAATTGATGCAGGTTCGGGAATCGAATCGGGAACGGGAAGTTTAAAATTAAAAAAACAAAAAGTTTAAGAAGAGTAAAATTCAGATCAAACAATTTGTTTTTGTTTTATTTAAACAACGAACGTCTCGATAGTCGAGTTGAGAAACTAGTTGGACTGGTGGTACAACAAAACAAAACAACACACTCACTGGTACCTAACTCTACTGCTGTTCTGGTCTCTGGTCTTTGGTGCTAGTTCTGGTGGTGGTTCACCTCAACTTAACTTAAAAGACGACTCTTAAGCTAAACAACACAACCATCCATCGACCTTTCTTTCGCGTGGAACGACCACTTCTCATCTCTAAACAAATAAATGGAATAATAATGTCATGGGATCTTGTACTAGGCGACACTTTTTGCTGTCAACATGTTTTCTGCAATTGGTAAGTGTTTTTTAATAACTACTGTTTTTATTTTTAGATATTTACCTACATATTATTTGGTTTTGAATATTTTGTAGTAATTTGAATATTTTGAGGTTGAAAATTTGAGTATTTTGAAGTGTTTTGAATCATAAGTTAGATAATGATGTGTGTTTTATTGTTGTTTTGTTAAAAGCGAGGTATTTGATTAATAAAAGTCCAATAAGATTGGATAAGTAGCTAGTTATTTTTGTTTTGCTTAGTTTGTTTACCTTCAATCTTTCGTTTATTTTGAAATTTAAAGCAAGATAAGTAGGAACTATAGCACAGCTTCATGTACTTTGAATAAAGTACTTTTGAGTACACATTTTGAATTTTGTGTAAAATTATAACATTTCAGGATTATATATTTATTTCTTTTTTACCGGTCTTTCTTGACGTGTCTTATGCAGTTTCCTTATTTTGGTTTTCTCTAATATTCTGTAGATAATCTATGGGCAGGTTCAGAAAACATAAGGGATTTCATTTGCAGTCATCTTCATTCTTTAAACGTACATTTTGACCAAAGCAACTAGTTAGTTTTTTAAGTGCCATGAATTTCAAATTCAGAACTTTATTTCACAAACCTCTACTTTAAGTTCATAATACAAAATCTCCCAAAAACATTACTGTCTACAAAACACTCCTCAAACAAGCTACAAGTCCATCACGATATGTATTTTGTATTGTAATCTAATTCCACTTATTTGTCTTCCAATTAGAGAAGAAACTCTTTTTTTACAAAACATTAACGCCCGATTTCTTGACAAAGTTCTAGCCCTTAAAACTTGGTTTAGTTAAATTTTAGAACTCATTTGAGTTCTACGTCATTTCTTCACCAAGTTCTAACGCGTTAGAACTTCGATTTAGAACTTTGTTATAGTTAGAACTTCGATAAAATTAGACCCTCAAATTCGGGGGTCTAGTGCCTTAAAACTCGGTTTATTTATAATTTCGTTTTTTCAACGAGCGAAATGAAAATGAATTGAATTTCTAATCATTTTCGGAAAATATATTAAAAGACAATAAATAGCGAATATCCTACGAAAATGGATCTTATTTATAATGATTTCCTTTTTATGGACGATATCCTGGAAGAACGGCGTATTTATCGAATGCCAATACGTGCAACAATTAACACATGGGACGACACCGATTTTTTTCGGCGATGACGATGAGGAGCGTTTGAGAACGGGCATAGTGGAAGGAGATATAGAGAATGGGCCAATGGGAGTTGAAGGTGGTCAGCATCGAAGTCGTCGATCAGCTCGCGAAGATATTTTGGCAACATTGTGAAAAAGGGACTTTGTTAATAAATATATAAAATAAATCTATACTCTAAAATAATATATAAAGCTGAAGAGTTTTTTCGTTTGAACGCGGTAATCTCAGGAACTACTGGTTCGAATTGTAAAATTCTTTTTGTGTTGGATAGTCCATTAATCGTGGAATGCTTTAGGCCACTTTACAATAGGCTGTGACCAATAGGACCGAAGAATATATGGAAGGTGTTGGTTGAAAAAGCGGCAACAGTATTAACCATGAAAATTTCACAAATATCAGTTAGGCTATTTTGGAATCTAAAAGAGACATACAAACAAACAAACACAAGTCCATTTTTATACATTATACATAGATAAGATAGATAATTATTTCATGAATGATAAATACATATATGTAGGCATACAGTGAGAAAAAAAATAAACAAAACGTAGAAGTCACTTCTTTTGCAGGCGGTTTCCTTCACCTCCAATCTAGCCGTTATCATACACGTTCCTCAATGCTTCGCTGACGACTGAGTCACTTTGAGGTGATAAGTCGAGCAGCACTGAAAGCTCATCACCGCAGTTCCTTGTATCATCACTTGCATTGGTGGGTGCCTTACAAAATGTTATGATGTCACCAACTCCCAATACGTTGGATTTTTTTTCGATCGCAACTCCATCTGCAAAATTGCGAGAGTTTTTTAATTCCTGCAACACATCAGTTGCAGATTGCCAGAATTCCATTTGTTTTACTGCTAAGGCTTCTTGCAGTTTTTTTCGTTGCTGAATTTCTGAAATTCGCTCAGCATGCTCCAAGCGAAATGAATTCATCCTCAATTCATGGAATTCTGCAAGGCGACTTTCTTCCTTTGTAATCATTTGCTGACGCATTTCCGCCACAGAAACTCAATGTAAGCTACTTTTTTGATTTCGTATCGGACGACGACGTTGACCGTTGGTTGGGAAAAATTGATATTTTTCTTGTCCTTTGTCCTTGTCTTGTCCTACATTGGTGTTGTAACACGGCTGCGGTACCGTTGTCGTACCCACGGCTTTGGTGGACAAAGCTGCACACATATCAGCTATCGGTGAAGAGTTGACGGTTTGAGATGGCGGCGTTTTTTCACGCAGATTTTGGCAATCGTCTGTAGTGTCACTACCTTTTCCTGGTTGCGGAAGTAAAATTTTACTGCTGTCAGTAACAATTATTGGAGGCATTAGGCCGAAATCTGTTGGCATTGCATCAGAATCAAAAGATTCCAACCCTGTGAGCAAATGACCGTAATAATTTTTCAATTGAAGTACTTCGCCGGTCATTTCAATTTTCAGCACGGGTGGTGTATTGGCCGGTCCCCCACCAGTTTGCAGCGCACTTTGTTTTGCACAAGTGGTAAACTGACGCAATGCCGTTACAATTTTCTTATGCCTTCCAATTAGTGCAGGAAATTCTCTTTGGATCTTTATCTGAACGAAAATGCTACGTTAAAACTGATCAGGAAATGAAATTATAACGCACCTTTGGGTCTGTATTGAAATGTGAGCGAATTATGCTCCACTCTCTTTTTTTGATGTCGTTAGTTGCGCCATTAGTCTCTTTGTTCAGAATTCCTTTTTGACCAAATTTTACCAACAAATTACACAGCAATTTCGTGTCCTCTTGAGTCCAGTTGTCGCCTCTGTGTTTTTTGCTGGCGGGCAAATCACCATCATTACCGCTTTCTCGTTTTCTGCCTTTCGTATTGTCCTTGTTCATATTATCTAAGAATATTATTGATAAATGCACAACAAATTCACTATAATATGCATAAAAATAGGCATACATACCAGAAAAGAAAATAGGAGCAACAGAAATATTTATTTTGTATTTTGAATTGAAGAATATAAAAACGGAAACGTCTGTCAAAATATTCTGCCGGGTGATTCAAAAGATTCAAAAACATTTAAAAACTAGGTTCTAAAAATAACAAGTTCTAAGCGCTTAGAACTCGATGATGATTTTAGATCGAGTTCTAGAGAAGTGAAGAAATGCCCGAGTTCCAAATATTTTAAAAACTAAGTTCTATCGTTAAACTGAGATTCACTAGATCGAGTTCTAAAGGGAATTTAGAACTTTGTGAAGAAATTGGGCGTAAATGAAATTGTGCAGAAAATAAATAATTCATAGAGTAATAAAGTTTAGCTTTCAGTTGAATGAAAAAATATGATCAACTGCCAGAAGTAGACTTGACTTGATAGTTAGACGCCAGTTATAGCTATCATTGAAATCGATCCGGAAAAATTTTTTAATCAATATTTGACGGTGTTTCCCTTTGATTAGAAATAAAAATTATATACTGATCGATCGGAAATCACACAAAGAATTTTTTTTGAGAAAAAAAAAGTGTACTTACGCATTTATTTTTCTCTAAAAATGTATTTTTCTATTTTCTGGACGGAAATTCATTTTCCTGAACAGCTGATACTTTTATATTCAAAAGTGAAACAAATCGTTCCACTTATTCCTGTTCCAACTCCACACAATTCTATTGACATATTTCTGTCAGTAAAAGTTTTTCGGTGAATTTCAATCAGGAAATTTATTTCAATGACAGACATTTTTAATGATACTCGTAGCTATAAACGACCAAAAAATTCCAATGTTTGTTTTCAATGATAAGAACAAATGATAGCTATAACTGGCGCCTTATCAATTGGCGCGGGTAGATTTTGGCGCCTCGTGGCGGCCATTTTGTTTTGGTGACATTTGTCAAATCTTTTGTTTATTATTCAGTTGTTTATGACAAATCATCATGACAAGTTACACGATTGAACAGCACGTTCAAATTACAAAACTTTATTATCAAAATGAGTGTTCGTTAACGCAAACGTCACAGTCAACTCCTTAACCAAATTTAAGACGACCGGTTTAGTATACAATCAGCCAACACCCGTACGTTCAAGGAACGCAAGATCGGACGAGAACATCGCCGCGGTCAGTGAAAGTATACAGCAGAACCAAAGTCAGTCTATTCCTCGCAGTGCACAAGAACTCGGCCTTTCGCAGTCTTTAACTTGGCGAATTTTGCGTCGGGACTTGGGCCTACACCCGTACAAGATCCAACTGACCCAGGAGCCAGTGGCTCGGCGTAATTGGTCCGTACTTTTTTGAAAACGACGTTAGTGAGGCGATCACCGTTAACAGCGAGCGCTACATAACGATGATAACTAATTTCTCATGGCCCAAATTCAACCATATGGACCTAGACGACATGCGGTTCCAGCAGGCGCTACACAACAGATGCCACGATTGACATTTTTCATGAACGATTTGAGGGTAAAGTTATCTCTCGCAGGGGTGATGTAAATTGGCAACCAAGGTCATGCGATTTGACCCCGCTAGACTTTTTCCTGTGCGGTTTCTTGAAGTCGCAGGTGTATTCAAATAAACCACAATCCCTAAAAGTATTAAAAAAGAAAGTATGCCTAAAATAATTATTAATAGGGTAATAAGAATTAATGGACGATACAAATAAATGTTCATAGGAAAATAGTTAAAATGATCAAAATTTGTTAAATTGAGTTCTGACATTTTGGAGCAACGTGTAAAACGATTAAGCTAAGCCCAAAACATGATTTAGTTAGTTTTAAACAATTTTAGCATCTTTTTGTACTTTTACCATTTTTACTTGATAATCAGAAAATTGTGGTTCTGACATTTCTGGTTAATGAACCCATTCCCCAGTTTTAGTTTTTTGTTTCTATTCATAACCTTATAAAGAAACATTTGTCGCATTCATAAATCTAGTGACTACGTAGTCAAAATTTAAGTAGCATTGTGAATGCAAAATTGCACTACAAAGCTAATCAATCCGGAACTGTCATATTACTGACAATGACAAGTGCAAATATATAAAATAAGAAACATTTTTAATTCGATAATTTTAAATAATCTTTTGTTTTCAAATTCAATAAAATCAAATTTAAGACACAATTTGAGTGATTTATATTTGTATATACTAAACGATTTATTTCATTTCGAATTCTTGTGTCTTTACCAAGCAGCTGATTGTGAAACGTCAAAATTATTTTCCACTAACTCTGTAGCCGAAATTTGTACACTACGTCGCGAGGGGAAATTTGAACTCATTTTGTAATTTGAAGTAGCCAATCAGAATGACTTCACTACTAAGTGACTACATACAAGTGAATGCGCCCATTCTTGGGTTTTCATATGTATTATTCTTACCGTGATTGACCTTAATGGCTGAATCACAAACACGCTTCAGCTTCGGCTTCGCCTGACATTTACGAGTTCAGCCATAGGAATTTAATGCATGCTATCACAATGAAGCTTCGACCTCACGTTTCGTTTGACAATCGTAAGGAAAAGAACGTAATGTAACGTAATGTTACTCCAAACGGAAGCTCTAGTTCAATTATCTGAAAATTTGCTTTGTCTGACAGCTCAACAGCTGTAAAAAATTGTCCACAAACAAAATATTTGCTCTTTAGAGGGATGAAATAATAGAAATGTCATTCAAAGCAACCTCGAAGCAGGCCCACCGTAACGCAGACGAAGCCGAAGCTGAAGCGTGTTTGTGATTCAGCCATAATAATTCCAAAGTTCATTTGAAATTTTGATTCCATGAGTTCGCAACAAAAAGGACTCTGTATTTACCCGTGTAACTGTATGTATTTATTAATAAATATTTATAACCTAATTTAAAATTTAACAAAAAACTGACCGCATTTTTGTTGATTCATTTTGATTCTTTAGCTAAATCCTTTCGGTTTTGTTCTGTTTCTGTTTCTTTTTGTCTGTCAAGTGAAAAACCTATTTTACTTTATTTTCTTAGAAAAGGATTGGTTAACCCATATATATCATTTTCTAAAATAAATACATGGTCCTCTATCAAATAAAGAAATGTGAGTCAAGTATAGGTAAAGGAACCTTCATCAAAGTACATACAAGTACTCTAGTTCGGTTTAGTAAAGATTGGAGAAATAAATGTTCTTCTGTTCAAAAACTGTTATATGTATGCAGGTAAGGTATACCTGCCTACAATACGTACATAATATTAAACCCTTTATAAATTTCAACCTTTGTGAAATGTTGAAGCACATGTGTGTCATAGAAATACCTTCTTCTACATATACCTAAATATTACCACATTTCAAGACTTTTCTCTCTTACATCATCATTATCATTATCATCACAAAAAACAGAACGATATTATTTGATTTGATAAACTCACATAAAGGACACAAATTGGGTTAAGTGTTATTCACAATTAGAGAAATTTTACAACCGCAATCTCTTTCGTCCATGAGAAGGCGAAGGTATAACCTATAGTAAAAGTTTATTTTAGTATCACACAAAAATGACAGACATATGTACTGTAGAGTGTACATACCTATGTTTGTGGTTCGGTATACCTTACCTACAAACATACATCAACGTTTTGTTCTGAAACAAATAAAACTTTGTGTTTCCTATCGTGTGGCAGAGACCCACTTTAATGAATTAGTGAAAACACATGCCTCCAACTCAACTCAACTCAAGTATTCTCAACCTCATGATTCAAGCTTCAAGGATCTTTGTGAGTGACTATGACGATGACGACCCACGACTGTTTTATGTTTTATGGCCATCGTGTCAACATAGATTGTTGTAGAATGTTTGTTTTCTTTTTTTTTAGTTTAGTTTAGTTTATGCAGAATGTGCATAAAGAAAGCCGACCCAAGACCCAATCCGACCGACCCCAGCCCAGCACAAGCATCACCAACGTCAGTGACTTTTAATATGAAAAAAGGATGTTAGCAACTTTATATACATTTATATAAGTACATTGTGCTAAAAGAAAATTATTATTTGTTGTACTGATGATGGTAATGTGGTTCCTTCCGTAATGTGCCATTGAGTGGTTCCACACTGGGGAATCTTTTGTTCTTTTAGTACATTCAAATGCAAGGCATATAACTGCAGAGTAGAGGATTGCAGGGATGTCCCAGTCACTGTTCTGTTGTTGAATAACCAAAACAACTTGTGGTTGACGATAATGACGACGACGTTTCAGTTCAACCACATCACATCACGCATTATGTATGTTAAACTTCTATAGAACATCACCGATGCGATGCGACAATTGATGTGCTTGTGGATCTGGGAATTATATCATTGTCGCGCTTGTCTTAGAACACAACATCAGAATCATATTCCCTCAAGACGGAGTCGAAGTCAGAATCAGAGTCAGAGTCAAATGCCCATGTCAATAATTTTATGTGGTTTTTGGAATCTTGTTTGGTGTTCATTAGATCAAATGAAATTCGAATCGAATGCAATGACACGTGCGAATTAAACTCATTGGGCTTGAGTTTCATCCTTGAATGGTTGTGGAGAACTTTTGACAGATAACAAAGTGAGTGTTACTCTTTACTATTTATCATCATCAATAGAGGTAACTATATAGTTTTTCAAATGAAATGTAAATGTAAATTATGTAATAACTTCACTTTGACAATGGGTAAATTTCAAAGTGAGTTGTTTCAATTTTTTTTTGCTTCATTTTAACTCTTTTGAAAATTTCGTAGATCCCTTTTGACAGCGGTTACGTTTTATAGGGGTTAAGAGTTTTCCAATAAGAGCTTTTATTTTGAATAGCTCGCTAATATATAAGACAGCTATATCACTATATAGGCAGGTTCAGTCGACATAAGGGACTTGAGTGTAAGGTAAGTTTCGTGTATCTGATTGGTAAGCTGTGAAAAAATTGGCTTGAAAAATTGATAAGAAAGGGAAGATTCAGACAAAATAAGCGACTTCATTTACAGTCAACTGCATTCTTTGACCGGGCATTTTGACCAAGCCAACTAGTTAGTTTTTCAAGTGCCATAAACTTCAAACTCGAAACTTTACTTCACTAACCTCTACCTTCAGTTGATTGTTTGAAAACTACTAAAAACATAATTGTCTATAAAACTTCCGTGGTTTTATGTTAAAGTGGTTTGGATCTTATCTTGAAAATAGGTGTCAGAGAGTGAAGTTGGATGAGATCAGAAGCGAATTTATGTTTCTCAACCTCGGTGTACCCCAAGGATCTGTTTTGGGACCAATTTTATTCCTAGTGTACATAAACTCTCTGTTTTCTCTTGATTTCAGAGGTAAACCAACTGCGTTTGCGGATGATGTTGGGTTTTCTTATGGCACTAATAGTCGATTGGATTTGGTCTCAGATATAAATTGGGACCTTGAGTTATTGAGAATATGGTTTTCGGTACATAATTTGGTTATTAGTTCGAAAACGAAGCTAATGTTGTTCAGCTTATCATCTTTCCAAAACTTTGAAGTTGATTTTCAGTACCATGCCCCAGAATGTCAAAAGTTTAAGCTTCCTAACTCTAACTTTTTAACAGGGACCAATACCTATCTAACTTATACTAACCAAAACTGTGCGTCCAATTGTTTTTCAATAGAAAAAGTAAATGATTTTAAATACTTAGGCCTTGTAATTGATTCCAAAATGAAGTTCTCAATTCACACGGATAACTTGGGAAAGTACTTTAGGTGTACAATGAGGCACTTTTACTTTTTGCAAAATTTAGTTTCAACTGAGCTTTTAAAAACCATTTACTATGGCATTTTCCAGTCTAAGCTACAATATGGAATTGTTTGTTGGGGTGGTATCTACTTCAACAAAATTTAGCCTTTATTAGTTTTGCAAAAATATGTTATTAGAAAAATTTGCCGTAAACCAAATAGATATCCGAGTTTTCCTCTTTTTTGTGACCTGAAAATTCTTCCAGTGCGTCATTTGTATTGTTTTAAAGTGCTTAAATCCTTTTTTATGAAGTCTGGTAATCGTAATTTCCGTTTAATTTCAAATTATAGTTTACGTGGAAACTCTTCGAACATCTTTACCGTACCCACATTCCGTACAACTGCGTTTAGGAATTTTTATTCTATTTCATCATTTCGGTTATTTAACAAGCTTCCACTTTCTTTAAGAACAATTACTGCTCCTGGTATGTTTGTAAGTCATTTAAAACTATGGGTTTTAGATTTTGATTATTCAAACTTGGAATTAATTGTTTCTGGTACTCTGGTTTAGTTTCACGATGTGTTCTTTATTTTCTCTGTGAAATGTATTTGATTTTGTGTAACAAAGTAATTTTATTTTCATTATTGTAATTTAAAAACATATTTTTTTTTTCTCTGTGTACTCTCAAGAGGATTCGATTATAACTTTATCTAAACTTTAATGTTAAGGGTCACCCCACCCATTAATTTTAACTAAGTATATTAATTTGAAGTGGCATTCAACACTATTTTAATTTCTTTGTAAATTGAATACAGAATGTCACTATTTTTTTTTTTCATTTTATTATATTTAAATTTACATTCTTTATTAAAATCGTTGTAAATATTTACTTTAAGTTTATACGAAATGAAATGAAATAAATAAACTAAACTAAACTAAACTCCTAGGCTACGTTCAGACGGCGACTATTCGATTCGATTTTTTCACGTATGCGGTTTTATCGAATACGAGACGGGCGTTTCACACGAGAAATATTCGATTCGATTTTTTCACGTACGGGTTTTGAGGCTTGGCAGGGGACACAGCACTGTCGGCAGTCAACCGACCATCGTCATCATGGATCCACGACGTAATGAACGTAATGAACGTTCACATAAAACATAAAATAGAATCATTTTGACATATGTGGACTTGACTTGATAGTTAGAGAGATTTATATCACTAACTTTCCAGTTAACTTTCCAATAAATTGTCTTAATTGGAAGGCAATTTTTGGCAGCGGGCCAATCAGATACTAGAAACTTGCCTTACTTTTAAAGCCTAGTACATACTTCCTCGTGAAGTGAACGTTCGCCAGTGGAGAAAGTGAACTTTTGAAATTGCTCACTGGTACACACTTGTGAATACACGTTGTGAACATTTGTATTCTATTTCATATAAATGCATTTTAACTTTTTTTTTTAAACCACACGCAACGCAGCCACAAACTTTAAATGAGGAATCAGTATCAGTATTCAGTACAAATTGAAAACTGTCCTTTTTTTTGTAACCAAATGTCAAAGCTTCACCAACAGTTCCCGTACATTTTGCACGTGAATTGCCCGTGAACGAAAACTCTCCACTTTGTTCTCCACTCAGCTTCACGAGCACGTTCACGGGTGAACCAAAAACCGAAATTTGTATGGGTTCACGAGATGGTTCACAAGTATGTACTAGGCTTAAGTCCTTTATGTCGACTGAACCTGCCCATTGATTTGCATATTTCAACTCATTTGAAAGTTTCTTATGATCATTTTTGACAGCGCCGTCAACAGGAAGTTTATCTGGTATCTTTTGCGTAATCCCGGATAAACTGATTGCTATTTAAAAGCAGACTTATGATGGGTCCAAATGGTACATCTTACAAAGGTTAACCTCCAATTTCACAGTGGGAAGTTTGAACTTGAGTTCAGCTGAACCTGAACTTCAGTTTAAATTTAAAGTTCAACTTTAGTTCAGTTTCACAGTCTAATATGAACTTAAGTTCAACAAAACGTAGTTTAAATAAATTGAATGAAAAGTAGTTGGCAGCATTTTACGTCGTTCTTCTGTCATGTAACGTAATGTAAACTTTTTTTTGCAGTTTTTATATAATCTTCTCTTTCTACATTTGAAACAAAAAATACGCGAAACAACAAATATTTTGTTTTGTTGACAATCGGCAGAGTTTGTTATTTTGAAGGTACCGTTGTGGTTGTGAATTACATACAAAAAATTAATATGGAAAATAAATATAAATAACACAATTTTGCAAAAGAAAAGAAGTAATAACTTCTAAAAAACACATATTGATTTGCTTATGGAATTAGTAACTAAAAATAAGAATATAATAGAGACGAAAAAGACCAATAAATTGCAATGGACAAAAAAAAGTAAGGCATGGGAGTTCATGGCGAAAGATTTTAACTCCAAGATTGGCTCCCATTACCGATCAGCGGATGTGTTAAAGACAAAATATGAAAATTTGAAAAAAAGAGCCAAACAAAATTATGCTTCTGAAAAGCGAAAGCTTTACGAAAATGGTGGAGGTCCTCATGAAAAAAAAAACAGATCCGTTGGACAATATAATTTTGGAAATTCTTGGTGATCAGGCCCAAGGACTACCTCTACCATCGGTTGATAAATGGAAAAAGTAAGTCATATTTAACCAGTATTGTTGACAAGGTTAGTAAAAGCTTGGTTTCGGCAGATATTGATGGTTCCTGAAAAGTTTTATATTTTATATTAAATATCTATTTATGTGTTTATATATTTGTTTCCTACCATGTTGTTGGGTTTTCAATTTACGATCGAATTTGCTCCAAAATAATGTAGGCTGAATTCTTCGACATACGAAATCTTTCGAAGAATTCTAGGTCGTCCCAGTAATTGAAATGATTTGTTCTCCATTTAATGTGTTTTTCTCTTCTCACATTAATAACTAAAATAAAGGTTTCCTCATCACTAATGTCTTCAAAATCACTTTCAAAACTCAACGACATTTAAAAAATACAACATTTCTGTAAAATAATTCCAAATTTGATTATGTATGGCAGCTGTCAAATTGAAATGTCGCTGTGCTTTTTTTTAAAGTGGTTCTAAACATTGGGCTGAGGGTTAAACGGCAGAACACTGTCGTTCAATTTAAACTGCAAAATGAACTAAGTTCAAGGTTTAAACAAAATTGTGGAACCAAATTAATTGTTGAACAGAAGTTTAAACCAAAAGTGGAGTTTAAACTTCTACTGTGAAACTGGAGGTAAGAGTTTTCCAATAAAAAGTTGGACTCGCATACGATTAGCATTCTTAAAGAGGCGGTTCAATTGCTCATTAAAATAACGGTAAAAGGGTGAGACAAAAAACTTTACAACGCTGTTCAAGCGACGTTCATGATTTAACGATGATATTATCAACAATCAATTTGAATGTTCCACGTTCAATAATGTCCAAGGGATTTAAGTTTTTTGCAGGAGCGACAGTTCTGAAATGGGAGTTATACTTAAGCTTAGGACAAGTTTTATAAATAACAGTCAGTTTAGAGGGGAAGAATAACATCTTGAATCGCGCTAGAAAACTCAAAAGTCTAGCGGAAAATTTAGCGACATCGCGTATGGGTTCCTTACACAACCACTAGGGGTGGTTGGAAATACACATACCGAGAACTTCGAGGTTTTTCAGTCTCCTTGGTGCTTTAATCACTAATGGATAGTGGCAAAGGTGGTAGGTTCTACTTTAAGTGAAAACTACGCCATTACTGAAAATGGAACTATACACTCTTCAACAACGCATTGAAGCACCTCACGGACGACAATAATTAAACGGTTGAAAAATTGAGCTCCTGAGACAAGCACTGATGTGGAAAATTTAAATAATTTCCTCTAGCCCGTAATATTGACGAAAATCCAGATTTGTGGATTCATCGTTGATTTTTTAATTATACACATTACACAAACCACATTGCGTAAGAGCTTTTACAGTTAAGTTAAGACGGATTTGAAAAATTTAATGAAAAGGATATGGTACTGCCACCGTGTAGCCATGCGGGCATTTGACTAAAATAGTTTTCTATATGTAAATGGCATATCTTCCTCCTTACAATGAAATAAATATCAAAATAAAACCTTTTATCGGAAAACCCTATATTTTTGTAGATAAAGTTACTGTAACGCAAAATTGAGAGTTATTTTTAAAATTCAAAACTTTCTACAGGAAATATCAAGGTTTAATGTCAGCTTGAACCTTATTACGCAGCAATTGATCATAGCGCGATTGAGAAAATGTAACAAAATACAAAGTCATTTCAAGAAAACAATGTAATGACATTAATTTCATGTCTATAGGTACTCAAAACAGTGTGACTCAACCTTGCACTTTATCGTTCACCTTTCTTGAATGCATTACCTTCGATTCAAGTAACAGACATTAAAGCAACACACCTTTGTTAGAGAGAAGAAAAAAAGTCTTATTAGACGAAAATGCCCACGGTAGTCTTTAATTTCAAGACTTCAACAAGACAACATTTGCAATTATCTAAGCTCTCATAACGATGTCAAGATCAATGCAATATCTTTGCCAAATCATAAAATAAACAAAATCTACTGATAGACCCCACAGTTTTACAGTTTTTCTTATATTTGATCTTACATATAGTATGTTTTATAGGCTCTAGGCTCCAACTTAAGCTCTAAAGTCGTATAGTCATGGATGTATGGTATTACTATACTTTGTTTTTATTCAATCCGGTTTTACTTTGATGGCCTGCTTCTACTTTGAGACTACGTCAATGTCTCTACTTCGTTGCGCTTCTGCGATGAGGCTTTCATCAAAAAGGTGATTCAGAGAGTCGGAGATTCAGGCTTTAGAGCTGTACTCTTATATCTATGCATATGCGGTGTATATGGATACCTAGGGGCATATGTATGTATGGCGTCAAGCAAATAAAGGAAATTTAAAGTTTTTTGTTGTTGCTGTTTCTTGGTATCGTATCTGGTACTATGAGTTTTTATTGTTGTTTTAGTTTTATTATTTTGAAATGGAGGCCAAGCATTTTAGAGCTAAGTATTGATGTACAAAACTTGGCAGCAAGCCCTTATGGCTGGCGTTGCGTTGTCGCTCGTCGTCGTTGTTGGTATACGTGTTTAATGTCAGTCAGTTTTTCGTCCATTCGAAATGGTGCGGAGCGGCACAGGCGGCCGGCATCTCGACGCGGAGTATCTTTCCAGTTTTCTCTATCCCAAAACAAAAGAAACACACATATTAATAATACAACAACAAAAATTATAAGAAAGGAAAACAGGAAGTCAAAGATACATACCTACATGCATCTATGTACATTGTACATTCGAAATGGGGAATGCCGGTGTTTAGGACCTTACCAGTGCCAACAGCCATTTGTTTTGTTCCGTCCCATACCGAGTACCGAGTACCGAGTCTCGACGAACTCGATATCAATAAGGAGCTCCTTTTTTTATTGTTGTTTTCCTTGTTTCTTTGTTGGTCGTTGTTGTCTTCTTCGTGTTTGTCGTTTGTTTTATTCAAACATTTTATTCATTAGAATTTCTTGGAACGAATTATTCCTTTAGTACCAATTTTTTAAAATTGTTTTTATATGAGGGACTTGTAAAGAGATAAGCTGTAAACATGGCTGGATCTCTTCTTTAAAGCAAAGAGAGTAATCAACTCCTTTTATCATTATGGTAATAACTAACGTAAATCCCAAAAATGGAGTGCCGCAGGGTTGCATGCAGTTACCTATATTATTTTCTTTCACTGATTTTCTAGAAGAATTTGTACTCCAAATAATATGATGTATAGTTTGTGGTGAAACTAAAATTAAGGGCCCTCAAATACCTAAATCCCACCGTGTTGAGTAATGAAACTACTTTATAGTAGGTGGTAAAAAGGTGAATATAGATATATTCGTCACGAATAACAACACAATGAACTTGGATATGATAATGGTTGACTCATAATCTTTTACATTTAAGTAGTCAGAGTTGTTAATGAATTGAATACATTAAAAGAAACAGTGTGTGATATGTTGGGAAATGTTTATTAATAAACTTTTTAAAAAAAACAACGTAGACGCAACAGCGGCTTATCATTTAAATAGGAAAGGAAACAAATCGTGTGTCTTCTGTTTTTTTATTTCTTTTACTTTCTTTGGCTCTTTAGGTGATTTGATAAATGTTGGAAAATGTTTAAATTGTTTTAACGGTTCAGACATTCAGAAGGGAGCGTTTATTATCCATAGTTGTAAAGTTTTTCTTTATTATTTTTTAATTAGCTAGACGTTGTAATGGAAAGTCACTTTCACTTGTGTTTTTAAGTTTCCAATGAATTGTACTTCTGTCGCTAAGTAATTAACAAAACCTTTAGGATGGGATAGAATAAATTAACACATTTATTTTTAGTAATGTTTTATCTTCTTTTAAATAAATCATATACCTTGGTATGTTTATTAATAGATATTTTATGATTATCTTGAAGACTTAAAAAATCTATTTATAAAATATCCAGTTTTACCTTTTTAAGTCTTACATCATGGTCGTCTCGGTCTTTTCGTGTTAGCCCTCAAATTGAATTAAGATAAAGATAACCCACACAATTAAGATTTTTGTTTTGGGTTTAATTTATTGACCAGAGTTCCATAACACCTACACAACTTAATTAAAAATTTAAAACCGTAAACCCGCATTTTAATGTGATACTTAAAAGTTAATCAAACAATACAAAAATTTAACAATATATTTTTTTTTTCAATTCAATTGCGAGGGATTATTCTTAGACAATTGATTTTCTTGGACTTATAATTTTAATTCACATCTTGTGTTTAATTAGTGAAGAAGGTAAATAATAAAACAATATTTCATATCAAATTGAAGTTTAATGGCATAGTTTCTGCTTGAGAAACCGATGAGACTACCATTAACATTTCTGGCCAAAATGTTTCGTTAAAGTTGTCCTCAGATGCCAAGAGGGGAGGAAAGGGTTGTTGTGAAAAAAGGACACATATGTTCTGATTATTTACTTTTTATTTGGGACTTTTGACAAATTCTACTGTTTTCTTCCGAATGTCTTCAATTGGCCCTCAAAAAATTTTTGTAAAGGGTAAGCCAAGTAAAATTTTGTTCATGAAAACGCTGATAATTTATCAGTTTAATAAATACCTCGATCTGCTGGTGATCTAATAGTTGTTCTCATTGAAAAGTGGAACAAATCGTTTTGAAGGAAGTAAGATTATTGCACATGATACACTGCCGGCCAATAGAATAGGTTCGCAGCTTTTACAAGGGAAAAGGCTTTTTTCTCCAGAATAGAGCTTTGCAAAAAGCTTTTGTATTCAGAAATCATGTCTCATTATCGATCTATTTACAAGAAAGAGACAAATTAAAATATGTCCTAACGGTAAATTGCAAGCACACTATGAAATGCAATTAAAAAAAGAGCATTTCCCATCTGTCAATAGAATAGGTTCATCTGCTTTAAAGTTAGTTCTGGTTCAGAATTTGTAAAGATCAGTGCGTGAAATTTTTACAAAGTGAAGTTAAATTATTCAAAATACAATTTTAAGAAAAAATGGGACGAGCACAGTGCCTTAATTCGGAAGAAAAAATTAAAATCAAACTATACGCAAAACAGCGCGTATAATTGCTAAAAAAAATTGGAAGATCTCAAAATGTTGTGAGCAATTTTTTGAAAAATAAAGAAAACTATGGGAAGAATATGAAAGGAAGCCTAAAAGTTACGTCACCTGCTGAAAGGAGATTGATTGCTCGACTGGCGTCTAATTCTTGTTAGTCAGCTCCTCAAATAAAGACATCATCTGGAACAACAGCAAGCATTTCCACGGTTTAGAGAGTGATTAGGAGTGCCCCAAACATCAAGCGCATGAAACTGAAGAAGAAGCCTCCACTTAACCCACAAAGAAAGGAAAAGCGGCTTGAATTCTGCAGGCGCCACATGTCATTTAAAAAGGAGTGGCAATCTCGATTTAATTATTATTGCCATGATCTACGAAAAGAAACATTATTTTTGCTGCGTCATCATAGCCGTAAAGATGGTGTTATGGTTAGGGGTGCAATATCGTATTTTGGAACTATTGAGCTGGAATTTCCATCATCACGAATGACGAAAAATTCATACAAAAGCATTCTTGAAAGGGCTTTTCCGAAATTCAGTGAAATGTTTGGACCCATTAAATGGACTTTTCAGCAGGATACCGCCCCCACCCATACCACCAGATTTGTAAAAGCCTGGATAAACCAACAATATGTTGGATTGTTGGAATGGCCTCCCTACTCACCAGACTTAAATATTATTGAGAATGTTTGGGGATGGCTCGTCCGTGAAGTCTACAAGTCTGGGCAACAATTTGAAGACACAAAATCACTAACAACAGCATTAAAACAAGCTTGGACAAACATTTCTTTAAATTATTTAAAGAAAATGTATTATTCCATGCCAAATAGAATTTTTGAGGTGACGCTGAATAAAGGAGGGTCGACTCATTACTAAATGAATACAAAAATGGGTAGCTTTAAAAAGAATTGTTTTTGTTTTAATTTTTCCTTCATTTTCTCTATATTTTCATAATGAATACAGGTGAACCTATTCTATTGACCGATCAAAATGGCAATTTATTTGAATACATTGCAGGAAACGTTTCAAATTCAACGTAATTATTGTTTTCGGTTTAACTCTTTCTTATAAATAGGTAAGTAGTAAAATTCACCGACAAAAATATTCATGCAAAACTATTTTGAAGAAAAAATAGCTCCTCTTTATTGGAAATGGTGTGAACCTATTGTATTGACCGGCAGTGTATATCAAAAGCATGTCATAAGATTTGGCATCAAGCCCTCTTGTCGAAAATGCGTACCTTCAGCTTAGATGAATCCCTATTTTATTCAATTAGACCTTAACTTTCAGACTATAGACTATTTCAGTGGTATTGAATGAGTTTAAGTCTGAAAACTCCAAAATATGGTAAATGGTGATGTGCCCCAGGGCTCTGTTTTGTTTCCGACACTTATTCTTATTTTCATTAATGATCTCCTGTTTGCAACTTCTAATCCGCAATTAATTGTTTCGCTGACGATATATGTAACTCTTAGCTTTTCATATATGATTATAGAGTCCTTTAAAGAAGAGGGTTTTTCGGATGTGGAATTGCAACAACAACATCTGCTGAGCTCATTAAATTTCAACCTACACAGCATTGTGCAATGGGAAATAAGAAAGCGAATGGAATTCAATGCTTTAAAAACCCATAGCTATGAGACACACCCATTTGCTATTATCAATGTGTGGCACTTGCATCAATCAAACTGAACATCTCGTACGTACGTACTTTCGGTATGTGGATGTGGAAAGGTCACATACGCGGTGTCGCCAAAAGTGGAGCAGGTTTTTGGGTTTTCTGAGACGATAGAAACAAATTGTCTCTTCTTTTGATCTGGCTTCAATCTTTAAAACATGTACATATATGTAAGTCCAAAGCTTAAGTAGAACCCCCATCTCTGGGCTGGTGTTCCAGTAACTTAAGTAAAACTTTTGGACATTATTTAACAACGAGCTTTTAAAATTAATGGTGGCAATCAACATCATTAATTTCATTACGTCGCTCAAGCATCGTCGCAATTGTTTCTTAACTCACCCTTTGTTACCGTTATTTTAACGAATTATGCTTAAGTGAAGTGGCCAATTGCATTCCTCCCCTTAAACAGTTCTATCGTAATACTCGCTCTTCTAGGAATGTTCATCAGTTTACCCTCGAGCTCAACTTCACTCGTACTGTGAAGTATAGAGATTCGTTTTGTAGCCGTACTACGCGAATCCTAATGCTCACACTATGTTTCTGACAAATTAAAGGTTTTCAAAATCCTTTAAATATGTTATAGTTATAACTAAAAAAAATAAAACAAAATTTATTATAAGCGATATTACTTTTCATCCAAGGCCTAAAATGAAAAACCACAACGAAACCTATTGTTTGGGCTACACAGTACTAACTTTGGCAATAAGTGTTCAATTTTTTCCAACGTTGTTAAAGCGTAAAACGAAGGTATGATACTAAATTTCTGTCAAGATTTCGAGCGGGAAACACCTGTCAGTGTCAAAATAATCAATTATTGAAAAAGCAACCACTAAATGGCCCATGATTTTTTGGAACTTTTATAGGTGATATTTCCAAAAACTGACGTGATATCATGCTTTTGAAATTGGATTCAAATTAAAACCATCAACACTCTTTGTATAAAAAAAATACAAAGCCATCATTATTTAGCTTTAAGTACTTTGATTCAAGTCGCATATGATCTTACCGACATTTTACTAAATGCTCAAATTTTACACAAATGTTTTGTTTTTCTTATAAAATCGGTTCATAAAAATTACAACGAAAAAAAAGTAAATACAATTTTTTTTATTATTTTTAATTTAAGTTTCGTGTTCAGGTTTTTTCGTGCTCTATCGAATTAACCGACAAAAACTTTATAAGATTCTTATACACATCCATATAAAAATATCACAGTAAAGTGGTAGTAAATATGCAAACATTTCAATGGTTTGACAAATTTCCATGACATTAGAAAAAATCTAAGAAACAAATTTAATATCAGTTTTAGAAACCTTTCAAACGTTATAGATTATTCGTGACGTGTTTTTATAATGCCCAAAGGACCAAAGGAATTTAGCTTATCAATTACTTGGCTAATTTATCAGGAAGTTCTTGGTAAATTTTGAAGTGAATATCCATAAACAAACCGTGAGTTGGCGCTCAACCGCCACCGACACCTCCTTTATAAGCTTCTTATACCCTGACTCATACGACACATAATTAAATTGAATGATGTGTTATTCGATTTTCCACGTAAGCCGGAAGTATAAAACCATAAATTTATCTATATACTCTAAACCACTTGTAGATATAAAAATTCAATCATTCAACAAAAATTGTTAATATTAACAACTTTTCTGTGAACTGCGATTCAATATTCGAAATTCTTAAAATGCTACAAATTTTCTCAACGAAATTTTCTACATCACCTGGATGGACGAGTGATGCATTATTATATCTATTTCTATAAAGAACAAGATCAGAGTACTATAGTTCTAGATGATATGTACGAGTTGAGAAATTCCAGGTAATTTTAGCGACGACCAAAGACGATGAAGACCGGCGGCGGCGGGCGGCGAGCGGCGCACCGACTCGAGGTAATGAGAACAATAATCGGATGGACGGAAGACGATAGAGCTGTGTACGAGTGCAATAAGATGAAGAAAAAAAAGAACTATGCCCTCTTAGTGCAACGTTATTATAGCAAAGCATAATCGAATAATAAATAAAGGAAAATATTTCTTAAGTCAATTCTTTCATAATATAAAGATACAACAACAGCAAAAAAGTATCTATCTACTGTCTTCGGAGTATCTTTGGCACAGTGATAACCAAAAGTTTGTCTACACTGAACTATTTTTGAAACAAAACTAAAAAATAAAAACTTTCCTAAACTTTAAGCTTCAATCTTTGCTGTGAATGTAATTTTTCGGGGTTCTTTACTAAGACTTGTAAAAGAGGATGTATCTCCTACATTGAGATCATACAATTTTTGGAGGAAGGGGTGAATTAATTTGTTCATAATTCAAAAAAAAAAAAAAATAAAAATGAAAATTTCCATTATCAAAAAGGGGGGGAAAACAAAGATAGCTGGAGCATTTCGAATCCTTGATGATGTGCGGCTGAAAAAAGAATCTCTGTAATTGATAGTATCGGGTTTTCTAATAAGAGCTTACATCTTTGAATGTAGTTTGTGAACGCACTCCTTCACTAATCATCGAACTGTCAATGTCAATTTATTCAGTAAATTAAATATTTTCATCGTGGTAAAGTGCACGAATGAGCAACGTCCGTAATTTACAAAAATGTTCTACCGAATTTGGAAGTAGTTTATGACAACTACCTACATTAAGAGCGTTAACGCCGTAAATCTCGTCCTAGTATACAGGTAATAACAAGTTTATTTGAAAAATATGAATCTACAGGTTCGTTGAAGTGTCGAAAATAACATGCATCTGTAGCAAACCATCGAAATCAGTCAATTCCTAAACGTTTTCAAGAATGGGGCATAGTTCAGAACACATTATGGCGTAAGGATCTTTGTTTACACCCATACCAGATCAAGCTGATCCAAGAGTTGAAGCCGATGGACCATTTAAAGTGACGTTCGTTCAAGTCCTTATTGGAAGACATTTACGTCCGAAATTGAGCTCAATGTTAAATTAAGAGCATTCGTGGAAATTCGAGTATTACGACAGAATTCTTTGACTGGTATAGACTTTTTTCAATAGAACATTAATTTATAGTAAAAATATCAATGAAACAATTTTAAAGTAAAAGTTTTGAAAATATTTCTATCGCCTATCATTTTCGAAAAACTGTCCAAATAACTTAAGTTTGTAATTGCGGCACCTTCTCAAATATGTGAGCTAAATTTAAGTTTTCAAGGCTTTGTAGATTAAAGCAACATCAGAAATAGTGACAAATTTCTTATACCTAAATAAAAATTCTATGCACTTAGCAGCATTTAGGGGAATGACAAATATGTGATCACGAAGCTCATTAATCGAAAACTTTATCAAGTGGTGGGAAATAATTTCACTTTTTTGGGCAGTGAAGTTATTTTATATCCTAGTATACATTTTTGAGTTTATTTCTTACCCATCAAAAAACATTGATAAAAAAAAAAAGGGATAACTGTTTTCTGTGTCTAAAAGATTTACTCCCAGGGTCCTATGTCCCACTTATTTCACTATTTTTCTTCAATGAAAGTGTGTACCCGTAGCGTGATGGTTAGTGCGTTGGACTGTAAGGGGTCTTGGGTTCAATCCCTGCCTGTGCCACCTAACTTTTTTTTACGGGTACTGCCTCTTGCGAGGAATTGACAAATCCTCCAAGAGTAATTGTTGTCATGAAAAGTTCTTTCTCGAATTAGCCGTTCGGATTCGGCATATAAATTGTAGGTCCCTTCCATCTCTGACAACATTACTCGCACACAGGAATGGTTGAGAGTTGTAATCACTAGGCCCTGGTTCTTCATGGACTGTTGCGCCACCTAATTTATTTATTTATTCTCCAATGAAAGATATGATTAGTCCTCAAAAAGGTGCCCTAATCGCCAGTAGAATTCACAGTTAAAATGTTTAATATTTAATAGAAAATTGCTTAATTGACAAAAGTGTAATTCTCGTGTGTCATTTCTAAAAGTGGAATGATAGGAACTACAAAAATGGTGAACAGTTTGGTTCGGTTCTTAAAATACATCATCGAAAAATCATCTTCAATGATGAGGCTAATTTTTACATCAGGGCAGATGGCTAACAAAAGTTGTCGAATTTGGGCCTTGGGAAATCAAAAAATGATTATTGAAAAGCAATAGTTAACATTTCACTTTTTGTATTTTTTGACTGTGATGGTGTGGTGGTATGATTAGGCTTTAATTATTCGAAAAAGAAACCAATGTAACTGTTACTTTGAACAGATTGCACAACCGAACTAGTAACAATGATTTTGACGTGGAAGAACCTTAACGTTTATTTTCAATAAGACCGAAGCACTGAAAAAATCGCAATTTCTCAAGAAAACTTTCCTGATTGTATAGTTTCTCAAAGAGTTGAATACAATTCGATGATATCAATCGTCAGGCTTCCGGAAATTACAGCACAAGAAATGGTGCCGGAATTATTTTATGAAAGCATACTCGTACATTGATTTTTGTTTTGAAAAATACTCCTTTTTTAAATATCAAAATGAAACCTTTTATTGGAAGGTCCTGTGTGCCGGAGTTTTATGAAATTTTGAAAATTAAGTTAAATTCAAATCAGAAATTATTAACCAACTAGTGGAAAATTTTTCAAACGCTGCTGTATCCTTCGAAACATGTAAATAAATTCACTTACAAGAAAATATTGTTTCACATATTTCGTGAATTCTTTTTGCAAATACGGTTAAAAAATGTTTTGAAGTGTAGTTCACAAGTTAACAAAAAATTCAAAATTCTTTATTTTATTGTTTTACTTTCTTGAAAAATAACATCATTTTATTTCAATACGAACCTATTTCTTTTTTTTTAGTGGAAAAAATTTTACTTTCCATGTGAAAAGTTTTTTCTTGCTCAAATATTCATCCCATCTTATTTTCCACCATTGCAAATATTTGATGGGTGTTTTTTTGACGCGATGTTTTCAAGAAGAAATAAAACGCATATAATAAGATACGGGTTTGCCATTATGTTTTAAAAATGATTTCGGGCAAGTCCAATTTTCGCAGCAATTGGGGCCGTATGTCAATCGTTTCGGTCTTATCTACGTAGAGCGACTTCACATAGTGCAGCGATGTTAAATCGCGCAATCTTGGAGGCTACGCCACAGAACCACGACGCGAGATAATACGTTCTCCAAATGTTTCCTTCAATGAATTGATTGTTTTGTTGTCATTATTATAAAAATGAAATGGTAAACCAAACTGAGCAAAAATCAAGTGACAGCTGTCAAAAAGACTAACTTCAAAAATAGTATTGCTACATTGAAAACCACACGTTAAAAAAAAAACACCCGTTATAAATTCAAATTTGCCCAAAACTTATTACACTCACTGTAGACTGGTGCAAAGTCAATATAACTATATCTCTATGTGATTGCAAATGTTTATTCATGTTATGAGAGGTTTACAACAAGTGTTGCTTCCACTGATGACCAAAGCCCAAACCAAACCAAACCCCGAACCCCGAACCGACACAACGCACGATAAAAAAAAACGGCCAGTTACCTGGAAAACAACAACAGTCCTTTGGACATCACTTTTAAATATACATATATAGAACATCTTATATACCTACCTAACTTGTATCTACGTACAAAAGTTTACATATAGACGCGTAGACGCATAGGTACTACACTATCTATATACAAACTATACTCGTACCTATGTATATCTATAAGATAGAATTGATGTTGATAGACATACCTGGTGTATTTCTTGATTGCACCTGTCGTTTTCGAATTCCTTTTTATATCTTTGCTCTGTATTGTATTGGATTTTTAAATTGTTTTTTGCCTTTTTGATTCCTTTGAGTTAATGTTTTTTCTTTTTTATTATTGTTTTAACGACCGATTTTCAACGACTTTTTTGGCCTGAGTATATGTATATGAATATTATATAGACGATGACCGCAAAACGTGGCTCCAGACCGGGCCGGCAAGGCTGCCACGTAACTCGTACATATTGCATATTAATAACAATATAGATCTATATAGTTTCATAAAGGCTCTCTGGTCTGTGCTATAGATCAAAAGTAAAAAACCTACTCCCAGGCGTATATGAGAGACGTGATTAAAATTCAGACTTTTTCCCAATGTAATTTGGCTAGAAAATATAATACACCAAAAAATATTTCATAAAAAAAAAAGATACAAATTTTAAATGAGTTATAATGCATTTATAACCATCAAGCACGTTGGTGGAAATAAAATCATAAAATGTAGTTATACATTTTTTTGTGTTTTATATTTAACGATTTCTTCCATAATACCTATTTTATTTTTGCAAAATTTTAAATTTTTTGGCAAATTTTTCACAGCTCAGTCGGCTGACGTAGAAACGTATACCTACATAATGTTTCTGGATCTATGATTATATCTATCTATCGTATAGTGAGTGAAAAACCAACCAACCAACAACCCAATGGGTGCTTCAAACAAAAGGGGATTACATTTCCGAATGAAATACAGTGGAACGTTTTGCCTTTTTGTAGTACCTAAATAGCGTATATAGCATTTAAAAGCTTCCACTTTCCTACAACCAAATTGAGAAATCTTGAAAAAGATTAATGGACAGTGGTTTTTATTTGTCAAATGTCAAAAGATGACAGATTCAAAAGTGAAAGCTTCACAAACAACGGGAAATTTCAAAATGAAACCCTTTATTGTACTAAGCTGAAAAATTATGTTTAAATTCGTAACAAACTCATAAAAAGAAATATCTGTTAATCAGCAAATCCAAAGTTAAGTTATCGATTTAGGTAAAATGTACGCAGTTTAAAGCTTAGACCATAAATGTGTTAAATTATGAAGAAATACATTATTACTTACTTACTTACTTAAGGTGGCGCTTCAGTCCGGGGCAGACCTGGCCTCAACCAACATGAGTCTCCAGCCAGCTAGGTTAATGTCTCCAGTTTCGCACGTCAAGTTGATTGAGGTCATCTCTCACCTGCATGGGCCACCTGAGTCGCGAAGCCTAGAGCCTAGACCATACAGGTGTTAAGTCAAGAAAAAATAAATTTTTACTTACTTACTTAAGGTGGTGCTACAGTCCAGGGCGGACCTGGGCCTCAACCAATATGAGTCTCTAGCCAGCTCGGTCCCTAGCTCGCTGTCTCCAGTTTCGTACGCCAAGTTGGTTGAGGTCTACTCTCATCTGCGTGCGGCGCCTGAGTCGCGGTCTTCCTCTACTGCGCCGTCCCTCGGGATTGGATTCAAAGACCTTCCGGGCTAGAGCCTTGATGTCCGTTCGCCCTACATGACCCAGCCATCTAAGCCGTTGGACATTAATTCTATTAATCAGGTCAGTGTCGCTGTACAGCCCGTACAGTTCGTTGTTGTACCTTCTCCTCTCCTCTCTCCATCTATGCAGACAGGACCAAAAATCACCCGAAGAAACTTTCTTTCGAAGCATCCTAAGACGCTCTCATCTTTCTTTGAAATGGTCCAGTCCTAAGCGCCATAAATGAGAACCGGGACGATGAGTGTGTGATTTAAGATGCTCGAGAGAGGATTTTACTACTCAATTGCCTTCTAAGTCCGAAGAAGCAGCGATTTGCAAGAGTTATTCTTCATTTGATTTCAGCGCTGGTATCGTTATCTGAGTTTATAGCGGTGCCTAGGTAGACAAAGTCCTCAACTACATCAAAGTTATAGCTGTCCATTGTGACGTTTTGTTCAAGACGTCGTTTTTCAATGTCCTTTTTTGATGACAGCATATACTTGGTCTTGCACTCATTGACCACTTAACCCATCATCTCCGCTTCCGTCGCAATACTCAAAAACACTCCACTGACATTACGCTTTAATCTTCCAATTATGTCAATATCATCTGCGTATCCGAGTAATTTAATGGACCTTTGGAAGACTTTGCCTCTAGTGTTGAAGGTTGAGTTTTGCACAATTCTTTCTAGAACGATGTTGAAGAAGTCGCATAACAGTGCATCGACTTGTCTAAACCCTTTTTGACATTAAATGCATCGTTGAAATCTTTTCCGACCTTGATAGAGCAGCGTACATTCTCCATCGTCATTCTGCACAAACGGATAAGTTTCACAGGGATGCCAAAACTAGACATTGCTCTGTAGAGTTCTTCCCAATAGATGCTGCTGTCACACACAGCTTTAAAATCGATAAAGATATGGTGGGTATCGATTTGAAGTTCCTGGGGTTTTTCCAAGATCTGCCGTAATGTGAGTATTTGGTTAATGGTGGACTTTCCTGGTCTGAAGCCACATTGATAAGGGCATATCAGGTTGTTGACGAACGGCTTCAGACGTTCACATAATACGGTAGAAAGGATCGTACATATGCATTGTTCAGGAGACTGATGCCTCTGTAGTTGGCGCAATTAAGAGGGTCTCCTTGCTTATGTGTTGGGCAGTTATGATTCCACTCATCGGGAATGCTTTCTTCCAACCATGTTTTTCAGATGAGTTGGTGCTTGCTCCAAGTTATCGTCACCTCCAGCAGCTTTGTCGGACTTTACAACACATTATTAAAGGTTTTAAATGATCAGCTTGTTTATTTTTAATTAATTTTATTCTAGAAAAACTATAACGCCTATCCCACTGTGTGCGATTTCTGCTAAAATAATTCCCATGAGATTTTTTGAATTGCTAAGATAATTAAGTGTCTACGGTGTATATTTTTAGAATTTAAAATTTTCTTCAATATCAAGGAAAAAACAGAGCGAACAAAATAAAATAAAATAAAAACACAAAAATTAATCACAGTCATTAAATCATGGAAATGACTTTCTTTCTTTTCTTTTTGTTTTTTTGAATTTTAAACAAAATATTTTCGTGTAGTTTATTTTTTTATTTTATAAGAATATTTATACGCACCTTCATTTAAGAGAATTTATGTACATTTATATTTTTTTTAAATTAAATTCTTGAGAGATTTTAATGTTTATAATAAAAGAAAACAGGAAGTGAGATTATTATTATATATTTTTTTAATTTCTCACATTATACAAAAAAAGAGCTGAAGATTTATGGCATATGATTGCATTTGTCAAATTAAATTAAGGGAAAAATTAATTTAAGTAATGGACTCTTACATGTATACAAACATAGATAAAGTTTGATATGTGTGTGCTTATTTGAAAAAATGCACTTTTAAAATGAATTTTTAATTTGTTAAGCTTGAGACATTGAAGTATTTTTTAATTAGATTAACATCAAGTTATTGCTTCCTATATGAACTTAAAAGATTAAAGATTGAAATAAGCTTTAAAAAAGAAATAACATAAATATTTCTATATCTTAAACAGGGATTGGAATAAGCTTGGGTTTTCTTTTTAGATGGACAATCATAAACGATTGCAACCATGATTTTTTTTCCAATAAATTATGAAATTTATTGTAATTATGAAATTTATTGTCGTTTAAGAAAAAAAAAATCACCAAACGACGAATTATTTTCTTAATTCTTTATTTCTGAATTTAATTTTGAATTATTTGGTTAAACTAACTTTGATTTAGTAATATACAAATTTAATGTAAAAATACGAATATCTTAGAATGTATTCATTAAGTTCATTCATTCATTCATTCATTAAGAAAATGTTTCGTCATTAAAGGGAAAATTCATTAACCAATTTTCATACAATCAAAATGCAAAATTGTCATAAATCTGTGCCATATTTTGTAAAATGTGATAAAATTTCTTAAAAAAAATTAAAATATTAATTATTATTTGAAAGAAACTTTTTTGTTTTAGAAAAAGTTTTAGTTCAATAAATTTGTCCTACTTATTTTTATGAACTCATTTATTAAAACTATGATGAAATTTGATCATTTTTCGAAAAATTTTTTTTGGTTGATCAAATTTCATATTTTTACGAAAAATGTTTTTTCAATACACCCCAAATTTTTCTAAGTTGGTTTTAAGATTTGGATTTTTTGGTTTTGCAAAAGTTATATTATAATAATATTTGAAACATACAATTTCAAATACTTGTAGCAAAAATATAAATTTGAATTCTTTGAGGATATTGAGGCCATAAAAGTCTATCAGACCAGTGGACCAGATTCTATCAATCTGAACAGATTAATATGGCGCCCAAACAACGCAAGCGTATTCAAGAATTGACCAGAAAAAGAAAAATACAGAATTTTACTAATATAGATCACGGAAATCCCGGTAAAATCTTTTGACGAAACCAAGTGTTTTTTGTAAGCCTTTTTTATAATATAGTGATCAGTAAATGTTAATTTTGAGTCAAGTAAAATACCAAGGTCAGAAAAACTGGATTCTCTATCCAAATGTGAAGAATTCAACATATAGGTAGTCATAATTAATTATTTTACTTTTGCGTGTAAAATAACATTGTCTTGTATTTGTCAACATTTAAAATCAAACGATTTTTATTGCAACAGTCACCAAATTGATTTACATCTTCTTGTAGCTCCTTAAAGTTCCTTATGGAGTTAATAATTCGAAATATTTTAATATCATCTGCATAGATAAGCGATATAGAATTATTTAAAACGGAAGGCAAATCATTAATAAATAAAATAAACAGCATTGGACCAAGGTGACTCCCTTGAGGTACACAAGAATTAACTTGAAATTGACATAAGAGGATCTGAACATAACGTTCTAATATCTATCTTTAAGATATGACGATATCCACATAGCTAAACGGTAGTAAAGTCCAATTTAGTTAATTTAATAAAAAGATTTCCATGACTTATGCCCAATTTCATAAACAACTTTTATACATTTAACAGTTTAACAGGATTTTAAACTGCGATATTTTGGTTTCACCAAGCGTTTTTAAAGTAAACAAGCTTTTAAACACCCTTTAAAACTAAATGTCCATTTTTGGCTCATTAAATTTTAAAAGTGTCATTAAAAAATGAATATGACAGATTGACAGATTGACAGCTGATGTTTTGTTTTGTAAAATTTGTATTCTCAATTATTGGAGATACAGAATGAATAGGTAAGCAAATTCAACATTGCATTTATAATATCATTTTTATGATTTTAATTTTTAATTAGAATATTAGATTGGTCATCTTCATCTGACGAAGAAGAACAACATATAGTTATTCGCCGCTCAAGAGTATCCGCGTTAACAAGAATACATTTTCATATTTTATTTTTGAACGACACACGATTTTTGATTTTGAAGAAGTTTACACTGTTGTATTTTGCGACTCTTGTCATTTATTTCAACATATAATGCTTTCTCATTTTTTCTCACACAATTCGCTTAATAGAAAGAAAAAAGGGGTTTTATTTTTACAGGGTTGTGAAGAGAACTCTATTTCAACAAAAATATCCCTGAAATTTCCCATTTTAAGCTTGGTGAAACTGCACAAATTTAAAGGCCTGATAAAATTTAAAAAGCTTTTAGATAAAAGTGCTTTTAGTGTTTGTTTATGAAATCGGACATTAATCTGTAAAATGTCTTTATAAAGTCTGTAAAGATGCAATCGACTTGAAAGTGTTTTTCGAATGCATCCAAACAAAAAGGTGAGCATTGTATTAAATTAGTAATTGTAGATAGTTTTTTTTTCACAAACCCATGTTGATTTTAACTTATAACAGAAGAACAATTAAAAGAAATTAGGTCACTGACAAGAGATTGAAAAAATTTGGGATTAGCAGAAAATTTCTATAGGACGATAATTCGTAAACAGATTTCTAGAACCTATTTTTATGCACTGCTTTTAGGTAGTGGGAACTTATAACATTTCAGGGACTCGTCAAAATGAAGAAACAATAGATAAGAAAAATAAGGCACACATTTTTCCAAATTAAATGACAGCATTTTATCAGGACCAGGACTCAAACTTTCATTTAGCTTCAAAATATTGTCACGTATAGATAACGAAGATGAAGATGACTGTATTCTATTGTATTAGGAGAAATAAGAGAAGAGGGGCTTGTAACAGAAAAGAAATTCTTAAAATAATTTGCGAAAATGTTTGAAATTGACTCTGGAAGATGGCTTGAAGAATTTTGATGGTAATACTACCTTACTACTAGTAATACTAGTTTACGTATCTCTAAAACATATGAGTGTTCAATTTTAGATCACACTCAGTGTTCAAAATAAATTGACAGTACAAAAAGTTTGAATAGGTCACAAAGTCGTATTCAAGTTCTTGGTAAACTCTAAACTTTAATCACCCTTCAATATGTTGAACTTCAACCAAGCCTTATTTCTTTTATTTCTTAAAGTTTTTAAAATGTCCACTATTTAAAGTTTTTAATTCGCGTAGTTGGATAATATCTAATAAACAATCAAATAAGATTTTATAAAATAGTAAAATTATTTCATCTAACCACAAATTTGACAATTTCACAAATCAGTTAATTTCGAGTAATAAGTTAATAAGCTGAGTAAAGTGACATTTTTTAAAACAAACTCGTTACATAAGTTAAAAACATTGCATACACATGAATTTGATGTAATAGTAAAGACGGGATGGTGGCGGTCTTCGTGAGATAACAGAGGCATCAGTATTCATTACAGAAGTAGACAAGCTTGAGCATTCTTCCATTTTCATTTTTAACACCATTCAACTGATTTAAGCCAAAAGATGCCAATTCATCTATTAAACAGAACTCGATTGTATTCGAATTATTAGCAAACAAGTTTATACCATGATTATTTGATTGGCACCATTCCAAGTAGGTAAGATTGTAAGGTAAAATTGGGTAACATTCTTTTTGTTTTGTTGTTTTTCAATTATAAAAATATGTAGTTAGTTAGTATATAGCAAACAAGCTGCGCCCCGCAACGTTACTCGCATGCTTTATTTTAGACTAAAAAGGTTATAGGGAAAAAGGTTATAGGGAACCAACTTTAAAAGATAAATATATGCTGTCGCGAACTTTTTTAAACTACTAGAGGGCAACAATTCTTTCATATATTGATTTAATAAAACTTAAACCCTTTTCGCAGCAAAAGCTCCAAAAAGAAAAAAATCTCTGATTTTAAAAACTTCTTTATTATCGTTCTGCTCGTATTAGTCTAAGCGTGGCGTTTTATAGCCTATGGCCTTCCTCAATAAATGGGCTATTTAACAGTGAAATAATTGTTCAAATCAGACCAGAAGTTTCTGAAATTACCGTGTTCAAACAAACAAACAAACAAGCAAACTCTTTAGCTTTATAATCTTATTATAGATTGACATTTCATTTAAAAAAAAAATAAAAATGTTTATATATGTAATTTATAAATTTATGAATTATTTAAAAAAATTAAAAAAAAACATTAACTAAAGTTAATTTGAGTTGGATATTTAAACTCAGTTCTATTAATTACAGAAATTTCATATAAAATATTAAAATTTTCTAAAAAACTGTTTACCTATTGTAAGTCGTCCTATTGTTTTGTAACTTCTTTTTTAAGCAATGTTCATGGTCATGTTAACTTTATCTACATTCCATTTTAAACACCATTCCGAAAAAATCCCTCAGTTTGTTGCATTTTCTAAGAAGAAAAAAAAAAACAACTTACAAGTGGCACACCGAGGCGTATGCGTACTTTTTTTTAAGTTTTAAACAAGAAGACGCACTAACATCTGTAATCGTGCTTTAAACCTATGTAAATTGCTCTCGAATTTCTTGTGCTGTTTGCATTTTCTACACACACAAAAAAAAAGGCTTAACATAAGTACGAATACGAGTCCTTAAGTTAACAACGCGACTCAAAAACACCCCCTTCCTTTTATATTTTATAAACTATATGCCACGGCCATGAAAACCGTGACCCTTACATCTTCAATTGAACCTCTAACTGACTTCACCCAGCATTCGACATTCTATCGACATTCTCTCTCTTCTTTTCTTCTGCTGTTAAATGAGAGAAAGCATGCGATACAAAATAAAAGTTACAAAGTGATGACCTCGTTTTGTATGCATTTGCGCTTGCAAAAAGCTACCTCTTAAAAGTCGTAAAGTCGTATTATAGCAGTCGTGTGTTTGTATATAGATATATACATATATGGTGTTTTAATGAAAGCCTCGTGTTGATTTTGTCGTCTTCTTGTAGAGGAGTAAATTATTTTTTACGATGCACTTTACATTCATATAGGGAAACACCTTTTTAGCTGATGCAGTCACATTTTAAATTGAATTCACAAGGATACTTTGTTCACTTATTATGTCACAAACAGAAACAAAAAAAAGGAAGAAAATAAAGATTTTGTCTTTACGAGCAAAATGGCACTTTTCCTTGAGGCATCATCAAGTAGGTATATATAAAGGCAGGTAAGGTATAGGTTCTTTTTAGTTGCAACTGCAACTAACTTGAAAGTCCAAAACTCTCAAACCATCATCATCAGCTAGGGGGCACAATATTATTATTGTTATTGTTCTTGTTTTCATTTTCGTTGTTGTTGTTCAGATAAATGCCAACAACGAAAGTGTACAACTAAAGTTAGTAACAAAAGAATAGTTAGTTCATGGACTGGACTGGACAGGACATTGTTGTTGATGGATGTTGTGCTTTTTATGCATGTTTTTTTTTGTAGTTCCTGGTATTTTTGAGTTGTGTGTGTTTTGAGAAAATTAAACCCTTTAAAAAAGTTATCGTTTTTCAGTCTTTCCACTAAAAGGAACTTCCAATCTGTACCTAGCCATTATGCAAAATGATTTTATGGAAATTCATGTTTTGTTCTAGTAGGAGTAGCAAATAAGACTGCTTTACTATATATTTCTATAAACTAGTTGCAAACTATATAAATTATATATTATAAAAACTTTTATGATGTGCTAATGGGATGTGTTGTTTTTAACTTTTTTTTTTGAGGTGAATTAATGGCGCATAGTGGCTGAGTGTATGTGGGTCATAATGAATTGTTAGCATCATAAAGGGCGAATAAAAATAATGTGGAAAATTGAAAGTTTAATTACTACGAAAAAGAGTGCCAAAAATTTGAGATACCTTATGAATGTTTAGAAAAGTGATTTTCTCCCCCAATTCCAATTCGTTTGAGAAAAAGCGAGTGCTTCTCCCCCTTTAGCTATCGTCCAATCTAGCTTACGATTCTTCTTTCTAAGGTTATGGAATCGCTGTAGTAGTATGAGATGGGTTCAAATATAATATCCACAAAATAAACGCTGGTGTGCCACAGGGCTCCGTTTTGTCTCCTACATTCTTCCTTAATTTTGTAAACGATCTTTTGTGCGAAACTTTTAACCCACTTTATTGTTTCGCCGATCACAGTACCCTCAGCTTTTCATATTCGCTGTTAGATGATCATCCATATCCTTCGGATGTTGACTACCAACGGCAGCGTATGATAAGCTCATCAAATTCTGATCTTGAGAGCATTGTCAAATGATAACCAAAAACCGTGTAAAATTTATTGCTTCGGAATCCCAATGTTGTTTAGTGTTTGGTAATTCGTAACCCAACTTCGATTCCATTATCTACGGGTTGCAATTGCATAGAAAAGACTTAAAAGCTTTCAGTTATAGGTGTGTGCCACACAAACCATCTCTTGGGTAGTGATCTGATCACATATTTAGAATCACCAAAAATGCTGCTAAGTGTTTAATTTTTCTCCTAATATGCAAAAAGTTGTTTACCCCTTCTAATCTGGCTACAATTTATAAAGACTTTATTCGTAGAAAACTCGAGTATAATTCTCATATTTGAGCTGATGTCTCAATAACGTACTTGAGTTTTTTTGGATAGAATTGAAAAGATAGCTCTTAAAATGACACGCGATCGTTCTTTTATTGAAACGTATGTTACTTTTAAACACCGCCGCCGAAAAGTCTCATGCCTACAATTGTTTTATCGATATTTTCACAAACAATACTCTAGTGAAATAGCTAGTTGGCTTCCTCCCCTCAAAGACCCTAAATACCCGTATTTCTATAAATGCTCATCAGTTTATCCTTGAGCCCAATTTTGGACGTACTGTTTAGTACAGGAATTATTTCTGTAGCCGCACTTCAAGAATGTAGAATGCTTTACAAGGCTGAATTTTGTCCACTTATTTCAATGTGGCAGACATCCAAAACCAATGAGCGTTGGAATCTCCTTTCTTATACTATCCTCCTATTCCTTAATCGCCCGAACTGTGTTTAATCATTCTAAGGTTACTCCTTACCCTTTGAATGCGCACAGAATATACGAAAAAAGAATGTAATCTCTTACAACTGCAATCTTAAGAATACATTCATTGAATTCACCTAAAGACTGGGACTTCAAATTCTGCAACCAACAATTATTTGAACATAAAAAGAAAATTGCAACCATTTGAGACTTTGCACATTTATTTGCATTCGTTCGAAATCTTTGCAATCAATTGCAGTTTTTGCACTCTTTTGTACTTCTTGTATTCTTTTGAAGTCTTTGCATATTTTGCATTCAATTGAAGCATTTACATTCATTGTATGCACGTGATTTCTAATAATTTTAAACATTGTAAGTATATGCAAAGACTACAATTTAATGCAAAGACTTCAAGTGAATGTGAGCGAACACATGAACTCTACGATGATTGCGTTCATTTGATTGCACTCAAACGATTGATAAAAAAAAATGATTACAATCTCTTTAAGGTCAAATGATTCCAAAACTTTAAGTCTCAATAAATCTCAATCGTTAAGTGAAGTCAATGAATGCAATCTTTAAGTTGGATTCAATGAATGATTTATAATGATTGCATTCACAAAAGACTGCATTCTTTCACTAGCCTACCTTTTAGCTCAAATTACAGCAGACAAATGGGCGACCGACGACGCAACGACTCAACGCAAGGCATGAAAGAAATGCTGCATTTGTTAAAGTCATTAATCACATAAACATAATAACCTGTGAGAAAGTCATATCAAATACTAAAGCGGCGGCGGCGACGCGTCGATCTTTTAATAGAGCAAATTAATTCATAAAACAGCTCATCAATAAAAGAAGCTACTGTTCAACGTTGAAACCACATTATTTATACTTTATTTAAACTCATGGGATGTGAAAAATGAATCAATGAAAGTTCGTTCGTTTTTTAAATGATTAATAAAAAAAAAATCAAGCAGCTGTGAATTCTCCACCTTTATGGTCTGTGATGATGTTTATCGACACGAATAAAATATACGCACTTTTGTTTTTCTTTTGCTTACCACAATACATTATAATTAATTTTATTGAATTGGAATAAACTTTTGCGTGTGATAGGTTTCGATTCGATTACCACAACATATTTCCGACAGTTTAAATATATGTATGTGTGTGTTCAAAATCATTTCATTACTTTGATTCACATACAAAATGATAAAATGGTGACAATGAACTTAGAAAAGGTAACGAAAAAGAACAACAATTTTATCCATGATGCCAATCTCATAAAAGCCCACGCAAAATTTAATGTCAAGAAATATCACAAAGTTCGACAGTTGATTGATGAAACTGATTGGAATTTCGTTGGTTTATAATATAGAAGGACATATTATTACCTAAGCAATCTATGAATATACAGTGTATCAATTTCATATTCGTACCCCTTCTATTAAAACTTAGAATGTTCTCCAGATCCTAAATGGATTGATGTAGGACATTAATACCACATGCAGGTTAAGTGTGTATTCATGGTTGATATATTTTATCAAGTTTTCTTAATTGGTAAAAATCATTTACTAAGTAAATGCTAAAATGATAAAAACTACAGTAAAACTAGATCAATTTCGTATTCGTACGCTTAGTTCTAAGTAGCCAAGCAGACTTAATTTCCCTTGCATTTTCAATCCAATGTGTTTTGTCAATTCATGTGCTTATTCCTAAAGTATTCTGAAGTTATTTAAAATTTGTAAAAGCGTTTTGGACAATTTGTCTCAGAATTTAACAACAATGGGAATAAAAGCAAGTGAAACCTCTAAATAACTTCGAGAACTCATCGTAAAATACCACCAAGAAGGTAAATCTTATAAACAGATTTCATCTTTAGTTAATTGACCATAATCAATGGTTCAAAGTATTATTAACCGGTTTGTAAACGAAAAAAGGATTGAAAACTTGCCTCGCAATACGACAAGACGTATTTTCAACATGCAAGGCAAGAGGATAATTGTGCGTGAAATAAATAAAAATCGAAAGATAAGTGCACTTAAATTGGCAAAGAATTTTCGCCAATCCCTGGAAGAACAATTTTGTACTGAAACATTGCGGGATTGTGTTCGGGAACATAGTTTCAAGTTTTGGAAACCCCCCAACAATCACCAGACATTCATCCGATAGAGAATTTATGGGACGAACTGGACCGCAGAATCCGCAAATACACCATTAAGAACAATAACGACCTTAAATAGAAAATTCTCTTAGAGTGGACACAATTAACATTGGAAACAACTAAAAAATCGGTAAGGTCAGTGCCAAGACGATTGAAAGCTGTAATTGCTTCCAAAGGTTATGCCACAAAATATTAAAGCCACATTTTTTGACTGATTAAAACAGGGTACGAATACGAAATTGACCCAGTATTATTGCAGTTTTTTCTTTTCTTTACATTTTTCAAGAAAAATTAATTGTACCAACTATAAAATATCTATAAAATATATCAACCATGAACTTACTTAAATTGCACTTTGTTATAACTTTTGTATCTGCAGTTATTTTGGATGAGGAAAACATTCAAACTTTTTATTGAAGGGGTACGAATATGAAATTGATACACTGTATTTATAATAGATTGTAAATTTCATTTACCTCTTATGAATGGTTTCATTTGATTGATTGACCTAAAATCAAATTAGAAAAATGGTTTACCTATGGTAGAGAGTTTAATAGAACGACACATTTAATTTGTCAAGGACTGATTTTTATTTTTTGTTGTTGGAAATTTCACTTTTAGACAAATAAAAGTAAGTCCAATTAATCTTAACCAAAAAAGCATCACACATTGCAAAGGGTGTTTCTGAATTTACATTCACAATTTTCGCTGTCCTAATCTATTCAAACTTATTTAGGGTTTCAATGTTATTTATTTAAATTAAATAAGTTTAATAGCTAGAAAAATGTTAAACGAAAAAACTCTATGTAATAAAAATGTTTTCATAGTTTTTGGAATACAAATATTTCGAAAGTTGTTTTTAAAAGAATTTATCACATTTACAAATAAAACCATATAAAATTATATAAAAATTTCATTTCAAACAGATTTTCATTTTATTTCTTTTTGAATGTTTAGTAATCTTTTTATATTAAAGTGATAAGTCAGAACTCATTAAATTTTAGCAAAATTATTTAGATCTTAAAATTAGTTTTTAAATAATACAAGACTCCAATTTCCGATGTTCTTTTAAGTACAGAGATTCTTTTTTTAGTTGAACTACACTAATGTGGAATGTTTTGACAGGTTCATTATTTCCTACTTATTGCAATCTACAGACATTCAAAATCAATGTGTATCGATATTTTTTTTCTAATCATATCCCTCTTTCCTAATAGTCATTAAAAATGCTCGTACAATGTAAACAAAAAATTACGAGGGTACGTCAAAAAGTTCGCAGAACGGAGTAGTTGGAGCAGCCAGGAAATTTGTTTACCTCATATTGTTTGGACATTTATTAGGGAAATTTATGTCGAGCTTGGGCCGATAAATTGAGGCAACTTCCTCAGGCATCGTCGGAAAAGTCGACGAGAAACTTGTTTTGGAAGATTCTCGACTTAAGAAAAAACAACTTGTAGAAATGGTAGGAGTATCTCCTACAACCATTTTCAATATTCTGCATGACCATCTTGGCATGTCTAAGGTCAGTGCAAGGTGGGTGGCGAGAATGCCTTCAGCTGTTCAGAAGCGACAACTAGTAAAGTTTTCTCGTGAACTTTTATCTCTCTAATGGCAAAAAAGAGATGAATTTATTGCCAAAATTGTGACTGGGGATGAAACTTGGGTTCATCATTTTGAGCCTGAGTCAAAACAGGAATCGGTGAAGTGGCGCAAAAGAGGCGAAGCACCCCTTAAGTCTTACAATCGGTTGGAAAAATCATGGCTACAGTCTTTTGGGAATCGGAGGAGATTTTGCATATTGATTACAAGAAAAAAGGGTGTCAATATAACCGGTGGATACTACGCAAACTTCATACATAACAAGAAGCCATCATAGAAAAAAGGATAGGGAAATGGAAAAAGGTGCTTTTGCAAGACAATGCACCAGTTCACAAGAGTCACGTTGTGATGACTGCCTTGCAGAAATGTGGGTTCAGTTTATTGAATCACCCCCTTATAGCCCAGATTTGGCCTCTTCTGATTATTTTTTTCCAAATCTGAAGAAAGAACTCCGTGGAAAAAGATGATGAACAGGTGAAGTCGACAATTTTTGCCTATTTTGAAGGACTTGACAAATATTTTTTTTTTCGGAGACATTAATAAACTTTTCCTCCGATGTGAAAAGTGTATTAGACTTAGGAGAGAGTATATTGAAAAAGAAAAATAAAAATGTGCTAAATTTCATCCCCCCTTCCCTTCAATTTCTCAAACTTTTTGGCCCACCTAGTTCAGGAAAGTGAAATGAAAACCATAACATTATCATCATACGAACATACATAAACATATTTAAAAAACTGAACGCTTTAGTTTTCTTTTTGAGGAAAAAACTGCCGTGGATTTGTCGTAAATCTCAACTAAATCTATAAAACCTACGCAAACTATATTTTTTATTGGGATTTTCACAATGGAAATCGTTTAAGCATCTGTAGTAATTTTGTTTTATTAAAAATTATTAAAAACTGCTGAGTGCGAGTCATGTCAGGAATGCAGCGAATCTAAACTGCTAATTGAAGAGAGCACTTTGCATGACAGAAATTAGAAAATTTGTCAATTCCTTTCAAGAGGCACTACTCGTGAATTGTAGGTGGCAGAGGCAAAGATTGAACCCAAGACCTCTGGCATTACAGTCCTATACATTTTAATAAAATTAACGTCATTCATGAAACAGTTTTTTTTTTTTATTTTGTTCTGTGCTATTTCTTACTTTCGGGATATCTTTTTTCGTCGGCCAAATCTCAAGAACCGACAAAGATTTCGACTTCCAATAAATTTTAGTAATTTTTTTTACTATAGCAAAAAATTCTCTCAAATATCTCTCTAACCAAAAACGTTAGCGATTTAAATTAAGTTTTATATTAAACATTTGGATATGTGGTAAAATTTTCAGAAAAATTTCATCAACAACTATTTTTCCAAAAAAAAAAAAACCAAAACCTAAAAAAATCGACAGTGGGCCTTTTTTTGTATGAGCATGTGTAGAATGGTTGAGTTATAAACTGGGATGAAGTAAGTTCTAAACCAAAAGCAAAAGCTTTACGACCAATTTAAAATGTTCCAATATTTATACAATTTAACTCCAAAATTTTCAAAAAGACTATCAAATGCATACTTTAAAATTTTTGAAAATCAATTATACTTCTAATAAAAAATACCCTTTATGAATCCTGAAGTTGAAAAGAGTCAAATAAATGTGACTAAGGACCGCATATTAATTGAGTTATATATGTATGTAAAAACATATGCGTATGTACCTATTTTTCACTACTATTTTATATAAGGACACAAACAAAAACATCAAATATCAAATAATTATTCAAAAAGAAAAGGCCAATAAAACCACAAAACTAGAATTTGTGATTTCAATAAATTGGCAAAAGAACCGCGGAGTCAATACATCAAAATGTATGTTTTTTTTATATTTTATTATTTTATTTTCTTCAATTCAAAACCAAGTGGTGTGTTCTACATATAGAAAATATAATTTTCTACTATTTCTGTTACTGCTGCTGCATTCAAAATTGGCACTCGTTTTCGAAAACATCTATATTTGTATGTACTTTACGTGAACATACTCGTATAGTGCATATCTATCTATAAAGGGTGAAATTCGATTCGGGATAAAACACTTTATGCTATAAGAGAATATATGTACATAGATACAGTTCTATATAAATAAACACATAAATTCACTACTATGAAATTTATAATTTGTAAGATTTTCAGGTTTATAGGTCAATTTTGGGTTTGTTTTAGTTTTCATATACTCGTTCATATTATATTGAGGGGAGAGATGGATATGATTTATCATTTTAAATATTTATAGGATTATAAGGATAAATGTATACATAGAATTAGGACATGCCAACCCGAATCAAGTAGGAGGTTTTTTATTATTATTTCAAACCCACCGAAATGAAAAATTTTAAAAATAAAACAATTGAAATTGTGCTTTTAGTTTAAAGTTTTTCATATAAAATATGAGTGTTATTTAAAATAAATAAAAACTTAAGATTTTAGACTAGCATACATTTCTAAAGTAAAATTCGAGATCAAAAAATGATTCCCATCTGAATTAGTAAAAAAATTTAATACATTTATTCTAAATAATATAAAAAATCTTTATATAAACTTTTTTAAGCAAATTTTCCGACTGTATTCATAAAAATTTTCAACAGTAATGTATTTTGAAAAATAAAAAATAAAAATAAAAAAGAAAAAAGATCAAATCTTTTACATCTAAATTAGTATAAAGAATTTCGTGCAAACAAAATTTCATGACAATCTATTAAGAAGTGGAAAGCAGATAACACAAAAAACGGTTTATATAATTTTTTTTATTTTACCACCAAATTATACAAATACCAGAACTGTAAATGCAAACATTTTAAGTAAACTGTCATCGGGAGTTATACTTAGGCCTTTGAATTCCTTATTTATTTATTCCTTCTGTACTTTAATTTTACTTCCAATAGAATTTTCAATCGACAATTTAAGCTTAACTTAAAAAGTTTAAAGTACAGGGTCTTCCAATAAGAGGGTCTATTTTGAAATTAAAAAAAAAACTAATAATGTTTTTTAGGACAAGTCAATGGATCAATATTGTAAACAGGAAGTATTCAACTGATAACAAAATCAGCCAAGTGGCCGCCACGGCTACGATCCTTTTATCCTTTTAATGAAATTTTCCAATACCAATTCCCATTTTTAGTAGATTTTGAAAGATTGATTTGTTGAACATTCGTCTCAGAGTGATCTTGCCAGGAAATGTAACAGTAGCAAAAATTATTAGTGCCCGTAGCGTGATAGTTAGTCTACGAGCACTGCCTCTTGCGAGGAATTGACAAATCCTCCAAGAGTAATTCTTGTCATGAAAAATGCTTTCTCAAATTTGCCGTTCGGATTCGCTTGTATAAACTCTTAGTCTCCTCAACTACTGTCTTTACTCCCAAACAGGAATGGTTGAGAGTTGTAAGTCGATAGGCCTCGGTTCTCTATAAGGACAGTTTCGCCACCTAATTTTCTAAATCTTCATTTTAATAATGTGTTAGCCTGAAAAGAAAACAAGTTAAATCATGTGTTTCTTCTGCCGAAATTGATGATTTGACTCCCAAATGGTTTTACTTAGCTAGAAAAAAGAATGTTCCAACATCTGCATAGCATACATACATAGCAACAATTATCAATATTAAGAATTTCATTACTTCAAATTGATAACTTGAGGCATTTAAGAAGCGACATAACCTACTTGCTTACTTAAGAGTGCGCTAGAGTGCTTGTAGGGCCTCACCCAAAAAACTTCTCCATCTAGCCCGGTCCTAGCGACATAACATTGTCTTTAAAATTCTAATTGGAGAATGCGCGATGATTTCAAAAAAACTTCAAAAAAAAGCATCTGTAATGGCTAGACCCCAGAAGCACTTTTAATTTGGATGAAACGGCGATATTTTTCAAAGTCACTTCAAAATCACTTCAACTCAAAAATGAAAGATGCAATGGTGAAAAGTTATGGAAAAATTAACGTTAGCATTACTTTGCACCGCAGTCGGAGAAAAAGAACCAGTGATGGTCATTGAAACGCAAATTGTTTGTATGATATATTTCAACAATTTAAGAACGCGTTCCACAACCAACAGGAGTAACCTCTAAGCCCAAAAAAGTAACAAGAAGGCTCAAATGAACTGAACTTTGTGTCAAGAGTGGCTAACCCTGTTTGACAAAAAAAAATCAAAGGGTTCTTCTGTTTGTAGACAATGCCCCGTGGCGTCTCATGTTGTGACAAGATTAAAAAACACCGAGGTGAAATTTTTGCCTACAAATATAACTTCGCTTTTACAGAATCTTGATCAAGCATTATTAGAAGATTAAAGTCCCATTATAGAAAATACCTTATGCAAGACTTGATGTTTTGCAAGGATTAGTTAGCTAAAATTAATGTCTTAGACACTTGCAGATTGATTAAATAGACATGGGTTGACTTTACTCCCACAATCATTTCCAATTGTTTTAAAAAGTGTGAGTTTTTCTACGAAGAGGAGAATCAATTGGTTGCTGGGGTGATATCCCTTAAACCTGCAATATCACATGATTTTTTAACTATGGATGATAATATCGCAACATTAAACGACTAGTCGGAGAATAAGTAGAACGATCTCTTAAGTTCTGTTCAACCTGCACCTTCAGAGACTGAGGAAGGGCATTTCTACTACAGAGCAAAATATTGATACAGTTCCATGACCTTTAAGATCTCTGCATTTTCTCTGGTTTGGAAAAAAAAATCTCTAATTAGACTGGCTCAATTCAAAAATTGCCTTTATAATGGGACCATCTCCTTATTGGACCACTTTTGTTTTCTCCCAAATGTGGTCCAATTAGACAGATTTTACTGTATTGCAATGGTTTTATTTTGGAAAAAGTAATCATTATATTTATGTAATTTAATTGCAAGTAATTGAGATGTAATTAGTCATTAAAACTCCTCAATTACAATTTAAAGTAAAAAATTTAATTTGCAAGTAATTGTAATTGAATATTTATGTTATTATTTTTGTTCAAATCTGGTACCTGTACACAATTTATATTCTTAAAATAATTTCTAACATTTTGTTAGCATGTAGTTGGCCCACCAACTTTCGAGTTGGGCAAATCTGTTAATTTCAATCGTTTCTACATTATTTTTACAAGTTTAATGAAATCAAAAATTTTAAAAATCCAGTTCGAATGATAATCGTTTGTACAAGTTTTGGCACTATAACGTGTAGTTTATACATGTCCCAAAATTTTGGGACAACAAACTTTTTGTTATTTTTTTTATTTTGGGACAACAAATTTTTTGTTATTTTTTTTTATTTTAAAATAAACGTGCAATCGTTTACATTTTTGTATGTGATGGTTCATGGTATTAGTTTTCAAAAAAACTTGAATTACTTGAATTTTTAACTAATTTTTGAATAATTTTGTCTCTTTTGGGACATGAAGTTGGCCTACTAACTATGAAATCTGAAAATTCTAAAAAAGTAGTTCCACTGGTAATTGTTTGTACAGGTTTATGCATCCAAGCGTTTAGTTTATACATGTCCCAATTTTGTATTTTTTTTTGTTTACGATTATCATTCGTATTGGATTTTTATAATTTTCAGATTTCATAGTTGGTGGGCGAACTACATGTCCCAAAATATTCAAAAATTGATTAAAAATACGAGAGATTGTTTTTTTTTAAACTTATATCGTGAGTATGTACAAACGATTGTATACATTTCAAAAAATTGACAAAAAGGTTGTTTGTCCCAAAATTTTGGGACATGTATAAACAAAATGATTGGATGTACACATTTGTACAAACGATTATCAATCGTTTTTTAAATTTTCAGATTCGAAAGTTGGTGGGCCAACTACCGTACACTTTTTTTTTAATTAACAATAAAAGAAAATGGTGACTGTACTTATCTTTTTAAAAGTTGTATAAACTTGTACAAAAGATGTACAAACGATTGCAATAGATAGATCAGTTTATTATTCTTACAATATTTATAAGCATTCTCAAGAGAAAAGATTGTATTTTCTTACTTTTAAACATTTTAACGTATCGCACTATACGTAAATACCTCCCCAAGTTTATAAAGCCTTAATCTACTGTTAGTTGTACCTAAACTTTAAGGTCATGTTTTCATGTTTTCATGTTTTCATTTTTTCTGTTTTATTATTGTATATTTGATATTATTAGTATGTATGTATGTATGTACTTGATTTCTGCGTCATCTGCACGTCATACCTAACACTAATTCAGTTTAATGCCATTATATTGTACGCAAAACCAATTTCAGTGTGTTATTTTTCTAAATCGTTTCGTGCGAACACGATAACATAAAAACATTAACTTGGCTTCATTTCTATGTGAACGTGTACAGTGTACCTTTCCATATGAACCTTGCCTATACCTTACACTATGTAGACATAGCTTTATATTACTAGATATTATTACTTTAACGCATGAAAGAAAATTCGCATCAAAACAAGCAAAACTAACTAAAGAAAATAGGTAATAAAAACTAACTGTTAAATAGCTTTATTTTTTTACTTGGTAATGCGACACCACCGGCATAGAATTGGCATCAGCGTCACCATCGGCATAGAATTGCAAAGTACACTTCCTGGGTGAATGAAATAGTTACGAACGACATTTTTGTTTTCTTCTTTAAAAAAAGGTGCCATCAAATGTACAACAAACCAGACCAAGTCGGCCTTAAAAAAAAGAAAGAAAAAGACTAAAACGAACAAAGAACATTCGAAATATTTACACACACATTTGTAACATTTAAGTAAGTTTAGTTTCGTACAATAATTTAAATTATAATTAAAAGTCAATAAAGAAATGTCGCAAAGTATGACAGAAACTGCATAAGTTTTTTACTCTGCATAATTAGATGAGACAGCACTGACAACATGCAGTTCAGTTTAGCTTAAATTTGTATACCTACCTTACCAACTTATTGCATTTACCTAATACCTCCCCGGATACCTATTACTCCAATACAAAACATTCTGTCCAGCACAGCGCGAAAAGAAGTAAAATTGCTAACTAAAAAAACAAATAAAATAAAGTAAAGTAAACGCAACTGTCAACTTATGGATATTGTGAACGCAAACAAGAACGAAAAAAAGAAAAATGGTCGACCGGCTGGTTTTAATGCGATTTTGTGATTCAAATTACAAGCACTCGAATCGTAGCCTTGTGATCCGTGACAAAGGGTAGAGTCCCCATCAGTAAATAGCCATTAAATGTTGAATTTGCATCCAATCAGGGACAGCAGGGGATAAGGGAGAGCAAATTGAATAGAGACTTCCATGGCAGGTCGCATGTTTGACGCTCTGTATGTGTATATATGGAAAATACTGCAAACCACGGCCGTCAAATTGAAATTGGACAACAAAATGAACAAATTTAACGGGCCCTCTAGGGAGAGTTTCGAGAAACTTTTTCTTTTCCAAAATTCTGCTCAAAAAATTGTATACGTAGCCCAATAAATGTTTTGAAAAATACGTGGCTTAAATGTGGACTGTGTGACATAGAGTCATATAGAGTCATAAATTGTGTGGTGTCAAGTTGGTAACGCTGCCATTTAACCTCTGTTAAACTCAACAACTGTCATTTGAAGTGTCAAAATGCTAGTTTAATGTTTGTGTCAAAATGCTAGTTTAATGTTTGTCATTTAAGATAATAATTCGCTTAGCAATATTACAATGCGTCAAAATTTAATTATTAAAAATACAGAACTTAAATTTCAAACTCTTTTTATTGAGATACTATAAAAAGCTTCAAAAACATTAAACATGTTTTTAAATGGCTTCATTTTAAATTGATAAAAGGATTTAAAAGCATTTTTAGTATTAAGAAGTAATTTTTTGAAACCGGCAGGTCAGTAGGGTTAAGAGAAGTCCTGGGCCGCTCCTGGTTAGAACAAAACACCGATGAGGCACCTATAAACAAACTGACGTGCGTTTCCTTTCAGGTGGAACCAATTTGCCTAAATGTCGGAAATCGATTCCATACTAAATGCAGTATTTTTTTATGTGAGCCAAATGTTAGACAATTATAGGTACCCTGTTTTTTATTATTATTAGTTTTTCTGTTATTTTTTTTAAATAAAATGCATTCCAAGGCACTCTACATTTAACGTTATATTTCATGGATAATTTCGTGTTAAGAAACAAAAAAAAAACACTATAAAATATTTAATGACAAAATAAAATATAGGTTGACTGAATTATGTAATAGCCCTTATGTCCTTATATTTTGATTACTTAAAATGTTTAAAAGGAAAAAGGATATGAAATGCATTATTGGGTGTGGTTTCTTTTTCATAAAAGTATTTTATAAATTAAAAGAAAACTGAAGCCGCTGTTTGACCAACCCTTTTTATCCTTAAAAAAAAGACCGCAATTATGTTAATGATAAGATTTTATACGGAGGTAAAGTGATATATGCAGGAGTGACGGATGGAAGACATAACGATATGCAATTGATATAAGTTTTGTTTTCTAAAAACTTTAGTTTTTAAAGGGTTTTACATTAAAGGCGAATCGATTTAAAAGTGCATAAAACAAGTTGTATTTGAGATATCAATAGTGTTTTATCTTTATTTGAGAGCCCTATCAATAACATTATGTGTGAAATATTACATCGTTTAAATGGCCGCCTAGACTTGAATGAGTGGTGCGATCTTTGCAGCACAAATCAGGCTGAATTTGACCGATGCCATCGATTATGTTGTATTTGAAGGCCTCTTGCTTGTGGCTTATTCCCATAGACCTGCCTTTTAAGAAAGCTCTACAACAAAAAGTCTAAATGTGCCCATTTCACTTTGCCTCAGTTCGAGATAACCATATACGCATTCATCTAAAGATGAGCCCCACCGAAAAATGACTTTTCTACCAACAACTAGAAAACAAAGTTGTATCATTTGCACTTGTTGCTCGACGCTGTCATATTATCCTATGATGATTTGTCTTTAGTGAATGATTAAAAGAAGATATTTTGACAGAAAGTAAAAGAAACAAAATGGCCGCCACATGCTGTCAAAATCTATTCGTCCCTATTGGAAAGTCCTTTATCAACATTGAGGTTCCATTTAAGCCTTGAAATGCTTCAAAAACCAATCAAAAAGTTGAAAGAGTTAAGATTGAGTATACTGTTTGACATCAAAGGGCTCGCGATATTTAAACGTCAGAAATGATGTATATGACTAAAAGTCACTTAGTCTGCAACTGTGTATCAGGCGTGTAAAAAATTACAAACTTTTGGGAATGCAATCTTTTACGATTTCAATATAAAGAGGGCTTTCATTAAATTCACGTAAAGATTGGGACTCCGAATTCTGCAATCACCAATCATTTGACCTTAAAACGACTGCAATCATTTGAGACTTCATGCATTCTTTGCATTCAATTGAAGTTATTGCACTCTTATGAAGTCTTTGAATTCTTTCGAAGTCTTTGCATTGCTGAAGTGAAATTGCACTACACTCTTGATTTTAATTCCTTCATGTTTGAGACACTTGCTACTCTGAGACGTTTGCTACTTTTGAACACTGTTGAAAAGTGTGATGCCTATCATTTTTTTATCGATATTTTCATAAACAATGCTACAGCTAAATAGCCAGTTCCTTTAATCCCCTCAAATAATTCAACCTAATACCCGTACTTCTAAGAAAGCTTAATGGGTGATTTTTTTGAGGTTAGGATTTTCATGCATTAGTATTTGACAGATCACGCGGGATTTCAGACATGGTGTCAAAGAGAAAGATGCTCAGTATGCTTTGACATTTCATCATGAATAGACTTACTAACGAGCAACGCTTGCAAATCATTGAATTTTATTACCAAAATCAGTGTTCATGCCACACAGCTCGCGATTCTATGGCCATTTTGAGGGAAAACTTCGGAGAACAATTCATCTCAAGGAATGGACCGGTAAGTTGGCCACCAAGATCATGCGATTTGACGCCTTTACACTATTTTTTGTGGGGCTACGTCAAGTCTAAAGTCTACACAAATAAGCCAGCAACTATTCCAGCTTTGGAAGACAACATTTCCGAAGAAATTCGGGCTATTCCGGCCGAAATGCTCGAAAAAGTTACCCAAAATTGGACTTTCCGAATGGACCACCTAAGACGCAGCCGCGGTCAACATTTAAATGAAATTATCTTCAAAAAGTAAATGTCATGGACCAATCTAACGTTTCAAATAAAGAATCGATGAGATTTTGCAAATTTTATGCGTTTTTTTTTTTTTAAAGTTCTCAAGCTCTTAAAAAATCACCCGATATAATCCCGTCTTCTAAAATACCAATTTTTTGAAATCCCGTCTTTTAAAATCCCGCTTATTCAAATTCCTGATCAATTACAATTTCGATTTTTAAAATCCCGTCAAATCCCAACAATCCCGTTTTTTTTTTTACAAAATACGTGCATTAAACTGAATAACAACAGGGGTCAAAGGTTTGAATCTTAAATTAATTAGCTTATCTATATCTATACTTCTATACTATTATATAAAAGCGAAACCATTTTAAAGTTTGTAACGCATGATCTCAGAAAGTAATCAACCGATTTATTTGAAATATATTTTATTATTTTCTATATTGTTATGAGAGTATTTATGGCTTTAAATTGTTTTCATTAATTATTTGTCAAACTTAAATATTATTAATTTTACATTTTTTGTCCATTTTTTTTTCATTAGTTGACTTATACAACCACTCATATCTTAAAACCTATGCAATAATCGACAAATATTAGCATTGCTTCATAAAGTCAATATTGTTGCGCAAATTTTAAGCCTAAAATCACTTCTAAGTTAAACATACAACCTGAGAAATAAATAAAAACAAATTATAAAATTATAAACTTTTTGAATTTATTTTATCCAGGAAATTAGATTCCATCACAATCGCGAGGTCGCTGCTTTGTTTCATTTCATTATCATTCCAACATTTTTAATTTTCTTTTCTTCCCATGCTCTTTCTCTCTCAATACATATGTGTTCCATTTAATAGTTACGTTTTTTCTCTTACCTACCTACCTATGTACATATTCAATTTTTCTGTATTGTATTTTGCATAGTTCATCAACTAACTTACACACACACATTATTTTTTTGTTTCTCTAATTCTATCGTCAGTCGTCACATGCATCGCTGAGCAGTGAGCAGTGAGTGTGGGCTCTTTTTTAACTTCCCATAGGAAGTTATTGTAATGGCGTGTGTACGTAAGTTCGTACGTCGTCCGTATGTCCGTACGTCCGTATGACCGTACGTTCGCGACGTTTTTTTCGTCGTCCTTAGCTCAAGAACCAGAAGAGGTATCGACTTCAAATAAATTTTGTTATACAGATAATAAGGCAGAAAGGGCTCTCAAGAAAATTGCGTGGGTGGTTTTTTTACCATAGCAGTTTAAAAAAAAGGTGCAAATTTTGGTTAACCCTAAATATCTCATGAACCAATGATGCTAGAGACTTGAATTAAATTTTGTATTATATATTATAACGTGATACAAAACAAGTATATTTTTTGAAAAAATCCAATTAACGCTTTTTTTATAAATCAAAAAAACTGAAAAAAAAAATTTGTCACCTCGAAAATTTTACGACTGAAATATGATTTCATCACCAAAATAATTTTTTGCAACGAAAAATAATGTTTTTGGCATCTGGTAAAATTTTGAGAAAAATCGAATTGACAGTTTTTTTTATAAAAAATAAAAACCTAGAAAAGAATATAACTCAAAGTTGGTAAAAATTGAATTTCGACTCAAATATCTTTTCAAAAACTTGAGATATTGGCTTAAAACTACTTTTATCTTTCAAAAAATATTGTTGTCAACATTCTGTAAAATTTTGATAAAAATCAAATTGACAGGTTTTTTACAAAAAATTAAAAACCTAAAAAAAATTTAACAAAAGCTGTTAAAAATTGATTTTCGCCTCACATATCTTTTCAAAAATTTGAGATAATGGCTTCAAACTAATTTTATCTAATAAGAAATATTGTTTTTAACATTCGATAAAATTTTGAAAAAAATCGAATTGACAGTTTTTTTTACAAAAAATAAAAAACAAAAAAAAAACAATACTAAAACTTGGTAAACATTTACTTTCGACGCAATATCTTTTCAAAAATTAAAAATATTGGCTTCAAACTTATTTTATTTCACAGAAAATATTGTTTTCGATTTTCAGTAATTTTTTTTATAAAATGGCAACAGTCCGTTTTTTCATAAAAAAAATAATATCTAAAAATATTATTTGAAATTGATACATATAGACAAAATTTTAAGCAAGACAAATCGACAGACGGGATAGGAAGTTATCAGTGTGGGTCGCATCCCAGCCTCTTTTTGGTTTCTCTAATATTATCGTCACATTGCTGAGCAGTGTGGGGTGTGGGCTCTTTTTTTAAGTTACTATGGACATTTAATTAACTACAGTGCCGTGCACAAGAAATGCCGATTTATGTAAAGAAAAATTATATCTTTTTTATTTTTCTGGTTCGAGAAGTGAATAGATTATAATTCTTCCAATTTAACAATAAAAAAAGTTCTCTCTCATGGTCAGCTTTATGTTGCTCTTTCCAGGGTAAGCTCAAAAAGCAACCAATACATACTTCTTCCTCGCAGTAATATAACTGCAAATATTGTAAATCCGGAGGCTTTAAAATAAAAAAAATATTTATAATATGCACAAACATGAACAAACTCTTTTTTTTTTAAGTGTGAAATCTAATTAGATACGGTACGTATATACATATAAACTAAAATTAATATTATTGTAGAAAATATGCTCAGTCCCATAGAGAAATTTTTTCATATGCTAATACTAATATCTATTCAAATAAAATGCACGACTGGGTCGCACGAACTTGCTCCTGTATTCAAAGAGTCTGTTTAAAAAAGTATCTATGTATATAAGATTTAAAAATATACCTGTAAAATAAGTTTGTCTTCAAAGATATAAATGCCATTTGATTTGTCGAAAAAACCTCCATTTTTCAATTTTTTTGGGAGGGGGTTACATTCAATACAGTTAAAATAATTTAAAAAAAAAATTAATTTAAGATTCAAAATTTTACCTGAAAAATAAGTTTGTCTTCAAAAATTTAAATGCCATTTTATAAATAAAAAAGTCCTTAATTTTTCAAAATTTTTTTTTGAAAATCGTTAGAGCGGTTTTTTTTTAAATTAATTTTTTATATATAAAATTTTTCAATTTTGTTCTAAAAATATTTTTGGTATGCAGTTGTTTAGTGATTGTAAATATACGCTCTACATTTGAATTTTGTAAAAAAATGTTGGCCCGTTTTTGAGATATATAATTTTGAAAAAAAAAAATTCAATATTTTTTTAAAAATCCAAACAAAAAAAAATTGCACTTTTGATAATCAAATATTGTTAAGGCAATATAAGAGCTCATTCAAAAAAAAAATTGTTGAAATCGGTTCATAAGTTGCTGAGAAAATTAAAAAACAAAAAAACGGTTCTATGAGCGGTACCTTTCCTGAGCAATACAAAAATATGTTTTTCTTATTAAAAGAAGCCAAGTTAAAAAATAAAATTTTAGAGAAAATAAAAAAAAAATCTATCGGTTTGTTTTTGAGAAAATTCGAATTATCGTTTTTTGACCAAAAAAATTGTATGGGGGCCACTGTTAGTTTTGATCTTAAAAAAAAAATGAAAAAAACGCCTAACGCAAATCTGCTCAAAACCTTAACTTCCAAGTTTGAACTCAATCGACCCAATGGTTTAGGCTGTAGGAGCGTGGACAGACAGACAAAATTCTGCACGAATGCAAAACTTGCCATATAGTTCCTATATGTCGCAAGTAAAAATGTTCGTGGTTACAATTTGCGAAGCAACGCGAGCACGGGTCGGCTAGTATATAATAATTACAAATAAAACTAATATATATCATAATTTGTTTTGTTTTTACTGTACATAAACAATAATTTTTGTTTACAATATTAATTCTTGCACAAACAAAATGCATCCTACAGTAAATCTACCTTTTTGATAAAGGTCTTACCACTATCGTTGACTTTGTTAATTTTTAATTGGAGTTAGTTGTTTTGTTTTAAAAGAATACTACTTTACTTTATATTTTTATTTTTTGATATCTTATATCTTATTTCCTCGCTCGATTTTTTAAAAATTAAACAACAACAAAATCAGGATAATAAAAAACGGGATTATAAGAAACGGGATTACAAAAAGCGGGATTATAAAAAATCGGGATTTTAAAAAACGGGAATAAAAAAACCGGGATATCAAACCCAACCCAGTCTACCTTCAGCCCAATTTTGAATGAACAGATATTCTTTCTTCAGCCGCACTACACGAATGTGGAATGCTTTACAAGGCTCAATACTTCCCACTTATTTCAAGGTGCAGACATTCAAAACTAATTAGCATTGGTATCTCCTTTGGAATCCTATCCTCCTTTCCTAATTGATGGTACTAATCTTTGCATTCAATTGCAGTCTTTGTTATCTTTTACATTCCTTGTACTCTTTTGAAGTCTTAGCATTTTATACATTCAATTGAAGTCCTTACATTCTAATAATTGTAAAGATTTTAAGTAAATGCAAAATGGCTAAATTGAATGCAAGGACTTAAAGTGAATGTGAGCGTATGCATGAACTGTTAAATGATTGCAATCTCTTCAAAGTCAAATGACTACAAAATTTAAGTCTCAATGAAAGTGAATGCCAAATCTTTGAATTGAATTCAATGAATGAATTATAATGATTGCAATTCCAAAAGATTGCATTCTTTTCCAAGCCTGCTGTGTATTTAATATTTTGAGAACTATTGCGGTTGCAGTTCTGTCACTATTATGTAATTGTGATAATGACGATTTGTTACAATATACTCGTAGTTTTTAATTTTAGGTTGTATATTTCATTATCAAGAGTGACAGCTGCCCAAATAGCGGATTATTCAAAATTACACCTCTATTAGATCTGCAAATATTTTATTTATGTTCGAGTACATTCGGACTAAGAAGAGGGCCTAATTTATGTTTCAAGTCATATGGTGTCTATGAATGACTATTACACAGTGGTACAGTTAAATAAGTTGATTCAAAATATTGTAATAAAGATTTAAATTTCTTTAAAATCAGAATGAGAGACGACGCGACATTCTTCTAATGGCATGCTTATGCCTACACTCTGCAGCTACTCAAATATTTATTTCTTTTCCATTCATTTCGACAGAATAAACACCAACAAAAAATGTCTTTTTTTAAACAAGGAATTATCATTCTTTTTTATGTTCACAAGATATCATCAGAAATCTTTTATTTCCCCAGATTGCAGAGATATGTACGAGTATCTAATTTAAAATTAAAAACAAAATGTATATAAACTCAAGTTTACATTTTAAATTGAGGATGTATATTTTATGCTTATCTTATCACTTTTTGATAATGGCTTTATATTTACGTTTTAGTTACTTACAGCTACATAATTCATGGATATATGTACATAGAAATAAAAGAAGATAGATGCATATATGGACTGATATACATTGTAACACTTTATTGTTAAAATGCATTCATAGAATTTGAGAAGAACTGAATTTTATAGTGTTTTGTGCAGATTTCGGCAGAAAGCCAAAAACTTGGAGAATTCAAAAGTTGAGAATATAATACATATGTTTGCATATTTTAAAGGGTTTCCTCATATTACGAGACTTGATGCAGTAAGTTTTGTGTTTTTTCTTTCTTTTTGCAGTTGTAGAAGTGGGAAGGAACCTATAAAGGCATCAAAATGCTTGTCAGTGGACAGAGACAGGGTGGCATATTCTTTCAAAGTATTTAAAATTAAAATATTTTCTTTAGGGTTTTGTTTTACAACTTTGTTTTGAATTAATTTAAAAGTTCGGGAATTCGTAGAAATTTCCTAAGCTTTGTGGATTAAATGAAAAGTAAAATGTTTAAAACAAATTTGGATTGTATTTGTTAACAAAAATAAGTGATTACTTATGTAGACTAGGGAATTATATATATGTATTATCTTAACACACAATTATTTGCCTTAATATAGTTTCTAAGAAAAAGTTAACAACTAGTGATAGATATGTACATATATAGGATAAAATTGGAATTAAAACACCTGAATACTGTTTCTGAAAGTTATGCCGAAATTTGTGCGTTAAACCATTTTTTCTCATACAATTAAATGTACAGTGGCTTGAAAATAAAAAAGAGGCTGGGATACAGGCCGCACTGATACTTTCTTCTAATACTTGACCGTCTGTTTTAAGAAATATTAGTAACAACATTTTGTGGCAAGATACAAAAAAATTGCAGTGAAAATCTTTCTTTGTTCTTAAGATATGTACTTGAGTCGAAAACATTTTTTTTCAGTTTTTAGTTGTTTTTTTAGGTTTTCGTTTTGTAAAAAAAGTTGTCAATGGGATTTTTCTTAAAAATTAACATCAATATTTTGCATATAATTAAATATGTTTTATTTTAAAATCTGTTTTTGTTCCCGAGTTATTTTTGTCGAAAACCAATTTTTACTAGTTTTTAGTACAATTTTTTGAAGGTTTGTATTTATTATAAAAATTGCCGATTGAATTTTTCTAAAGAAAATACGTTACATTAAAAGTAATGACTGCTTTTCGAGATATTCGAGTCGAACAACAGTTTTAACCACTTTTGTTTAACAGTTTTTGTAGATTTTTATTTTTTATCAATTGGATCAAAAAATGTAACCAGATGTTTAAAACGTTATTTTCTAAAAATTGTATCGAATGTTACAAACAATGTTTTTAATGAGTTTACATTAGTTTAGAGACAATATCTTTAATATTTGCCCAAATATTTGCTTCGAAGATCAATTTTTATCAACTTTTAGTAATACTTTTTTATTTTTTTATTTTTCGTTAGAAAACTGTCACTTCGATTTTTAGAAAAAATACACAAGATATTTAAAACGTTATTAACGCATACAATTATTTTGGATGTAATATCATTTTTTGTTCGCTAGATATTCGAGGTGATAAATATTTTGTATCAGTTTTTTTCAATTTATAAGAAAATCGTTGTTAGAATTCGTTTTTCAGTTGATATCAATTTGGTATCACTTAAAATGTATAATACAAAATTTAATTGGAGTCGCTAGCATTATTTTTTTGAGAGATATTTGCAGTAAACCAAATTTAAATACGTTAGAAGTTACTGCATAGAGCCTTATTTTAAAGCCCAGGTTATTTTTTAACTCTGGTTATTTAATAACCTAATTGATTAAGTTTTAACCCTGCTAATTTTAAAACCTGGATTATTTTTTAATCTAGGTGATTTTATGACCCATTTTATTTAATGGTATTCGATTGCCAGAGTAACATTTTTCTTTGGGCTAAAATGGGCTGCGCTTACAAGGCATACTTAAACATTCCGCACGGTTTATACCTTGGCTTAACTCATCCTAAGACCGCTCATAACGTATGAAAGAACTCATCCCAAACAATCATAAACACAGGGAAACTGACTCATTCACATAAATGGTTTGTGTATTCGATAAGTTATTTAAAACGTAAAGTTTTTAAATAAAAGTAAAATTCGCATAGGCTCTTTCTTTTGACACCCTATTTGGTAAAATTCGTTTAGTGTAAGAGCCGGCAAAAGGAGACTTATGAAATAATTAATTTTATACACATACAAAAAAATTAACAAAAATAATTTTTTAAGTTCAGAAAATGTAAAATGATATAACCTTTAGAATTATTTTATGAATCGGAGCATAACGTTTTTGACATCTTAAAGATCTACAAATTGTAAAAAAAATGTTTTCCGACCGAAATTTTACAAAATTCTACCAAAATCGCTTGTTATTATTTTTGGACTAGAATTTCTTGAAAGGATGTTGACTTTAAACTTCTAAACAAATATTATTGCTAACATTTGGTAATTTCCGTTCAGAAAAATTCAATTGATAGTTTTGTTTTAAAATAAAAATAAAAGCATAACAAAGATATTATTTCAAACTCTTGAAAAATGTTTTTTAACTTATATCTTAAACAAAGACCTAATGACATTGGCGCAAAATTTTAGACGATTTAGTACGATGTTAAATCATTTTTAGTATGATACTAGGTTAAAAAAAGGATTTTGATAATTTTAAACGAATTTAGTATAGTACTATCTTCTTAACATTTTACTGAAGTTAAAATCACCAAATGGCTACTTTATCTTTTGAGTATCGTACTAAATCTGTATGACATATGTCATTTTTCTGAAATGTGACAAAAGGCGCAAAATTTTAGACGATTTAGTACGATGTTAAATCATTTTTAGTATGATATTAAGGTATGTTTGTTTTGTTTACTCCACAATCTGTCATTATTTAGATGTGTTCATGTTTTTTTTTTAATAAAATGGTTTAAGCATGATACTAGTTAGCAAAACAATAAAAAGTCTTTAAAATTAGTGAAAAGTTAGTAGATTACTATGTATATAGTAAATTGTTAACTAGTATTGTGCTAAGGCCTTAATGAAAATTCCAAAAATAAAATAAAATACTATTAAATTAGTTTAACATAAAATACAATGGTCATTTTCATAATTCTTACTTTAACTCCTCGACTATGCGTTTGAAAATGGAAAGCATTATCAATTTTTAAATAATTGCCATTTGGAAAATATTGTTTGAACATTTGGCAAAATCTACTAAAAGTACATTTCCTTGTCTTTTTTTTACATCATGGTTAAGATTTGTACGGAAGTAGATCATGAAAGTAAAGCAGAACCTGTGGCGTGATGGTTAGTGCGTTGGACTGTAATGCCAAATGTCTTGGGTTCAAACACTGCCTGTTCCATCTAAAGTTTATTTTAACGGGTATTGCCTCTTGCAAGGAATTGACAATTCCTCCAAGAGTAATACTTGTCATGAAAACTGCTTTCTCAAATTAGCCGTTCGAAATCGGCTTAAAACTGTAGGTCCCCTTCATCCCTGACAACATTACTCGCACACAGGAATAGTTAAAGGTTGTAAGTCACTAGGCCCTAGTTCTCAACGGACTGTTGCTCCACCTAATTTATTTATTTAAATCATGAGACCAAAAAAACTTATAAAAAGATAAGATTTTTCGTAATGATTGATTTCACCTATTTTGTGTTAAGTCAAAAGATATTCCGCAAGGTAACCATTTAGGCCCTTTATTATTTCTGCATTCTTTTATCTGTACTTATCTTTTTACAAAATCTTCGTAAAAATCTGCTAAAATTTTCTGTCATCAACAAATATAATAAACTGCTTATACCCTGAACTAAATAAGAAGACTGGAATTTGTGGTATATTTGCGTTTGTGAATAACAAAACAAACAAACAAAATCTTATTAATTCCGAGTATTCGAGGTAAATGCCTAAATAAATTGTGTTCATATTTTATTTGAATTTTGATGATGGAGACTTCAAGTTCCAGAGCTTATTTGGACTTGAACATTGTCTCATACACAAAATATTTTTTTTTTATTCTTGACATATTTTCCCTCACCCTGTGTGCCTAAATATTTTTATTATCAATTTGTCTGCGACAGATTTTATTATTTATTTTTTCATTTTTAAATTGGCTCCCTTTTTTTGAACGTTTCCAATGTAAAACATTCAAAGGAAGTTGATGATTATGTTTTGATTTTGTTGCTGCTATAGCTCTATAGTACTATACCTACTGCTATTAAGGGTCTTGCGGACTATCACTCTGCCTGCTTGAATTGTTCGTTCATGACTTCATTGCTCTCACAAAGAATACAAGAAAGAAAAAAAAAAGAACAAATTTAATATTGAAAAATGCAGCAATATGAGGTAGGTGGTGGTAGCTATAAGCTCTCTATACCTATTATATGTACAAAATGCGGGACAAAATATCGGAAAAAGACAAGACTTTATGTCAGAAAAAGAACTAAAGCCAAAATATTGCCGTAAATCGTTTTATTGTCTCTCTTATCCCTGACTGAAGGCAAAAAGCAAATATAGACTCCTTCTGCTCCTGATGATGATGATGGTTCCTTCCTCTTAATTGGATTCAATTCAAATTTTGTCCTTATATACAATATACATATAGTTCCTTTTTGCACGAAATAAATTTGAATTTGATTTTTACTACTGTTGTTAAGGATAAGTTCTGGATTGGTGAAAAAATAAAGTACTTATTAAAAAGATTGATGATTTTTAAATAATTCTTTTCATGATCAGTTTTCTATTCAAATTTTGTAAAAGAAGTTGGACGAAGATGGTTAGCTGACGCTATAGCGCAAGGGCCTCAAGTAATAGATTTCTCCAGCTTACCCGATCTATAGTTTGCTGTCTCTAGTCTTGAATAACAAGTCGGCGTGTATCAGCCTCAACTTGGTCGCTCCACCCACCGAAGATGAGTACTGCCTCTGCTCCTTGTTTTCTCAGCCTTGGAGTTTAATATTTTACGAGCTGTAGCTTCGATATTAGTTCGCTAAACATGTTCTAGCTATCTTAGCTGTTGAACAAGCAGTTTTTTAACCAGTCGCAAGTCTCTGTACAATTCATGGTTGTATCGTCTCCGGCAGGTGTTATTTTACCAGTAGACACAAATCGGTACCTTCCTCCCGAAGATACCCACAGAGCCTTCATTCACTTGACAACAAGACTTGACAAGGGATGATGAGGGTTTTGTACAATGTCTAATTGGTGCTTCACGATGGGGCCTTAATTCTCAATTGTTTACTTAATTCAAAGAAACAGCGATTAGCAACAGTTATTCTACGCTTGATATTAGCGCTGATTTAACGGCAGTGCCCAAGTAGATGCATTTTTTGACCAATTCGAAGTTATGCCTATCAACTGTCACGTTCTGACCAGGTCTGCGGTGGGAAACGATGGTCTTTGATGGCAGCATATACTTCGGTTTCTTGACTTGATAGTGGAAAAGTCTACCGGGAACTGCTAGTTTGGTTCTTCCCATAATGTCGATTTTTCAAAGATGGTGGCATTCGTATTGGCCGTACAGTTGAGCACCACTTTCCCAAGAACAATATTGAAGCAGCTACATGACAGTGCGTCTCGCCTTGTTGTAATTCTTTGGTGGCTTTGAAAGCATCTGTTGAGTGACGAAGCAGCTGGTATTCTATAACGTCATTCTGATAAGGCGTATCAGCACGACAAGTTAGGGTATAGCTTGACCCTGATGATGTGTATTATTAGGTCTTCTCTAGGATTTGGGGTAAATTGAAAACTTTGTCGATGGTAAATTTTGTAGGCCTTAAGCCGCACTGTTTAGTGTCAATGAATTCGTCAGTAAATGGCTTCAGGCGTTCATATTATACACTTGACAGGATTCCACTCGTTGGACTTACTTTATTTCGAACAAATTTTGGCAACAAGTTGGGTTTATGCTCCTTGCCAAATCATCTCCGGTTTACTTGAACAGTTCCGCTGTAACCCATCATTACCGGTAGCTTTGTTCGACTTCAGCCTGGTGATGAATCTCTTGATTCATTAAGGTCAGGTGGGTGGAATTTCTGTTCATCAACCAGATAAATTTCTTATATCTGCTTCTTGGCGGAATCTTGGACTTCATCACCGTTAAGCAACCGGTTGAAACAATCCCTCCAGATTTTAAGCATCAACTCTCAAGACCCCACTATAGTATTTTCTTGCTTGTCTTTGAAAGTCCCCGGTTGGTGAATCCTGATATTTTTTTTTACATCTCTGGATCTCCTCGACTTCACACTTTTCATGGTTAAACATATTTGGAAAAACAAAAAACCCTTAAGATTAAAGCTTCGAAAAGATTCCAAATAACAAATCGTATCAATCAATATATCAAGTCGAAATAAATAAAAGATAATTCAACAAAAAGTTGATACTTTATCAAATTCAAAACCAAATATATCGATAACAACTTTCGAAAGAGCAATCACACGCGACACAGTATACCAAAGTCACTCGGAAGGACATTTCACTATGATTGCTTTTATGGCTTCCTTGTCCTTGTTTTCTACTTCTCTGAAACAGAGAACTGGGAATTTGATATTTTTGCCAAATTTGTATTTTTGTGACATTATATTGTTTAGAGTGAGGTTTTATCGTGTGGTGTGGTGTGGTGTGGGGCGTGGTGTGGGGCGTGGTGTGGTGTGGTATGTGTCCTTGATGGTACCCAACCCTATTGTTTTATTTATAAATACGTATATCCTTCCCTTAGGCTAAAATAAATTACTAAAAATCGATTTGTTTGTTATCATCAAATAAATTTACTCTTTGAAATAGCTTGTTTTTTTTTTTCTTCTTCTTTTGTTTCCTATCGATTTAATAAAATATTCGAGGACTGTAGCTTCGCATAAACATTTTATTGCCACCACTACTACTCTTTTATTGACTCACTATATTTAAACTTATACTTTTATTCATTGTCATTGCGCATCTAATTTAATAAACGATAACAAAACAACAGTTTTATTATAATGTATTGTTTATAAATAGTTTCAAGTTCAAGATGGAGATAGTCTCGTCAAAAAAGAACACAAAAAAAATCGAATCTGAAAACGTGTGTTTCGTAACCGTTTTACAAGACAAAACAAGGCAGATACATATGCATAAAGTCTCAAGTCTCATTTTTCTTGAAAGAATCTGTTAGATTCCGTAGCTTTATAATATTGCGTTGTTTTAAGTGGAATAAAATTGATAAGAATGCGAGTAGGTACCTATCTATACCTACATACTTCAGTTCTTGACGTTGTCGATGACATTTTTAGGTCGATGTTTGTTTTGTGTGTTTTTATGAGCGGTACGTTTATGTGTATTATTTAACCAACAGAAAATGTTTTTGAACCTGCAAGCGAAAACATTAAAAAAAGGGTACGTCAACCGATTGTTGTCTAGTAGTTTTCCAAACAATTTATAGAAAAAGCGAATGACATTTCAAGATGTTTGCATTAGATAGACTTCCTTAAAACTTTTATCGATGTCTCGTGAGAATATAGAGTTTTCCAATAGCCGTGTTTTTTGAGATTACATATATGTATATTTAAGTTCAGTGAAAATTTGCAAATAAGAAAACTATCCGCATTGGTCGCCTTTTTGTATTTCTAAGTTGACATTTGTCAGAATAATTTAAACAAAATCTTAAAAAAGTTTGCGAATTTCAGACAAGAAATAATTTTAACTCAATACAATTCATAGTTTTTAAGAGGATTTATTAAGAAAATATCAGGAGTATTTTTTATATTTAATTTGTTTTCATGTTTTCCATTTTGTAAATTGAAGCTGAATGAAATAACAACTGAAGAAAAAGGGATACGTTCATAGATAACGGTCTAAATATTTGTAGAACTTCGCGTTCAACAGATGGCGCTATATATATTGACACTAACTTTTTATAAAATAATAAACAAATATTACAGCTTATGTCAATATCAGTATAATTAAACATTTTTATCGAGTCAGCTTACAAAAACAAAGCTATGTACACATGTATTTATTTATTTAGTTTTACAATTGATCATAGAAAAGAACTCAAATATCGATTTTATGCTAAGCAACGTTGAAAACCTGAATGAGGAGTAAGATTTTAATTTTCTTATCGTTATCTTTTTTTGAAGATCTATCAAGATAGTTTGTAAGTTTTATTGTGAAAAGTTATCGTACTATAGTTGATACAGAGTCGCCACAAAATATTTTAGGACTATTACAAAAATGCAAAACATGTGTTTACAAAAAAGGTTAAATAAAAATTGACAAAAAATTCTGTATTGAGTTTTAAAATGAGGTCACAGTGTTTTGTATGTTGGACACCACTCTATGAACACATCCATCGAGCCTCAAGGAAGTATCAATCGTACCAAAACGTCTACAATGAAAAACTCGAAAATTTTTTCCTTACTCGAATAAAAGTCAAGTCTCTATCGGCAGCAGGATTTCAATCTTCCTTTTATCAGCAGTATTGATACTACTACGGATATTACCCGTGTTTTGTTGGAAAATCTATCCATAGTATAGTAGGATTTTACACGAATAACAAAAAACAATATCCATAGTATGAATAACACCGATATAAGTTAGTGTAGAATCTTACTATGGATGGGTTTTTGACATTTATACGAGTCTCGAATGAATCTTATGTAATTTCAATCTCAAATGTTGGTACGATTGTATTTCTAAGTTGACATTTGTCAGAATAATTTAAACAAAATCTTAAAAAAGTTTGCGAATTTCAGACAAGAAATAATTTTAACTCAATAAAATTCAGTTTTTAAAAGGATATGTTAAGAAAATATCATGGAGTAGTTTATATTTAATTTGTTTTTATGTTTTCCATTTTGTAAATTGAAGCTGAATAAAATAACAACTGAAGAAAAAGGGATACGTTCATAGATTAAGTCTAAATATGTGTAGAACTTTGCGTTCAACAGATGGCTCTACTTTTTATAAAATAACAAACAAATATTACAGCTTATGTATGTCAATTTCAGTATTATTAAACATTTTTGTCACATCTGCTTACAAAAATAAAGCTATGTGTACACATGTATTTATTTATTTAGTTTTACAATTTATCATAAAAAAGAACTCAAATATCGATTTTATGCTAAGCAACGTTGAAAACCAGAATGAGGATTAAGATTTGAATTTTCTTATCATTATCTTTTTTTGAAGATCTGTCAAGATAGTTTTTAAGTTTTATTGTGAAAAGTAATCGTACTAGAGTTGCCACAAAATATTTAAGGACTATTACAAAAATGGAAAACATGCATCTACAAAAAAAGGTTAAATAAGAGTTGAAAATTGACAAGAAATTCTTTATTGGGTTTTAAAATGAGTTCACAGTGTTTTGTATGTTGTACACCACGTTATGGACACATCCATAGAGCCTCAAGGAAGTATCAATCGTACCAAAACGTCTACAATGAAAAACTCGAAAATTTTTTCCTTACTCGAATAAAAGTCAAGTCTCTATCGGCAGCAGGATTTCAATCTTCCTTTTATCAGCAGTATTGATACTACTACGGATATTACCCGTGTTTTGTTGGAAAATCTATCCATAGTATAGTAGGATTTTACACGAATAACAAAAAACAATATCCATAGTATGAATAACACCGATATAAGTTAGTGTAGAATCTTACTATGGATGGGTTTTTGACATTTATACGAGTCTCGAATGAATCTTATGTAATTTCAATCTCAAATGTTGGTACGATTGATATTGCATTTGTATCTCGATGGCTGTGTTCGTTGAGTAGTTGTTCATTTGGAATCATGTGTGTTTTCCATTGGGGAAAACAATCAATCTATTACTGTTGATATTATTAAGTTTTGTTAGTGAAAATGGACTAACTGAGCTTATTTTGCAAAAGAAAACAATAGAAAATATATTTATGTTTTGCTATGTTTCCACCAAAGGTTTATCTCAATTTAAATAAAATAAATCTTTTTGGTGTTTCCACCGGACTAGAAGATTTAAAAATGATTAAGTTTGACAGCATTTTCTGAAATGCAAATGGTGTTTCGATGTTTCTTATGAAGTGCAAGTGAGATAGTTTGATTCGTGTTAAACAATGAAGAACTGAATAATTCAGCACCATATAAGAATATGCTAACACCTCCATGTGCAATTTTGTTTGTTTTAATTTGATTGACCATAAGGCATTATCTGTAAAACCAACTCCTCCACACAGGTTTTTCTTCACAAATTTTGACTCGACTCCGATCTTCTAGCGGAATCGAAGCGAATCAAGCTTATTTCAACTCGATTCAGGTATATAAAGAATTTAGGCGAGCTTCAAACTCGCTTCAACACCACATGGTAATGTAGTAGTCTACGAACAAACCCCCTCCTTGAAACATTTGTTAAATGAACTTTTTTTTTATAGAATCTCAATTTCCACATGTTTTCTTACAATTTCTTCTTGAAAATTGTCCATTTTATTAGTTTTAGTTAGTTTTTTTTTGCTAAGTTAATTTTAACATATTTTTATTTACACAAAACTTTCTTCTATTTTTGTGTTTTTTTTTTTTATTATTATTCTGACAGATCTTCTTTCAGTTGTACCAATTTTTACATGCAAAAATCTGGCTACTGCGGATCGTTTTGTTGGCAATTTCTCACTGTACTATATATGGAATACCAAAAAAACACACTTATTGTGTATGTAATTCATATACATTTCTACTGTACTACGGATGGCTTTTCCAAAAAAAAAAAAACAATCCTAATAATAGGTTTAATTTTAAATTGCCAGCTATTTGAGCAGCTTCAACAACGGAAGCTGTCATCTTGTAAAATTTGACAAGTAAAAACTACGCAACAATACAAGTTTGAAGAAAGTATTGAAATAGTTAAAATTCACTTTAAAAGTTGTGACGTTTTGTAAGCACAGTTCGCATAACATAGAACATTTGGGTTGTCGTGAAGAACCTTTTCGACATGAATAGGAAAAATGTGAGCTTTAGTGAAGTGAAGAATCAACAGAGTATAAAATAAGTTTACCTATTCATTCCTCGTTGGTATTCGCTTTAGGTATTCCATAAATGAAATCTCGACTTTTTTTTGCATAATGACCTAGGTCTTAAGACTTAAAGGTCAGTTTGTAACGAAATCCCTACGGTCTTAACCTCTCCCTCTCAAGCCACCACTAAACTACAGGGCCCAGAGCCTGACACTGGACAGCATAAAGGAGAGGGTTCTAGATCACGCTAGCATGGCATACTTGTATAAGCTCAACATATCTCGCCGAATAGAGTGGAGGGGGTTCTTGCTACCGCAGCACTGTACGGGGTTCCGACTTCAGGCCCTATATCTGTAAAATAAAAAAAATTGGTAAGCCGAATTTGTCCACATGTTGGGGAAGTGATTTCTATAGAGAAAGGGAATATTTGATGGCATTGGCCACCCTTGTATCCAAAGGCTAGTGCAAGTTAACACCAGAACTCAAATAATGTCGTCTTTTAAAAATGATCCCGATTTTCATCTAAAAATCTTCTTTATTGATGGGGCTATGTTAATATGCAGAATTGTCACTTTTGAGACTCTATCCATGAATAATTGTAGAAAAGCCCTTAACTTGTCATTGTTTGGTGCGGTTTTTGTGCTGGATTGTGCTGGAACTTACTTGTTCAAAACTCAGTCCCCGTTCAACAAAAAAAGTTTCCTGAAGAGTTTTATTTCTTAAAGAGGTTCCGAAATTGGCCACCGAAATCTTGTGATTTAACACCTTAAGAATCTTTTATTTAGGACCACTTAAGATATAAGGTCTACACCAATGATCCACAATCAATTTGAGACCTTAACAAATTGGTAAAGTGATTGAGAACATGCAGCGAACTGGTCATGGACTTATTTCGTCAAATAAATTGTAAATGGTCTCAAGAAAAGATTTAGCTTGCTTAAAAAACGTCAATTTTGCTCGTTTAGAAACCTGTTAAGCCTGAAATGAGCCCCATCACTTTGACTATACAATTTTGTCGAAAAAAGTTCGAATTTGTAATTTTTGTTATAGTGTAAGTACGTCCATTTTGATTTGAATATACTGAAAACAAATTCAAATACCCTAATTATGACAGTAGTAGTGACAGTGACAGCTAGTTTGACAGTTAATTCTTTCTATAAAGCTCAATATTACTTAAAACACTTCATATACGATTTCTTACATCAAGAGAACACCGAAAAGTGGTCTGATTAGACAGACTCTTTGAAATTACAAATTCAGTTTGACAAGCTAAAAGGAGTTACATGAGTACATAATACGTTTTAAAAATAAGAACAAATTATAAATTCTTGTTTATTTTTTGTTTGGTATACATACCTACCAATTTATTATTCATTGCCAACAATTAAGCTATTTACCCTATGTATACATTATGCATATATTTACTTTGCTCGATAAAAGATTCAGATGTCATCATACGTGATTGGAATGAAGTTTTATGCTCGAGAATAAGTAGATTATGCTTTATATCCCTTTTGGATGAAGTTGAAAAAACACAACAGACACGTTTCTGGGATTTTATATGTATGATCTGAAGTAGGATTGCTTCATATTTCAATGATGATAGGTAAGTGTCATATAAATATGTACAGAACTATACACACAAAGTATACGCTTACCATGTTTTATATATCGGGTGATTTTTTAAGAGCTTGAGAACTTTTTTAAAAAAAAACGCATAAAATTTGCAAGATCTCATCGATTCTTTATTTGAAACGTTAGATTGGTCTATGACATTTACTTTTTGAAGATAATTTCATTTAAATGTTGACCGCGGCTGCGTCTTAGGTGGTCCATTCGGAAAGTCCAATTTTGGGTAACTTTTTCGAGCATTTCGGCCGGAATAGCCCGAATTTCTTCGGAAATGTTGTCTTCCAAAGCTGGAATAGTTGCTGGCTTATTTGTGTAGACTTTAGACTTGACGTAGCCCCACAAAAAATAGTCTAAAGGCGTCAAATCGCATGAACTTGGTGGCCAACTTACCGGTCCATTCCTTGAGATGAATTGTTCTCCGAAGTTTTCCCTCAAAATGGCCATAGAATCGCGAGCTGTGTGGCATGTAGCGCCATCTTGTTGAAACCACATGTCAACCAAGTTCAGTTCTTCCATTTTTGGCAACAAAAAGTTTGTTAGCATTGAACGATAGCGATCGCCATTCACCGTAACGTTGCGTCCAACAGCATCTTTGAAAAAATACGGTCCAATGATTCCACCAGCGTACAAACCACACCAAACGGTGCATTTTTCGGGATGCATGGGCAGTTCTTGAACGGCTTCTGGTTGCTCTTCACTCCAAATGCGGCAATTTTGCTTATTTACGTAGCCATTCAACCAGAAATGAGCCTCATCGCTGAACAAAATTTGTCGACGTAAAGCGCGAAACACATTTCGAACCGAACACTGATTTTGGTAATAAAATTCAATGATTTGCAAGCGTTGCTCGTTAGTAAGTCTATTCATGATGAAATGTCAAAGCATACTGAGCATCTTTCTCTTTGACACGATGTCTGAAATCCAGCGTGATCTGTCAAATACTAATGCATGAAAATCCTAACCTCAAAAAAATCACCCATTACTTATGATTGTTTGTACGTATTTTTGTATTAAGCACTTTTTGTTGACAATTATAATAAAAAGTCTTTAGAGCGGTAAGATTCTTCAAACAACGTTCCTTCCATAAAATGTATTTTAAAGTAGAATAAGAAGTATACCAAGTACCTTATATATATGTATGTATGTATATTGATGTGTATGTGTGTGATGTTGCAACTTGGGTTTGGGAATATATACGAAATATGAGTAAGTATTTTGATTTGTCATCAAACTCAATATGGAAAATTTTGCCGTTTCATAATTAAATTAAACTCGAAACAAATGAGAAAAGTTTATCTGCTATGGGAATTAGTTTTTGAAGGAATAGAATGAATATTAGCTGGAGAGCTTTACACTTGACAAGTTATTTGATAAAAGTATTTTTCATCTATTTTTATAAAGCATACTAATAAAGGGTGTATTTTAGGTGGTTCTTAATGAAAATAATGATTTCGATTAACTACCATAAAGCTTTTTCCAATAAGATGGTTCATTTTGTATAGCTGGCTATTTGAACAGCTTTCATTTTTGAAGGTTTTGATATTTGACAAATAAAAACCACGCCATTACTAACAATCCATTGATATTCTTAAAAATGATAACAAAAAATGGTGCTAACATTTTGCAGTCGCATTTCGTAAGACTAAAGCACCTTTGAGTAGTCGCGAAGCACATTTCGGGGTCTGAAACTACAAGAAAGATTATTGGAAAATCGTCTTTATCCTCGATATGTCACACTGCGATTTCTGGAATATAAACCACATGTCTGTCTCAGAAGTATTTTAATTTAGAGGTCCAATTTTTGATAACTTTTGTCAACATTTGTCTCGGTGAAGGCTGATTTACTAATCCGTAACGTGAAAATCTGTAGTTAACAAACGTTTCTTTCAATAAATCAATTGTGGTACGAGCTGTGTGACACGTTACGCCATCTTGTTGAAATCACATTTCATACACATCATGGTTGTTAAATTGATGAATGAAAACGTCAGTAATCATGACTTTACAGTGTTCACCATTGACTGTAACGTTCTGGTCAGCATCGTTTTTAAAGAAGTACGGATTAATCATTTCACCAACTAATAAAGCACACCAAATATTCAGCTCTTGTGGACGTTACGGTGTCTCAACATGAGTGATTTCATCAATTTTTGTTAATTGACATAAACAACCAAAAGTTTGGACCATACGTATTTCGAAGAGAACTATGATTTTTAGAATGAAATTGCACAATTCGGTCAGTCCATTCATGTAAAAATGACAAACCCAAAAATAAATAAATACCTTTAAGATTTTGGGTATTATTGGTAAAAAGTAAAAATACCAACATATTATTTTTAGCTTCTAAGAACTTGAATGCTTTCTAAGGAGGATATTTAAAAATAGTACAATGGTCGTATACGCTATTATATAGAATTGTCTGAGAGTAGAAGAACGTCTTATGAGTCAGATAGTAGAAAATAATATTTCCACTGACAAGTTTCAACAAAAGTTATAATTAACAGTATAAGGTCTTATCTCGGGACTTCTTTCAACTATTGATATTAAATTATTTTATTTTCGGTTTTCAAAATATGTATATTATTCACAATTTTTGGATTTTTGATAAAACTTATAAAAATATCCCACATAATAACGAAAATAAACAAATGATAAATGAAAAAGTTATAAAGCGTTATCATAATAATACTACAGTCCGAATTGATGGATTTGAGGGATTAGTAATTTTATCAAAATAACTTTAATAACTACATACGTTATGACTTAATTTAGAAAAAAAAGCACTTTAGGTAGAAAGTGACGTGTTTATAATAAATAATAATGTGTTAGATTTTAATCTTCATACTCATTTTAGGTAATAATTAATTTAAATTACTCATATTAAAATTACAACACAATTATTACGTACAAAGTGTCATTTTTATACTCATATAGAATTGAATTATTAAACGAAATAATAAAAGTTTTTAGTTTGTAAAACACGACAGTCAAACCTCCCAGTTAGAAGAGTTACTTAATCTGTATTTTACTTAAATTTTTTTTTAAATTCTCATGAATGTCAAGCTGATGAAACAACATTCACTGATCTAAGATTTTAAGGTTGATAACTAACCGTTAACGATTTTTTGTAATTAGTTGTACAATATTAATTTGTTTGTTTAATGTTTTCACATTCTTTCTTTTAACTTGCTATAATCCCTCCAAAAAACTAGTAAAACCTCTTCTTCTGTCAAAAATTCAAAAGATTCCTGTCATTGTTTTTGCTGATTTGTCAACTCGGTTTCAACATTATTATAATAATGCTTTAGCCAAGAAGCCAGTTACATTCTTCCCCTAAAGAAGTTTAAGTATAACACCGGCTCCATTAAAGCTCACCCCTCGAGACCGTACTGTCAGATACAGAGATTCGTTCTTTTGCTGTACTGCGCTAAGGTCGAATGCCTTACCACACTCTCATTGCAATATGCAGACATATCCACCTATGCCCTTGTTTCCTGTCATATTGCTCGAACTTCGGCATACAAAGGGTACTTAAACATCCTTCAGTGGTCTTTGGGTCTTTAATAATCTAAAATTAATTTAAATTTATATTATGACAAGAAAATCTCAAATTTATTAAATAAATAAAAATTACAAAAACATACCTGTAAAGATTTGCTTCGGTGAAAAAAATACCAATATTTGTGAACCTTTTCTCCATGAAATCTCGACTGCAATCCAAAGCTGATTATTGTTAGTGGATTTTGAAGCAATTCTTTTAACATCTGCCCAAAGGTTCTCGATTGGGTTAAGGTCAGTGAATTGCAAAACGAAAATATTATTGTCCGAAACCTCTTTTTAACTTCCCATAGGAAGTTATTGTAATGGGTCCGATTTGTCAAATTGAAAATTTTGATATTTCTCGACCTTTCAAGGTCCCTAGAGTTGAAATAAATTATTTTTAGAAAGATCTCTGTGCGTGCGTGTGTACGTACGTTCGTACGTCCGTATGTCCGTACGTCCGTACGTTCGCGACGTTTTTTCGTCGTCCATAGCTCAAGAACCAGAAGAGATATCGACTTCAAATAAATTTTGTTATACCGATAATAAGGCAGAAAGATGCAGAAAGGGCTCTCAAGAAAATTGCGTGGGTGGTTTTTTTTACCATAGCAGTTTAAAAAAAAGGTGAACATTTTGGTTAACCCAAAATATCTCATGAACCAATGATGCTAGAGACTTGAATTCAATTTTATATTATATATTATAACGTCGTACAAAACAAGTATATTTTTGGAAAAAAATCCAATAAACGGTTTTTTTTATAAATCAAAAAAAAAACTTGTCACCTCGAAAATTTTACGACTGAAATATGATTTCATCACCAAAACAATTTTGTGCAACGAAGAATAATGTTTTTGACATCTGGTAAAATTTTGAGAAAAATCGAATTGACAGTTTTTTTTATAAAAAATAAAAACCTAAAAAAAACATAACTCAAAGTTGGTAAAAATTGAATTTCGACTCAAATATCTTTTCAAAAACTTGATATATTGGCTTTAAACTACTTTTATCTTTCAAATAATATTGTTGTCAACATTCTATAAAATTTTGAAAAAATCGAATTGACAGTTTTTTTACAAAAAATTAAAAACCTAACAAAAAATTTAACAAAAGCTGGTAAAAATTGATTTTCGACACACATATTATCTTTTTAAAAATTTGAGATAATGGCTTCAAACTAATTTTATCTAATAAGAAATATTGTTTTTAACATTCCATAAAATTTTGAAAAAAATCGAATTGACAGTTTTTTTGCAAAAAATAAAAACCAAAAAAAAACAATACTAAAACTTGGTAAATATTTACTTTCGACTCAATATCTTTTCAAAAATTAAAAATATTGGTTTTAAACTTATTTTATTTCACAGAAAATTTTTTTTTCGATTTTCAGTAATTTTTTTATAAAATTGCAACAGTCCGTTTTTTATAAAAAAAATAATATCTAAAAAAAATTTGGTAAAAATTGATACATATAGACAAAATTTTAAGCTAGACAAATCGACAGACGGGATGGGAAGTTATCAGTGTAGGTCGCATCCCAGCCTCTTTTTAGTTTTTGTTTTACTAAGGTGTGCTGTGCTTTGGGTCATTGTCTTGTTGAAAGACTCATCTTATTGGCATTTCCTCCTTTGAGTAAGGCAACATAGTTCTCTTAAGAATATCAACATAAATGTGCTGATGCATTTTATCATTTGTTCGGTATTGTAATTGTGTACAAGTTTTTATCTTTATTTGAAAGTCCTATCATTGACACTATTTGCAAAATATAACAACGTTATTCGAAAGGTCCATTTTTCGAGAACTGTCACATAAATCAGGCTGAATTTGTACGCAGGTACCAATTATGTTGTCTTTGCCGGCCGCGGTTTTCGACTTTTTCGCATAGATACTTAAGAAAAAGAAAGCCCCACAAGAAAAAGTCTAAACGGGTCACGCCCTTGATGGTGATGGCTTGGCCAGCATCATTGTCAAAGAATAACGGACCGATGACGGTTCTAGAACAAAATCCACACCTCGTGAATCTCGCTTGGATTGGTACCGTCCCAAATTCGACAATTTTGCATATTCACGTACCCTTTCATCCAAAAATGGGCCTTATCGCTCTAGATGATTTTTCGACAAAATTTAGATACACTTCAAACTGCTCCAAAATCCAATTAGTTTTATCATTTGAATAGCTCAACGCTGTTACTTGCCATGATGATTTGTCTTTAGTGACTGATTTGAAGAAGATATTTTGACAGAAAGTAAAAGAAACGATATGGCCACACGAGCTGTAAAAAATGTTATATTTCCAAAAAGTTGAAGAATTTAATTAAGTGCTCATATATTTTACTGTATGTACTAGAATTAATCGGGAGATTACGCTGCTATTGTTTTGATGCCACTATATAATGTCAGCTACCACAAATTAGACCTATCCCCAAAGAGAGTTTTTACTGTACCCCATGTAAATCTCTACATCAATCACATTAAAATATAAACATAGCTATCGAAAGAAAGTATGCACGCGATATTTTTATTACATGATCCAATTAGTATAAAAATAAAAACAAAATTATTTCGGCAAATTACTCATAATAAAATATTTTTGTTGATTGCTAAAAGCTTCGCAAAACATCTAATCACTCATTCATTTAATAATTGCTTGATTTCTTTGGTCATTAATCGAATCGAATAAACTCGACTAGAATTTATGATGTCATTAAAACTTAAAGAACAAATTTAAAAAAAAAATATAACGAAGAAAACAAAAATATGAGTCTGATCATTTTAATTATAATTAATTTAAAACCTGACAAAAAAAAAAAAAAAAAAATTTTTAAAGTTGGAAATGAAAATTGATTGGAAGCAATTAATTTATTTAATTAAATTTTGTGTTCAATCTAAATTGCGTAAAGCATAAAGAATTAGGTATAGTTTTGCACGTGGAAACTAATGCACTTCATGTTCTTTTAATGGTAAGTTATGTTGATTCCGTCTTCATCGTCTTCCAGTCCCCGGCTGTATGTGTCGTCGCGTCATCGCTCGGTAGACGATGGCTCAGACTCAGACTCACTGTTATCAAGCTATCGACTTTGAATAATCGCCGTCGTGTCGTGTCTTCGATTTCTCTTTATATTATGCAAAAGTTGAAATTTATTGCACAAGTCATTAATTCCATTCGATTCAGGACATTTCCGGCATCCTCGAGCATGAGTTGGGTCAGTAGAAGAACAACATTTTTCTTTTTTGGACTTTAGGTCAAGGTTTTTCCCTCTTGCTTTAAAAATCGATATTAACAGACACTCAGAAAGGAGACACTGGAACGACCAACCGACTGATTTTTTGGATGAGGCTGATGGAATAAGGAAGGGATAGGTACATTAAAATGGAAAAGCACGTAATTATACTATATTGTTGAAGTTCAAGTTGTTTATGCGTGTGATTTAATTTATTTGTTGTTTTTTTCTTATTTTTATTCGTTGAAGAAGTTTTTGAAAAAGTTTTTGAAAAAGAAAAATCTTGTTTTGTTTCTTTAATTAAGTTTGTTTAATAAAGAAGGATTAGCGAACAATTTAGGTATGTGATGAGATTTTTAATTTTTGGAAAAAGTTAATATAAGACAATGAAATGTGCAAAACTTTGAGTCAAGAAATCGTTTCAGAATACTTATTAGGCATATAGTACACAAGGCTAGTTAAGAGAATAACCTTGCAAACTTTTGATCTTTTATTGATAAAACTATTGAAAGTAAAGTACAACTTAGAGTTTGTAATTTTGTTTGCAAGAAAATGATGTGCATAGGTTGAGATATTCTTTATGACTTCTTTAACATAATTACAAGAACACCATTCAACATCCCTTTTATTTCAAGGCAATAATAAGGGCTGCAAAAAAAGTTTGCCACATAATTCACATTAATGTAAAAATTTCAACGGTGTGGTTAAGAGAATTTTTGACTGACCATCATTTTTAATAAAACAAGCTGACCTACAATATTTTACAACTGAGGATATGAAAATTGGGTCCTTGAACATAAAATATACGACAGCTACTTGTTTATAATGTATAGTGGACGTGGATTGGGATGCTTTAAGGAGTTTCCATAATTCGCATACAAGATGCGTCATATTTTATGTCACTATGTTAATTTTTTGATTTACAATGCGGCATGGCGAATTTACATTTTTGGTCAAGTAGTGCTGTCTTATGGAACATGTGTAAATTTAACATTCTTGACATAAAATGCGGCAAAATCAAATAACCGTTTATTTTAATGAAACTGAAAAACAAAGTATTTTATGGAAACAAAATTCTTAAGAGCAGAATTTTATGAAACAAAATGTAATGTTTTAAACAAATGGTAAAATTGTTTTTTTTTTTTCAATATTTTGAAAACTTATGAAAATATTGACTTGGGAAGAATGTTGTCTTCCTATAGACAATATTGGTGTTAAAATTTGATATATACACTTCTTGTCACATGAATAAGGACAAACTTTTTTGGTTTTTTATTTGACGATATTTTTCAAGCCCTTAGGTTTTTTGAAAAACCCAAATGTGGAATAAATGAAGTAAGTATGTAAAAAGTTTATATTTAAACAAAATTTATTAAGTTGATAAATACAAGTTTTATGGCGGTTTTTGCGAAGAAGGTCATATAAAGTACCTGTTTTTGTGTGTCACATGGATAGGGACAAGATCTAAACTTACCTATAAGACCCTTTAAAGTAAAGAAAATAGCAACAAATCGTATGGTTTAAGCAAATACTGGTTTTATTGAATGGACTTAAATATTTTTTTAGTAATGTGTGCTGCCTCCTGATTTCTGAATTACTTCAAGTAACCTGTAGTTTATGGATTCATAGAGTACTGTCAGATAATAGAGTGAAATTTAGGCCCAGGACCGTTTTATGGCTGCAATAATCTCTTCGGTTTTTTGGTATTGCCGTCCCTCTTCGTAGACTTTTCTTAAAAGCCATCCCCACACATTTTTCATGATGTTCAAGCCAGGAGAATATGAAGGCCATGGTAATAGGTTCACATTTTGCCCCTGAATCCAGACTTTTGTTATCCGTGTGATATGTATTGGTGCATTATCTTGTTGGAAATTCCAAAATATTTCAAATAATTCAGAAAACTGCGGAAAAGCTCGTTCAAGAACCGATTTTTAAGTGATTGCCGTCATTTTAGAGTTTGAACATCCAGCTTCACTGTCCCGTAATAGGTAATTGCTCCCCATACCATTACACCGCCTCCTTTGCTGTGCCGTTTTTCAAGATAGATTTCATCCTTTCTTAAATCATGAAAATAGCAGCTATATCCATGAGGTCCGTTCAAATTTATTTTTTTTTTCATCGGAAAAGACTACGGTATGCCAAGTTCGATTCCATCTTCTGTGATTTGTTGCAAAATTTAGGCGTTGGCTCCTGTTTGCAACATTCAATGGTGTTTGTCCTTCATTTGTTGGTGTCGTATATGGTTTGCCTTCTGTATCACCCGATCAACAGTCGATCTGCTAGCATTCACCCCAGCTTCTACCTTGATTTTTCTAATTTAAAGCCTTGAATTTAAAGCAGCTATCACTATCGCCCGAATTTCCTGAAATTATGTGGTTTTATTGACTGTTCCTTTGTAGTTTTTTCCATACCTTTCTGGGTCCTTGAGGTAGTTGTATACAACATTTAAATTTCTTTTAATTTTGCTGGCTATAAAAGGAATAGTTTTTCCGAGATCCCTGTAAGCTCGAATTTGGCCTATTTCCTCCTTAGTTAGACCCTAACCTCTACCCATACTTCTTGATTCTATCAACTTAATACTCGTACTAAGCTCCCAAACAATCAGAGTATGCTTTTATCTGATTTAAAACACCTTGATAGGTAAATTTAGACCTTGTCCCTATTCAAGTGACAAAAAATAAAAAAAAGTACTTATCAACTTAATCCGAAATTGTTGTTTGCAAAATAAACTTAATACATACTTCTTTCACTCTACATTTGGGTTTTTCCAAAAAACCTAAGGGTTTGAAAAAATATCGTCAAAAAAAAAAGCTTGTCCCTATTCATGTGACACGAAGTGTAAACACCAATAAACCTATTAACAGTTTTTCTTAAGACAAATTAGTTTAACGTGTCAAATATTCAGATATAAAACAACTTAAAATATGAGAATTCTTTTTAAAGGGTAAAGAAGTGCAGTTTGCATTCCTGAGAGTGTTTAAAAAGTACCACAAAATGTCTTTCCACCTAAAGTCTTCATTAAAAGAAAAAAAAAAAAATTGCAACTGGGTGTATACGCACGTTTTGTTTATTGTTTTGACGTGTGATTTTCAATCTGGCAATACTTGTTTCGGAGGTGTTATTTTTGACAGCTGTCACTTGATTTATGCTCAGTTTGGTTTGTCATTTCATTTCGGTTTATCTATGCATATAAGCCCGAGAAGATTGACGCCTTGGAAGAGATTATTGTGCATGATATTGCTTACATACGGCCCCAAAGTGGAATACGGATTGAAGTGGTCGATAATTGGGCCTTTCAGCTGGAATTTATTAGCTAGTTGCTGTAGGAACTTGCCCCAAATAATTTTAATATTGTTTTGGTGTATTTTCATGTTGATTTGCCAAAGTAACCTTCAAAAAGACGCTATGACCCTGATTACACGGGATGTTTTTTCGTTCGTTTTCGTCTTTCGTCTTTTTGACAGGTACCTACCCTCGTGATTACACCTTTCCTTTTTTCGTTCCTTTCGTTATTCCTCTTTTTGACGTTTGTGACCGAATTGTTTTTATTTTACTTTTTATATCCGAAATTGTAACACCCGGTTTGATTTTTAAAAGCTCTTTTCGAATAATTTCAAGTGCCTCAATTCTCTTATTTCTATTTTTATAGTTTTTGTTCAGCTTGTTATACAAATTGGGCCAACTTTGAAACAGCGTTAATAATACTTCCGTTTGAGTTTTTGTCCACATTTCTTAAATCGTTTAAATAAATAATTAAATTTACATTATTTCACGTTTATATTTGCCTTTACTACACCGTACTCTGGAAAACTGAACTTATAGCTGTAAATTATGCATTTTGTTTTTTTTTTTATTGGTTGTCAAAGCATAAACGTCAAAGTTCAACCAAAGAAAGTCCATAAATTTTCAGGACTCTTTTCACGACTTCTTTCCCCCTACGTTTCTACACCCCTCACCCGATCTGTCAAAAAGACGAAAGAGGAAACAACCGAAAAAACATCTCGTGTAATCGGGCACTATGACAGCTAGTTTGACAGTTATCACTATTCGAAGTTCATACGTCTAAAAAAACACCCGATTTTCTACACCAACTAAGTAAGTTATTACCTTCAAAAAAATTGAATTTCACATTAATACTTCTTCGCGTTAGGAGAGAGTATAAAGAATGATGTGTTCCTTTTAACTTTTCAAGTGTCACTCATCAAACACTCTTCCATCATCATTCATCCATTCCATGCCTAATTGAACAGACAAAAAAAAAAAGCATTCTTATACCAAAATAAACTCGTTAAGTGTATCACACTATAATAATACACATTTAAATTAAATTGAATTACTCAATTAAGATGGTGATTCCATTATTACAAAACCTATATGCAATGCACATTCCCCCTTATGTTGGGGTTATACTCGTTTTGTGTATAAAATTAGCGCTGTCATCGCCGATAATTTATTTCTATAAAAGAACACTGAGAGAAAAATAAACAAATTTTATTTTCCCTCAATACTTTTTCTTTTTATGTACGTATCAACTTGACACCTAAGACAGAAGTTTGAGAAAACTCACTTAATATTGACAGAAAGGTGAAATTGCAAGAAATGAATATTGACTTTCTGTCAAGATTTCGAGCGGGAAACAGCTGTCAGTGTCAAAATAACCTATGATTTAAGAGTGAATGTGAAGTCTCCCATAATTCGTTCAGTGTAAACCCCGCATAAGCATCAATGACATCAAAAAAGGGTAAATCAAAAAGTGACATTAGGTTGAATCAACATTCGCTTATACTCCTATTATATTTAGCACAAAGGCCTTTCGCACTCCCTCGTTTATGAAATTTTTGCAAGCTATAAAGCTGTACTCACATCACAACTTATCACAGTTCACTTAATTTCCTTTGTTATGATAAAAGGAGAGAGTGTCAAATGATCCCGATCCTGATTTCTTTTATTTCTGCGAAATCAAAAAAGGCAAAAGAAAAAAGAAAAAAGGGTCGCCCTCATATAAACATAAAACAATCTTTATAATATTCGGGAACACCAAAAGAACCTACATACGTAAATGTTTGTGCCGTCACTCGTATAGCCGTCGCTCGTCGACAGTCGTTTTAGTTTATATATCGCAGGTATATTCCTCCTGTTTTTTAGTACATATAATAAAACTAATTTAATTTTTTATTAAAAACGTACTTAATTTTGCTTTGATTGAAATTTTCACAGACAATTTTTCTTGTCGTATTTCCCAAGCCTTTCTATAAAGTCAGTGTTTTAATCATACCTGCTATGTATACCGTCATGGGAAAAAATGAAAATGAATTTAAATATTAAAATGCTTATATCTACAATATATGTAGATATGGATGGAGGTGGGAATAGGCACCAGAAGTTCCTACTTTTATTGTAGTACATCAAGCATGAAACCGTGCATGCATTGCATAGATGTATTTGATGCATTCGTCTTGTCTTAAGGGATTCATTTTTATCCAGACAGGGTTGATTCTCGCGAAAAATGGCAAAAAGCTAGAATTTACGCGGATTGTTAACGAAAATTGAGAATACCACTTGGTCGCATGAACTTACTTTTGTTTTTCAGAATCTGCTTAAAACCCTTTGCACATGACTTACGTGCTTTTTTTAACCCAATTAAGAGTCACAAAAGTTCTAAAAGCGCACAATTAATTAAATTATAACAATTTTAGAAGTATTTTTTAAAGCCTTTATTATTTATCAAACAAAAATTAATAATATAATTATTCTATTTTACAATTTATCAATTTTTTCAGATGTTACTTTTAACTTCTTATTTTTAAATTATTGCAATTGATCTGATTTCTAGAATTGTAAATTTTAACATTTCAAGGTCCCGAAAATCTAACTCAACGGTTTTAAGCCTGTATTGTCTTAAGAATAACATCAAAATGTACAGAAAAATATGATAAAATATTACCTTCGGAAGAATGACACATTTGACATGTGTTAAAATTTCCAGAAAAATCCAATTGACAGACAAAATAAAACTATACAAAGATCACTAATGACTAATTTCTTTCCAAAGTTCTAAAATAAATTAAAAACTCGATCTAGTTATTCTCGTTTTATCTTTGGAACTTCAATTTAAAAAATATTTAGAATTCAAGCATATATTTACATCTAATCATATCTGTAGAACTCTATTTGAAATCATTTTTAAGTTCTATGGACTTTAGATTTAGTAGATTCAGTCAGAAAATTATACAAAATGCAACAATATCATACAAAATGGAAAATTTAAGGCCTTTTAAAGGATAGTCCATATTTTTAAATAATTCTTCAGGTGCACATATTCTTACCTATATGAATTTGGTTTTATGATAAGCGCACACTAAAGAGGATATTAGATAACCTTATAATGCCAAATTACAGCGTGAGTATTAGAAAAAGAATAGAGGGCTTAAAAGGAAATGTCGGTGCACATTGGTTTTGAATACCTGAATATTGCATTGACCGCGAAAGACAGTGTGCTACAGCTTTCCACATTCACGTAGTACGGCTAAAGAACGAATCTCTGTGCATGACAGCACGCCTGAAGTTAGGCTCGAGGGTATACTGATGAGTGTTCTTGGAAGCGTGAGTATTACGGTTGAGTTGCTTGAAGGGAGAAATGCAACTGACTTTCCTCTTGTGAATATCCTCTTGCTCTTGTCATAATCCGTTAAAATAACAGTAAAAAAAGGGTGAGTCAAGAAACTACGACGATTTTGAAGTGACGTAAATAATCCAACGATGATAGCCAATCAATTAATATGATCTACATTCAATAATGGCCAAAAGACTTAAGTAAGTTGCAGATACCCCAGCCCAGAGATGAGTTTTATACTCGAGCTTTCCGTTTGTGCAGACTTAAGAGTCGTGGTCAAAAAATGTACTATCATTTCACATTGAATGCTCCTGTGATCTGAAATGTATTAAAAAAATCAAATTTAATCTAAAAATAAGGATTTTGGAAAAAGTAAAAATTTTACTAAGCCGAGTTCTAATATCCTAGACCCTACAATTCGAGGTTTTAATAAATCGGAGTTCTATCTCAAACTGAAATCTTAATCAAAGTTCTAATTGGGTTTGCAACACCATATCAATTTGTTCTGGATAACTTCACAAAGGCCTGGAATCAATTGGGCCTTATCTTTTAAGTAGACCCAAAGGAAGAAGTTTAAAGAAGTTAAATCACAAGATCTCGGTGGCCACTTTTAATCATCTCTTCGACAAAAATGGTTGATAATTTGTTGCTTATCTGGCACGCATATTGAGAATTAACCGGCATCGCCAGCCCAAAAACCGCAACAAATAGTGACACACTGATAATGAGAAGCTTTTAAACCATAAATCTTCAATTTTCCGGCCAAAAATGCGATATTGTAGTTTATTAACGTAGCCTCCGAGGTTAGAGAAGGCTTCATCAATGGATGTGATATTTCGATGAATATGCATTTCAAAAACTCAATCAATAAAGACATGATTTTGCTGTTGATGGAATGGCTTGAATACTTGTGTTCACTGTACCTAACCTAAGTATTTATAAAAAATACGATGTTAAAACGTTTATGAAATGCCTAATTGTTAAGATCAACGAAAAAACGACAAACGTGCGCTTCGATTAAGAAGATTTTTCACGTAGACCTAAAAGTGCGAACTGTAACTGCAAACTTTTTAACAATTTCAATGCTTTGTTTTAATTCCATTTTTATTAATGGCCCAGTTTTCTTTGTCAAATGTCAAAAAATGACAGTTTCAAAAACGACAAATGTCCATATAGCGAGCTAACGCGTTAGGTTGAAGCGCCATTTTATAAGCAGGTTCAGTCGACATAAGGGACTTGAAAGTAAGGCAAGTTTCTATAATATCTAATTGGTGTGCTGCCAAAAATGTTCCTTCCAATTAAACAACTTTATTGGAAAGTTGACTGGAAAGTTAAATAAATAAATTAGGTGGCGCAAGATGGCACAGGCAGGAATTGAACCCAAGACCTCTGGCACGACAGTCCTACACACTTTTTTTTTTTTTTTTTTTTTTCAATTCATTTTTATTAATTCAATCTTAAATCTATCTTAAAGCTAGACAAAAATTCATAAAACTAGCTTAATTGACCATAACTTACAACTAACTTACTGGTCCCATACGGACACTCTAAGTTAAACAATAATACTTAATTCTAATGCCTTTCGGCCCTAAGATCTATTTAACTTCAATTCCATTTTATATATTTTTTTTGTATTCATTAGAAAATTTCAAAAAAACTAATATCAATATCCTTTTTTATTTTTACTTAAAAACTACTTAAAATAAGGTCCTTAATATAAAACTTCAAGCTAACTAAAACTACCTATTCTACCTATAAACTACTTAAAACTAGAACAACCACAGCAGCAAATCTAACTATCTAACGTTTTTTGTTTTTCATATTTTGCTCTTTTTTTTTTTTTTTTAATTTTTTTTTATTCCATGTTATTTTTTGTATTTTTTTTGTGTATATATTTTTTTTTTGTATTTTTTTTTTTTTTTTTGTGCCACCATGCCTATTCTACTTAAAACTAAACCCTAAAACTATAAAACAAGTATGTAAGCCGGCCACGGCTTAAAACCCCATCCCGACTACCCACTATCAAGTGCTGATTGAAGCCACCAAAACTGGTTCTCCTGCTTCACCCTATCAGTTCGGTCCCGTTCGGACACAGCCCTACTGAACCGAAGGAGCTCTGCTTCGCCTTGTGCCATGACGTCCCGATTGTACAGAAGTCGCCTATCCACGGTTCGTCGTCTGACGTGGTAGATTAGCGGAACTGCCAATCTATCCTGTATCAGACCGCATCTATCTAAAAAGAGGAGTGCCTCTGGTGGAATGAAGCCGCTCAAGCGTGCACTTTCAAAATACTCGTCGTTCTGATAGAACGCCCCGAAAATTAAATTGTTGGTCGAAGACATAGCCCTTGCAATGTGACCTCGAACGAGTTTTATCACGAAATTGTCAATTCTGTTGATTCGAGCCCCGTTGTATAGGACCTCGTTGGAATAGTAATGCACGTAAGAAGATTCGCCTGTTCGATATAAGCCGGTACAGCGTCGTAAACACTGCCGCTCGAACACCCGAAACTTCTCCATCTGGGACAGTCCTACACACTAACCATCACGCCACGCACGGGTACTACTGGAAAGTTAGTCAACCTAACTATCAACTCAAGTGTACTTACATACATATGTCAAAACGACAGCTGATTATGTTTTTTCATTCAACTGAAGGTTATTACTCTTTGATTTATTTGTTTTCTTCACAATTCCGTTTAACGTTATGTGAAAAAGGGTTCCTTATATAATTAGTAAAGTCCCTCATGTTTTCGGAACCTGCCCAATGACATAGTTTTTACTTGTCAAATGCTAAAAGGTGACAGTGTGAAATGTCAAATGATGACAGTTTCGGGCTTACGCCTTAAGTCGAGGGTTCTCCAATTAATAATCATAATGTAGATTTCGAGAAATGACCGATACAAAACGAAAGACGAATGTATCAGTTTCATATCAGCAGCTCATTAGGCTTCAGTTTATTCGCTGATATCTAAAAAAAAAAACACGAAACAAAATATCAATTCTTCACACGACTGAAATCTATAAATTTCCAACACATTTTTCAGAAGAGTCCTAATATTTCTTCGAATAAAATAAAAAAAAAAAAAAAAAACATTTCGACGTCTTGTCTTGTTTACATATCATAGACCAATTTCGTTTCGCGTCAAAGCGTACGAGTGTTAGTATACTATTATTTTCTAAAGATATAAATAGCAGAAACAACACCATCACGTCTACACTACGTCAGTCGGTTGTCGCGTCAATTTTCATCCGATCCGATAAACGCGAAGATATAAATCATTTTTATTAGAACTGAATTTTTCTTTCGATAGCCTAAATGGCCCCTAGACAACTTGTTTATGGTGTTCCATCAAGCAAAGGTGTACATCGCTTATTTTCGAGTGTGGGAAAATTTATATAGCAGCACAAACACAATGTATTTTTCTTTCCTCCTTAAAAAATAGAAAAAGAAAAACTAGAAAAGAGAAGAATTTTCATTTCCAAAGTAAGTTCCTTCTATATACAAGCACTATCAAAGTCATGATGAAATTTTAATCACCCAATTAAAATTGAGCTACTCCTGCAATTATTATTTCATTTGCATTACAAAAATATTGAAATTAAAATATACGTACGTATGTATTTCTACTGTGAAGGGCAATGACTTCACCTTTTCCTATAAGATTCTTCTAATTAATTACACGTACTCGACGCATAACTGAAAAAAAAGTATATTTCCTCTAAGGGAATGATTCACTTGGAAAGTTTTTTAGAAAATTTATTTAATCAACTCACAGTGGAAATGCCAACTTGTAAGTTTATATTGGTTTTAAGCATATATTGAAATAACTATATTGATAAATGCCACAATAATATCAATGTTATTGAAACCATTGAAACTATATTGACGCACGTTTAATTGGCACGATAGTTAAGTAAAGGCAGGTACACGATGCGATGCATTTTTGTTGCATTATTTTATTTTGATGCGATGAGTACACTCTCTGAAGTTTTGTGTTCATTCAACCAAGAAGACTTGATGATGACAATACTACGATAGGTTTGTTTGTTTGTTGGTTACAAATGAAATAATAAAAATGGTACTTTAAGTATTTTATTCGATAGGTACGAGTTCGTAGTTTTGTGATGTGATGTGATCACACTGAATCATCAAAAGTATTTATATTTAGTGGATACATATTGATATTGGAAATTTTTTATTTTGTTAAGCCAATACAATGGAGCTTAACAATATAATCAATCAATGTCGAATTCAATTTATTGGTTTTAATGCATCACTAAGTAATTCCGATTATATTTGTATTTTGTTAAAACTAAATCAACTATTGGGAAATAAAGTTTTTTTGTGTTGTGCATTCACAGCGACTTTCTTAACTGATTGAAATTAAACACTTTGTTCCTTATTTACACGTATGAAAGATATGACGGTATGAATGTGAAAATTTAACACAAAAAATCCAAAAGCTAACAACAGATGTAAAGAGTGACAATTCATTCATTAAAAATTTCCTTCAATAAGGTTGTTCACCAAACTAAACCAAACTGAGCATACATCAAGTAACAACTGTCAAAAAGACCAACACCGAAACAAGTATTGGCAAATTGAAAACCACACGTTTAAAAAAACACCCGTTACTTACTTTGGTCCTCAGACTTGTAAAATCCATGAGTAATTTTTAGCGGGACATAGGTCCTCAGCTTTCTTGATGGAGTGGATTCCACTGAATTGCCTGTCATGTAATGCAGTCATTACCTTTTTGAAGCGTGTGTCTAATCCACTTCCACTTGCGCCTAATAGTGTCAATGGGTGATCTTGTATAGTTCTTCATTGGATATATTGTACGATTGGGCCAATAAACCCATAAGATGTTTTGTAGACACCTTTTAATAAAAGTCTGCAGATTTCTGGTAATCGTTTGTAAGCAGCGGAACAGTCGTAGCTTTGTCTTTAAGCTGCGAGAGTTATTACTCAAAACATTGAACAACATACCGAATTCTGTCCTAGATTGCCCGATACGTCTAGCGATATCTTGTTCGGTTTTTATCCTTCAGTTGAGACAATACTTCCAAGATGTACTTTTTCTACTGGTTATTGAGCAATGTTTATCAGAGAGGATAAGTTTGAGATTCCAAAGCTGAACATCTTAGTTTTTCCCGTGTTGAATTTCAATCCCACGATTTCTGCTTCTCATCCATGTTGTCATTTGATGAAAATCAATTATCCTATCAGAAATAGCAGACATACATCGTCTGTGTGTTCGAGATGTTTCAATTATGTTGTCATAGTCTAGCCTATTCCTCCATTTTCTGTCAAGGCTATCCGCAACACATTAACGATCACCAAAAAGAAAACAATTGGTGACAGTACAGCACTGTCTAACTCCACTTTGGACTTCAAACTCTTCTGACTATTTGGCCTCTGTGTAAGACATAGTATTGGGACTCCTCATAAAACGCCTTTATTATAGGGATGAGCTTATCCGGGATATTCCTCCTCAGCAAAGAAAGTTTGTATCATAGCTGCGAAAAACGAAATAAGTCTCTCTTAACGCTTAATCAACGTTGCAAGATATTGACAATTTTTTCCAAAGTAAGAGTTTCTTAAATTAGCCGTTAAAATTCGACATAAAGGCTATAAGTCCAGATTGCCAGACCCGCTATTCATAATTAGAAAAAGAAGCTCTCGCAATAAAATTCGGTTGTGCAAAATTTCATGAATATGTTTGGGGGAAAAATACTGTCATTGAATCCGACCACAAACCGCTAGAGGTAATCTTCAGAAAGCCAATTCATTCTTCACCAGCACGCTTACAACGAAGATATGCACCTAGCCGACCCGTTAAGTAGAGATTGAAGAAACAAAAAAGAAAAAGACTTACAGATTCAGCTCTCGATTTCTGACAAAGAGCTAGATCGTCTGTTTAATCTCACCAAAAATGATGAAACTTTCAATCAACTTAAACAGTATATCACTGAAGGCTGGCAAAGCAAAATTAATTACCTTCCAAAGTGTGTTAGGCCATATTTGAATTTTAGGGAAGAGCTGACAATATATGACGGAGTCATATTTAAAGCACAAAAAGCACTCATTCCAAGTGGACACTTCAGTTACGAAAAGTGTGTTCAGAAAGCCAGGGATGCAATTGTCTGGCCAAACATGAGCACTGACATAACCAGTTATATAAAAAAGTGTCCCGCCTGTCAGGTTCATCAACGTGACAACAATAAAATTGAGACTGGAGCTACACAGATACCAAATTACCCGTTTGAGATAACTGCAGCTGATTTGTTCTATTTTAATGGTGAAGACTATATTGTATTAAAAGACAGCTACTCAGGTTACATTAAATTTCAAATTTTATGGCGGAGACATAAGATCACCCTTACCAACAGTCATTTCCTCGCTTGTACCAAAAACAAAAACAGCTGACATACCACAACTACTAAAAGAAGGCTATTCCGTCGAATTTCCTGCAACATAAAGCCTACGGAAGCCGAAATACGTAATCCTCCAACTAATATCGCATACTTCCAGACGCCAGAAAGCTCATTCCAACCATCACCACCTAGAAACGCTCAGTCAACACCGCATCCATCAAAAACCAATAGTCAACCAAAACCCAGTAATCCCGATTTACATAGAATCCAGCCTCGACTGGGCTACAGTCGTCATCAGCCTATACAACCAGGTATGGAAGGACAGTCAAGCCTCCTCAGCGTTGAACCTACAGCCACTAATCATTGGTTATCGAAAGCTTCAAAAGAAGGGGAATGTAATGGGAGCAGACCCCAAGTAACTGTCATAAAATATGACATATGTCAAATGTCATAATCAAAATATGACAGATGCAAAACGTCAACTATCCACCAACGCTTGTAAGGCGGCAACCGAAAACCAGCCACTTCTCATTTTAACCTGAATGAGCATAGCGCTCTTTTTGTATCAAATATCTTTGAAGTAATTTATAATAAAACTAGCGGCCCGTCCCGGCTTTGCACGGATAGACAAAATTAGGTACAGATATTTAAGTTATAAGCATGCTAATTAAAACGACCACGAATCACTAAATTAGAAAAAATTGTATGCTTATCTTAAAGCCTCCCTGTACCCTACGTTGGCTGTGGTATTTCTAGGTGGCAACAAAATGTATTAATTTTCAGGAGATCCTACTCGAGAAAGTTCCACATACAATTTCCCGTAGGATAAGCACTCTTTCCTGAAGTCGATACCAACTATGGAAAAAGTTTGTCCCTGGGATTTATTTATTGTTAGGGCAAAGGATATTTTTAAAGTGATCTGTAACCTTTTAAAAGATATGGGCAAATCAGTTGGTATCATTGGAATCCGCAGAACATGTGCGAGCTGACCAGCCACGGGACCTGTAATGATAGTTGCTACAATCACATTATCTCTTAATTCTTTGATCAATAGTCTTGTACCATTGCACATATTGGGAGGGCTTAAATTTCTTAAAAGCATAACAAGTGTACTTAGCGGACAAAATTGTGAATCTAAACCATTCTCAGATCCCCTTGAACACACACAAAAAATTTCATCAAAATCGGTCCAGTCGTTTAAGAGAAGTTCAGTGACATACACACTCACAGAAGAATTATATATATTAAGATAATTGAAACCAAACTATAAATAACGCGTTTGATTTACACCCTCCATCACTGGTGGTCATTTTGGAGCGGTGGTGGCGCCACCAATTTTTTTTTACTTGGAAATATTATTTTTTATTCATTTCATTGTATTTCTTAAAACAAACATTTATTTAGTCCACAATTTTTAACACAGAATTCCGAAAGTTATAAAACTTAACTTTAGCTTTCTTGACGTTGAATGTGACAGTTGTGTTAATTTACCAAATGACATAATTGAATTCGGTTGTAGATCAATATTAACGCTGCCATTTTCCCATTGTAAAATCAGAAAAACATTCGAAAAAACGAGAACTATCAAATAAGTTTTCTGAATGACAGCCAAAACTGACAAATTATTTATTAGTAAAAGTAAAATGGGCAGGTTCAGCCGACATAAGGGACTTAGTTGCCTTCCAATTAAGGCAACTTTATTGGAAAGTTGACTGGAAAGTTAGTCAAGAAAAATCTCCCTAACTATCAAGTCAAGTCAACTTATGTCAAAATGACAATTGATCATGTTTTTTTAATTCAACTAAAAGCTGAATTTTATTACTCAATGATTTATTTATTTTCTGCATAACTTCATTTAATGTTTTCTGTTAAAAGGTTCCTTGTAAATTTGGAAAAGAAATAAGTAATATTTCTTTAAAATACAAAAAACAAATCGTGATGAACTTGTAGCTTGCCTGAGGAGTGTTTTGTAGAAAATATTGACTTTTGTAGTTTTTGTACTATGAACTTGAAGTAGAGGTTTGTGAAGTAAAGTTCTGAATTTGAAATTCATGACACTTGAAAAACTAACTAGTTGCCTTGGTCAAAATTTACGTTCAAAGAATGAAGTTGACTGCAAATGAAGTCACTTATGTTGTCTGAACCTGCCCTATGTCATTTTAATTTAGATGACAAATAATGATGTTTAGTTTTGTATTGAATAACAGAATTTTAGAGAAAAACTAAATAATCAATTTTCCTATACATCGATTCCCTTGTAAATTTATAGGAATTGAATGTCCTCCGAATTAGCAGCATTAATGCTACAAGCATGTGTCAATTTAAATTCATAAAACATGCAATCATATTTCTAGTCTATTTTTTTTTCTCTTTCAAACTTAAAACCATAAATGATGCCCACTTAATAATTTCTCAATCAACATATTCAAGAGATAAAACTCACTCAACAATAAGAACTATATAGATATTTTTCTTATTACAAAAACATTTCCCTGATTTGTACGTCCACCATTGCATATACGAGTATGAAAATATATACGTACATATATAATTCTACAAACCACGGACAGCAATACAGATTATGCACACATAATTTTTATTAATATCCCAATCCCGCCACATATAAAGATGAGATAACCCAGCATAGCCTTCTTTTCAAAACGTCCATTCGTCCGTCCGACCGTCGCGTCGCGTATTGTAGTCCCTTTGCTATATCTTCAATTAGAAACATCTGGCCATGTACAAAACTGAGAATATTTTATACCAAAGCTGCAAAATTTACCGGCGGCGGCAGTTTGCCGGCCACCATACCGCTCCTGCCGCCAACGTGCATATCAATTAAAAGCAACATCAACACAAAAATCTCGAATATTTCCTGGCAATTTGTTATTCTGCAGTCTTTCGCTATAAAATATAAAACTGTGTGTTCCTTGAGAAATCATTGTTGAAGAAGTCAAGTCTCGCAGCATTTGAATGCGTGTATATAAAATTTTGCATCAAACAGCCATGCAAAGTGATGATGACCTCAATTTGCACGTTTTAAATAAATTTTTGCACCACTATACTTGCCTCGTAGTCCGTTCCTGCTGAATAGACCATTTCATCAAGTAGCGCCTCGCCTTCTACAAAATAATTCTATACAATATAAGCTCGTGCTATTCGTCGAGTGTGAGGTATTATTTTAATGAAAAATAATTCCCCTCTAGGTCAATGGTTAGATCTGACAACATAAAGATCTTTAAACTCTCTTAAGAAATTAGAGCAATCGAATTGACTGACATAGATCTTTTTTTGTTTTTGTTGATGATCGCACGCGCGTAAATTTTCTACTTCAGTTGCACTTCAAACAAAAACGAAAACAAAAACTATAAAGCTGAAAACTTATTATGAAGCTTATAGAATATGAGACGCAGACGAGCACCTACATCAAGACTTTTTTTAAACAATTTAGGTCTTAGAATTAATTTTTGTTATCTCTTTTTTTTTAAATTGATGATTGCACAAAATTGATGTTAAAATAAACAAAATGTGTGTCAAGCTATACATATTTCAAAACAGCAGAATTTGTTAAGAATACACATCAGAAATAGTCGACTAATAGCTTTGCTAAAGGGGTTAATAAAACCCACACAATCGACGTCATTTTTGAGTCTAGAGTATAGCGTTATAGGTGTTCAAATTTGAGGAAGTGATAATGTATATGATCGATCGATAGGTTTCATCTAAAATCAATAAAGATCAATAGAATCAATAAATAGGTACACCTATCGCTGATAAGACAAACAAGGGTTAGACGTTTCAGTTATGGTTTTGAGATAGTTAATAATAGAGTGAAGTATATAACAATATAACAATACATCAATTGAAGTTCTTTGCTTATGTTGAAAATTTCGTAAACAAAGTTGAACTCAAAAATTATACATAGCATAACCCCATATTTGCTTTAGATGATTGTCTTTGGTAAATACAAATTTTTTGAACGAATTCACTTATTTTAGGAGGTTAGGGTTTAATGTACCCGCCTTAGACACATAAGGGTGATTGTCTGTATACTTGTTTACTCCTATTTCAAAGATCGATTGATTCATAATTCAAGGTTTAATTTAAAAAGCCTTAATTCGAAAATGAGCTCAATAATTCTATCGAAAATCGGATTATTTACTTCTAGCAATATAGGTTTGGGCCCCACGTTGGCCGCCATTGTAAGAAGTAAGAATTCTATATTTAGAACAATATAGAAGTGGCAACGTAATGCTTGCAGTTGTCCGGTGATATCATCAGTTGATCATGTGACCTTTTCATCTCAGAGTTGTGGAGTTCGTGTACCACGTTGGGCGCCATTTTTAGGAGTTAAAATTACACGAAGGAGTTCTTCTTAACACTAGAATTGTCATCAAACGCTTGCAGCTGGCCGGCTATATTAATGAGCAATTCTAGTATAGTGCGATTCTAGTATAGTAGAATCTTACTACGGATGGGTTTGTGACATTTATACGAGTCTCGAATGGATCTTATGTGATTTCGTTCTCAAATATTGGTACGATTGATATTGCATTTGTATCTCGATGGCTGTGTTCGTTCGTCGTTGTGCATTTGGAATCAAGTGTTTTCCATTGGCGAAAAAAATCAATCTGTTGTTGATATATTTAGTTTTGTTAATGAAAATGGACTAACTGGGCTTATTTTGCAAGAGAAAACAATAGAAAAGATTATTAAGTTTTGCTATGTTTCCACCAAAGGTTTATCTCAGTTTAGATTAATAAAAATTATTAAGTTTTACAGCACTTTCTAAAATGCAAATGGTGTTTCGATGTTTCTTATGGAGTGCAAGTGAGATAGTTTGATTCGTGTGAAACAATGAAGAACTGAATAGTTCAGCACCATATAAGAATATGCTACCTACTCCATGTGTAATTTTTTTTTTTTAATTTGATTAAAACAAAACTATATTTTTTGTACAAAAACATGCAAATAAACAGACCATAACGCATTATCTGTAAAACCAACTCCTCCACACAGGTTTTTCTTCACAAATATTGACTTGACTCCGATCCCCGACCGGAATCGAGGCGAATCAAGCTCATTTCAACTCAATTCAGGTATATATAGAATTGAGGCGAGCTTCAAGCTGGCTTCAACACCACATGTTAATGTAGTAGTCTACGAACAAACCCCCTTCTTGGAGTTTTTATTTTATGTCAAGTTGTTTGGTTAAAACTTTGAAATCGACTATCACATTACACAGACGTATTTTCTTGATTTTGATAGTCAACTATCAAAAATCAGCTTACACGATTTCACCCCTGATCTGAATTTCGCTATTTTTTTGTTTGGATTATTTTTTAAATTATTCTGGCATTGTATCAACTTTCAAATATAAAAACCGGACTACTACGGATCGTTTTTTTGGCAATTTCTCACTGTACTATATATGGAATACCATAAAAACACGGCTATTGTTAGGAATTAGAATTCCACGAAGGATTTGTCAAGAACAATAAAAATGGCAACGAAATGTTATCGGTTGTCCGGCTATCTCATTCGGTAAATCATGAGACTGTTTATTTTGGAGTTGATGCACCACGTTAAGTGCCATTTTTAGTAGTCAGAATTGCACGAAGGATTTTTCGCTGATTTTGTACATATACATATGTAGATTTTTTACGTGCTTTCGATTGAAAGATTCGAGTGAATCATACATTGAAATATGCTTCCTTTAACCTTCATTGTGTCGTCGTCATCGTTTTCGAGCGTATTATTTGATTTCATTTCCTATTAAATGAGTAATAGATTTTAAATTGACGAACTAAAAACATATTGTTTGCTGTTGATTTTATAATTTAATCTGATGTTTTTCAAATAACAAAATTATGCACTAAGAATTGCAAACAAAAATGTATAATTTAGGATTTAATTAGTTATTTTAAATGGGATAGATTAAGATGTTTAATTCAAATCAATCTTTCTTTTTGTTTATACAAAGCTATAAATATACATACATATACAAGCTATAAATTAACATATTTATTTTAAAATATCTTTCAAATTCAAAAATTAAGTTCAATAACATTAGAATAATTGTTTGGCTGTAAAATAATTCAGGGTAATATTCTTTAAAAACAAAGATAAATACCGAAAATCTGAAAATTATTTTCCTGCATTGTAGATTGCATTAATTACACTGGTCAACAAGATAACGTTGATGGCAATGAAATAATAATCTTTCTAACGAATTAAGTTTGAATCCGATTTCCAAATCAATCTATCATGTCAGGTTTTTCAGATACAACCTCTTAGAATTTAAAAAAACCTTAAAATAGCCTTTTTTTTTAATGAAATTAGTTATGATTTTCCCAATCTACAATCCCTTACTTCATTACTCCGGTTACCAATTTTTAGTATCTTATTTATTTTTCAAAAAATCATTATTTGTCTTCACCTGCTATACATTAACCTTCAAAGAACGCTAAAGCATTTATGCTAAAACGGTTTGCGTAAGTCTTCACCTGCCATACATTAACCTTCAAAGAACGCTGAAGCATATATGATTAAACGGTTCTTAATAAAAAAACGTAAGACGGTATTAAAAAGGCATCTTTCATCTTATACCGAATTCGTATTCTTAAGGTTACAACATATACAATACATATATGTTATGCATATGTATGTATATTGAAAAAATAGTAAAATAATGTTGAAAATGGGTATTTCTGAAATTGAGCACATATAGCTAAAATCAGAGTTTGGGTTCAAAATCAGCATTAAAAATTTACTCTAAAACGAATACCTAAATCAAAAACATAAAGGTATAACATTCAAGATTATTCAAAACTTCACATGGAGTCAAATGAAGACCAATAAATCATCTCATAACTAATAATAAATTAAAAAAAACTAAGTGAGATACTTAAATGATTTAAACTTTATCTAAAAGATAAGGAAACATCATCATACAAATACAAAAAAGTTCCTTCCATATAACCTTTCGAATATTCTCAGATTTTTTATTTTTGCCTTTGAATACACATCTTTCTCTTCCACTCTGTTAAAATTTATCATTCTACAAGAATCTGAAATATTATGGGCGGAACCACGCCTCAATGGCATATAACCTCACATTTACGATTTTTTTTGTGTTCACTCTGCCTAATCTCATTATTTTACAATACTTCAAAGTAGTCATTTGAACTTATGGCTCATTTTAGAAAGTGGATGTATGCCACGCTCCCTGAGTGCATTATTTTTGAGCCTAAAATTTTTTTGTGAATTTCATTATTCTACAAAACTTTGAAGTGGTATTTTTAACTAATGTCTTGTATTTTTTTGTTTGTGGATACTAATCCCCATTAATCGAACATTTCATGATTCTGCAATGTCGGGAAGTGCTTCATAAATTTGATGATTGTATCTCAAAAACTCTTTTAGCTATGGAGCTGAAATTTGGTAAAATAAATTGCATATCATCGACTATCGACTATTAAGTGTTGCACATTTGAAGTCATTTTCTTGAATGATTCTTTAGTTAGAAAGGGGTAATAAACCGGCTGAGATTGTTCCTGTAAATAGGTAGTAGTGCCCAATAAATATTATTCTTTGAAAACTTAAGGAAAAACTATTCACACACCTTAAATTGATATTCTTTCAATAACAATAAATAATTAATATGAAATTAAGCAGATGATTCAAAACATTTATAAAAGCTTTTGATCATAGGTTATTTATAATTACAAAGGCGTGTGACTTTTTTTTAGCACGATTTTGTAAAAACAATACATACATATATGAACGTGAGAATTTAAACACCTGTAAAACACGACATAGTTTTTCTTTCCTGTTGTTGAATCTTGAATGTTGGAAATTACGTGGCTGCATATGGTTGGAAGTTTTTATTTTTAAAAACTTATGTTTTAATATTTTATATTATATTTAAAAAAAACAATGAAGTATGTTATGTATGTTTACTGATACCTTTAAACTCATTATTCTTAGTTAGTTTCACCAATTCCTTCAAAATATTTATTTGTTAATTTCAACTAATTCCACCTTACTTAATTATAAACCTTTAAGAATTACCCTAAAATATAAGAAATACTTTTAATTTAACCTAATTTCAAAAGATATAATGTACATGCATATTTGATTTAACATTTTTAATTAAAATTATTATCTTTATCTTTATTGGTAAACAAAAAAAAACTAAATTATTTTTATTTTTCTTGCAGATAACTATAATCGAGCGCCAAGTGTTCGACTTTCTCGGATACATGTGGGCACCCATATTTGCTAATTTCTTGCACATTATATTTGTAATATTTGGATTCTATGGAGCATATCATTTTCGAGTGAAATACATAATTACAGTAAGTCTATATAGTTTTACATTTGCATGTACATACTCGTACATACATAATAATAAACATCATGGACACGCATAAATAATATTAATTGCATAATTTCTCAAAATAAAAACATAAGCATGTGCCACTTTAATTGATGTACAAATAAAAGTACAAGACAACAACAAAAACAAAAGTTATAGCCATATGGAAAAGGGCAATCGAGTTTTTATTATAAGTTGCATATTAGGTACAGTGGGATAATTTACCAACGCAACGTCTACGCAACGGAACCAATTAACGTATAGTTTTTTTTTAGTGATGTTTAAAAAATATTTCCTACGATTAGTTATATCGACAATAAATGAAATTTAGTACAGTGACGTTTAAACTTTATGTTACACATGCTACATTCAAGGTTTTGTCAACTTTACCCTATTTTATATTTTGTTTATTTTGTTAATATCATAACATATTCGTTTACTTGTCAAAATTTCATTTGACTTTGTTTTTACATAAACAATGTAAATTGATAGTGTCAAAAAAAATGACAGATTTCAATGGTGTAACTTTTGAGATAGCTCTTTTTGACGTTTCATTAGCCGTGTTTTTTTGATATTCCATAGTGAAAAATTGCCAAAAAAAACGATCCGCAGTAGTCCGGTTTTTATATTTGAAAGTTGATACAATTGAATATTTACCAGAATAATTTATCAAAAAATTCCAAAAAAAATAGCGAAATTCAGGCTAGGGTTGAAATCGTGTAAGTTGATTCAATCAAAATCAAGAAAATACGTCTGTGTAATGTGATAGTCGATTTCAAAGTTTTAACCAAAGAATTTGACATAAAATAAAAACTTCAAGAAGGGGGTTTGTTCGTAGACTACTACATTAACATGTGGTGTTGAAGCGAGCTTGAAGCTCGTCTAAATTCTTTATATGTATACCTGAATCGAGTTGAAATAATCTTGATTCGCCTCGATTCCGGTCGGGGATTGGAGTCGAGTCAAAATTTGTGAAGAAAAACCTGTGTGGAGGAGTTGGTTTTACAGATAATGCGTTATGGTCTGTTTATTTGCATGTTTGTGTACAAAAAATATAGTTTTGTTTTAATCAAATAAAAAAAAAAAATTGCACATGGAGTAGTTAGCATATTCTTATATGGTGCTGAACTATTCATTGTTTAACACGAATCAAACTATCTCACTTGCACTTCATAAGAAACATCGAAACACCATTTGCATTTTAGAAAATGCTGTCAAACTTAATCATTTTTAAATCTTCTTGTGCGGTGGAAACACCAAAAAGATTTATTTAATCTGAACTGAGATAAGCCTTTGGTGGAAACATAGCAAAACATAAATATCTTTTCTCTTGCAAAATAAGCCCAGTTTGTCCATTTTCACTAACAAAACTTAATAATATCAACAGTGATAGATTGATTTTTTTCCCCAATGGAAAACACATGATTCCAAATGCACAACTACTCAACGAACACAGCCATCGAAATACAAATGCAATATCAATCGTACCAACATTTGAGAACGAAATCATATAAGATCCATTCGAGACTCGTATAATTGTCAAAAACCCATCCGTAGTAAGATTCTACTTTAACTTTTATCGGTAGTATTCATACTACGGATATTGTTTTTGTTATTCGTGTAAAATTCTACTATATTATTGATAGATTTTCTAACAAAACACAGGTATTATTTTCTCTCTATCCCATTCATTTGTTTCAATAAAAAAAAGTAAGTCTTACAGTGGTACTGAAAAGTTATATTGTGCCTTTTTCTTCAATTTTGTTTATTTTGTCAACTTTGTATGTCCATAAAGTGGGACTGAAACAAAATGACGAGACGTCGAAATAAGTAGCTTCAAAAAATTTTCATGTAACCACCGTCTTTGAAATTAAATGTGCTTATAGAAAATGTATAAACTAGTTCAGAAAAATTTTACAATCACGACGAAAAAATTCCAACAAATGTGATTTTTCTTAAGAGCTTTGTTAAATGCATTCTAAACACTTTTTAAAGGTATCCTAAATTTTGAGCGAAGCAAAACAATTTTGGGCGGTGTTAGTGCAAATTATTAACTTCCCATAGGAAGTTATTGTAATTAGTCCGATTTGTCAAATTGAAAATTTTGACAAATCTCGATGTTTCAAGGTCCCTAACATCAATAAACGATATTCAGAGAGATATCTATACATGCGTGTGTACGTACGTTCGGGAAGCTTTTTTCGTCGTCATCAAGAACCAGTAAAGATATTGACTTTTTGCTAAAATCAAAATATCTCACGAACCAATAAGGCTAGCGACTTGAATTAAATTGTTTATTATATATTGCACCGTGAAACCATTTTGATATATTTTTGAAAACAATCCAAATAAAGTTTTTTTTATAAATTAAAAAAACTGAAAAAAATAATTCTCACCTCGAATATTTTTTACGAACAAAAAATAATTAAATTTCGAAAATAAGAATAACGTTTTTGACATCTTGTAAAATTTTGAGAAAATTCGAATAAAAAACATTATTAAAACTAGTTAAACTTTTTTTTAACGACTTAAATATCTTTTCAAAAATCCAAAATATTTACTTCAAACTAGTTTAATCATATAGAAAATATTGTGTTCGACACTCAAAAAAATTTCAACAAAAATCCAATAGTCACTTGTTTTCATAAAAATTAAAATCTACAAAAATTGGTAAAAATTGGTGTTCTCCATATCTTTTGAATAAAGGAATAATTTCATTCTGTGTTAATTTTTTTTAGAAAAAGCCAATATATATTTGTTTATATACAAAATAAAACCATTTAAGAAATGCTACAAAAATTGGTAAAAATTTGTTTTCGGCTATAAATCTCGTTAATAACAATAGATTTTGAAATCAAACTTATTTTGTCATATGGAAAATATTGTTGGTAATTTTAAGTTAATTTTTTAGAAAAATTCAGTTGACAACGAAAACTTACAAAAAAAAACTAAAAACAGAAGAGAAATGGTTTTCGACTCAAGTATTAAAACAGCAAATAAAGATATTGGGGCATATTCATAGATGTTTGCTAAACTCTAAGTTGTTACTAAGCAAGTCCAGAGTTTAGGCTATTTATAAATAAAGAGCTTAACCTGTGGTTTAACTATAAACATAGGAAATGATGTGTTTATGTTTAAGTAGTTATCATCACAGCCGAATGTCATATTTGATTTTTGTTTGTGAATTGAAAAGCTGAAAAAGTAAATCATATCAAATTAATTGTACATAAACTTGCTGGTGTAGCTCTTCTTTTTGGCAATTTTTGCTGCAAAGTTCTTTTTCTGACTGCGATAAGTTTTCCCGCCGCCGTTCGCGTTTAATATTTTTCTTGTTGTTCTAAATCTAAAATATTATTAATCGTTTTTAGTTTTTTTTATTTTCTATTAGATACATAGTTTTGATTTATACTTACTTTGTTCGACATCCAATTCGAGAAATGACCGCACAAAACAACGATTTTGAAAATATAATAGTATTTTTCAGTCATTTGAAGCATAATTGTAGTAGAATACAACCTTAAACTGGGATTTTACAAAACACATCAGGAAAATTGACTATCAATAAGAGCTGTGTTTATTTAATCAACAAGCCTTAAACTATAGAACAAGAAATCACGACTTTAGTAATTCTCTATGAATATGCGCCATTGACTTTAAATTATTTATATTACAGTAAATATTGTTATGAATATTTTGTTAAAGTTTCAAGCAATACAAATTGACAGACGGGATAGAATGTTATCAGTGTGAGTAGCATCTCAGCCTCTTTTTTAAAATTTGGAACAGGGTCGAGATACTGTTTTTCAGAATACAGTATTTTTACTGTACGATACTGTTTGTATTTCATAACACTGTAAACTTAGAATACTGTATACCAAATTGCTGTATGAACAAAACACTGTACGTTAAGTAATCTCCTAGTTTCTCCAAGAAAATTAATACTTGTTACTGTCTTAAAATTATATGCCTTACCTTACAGTATTTTAAATGCAGTATTTCAACCCAACCCTTTATTGTATCGGGTGCACAATTTAAGGGATGTGACCAACCTTGTCAGTGAGAGACAACAGATCGTCAATAGACTTTAAATCTACTATTCTTAATTTTTTGATACTTTTATTTAAGTATTTCATTACTTCTTTTGTCCCACTGTATATCTTCTTCGACTGTAAGTACTCCTACAGAATATTTAAAAACTATCATTAGTTTCACTTGCTCAAAGTAAGCCCTTATTGTAACGATTTTGTATATATAGTAGCCCTTATCTGCAATCGATTGCTATAATATACAACGAGTACTAATATTACCTGAATGAAAAGTTGTTGAATATTTTAATCGTAATTACAAAATTACACACCTACATACAAAACAAAATGGAAATCTTTATCTAATCAGAAGAGAAATCGATAACAGGGAATGCATAGATAATTTTTGTTATTAGCTTCCAACCCCGGTTCTTATATCCCGCAGTGGTTTGGATGAATTTGATTTGACAGGGGATAAACAATATTATTATATTAAATATTATAAAGTAAATTTTTATAATCTTGTGGTGCCTTCATATACTCGTATACAAAAATATAGAGTGAAGTTTTTTTACAAAACAAAAACAAAAATGAGGCCAACTTGTTTTGTTTGGACAGAGGGGATTGTTGGTAATATACAAAAAGCTCATAGGTACATATAGATATAACTTATATACCTACAGTTGTTTTACTATATGGCTCTTGATAAACAATATTCTGAAATTTGATATATCAATGGTTTTACTAATAATGAGGTCGGGATGTAAGCGTGCATATTATGCAAATAAACGACTTTGTTTGTATAGTTAGTTACTTCAGATATGGGCAAGTCGAAATGTTTTTTAATAGAAATTCAGTTTATTAGATCTTTTAAAACGTGACAATGACTTGTCGATTATTTCCAACCATATCCAAAACCGCACTTATTGAATTTTGAATTGAAAGTTAAATACTTTCAACAGAAATGAGGTTTGATATTCTGGAATAAAAAATGAAGTGTGTGATAATCAATATTTGAAGAATATGTATGTACATAGTTGCGTGTCAATCGACACAAAAATATATTGCTTAAATATCGCAATCAGTTGATTTGATAAAAAAGTCTACATCAAAGAAAATAGTGTTCCCAAAAATATCAATATATTTCTGGTTGAAAACTTTCGTGTAGAACATTGAACGAAATTCGCTTAAGACAGAGATGGCATTGTAATTTGTTGGTATTATTCTGCTTGGACATGTAGCCCACGCTTTATAAACCCATCATATCATTAATCGCATCCAAATGACTGATCATCAAAGCCCAATAAACAAACAAATTTATCAAAGCCCAAGAAACAAACAAATTTATCACCAACTCTAAAGCTTTAGAAATCTTTGCTTTAGAGTTGGGTTTATAATTTGTGGAATACCACAAGGGTGACATCTTAGGCCAATGCTGTTTATTTTCTCAGATTCTTGACTATCTTTATGTATTTATGAAAATAATTTGAAAATTTTAACACGTCTTTGTTTCTGATGTTTAAAATCTACAACATACAAAGGATTCTCCAATAAGAGGTTTGATCTTGATATATAGAAACAAATGAGTATTTTTAAAAAAGAATGGATGTTTATTTCATTATAGAAAGGAAGGTTTGCCCTTTACAATGGAAAACAATGTTAGCCAAAGGGGTTCTACATCTTCTGTTGCCCTATTTATGAAATTTTCGTGAATAATTCGCACACTAAGTATTTAATGCCATCGATAACTCTACGAATTCTATCTTTAAGGTCTCCAATCGATTGCAGATTATTGACATAGGCACTGTATTTCGTATGGAACCAGATAAAATGTCTAAATTATTAAATGTCAGGAAATAGTTTTGGCAAAATTACGATTTGTTTGTTCCTGGTTTGGCACGTAGTGCCACCACCTTCTTGTTTTCATCAAAATACACTCCGTTTCTAATGAATACGCACAACATTTTTTTAAAAGACTTTGTAAATTGTTCCAAATATTGAAGGTTTTTGTGCCATCCGTTGATGCTTACTCCCTTAAGATGTTAAGAAAACAATTTCTAGAAAATTATACAAATAAAACTTCGGGTTTTTTTGAAACTTGTTTTTCGGAAGAAAAACACATTTATTATCAATTTTGTTCTTAATTTTTTATTTTCATGATTTGAGAAAGTATAAAGGTCGTGTAGGATGTGTTTTGATATGTAAGGAGAGCTGTCAGTTAATATGTAAATAACAGTCGAGCTTGAGGTCGGAACATCAAAAAGTTCTGTAGCTGGGTATGAAGAAATCTGAAAAAGAAATGTTCCTTAATATTCTAACATTTTTTGACACATACACTTGGCCGATTAACTTGATAACGCGCCTTTTCGCTCGGTGCGCATTTTAAAAGCTTGGACAAAGGAGTACAATTTCAATGGCTGCCGTTCTCATCTGACCTTAAAGTTATTAAATATTTTTGGGGATGAAAAACCTAACCAAATATTGTCACGTTTACGGCGAAAAATCTTTTTGACAATATTTACGTTCCCAAGGCCCAAATACGACAATTTCGCTTGTCAAAGTTACCTCTAAAGTAAACATGGGACTATTCACTGTAGATGATTTTTCTATTAAATCCGGATCATTTTAATGCAAGGCCCCAAGAAGTGGCTGAAACACAAACACGCTTCAGCTTCGTCTGAGTTACTTTGGGCCTGCTTCGAGGTTGCTTTGAATGACACTTCCAATATAGCATTTCTAAAATGGCACTTTTGTCATTAGCAGCTGTTATTTTTTTTTTAAATAAAAAAAATATGAGTTTTGAAATCGAAAAAAATTATATTTATCGCGAAAGTAGCTTACACAGCCTATAATAACCAATGGGAATCCCTCCAAAAGCAAATGTATTTTGTTTGTTGACTTTTGTATAGCTGTTGAGCTGTCAGACAAAGCAAATGTTCAGCAAATTTGAACTAGAGCTTCCGTTTGGAGTCACATTACGTAACATTACGTTATTTCCTTACGATTGTCAAACGAAACGTGAGGTCGAAGCTTTATTGTGATAGCATGCATCGAATTCCTATGGCTGAACTCGTAAACGTCAGGCGAAGCCGAAGCGTGTTTGTGTTTCAGCCATAAGACTGACGGACGTAAAAGTATTAAGACTTAATGGCTGAATCACAAACACGCTTCAGCTTCGTCTGCGTTACGGTGGGCCTGCTTCGAGGTTGCTTTGAATGACATTTCTATTATTTCATCCCTCCAAAGAGCAAATATTTTGTTTGTTGACTTTTTTACAGCTGTTGAGCTGTCAGACAAAGCAAATGTTCAGCAAATTTGAATTAGAGCTTCCGTTTGGAGTCACATTACGTAACATTACGTTATTTCCTTACGATTGTCAAATGAAACGTGAGGTCGAAGCTACATTGTGATAGCATGCATTGAATTCCTATGGCTGAACTCGTAAACGTCAGGCGAAGCCGAAGCTGAAGCGTGTTTGTGATTCAGCCATAAATTCTTTGGAAAATGCGATGGAATCTTGTTCGTGAAGTGCCAAGAAGTGCTTAGTTTTACGAAAGTCAGTTGTCACTGCAAAATTTGTATAGTGAATAAATTTGAACAATTTTAATTCTATTTATCAATAGTGAATTTACCATTCTATTTTTTAGTAATGACATATTTTTTACTAGACAAATGTCAAAATGTGACAGATATTCAAAATAAAACCTCTCATTGAATAACCCTTTATTTAAATTAAATATGTTTTCTTTTTCATATTCATTTAGTCTATGTTTGTATCTTTTACCGTCCTCTCCCTTCTCCAGTTTGTCTTTGCGAAAAAAATTTACATTTTAAGTTAACATAGAACACCTGCTATTCATGAATTATAAAAATGTAAAATCTGTTCACCCATTCTAATGAAATATGCCAGCTTAAGTTTAATATCAACATTTAATTTAATACTTATGTAGGTACCTAAATAAATAAGCATTTATAATAGCAAACCAAACATTTACCATCTACCTTCACAATGTGGGTTATTCATAAGACCCCCAACCAAATCGAAAAAGGTACTTTCAGAAACCGACGAAAATCCACAAAATTTCACAGCTAATTTATCCTTATTCTCTGACAATTCTTTTTGTTAACATTATTTTTAACACCATTTTGTATTTTATATTCCTTTAAGTATTTAATATGGAGTATTATATGGATCGGATGGAATTCTTTTCTAATATGTTTCTATTTAAATGTTGGAGAGCTAGACAGAGTAAGTTTATTTTCCTTATTTTAAATATCAACAAAATAAAAAAAAACTTAAAATATTTATTATTTCAGGACAGCGATATATTGAATCTAGGAACCGGTAGCGTCTCATGGTTTGAAGTTAATGGATATGGTTGTAAACCAACTTATCCAACAAATATAACCTCCGATGATCCTTACCGTCCTATAAGGCCAGAACATGTCGATGACTGCCTTTTGGAATATCATTTAATTGAAGTAGTCCATTCAGGTGTACAATGCTTTTTAGCGGTAATTTAAAATAATAGAAATTTAAAATAATAGAAATGTTTAAATTAAACAAAATTCTTTGTTTTTTTTCAGACGCTTGCCATTATAGGCTCTATTATGATAAGCTACATATTCCTAGATGAAGACGATCGATGTAAGTTAAAAAGTTTTATTTTCTTCTATAAATTATTTTATTTTGTATCTGTTTGTACTTGTTTTCTGTCTTTTTTTGTATATTTTGTTGTATTTCTATATCCAAGGAGTAATTTTTCTTTATAATTAGTATCCTTGTTGTGTATTTCGATTTAAATAAACTTCCTTATGAGCAAATAAATAAACTAAACTCAATTCAATTCCACTTGGCTCGAATAAGAAGAAACTTTCAATTCAATGTCCTCTCATAACGTATTCATTTGAAATTGCTTTCCAATTGCATGTTTCAAATAACGTTTATTTGCTAGCAATTACCAGTAGTTGAAGAAAATCCTTTATAGAGCTGAGTCTTTTTACCTTTGCAAACAGCAAACGAAAACCATCAACTGACAGACAAAATAAAGAAGGCGGCCTTTTTTCCTCAACATTATACTTTATACATATTTTTTATCCTTATACGATTGCATGCAAACTTTATTCGATAAATGATCCTTGACCTAGTTGCATATTGCAAACATATGTCATACAATCTACTCTTCTATACTTATATTATGTAGTTGAGAAGCTTATAATATCCTACTTAAATACGCCAAGCACAAACATTTGAATGTGCACCTCTGACTGAATAGAAATTGTAAAATATTTAAAAAATAAAAAAAGAAAGAAAATAACGATACAAAATCGAGATACACAAAAAGATACTAAGTATATTATGTATATCAACTTTCACGACCAACAACATCAACCTCCTTTAATTTTGGTTGAAAGTCTAAATTGCCTTTAGGCAGTTGTTACTTTTTCAGTAGTTTTTACATTTTATTTAAATTCCCGCCCCTTTCCTTGCATGTGTAACTCTTCTTCTATTTTCTCTTTGGGTGAATATAGTCAAAGTAGAAGTAGATTTTATAAACAAGTAGTTTTAGTCCCGCATATAAGTAAAAATGTAATTTAAATTTTCGGAAGAGGATTTTTGTTCTTTTAATCTCATTAACTATTTTTGTTTTTAATTTCACTTGCTCATTAATAACAAAAGGACTTACATGAGTCCTTGTTCATAAGATTAATTTATTCAAATTACAACAAAAATACGTAAATAAATCAAAAAAAAATATTCAATTAATTTATTAAAATTTATTTAAAAAAAATGTAAAAATAAAACCAATCATATTAAATAAAATTGTAATTATATATAAATTAATCATCATCACTTTGTACATACATACATACATATTATAATCAAATCATGAATCAAAGAATTATTACATACAATTTATATTTATTATAATATACATATATTTTTCTTATACATAATATTCGTTGTCTTATTTACAAATATTATAATTAGGTATATATAACTTTGTGATATTGATGTGTTAATGTGTTTGTTGTTGTTTTTTTTTTTATTATTTGTTATTGTCCCCTTAATTATTGCATTGTTTTTAATTATATTTTATAAAATATAATGAAAGTTATGAATATATTTATTTGAATTGTAAGAAAAATAGGAAAAGACTTACATATGCCAGGGAATAGAAAATTATTCAAAATTAAAATTGTACATTGTGCATATCTCATTTTCATTCGAAGTTAAAATTTGGTTATCCTTTGATAATTAAACAAGTTTAATTCCTTATACATTTTTTATAAATTAGAATCTCTTACTGGTTCTTGGAAAGGACAATAATTGAAAAATATTTTTGGTTGCACCTAATTTCGAGTCTACCTATTATTTGTTTTTTTTTTTTCTTAAAATTTGCTATATCATAGCACAGAGGGTATGACCTTTTCACTGGTAAGGAATTGATCTTAAATTTCTTGCCACTTGAGATTTAAGCTATTAAAGTTTTCTCGAAATTTATGAACTGCTAGAAAAGTGAGTAGTATGAGGAAACTCGTTGATTTTTCTCCTTTACATGCATACATTGGTGTATGAATATGCTAAAAAATGCTTCGTTAATATCTTGACTCAAGTGCAAAGTCTAGGTGTCTTTATAATTTATCAAACTTGAAATAAAATGTTTTCCACTAAGAGTTTTTATTTTAAATAGCTCGCTATATGGACAAGTTTCACTATCATCTTTTGACATTTGATAAGCAAAAACTACGCCATTACTAAAAAGGAGAACGATACCGCCTTCTAGAACGCATTAACATTCTTAAAACTCACTACAAAAATATCACAGTTCGTGAAACTAAGGCACTAATTAGGTTTTTCACAAACGAAATTACCCCTTAAGACTTTTAAAGTTCAATGAAAATAAGAACTCAAGCCGGTCGAGTATTCGTGAATTGTGTTCTTGAAATGCATCAAAATTATCCGGATTTTAATCGAAAATCATCTTAAGTGATGAGGCCCATTTCCAGATAAGCAAAATTGTTGCATTTTAAACTCGGAAAAGCTAATAATAATTCTGAAAAGCCTCTTTCGTACGGGTTTTGGGTTGGTTGCTAGATTTGCCTTATAAATTAAAAGAATGAGGTGGCGCTTGAGTAATGTCAGAGATGAAGATGACCTAAAGTTTGTATGCCGAATCCGAATGAGAAAGAACTTTTCATGACAAGAATTACTCTTGAATGATTTTTCAATTCCTCATAAGAAGTATTAACCGTGCAAAACAAACTTAAGACGACACAAGCCAGAATTGGAAGACGTTTGTTTTTAAAAAAGCCGGCGCTATTTACCTTTCCTTTTAAAAATCCATTGATTTCTCTAAAAATAAAAACGTTTTTCAATATAAAAATAAAACCTCTTCTTGGAAATCCCTATACGTTAAAGGTTTACATGTGGCAGAATTTCATCATTTTAAATTCCCCTTTTTAAGAAGAAGTTTTAAAACTTTTAGGTTTTCCTCTATTACGATTTTACTGTGGGGCCACTAAAAATAAATATACAAAAATAAACCTCAAGACCTGTACACCCTCAAGACTCAAATTCGATGTCATTCCGCTGGAAATCCGACCACTATGTTGACTTTAGTGTACGATAATTTTATTTTTCGCCTTCGTACTTTTATCGAAAATGATCGCTATTCAAACAATGCTATCTTTTAAACTATAAAGCTTTCAACTTACATAAATAAATATATGAAAGAATTGCTCTTTTTTATTCTTTCGATTGGAGCCAAGATCGTGTCCCTACGTTGCCTACAGGTGGCGCTGTTATGATTTAAAATCCTTTGGATTTCCGTGCCGCATCCGTATTATTTACGATTTGTGGAAACTGGTTCTTAATCAAAATTCAAGGCAGAACTGTTGGGACTTTAAATAGGTGCACTTGTTGCTCCATTGGAGAGCTAAAAATCCTCCTTAATGTCATCTTTAATATAATCAGTTTCAGTGAACGCATATAAACCTAGTTTGATTCCTTTTGTTAATTTTTAAAAAACTATTAGATAGCTTAATTTGGGGATTTTCGCATATTTTTTAAATTTTTGAACTGATAGTAGAGTCAGGCATCTCATATTTCTTTACTGACTTCCGGCTTCGTTGTTAACTGAGTCATATTTCTTTATCAATTCTTTATTTAGTATTAAAATAATTTATTCCCTGGCATATTTAATAACCTTTTAAAAAATGAAGATATTTTAAATTAAATTAAATTAATTTACACAAAAAAAACCTACTAAAAAACAAAATCACGACAAAATTCTAAAATGTTATTTTTTTTTCTGTATGTCCTTCATTTTTGTTGCAGTCGATTTCATGAATGGCGACGCCAAAAGTCCACAACATACCGTTGTGCATCCAATGTACGTGAGCTATACTAGCATACCGACATCGGCTAGCGCAACAATGCTATCATTTAACAAACACAAACAATATCTTCACAATAGCAATAACAACAAATCGCATAGTAATAGTATCCTTAGTAACTTGCATAATCATACAATAATTAATAATCAATATTATGACGATAGTACAGCTACAGCTGATCAATTGTTTACTAATAGCAGCAATAATGCAAAAAATAAATTCAATGCACATCATCAACATCAATTACAAGCGCAACAACTACACCATCCATCCCAGCTGCAGTTGCAGTCGCAGTCGCAACAGCCTTTGCCACCGCCGTCCACAACTATTAATACACAATCTTCGACTTCCTATACCTCGCTAAATCGAGATCTCGGTGCTGAATTGACGGCACCGATTCCAAATCCGACGACACCGAACAATAGTGTCCTAACGACAATGTCGGCCGCGGCGTCCTTCGATCGCAATCTAAATAATCTAAGCCAAAGAGGAGATAAGTCTGCAGCAAAGAATAACAGTGTTGGCGGCAAGAAATGTAAAACTTCCAGCAGTTATAGTAGTTTTATCAATAGCAATCGTCCCGACATCAAGTACACTCAAATGTCAACGGAACAACTTGTCAAAGCGACAAATTTCGATGCCTCCATCGAGGACATAATTGCTTTGCAGACTTTCAATTCGGCTGATAAGCACGGTAAGACATATGTTCCGTTTCAGAAGCCCGTACCGAGTTCTCTGTTTGTTGCCACCACCACTCCTGGTTCTATTTCCATTGACAACAATAATTTCCTGCCTACGTCTCACGTTTACAGTCCGACCAACAATATTAACAATAATAATAATAATAACACCATTCCGGAAGATGGTCCTCCTGCTCCTGGGCAATTCACCCGGGACAATTCACAGTTCTTTAACTGTCCTCCCGTAAGCAACGCTTTCGAGAACCGAGCGTATAACAACGCCACACCACCAATTAACCCAGTGCAGCAAATACCACGACAGTTTCAACGATCCGGTCAGTATCCGTATCCGGATCTTTCACCCGACGTAACGGAAAAGTACTCCATGCCTTACCAGTATGTACCGCGTTCGCCGGTAGCGAGTCGTATAGCGGCTCGTCGCCGTCAGGACAGATCTCACGTAACGAATTTCTGCGACCAAATTCGTGACGCACCGCCCGGCTATGCTGACACGGGCTTCGCCATAAGCCGGGCAAAATCCCATGACCGACTTTCAAGTCGCGGTGGCATCAACGGCAGTGGCGGGATGGGTGGTGTTGGTTATGCGCCAGGATATCATCCAAATCAAAATCAAATGCCGCATCCACCACCGCAACTAATCCAAATGCAATATGCTAATGACACTAATAACGGCAGTAGCAATAACCGTCATTCGCGTATGAGCAATAACGGCAGCGAACGTAACAACAAGCCGCGCCCTAGATCATATTGTAATCCTAGTAATGTAAGTTATGACAGCTGCAACAACGCAGGCGAAGGTGAAGGCGGTGATGGTCATATGTGCTGAAAGGTTTAAACATTTAAAATTTGTCACTTGTGTGTGTTCTATAGTTTTTAAGTTTCATCATATTTGTTTATAGTTTTATTATTATTTTATTTTAATTGTCATTTTAATGTTGATCTGAGTTGCTTTGTAAAATAAGGAAACTGTAACAAAACGAAATTGTAAAAAAATGTTTGCAAAGTTAAAACTAATTTATTTTCGAAAAAAAATTAATTTTTATAGAGAAAGTTGTTTTTCTTTAGCTATTTAAATTCTACTTGGTTAGAATATTTAAATTTAAAGCTTATGTATGAAGTTAGAGGGCATAGACTTAGCAAGGCTCTCTAATCCCCGATCTGGCCTTTTTAGAAAGGCAATTTCTTAAAGCTCACCAATGATAGTTTCGAAAAAATATTTGTAGACAATATTTAACTTAATTTTACAGGAGGGTTATTAAATTTTAATGCTCTTATAATTATTTGCATTTGATAAAAAAGAACTTATAAATATTGACATAAATTGATCATAGACTATTGGTTGCTTAAGCTTGACATTTTTTCCAAGGCGTCCCAGTAATAAATTTAGTATTTTGCGACCTTTAAGCCCTTGCTTAATTTGTACATTAAGGTCAAACGAACTAAGTTTCGAAGTTGTTGACTCTCTTATTTATAACAACTGAGTCTAAAACAATTGCTAAGTATCGTATTAGTTTAGTCTTCAGACAGTTAAACAAACAAATTCGTATTTATTTGATATTAACGTCTTAAGTTGATTGAGTCTTTGTGACCAGTATCTGACTTACGTCCTTTTTGCTCAACGTCAACAAATTTTTAATACGGGCCCAGGCTCCGGATGACCGGATTTCAATTTAAAAATAAAATCAAATAAGAATAAAAACGTGGTTTTTGAATTTCCGAAATTTTTGACTGGTTTAAAATAAATCAGAACAGTTTTAAAAAACCTTTCTTTTGATTAAATTTATGTCTCAGGACTAAATCTTGAGTAGGCTTCTTCCTTAAAAGCGTACTAGATTTCTAATGGAAAATAAAATTGTTTTTGTGATAGTTCATTAAAGAAAAATAGTTCGTTAGTATAATTAGTCAAAACAAAAGCAACTTTTAAAAAATAAATATATTTTTTTGGACTTACTAAAATATTTCTAATATTTGGTAGCAAACATCTTGTTTTTAATCACTTCAGCACATCTTCGAGGCATAGAGTCAATTAAATTGCTTATTATGCTGTTTGGGATAGTTTCCCAAGCCAATTTAATTTGATCAAACAGATCGTTTTTATTTTTACAATTCGTCGATCTACAATTTCCCATAGATTTACTATGGGTTTGAGATCTGGGGCTTTGCTGGCCATTATAACACGTCAATCCGGTTTTCTTGAAACCACGTCTTAACAGTATTGAACGTCTGCTTTGGGTCGTTGTCCTGCTGAAATATCAATTTCAAAAGGCAACTGATCCTAAGCGTGTGGCAGCATTATATTTTGCAAAATGTCACGGTACATAAAAAGACCCATTGCACCATCTATTTGGTGCATCGGTCCCAGTCCATGCCCTGAAAAGCATGCCCACACCGTTACGTTTCCTCCTCTATGTTTCACAGAAGCTTTTGTGTAACGTAGACGTGCCTCTTTGGCTGGTCTGCGAACACGACAGAAACCATCGGAACCCTTGAAATTGAATTTGGACTTGTCCGAAAAGAGTACGTTCCTCCATTTTTTAAAGGTCCGGTTGATGTGGTCATGAGAAAAATTTAATCTCGCCAGCTTATTTGTGGTTGAATAAAATGCTTCCAAATTGTTCTCGCGCTTACGTTCAGTTCGAGTTGGGTTCTTATTTCTCTCGATGATATAAAAGGGTCTTTTTTAATTGATTTTATTATTGCAGAATCCTCTCGTTTTGTTGTTTTTCTTGTTTTGCCATTGCCACCTCAATGAACCATTTGGAATGACTTTTGGATTTGTTAAATTTTATTAATCGGCAAATCACTGATTTTGGAATCGAATATTTTCCGATATTTTAATTTGACTCATTCCTGTTTTATATTCTTTTATAATTATTTTTGTTTTATTTCATTAGAGTGTTAATATTTCCGGCCATTTTACAAAAGTTAGCTAAGGCTACTGATAAGCTTGCCCGTGAACTGAATAACACAAAATAAATAGATTCAACTGCACTCGTTTGAAAACACCTTTAATATGGGCAATGGATTTTGTAGTTAACGCACTAACTTTCCTCTATTAATAAGAAAAAAAGAGATAGCAATAAAAAGTTGCTTTTGTTTTGACTAAGTTTTAAAATATGGGCGATAGTTCATAAAATGAACTGACAAAGAGGTTATCTGCTAAATGTAAGCCACTATTTGAAGTAGCTTTCAAAAATTTTGAATTAATTGAATTTCAACCCGTAATAAGTTTAGCATCATTTTTGATTTGAAGTGAATGAAACTAGGATTATTTTTAGAGTTCTTCATAACCTCAATTAATATCTATACACAAAGTCATTATTTGCCTAACTAATAATAATTTCACATCAACAAAACTTTCAAGAAAACTGTCACAAAGAAACTATTAGCACCACAAAAACATTAGCATCCTTTTTTTTATGTAACCTCCTTATTTCTTTTAATTCAATATTTACGCATTTCCATCGAATCAACTTCTATCAAATTTACCAAAACCAACAGTTTTCCAACACCTTTGGATTATTATTATAGTTTGGTATAAAACTTTCATCTCAGCAAAAGTTGCAGCAATTCCTCTGGTCAACATTAAAATAATCAGTCAACTATATAAAAATATATGATTTTTAAAATCGCTGAACGATCAAAAATAAAAAAAAAGTTCCTGATTTGTTTTCTCTTTAGTCTGCTTGGTAACTATTTTTTTGTTGTATATTAAATAATATTAAAAAACTTAATGCCTTTTAAACATTCCTCATTCATTTTTAGTAACAAAATGTAAACTCTTCCTTAAGTCTTTCTCTTAAAAACAAAACATAAACATCAAAGCACAAAAAAAAAAACTATTTTAATGCCCATCCCGCTAAACTAAAACAAAAATGTTGTTTGTTATTATCTTTTAACTTTAAGTTAATTCTTTTGAAATAAAATTAAAAAATAAATAATTATTTTAAAATTGTAATAAAATATAAATTTAATTGTTAGATGCAATATTTGATTATGTTTTTTTCGTTTATATTAACTAAATTTTTGAAACAAAAAAAAAATTAAAAAAAAACTAAAAATTTAAAATACAAAATTAATAAATAAAATATATAAAAAGCACGAGTTTGTCAACTGTGATAAAAAATTTAATTGAAATGAAGAATGAATCACCAAAAAAGATTGTAATTGCCTTTTAGAATATATGAACGTATGTAATATGATATAAATATTATTAAAAGATGAAGAGAGAATTTAAATAAAAATAAAATACATAAAATTATAAATATAAAAAAAATTAAATATGTAATGTTAAAGAAAAAAAAAGTAAAATAAAACTATATAGAGACATAATGTGTGTTAATCGTTTTAGTAATATAAACATATATATTTAAATGTTGCCTTTGAAAAAGAAAACAAAACGTAAAAATGAACAAAAACTTTAAATTATATAAAATAAATAATTTTTATTATCAATAAAACTTAAATTTAATCTTTAAATAAATTAAAAAAAAAAAACTATTATTATTGTAATTTTAACAATTAACTGAATTAATAATAATAATTTAAGTTTATTCTTTTTTTTTATTTTCCAATAAAAACGTATGTATATGTATACAAAAGCTTTGTTTTAATATTGTGTACAATGTTGTTTCTTGTATTATACTCTTAATTATTAATTAACCCTTATTTTTATTATTTATGCTTTATTTCATCTTTCCTTTCAGTATTTCGAAGCTTTCTTTTTTTGTATGGATTTATAACTTATTATTTGCTTAAACATGCGGAGTTTGGCTCTTTTCATTATTTGGTTTTTAAATAATTTTTGTTCATTATTAAGGTTACTAGTAATTGCTTAATTTATCAATATTTTAATAGCTTATCAACTCTTTTTAAAAATGTCCATGTTTTTCACTGAGCTCTTCAACTGTCAAACCACTTTTAAATTTTTTTTTTTTTTAAATTAACATTATCTTATCTAATAATTTATTTCAATACAAATCCCCTTTTACGCAAAGAGAAGGGGCTTGAAGTGTCACTCAAAAATTTGAAGAGATTTATTTTACCTTGGGCAGGTTAAGGCGACATAAGGAACTTAAAGACATGTTTCTAGTATCTGATTGGCCAGCTGCCAAATTTTGTCTTCCAATTATCATTATTGGAAAGTTGACTAAAAAGTTAGTCAAGAAAAATCTCTTTTACTATCAAAGTCAAGTGCAAGTCTATAATTATGTCAAGTAAAGTTCCATGTTTGAAATGACATCTGAAAAATTAACTAGTTGCCTTGGACCGTAAATGAGGACCCTTATGTTATTTTAACCTGTCCATTTCTCTTTTCAATAAACATTCCTTAGACTCTTTTTAGGGGACTCACTTTGACGTTTTCTGATTTTATTTTAATCACAATAATTAAAATATCAGCTTTACTTACCTTTTTTTAAACTATCAATTGGTAGCGAGGTAAAATGATGAAACGTCAAAGTTAGTCGCCTCAGATGTGTCCAATGTGAACACCGTCGCCGCGCCGTAAATAACCGTCAGACTTTTATTCTCAGCTTGATGATTTAAATTATTTTTCATCAGGGCCACCTGATCTATTCTATTTTTTTCTTTGTCAATTTTAACTTTGTTAGTTTTAAAAATAGAGCCGCATTAGTTTTAAACACATTATAAGGTCATTCATTTCGTGGTTTCAAGTTGGTAGTTTAGGGATTCAATTATAAAAATTTACTACAAAAGTGGTGATTCACACGTTACTTTGATGATTATGGTCGCAATAATCGATCGAATGCACAAGGAATCGGTAAAACTGCGAAGAATTTTGACTGAAAGCGGGAGCTTTACTGATGTCGTGAGGACTGTGCATTATCCCCTTGCAAAGGACTGAATAATCCCCGAGCTCTAGACGCATTAAAAAACAACATTACTCAAGTTATGCTCCAGGTATCACCCGAAATTGGCAAACAAATGCTAAAAAATTACCTTAAAAATCGTATGGTGCAAATCTTTCCTAGGGTCGATTTAAATTATATTACTTTTCACCATTCAAAGGCAAAGTCTTAACTTTATAACTACAAAAAATGTTCATCAAAGATATATCGCTGCGTATGTTATGTTTAACTTTAGGTAGTTTCGAAATCAAAAAATGAATGACCCAATACGTAATCGCAATCATATTTCACATTATATGAAAATAAAGGATCTCAAAACATTTTTTTTAAATAAAGTTTTCCTTATTTTAGAATAAAAGTTTTTCTTACCAAAAAAATGGACTTTTATGACACTTTTCTTACCTTTTAAAGATATTTCAAAACTTAGCTAAAACTTTGCCTTATTTTAACACACATTTTTATGCTTAAACATACACCTACATTTAATTGCATTTTAATATTTTGTTACACTTCATTAATTTTAATTCCTATCGAAGCGAATAATTACTGAATTTTAAGCTAACTAATAAAATAATATTTAGATTTCACTACTTCTTCTTTTCCATCCTCCAACACTGATTTCAAGGTAACTCTAAAATAACAAAAAAAAAAAAAACAAGAATGCCCAGCTTGCCTAAATCCGCCCACCCTCATTTTCAATTAATTTGATACATTTTTATAATATATTTCTTCTATTTCATATAATTTTCCATACACGCCCCCATTATCAGTGAAGCATGGTAGTAAAAAAGCCAAACACCGTCAATCGTTGTACTCAATTGAATTTGGCCCCTCATCCATGGATACGATACGAAATCGAGCCGATACGATATTAGATTACGATGACCAAATCGAAGATCGCAACGGACAACTAAGCCCCAAACCAATGACACCACGCCGAGTAAAACGACGCTCAGTTATGACTCGTGGATCGAATAGCCGCCATAGTACAACCAGTCGACGAAGTCATGCCAGTTCAAGCAATCGCAATAGCATGCGAACTTCACGTCGAAAATACCAACAGAATCCAGTGACCAAACTGATGGATCAACAACAACAGCAAATGCAACAAAATACGGGTGGAAAATCTATGGGTAGCTTTCAGCATGTTGAAAACCCCGCATTGACAGCTTCCAATTTGAAATCGTTGAATAATGAGATTGTTAGTAGTTTGACGAAGCCACCGAAAAAGTACAGTAGCTTCAATAAGAACATACCTCCAGATCCAATTTACTATAACACAAGTAGCAGTACACTGCAGTTGCAACAATCCTGGGCTTCGGGTAATACTTCGACGGGTCTGTATAATCCAACTTATCAACATTCTACTCCGAATTTGAATGATGGCGAACATGTGGATGAGTTGTACAATAATCGTCCTCCATCGGTTCGATCGAGCTATTCAAATTTCCATGGTGCACGGCCGTTGAGCTCGTATAATCCTTCGGTAGCTGAAAATGTTTTTGTGGGCATTACTGGCCAACAGCAACATCAACAACAACACCAACAACAACAACAACAGCAGCAGCATTTGCCACACCAAGAGCAACAACAGCTTCAATTTCAACAACAGCAGCAACAACATCAACATTCACATCACCATCATCATCAACAACAGCAACAACTACTACAACAAAATCAGCAACAGCAACAACAGCATTCGCCTAGTTTTTCTAGCACTCCACCTCAAAATATACCATTTTCCAAACGTACAGCATCTCGAGAGAGTATACGGTCAATGGCGTTTTTGAATAGCGGCCCACCTGCATATAATTTAAACTATCACACACCTCCAGATTCGGAAACAACAATGTAAATATAAAATAAGAATCTTCGACTAATATTGTTTTTTTTTTTTTTTTTTTAATATAGATACAATCAATTTTAAGAATCATGCTATGTTATGAAATCCGTCCAACTGTTTTTGGTCCAACTAAATATAGCATGTAGTTTATTTAAATGGTTTGAGAAACTATACAAAAGTTATAAGTTTTGTGAAACTTAATAAACCACTTTAGCAGTTGTAATGCAGCAAAAGTACAATGAAGAGAAAATGTCTTTTGTTTGGTAATCCAGAAGCACTCTATGTCAAGGACTTGTTTGTTTTAAATTATCAACTCTTAAAATAACACTTGTTAACAAGGTTTTGAACCTGCGAATAAATTACGCTTTTCTGAAGGTTTTTGGTGGTCGAATCCGAAAAATAACTTAACTTTAACCACAGATAAGAAACTATATATGGTTTCTTATCTGTGCTTTAACCTTTTTAAGGCAATGTAAATTCATGAACTAGTTTTCTTTACAATAAAATGTTTGATGGTTTTCAAAATCTATGAGCCCATCTTCAATATTCACACCAAATATTTTTAGTATTTCATACAAGTTTTAAAAAAACCTCATTTGTTGTCAGTCTACACCTATTTTACATAGTCCTGAAAAAAAAAAAAAAGCAATGAACCATGTACGCCACAACGGTTTAATTGTTGAAGTAGAATAAAATAAACGTTAAAAACGGGTATTTTGTTCAAATTGGATATTGAAGTTTAGACTGGGAATTTGTACTAAAAATTAATTCTAAAATGATTTTTTTAAACATGATATCATAAAATTCAGGGCTTTAAAAAACCTCATATAGAGCCAAATAAAGACTTGTAGCTAATGAAAATTTCCGAGAACTATGAATTTATTTAATTGGGGTAAATGCACTGCGACCTAAAGATCTATGGTGATCTCTTTTAGAATTGTATGAGGTTTTCATTTTATATTTCTTCTGCTTGTTTATCCTTCTGGAAACTTATGAAGATAATTAAAAGATTAAAACTTTATCTGAAAAATAAACAATTTATTGTATTTTCCAAAATCATCAAGACATTTTTTGTTAAGAACTACACTGTCGGACGTATTATTTTCACGACAAGCACTCCACGGATATGATATCTACGATTTTACGAGCCAGAGGGGAAATCCTGACTCTGAACTTTATTCCTCATAGGCCAGACTTACCTCTTGAATGTGATCTTTGCAACACCCACGAAAGAGATCTAAGATCATGTCCAATTTTACAAGAAATTCGACGCGACGTTTTTGGCAGAAATCGATTGGATGTTGAAGAAGTAATAGAGATTTTAAATGGCAAGTTGGGCTGGAACAAGCTTTATAAATTTATTCGAACTGCGATGACTTATAGAAATAGAATCAGAACGGAATGCTTTTGATTGTCGTAAATTCATCATCTACTTTATAATGTTTTAAATGCACTTTTTATTACTATGCGAGCTATGAAAAGAATTTATAAATTAAATTAAATACAATTTTTATTCGATTATCTGTCAATCTGACCGACGCGACGGTTTCAAAACCAGGCCTTAAAAGACTTGTAAATATTATTATTGTAAACCTGAATTATTATATTAATAAAGTCTATTCTAATCTAATCTAATCTAAATCACTGTCGGACGTAGGTGGAAAATTGATTGAAATAGGCGGCAAGAATCTAGAATATCTGATCACTATGCAAAAGATTGAACTTGACATCGAGGTTTAGACTTAAATTTGTCAAGGCGACAATCGAATAAAATATGATTTTGAATGTTTTTAACATAGCTTGTAGAACGAATTTATATATTTTCAAGAAAGGGTAAATTTTTCGATAATTTTCAATCTGAAAAGTAAATTTTTGAAGACAAACTTAACTTTTATTTGAAAACAGAACAATTATTAGTCGAAGTCTTCGATTATAAACTTTTTCGATAGATGTTTGTATGTACATATGTACGCTATTATTTATAACCAAGAAAATTAATTTTTAAATTTTAGGTTTGATTGATATTGCAAATTATATCAATTTATCCCTCAAAGAAAGTCAAACTTCAGTAGGTACACGCGCATTATTACTGCTAAAATGTTTGTTTCAAATAAATCCCAAACAATGCTCTTCCATTGTGTCTTTTGAAGAATTTTGAAAAACAAATATAAAAAAGATTTGAAAAGAAAAAATAATATTTATATATTGTAATAGTTTGTTTTAAACTTCAAAACAAAATAAATACCGATGTTGCCTTTTTTTAACATAATTTTTTCGTAAACTATGTAAAATTATACCAAAGTTTATAGAAATATTTCGAATTTCGATAATTTACATCATTTTATGTTTCATTGATACTTAAAAACAAAAACAAATTATAGTTTTATTTATACATTTATGTTCTTTTTTTAGTTTGAGTAATAAATATATTTTGTAAGGCAAATGTTTTAAACTTTTATAAGCTTTAATGTAATGTGTTTTACATCGAATGCATAGAAAATAAAAGAAGAAGAATTAACACAATAACTTGAAGACTTTTTAGAATAGATATAAATAAATATTATTTTTATAAATTTATAGATTGTAGTATTTAATTAATAATAAATCTAAGTTATATTGAAAATAAAAATAAATGAAATAAATGTTGGTGATGCAATTGTTTGTCTTTTAATTGTTCATCTTGAAAAAAATCAATCACCGCACTAAATTACGTTTTAAATGGTTTTAAAAAAAAGGTAAGAAAGAACGAATATCTATGTATGACTGTAAGAAATATGGTAGGTTTTATAAACTTTTTACAGGATTTTTGCCAACCTAAATGTGCAAAGTCGATCTATCTCATTCTCCACATTGCCAGACCCGGTTTCATAGTTTTCCATAAAGACTTCTTTTACGTTCAAATACCTACAGAGACGTATTTCTAAAGTATAAAATGAAACAAAATATAGATTTTCTTGAAATTTTTGTACTTGATGTATTTGTCCTTAAAATGTATCCGAAACGCTAAAAAGCATATATATATATATAATGTATATATACCTATAATACTGATTCAGTAAACTAACTGAAACACATAATAAAATCACAAATAGGGAACATGAAGACGATTTCAGAACTTATTAATCAAAACGACATGCATTTTCGAGAACTTAGACTTATTATACTTTTAGTTTGTATTCTGTTTTTGTTTTTAGTTTTTTCGACTCTTTACTTCGACAAATTTCTGCAGCGTAGAAGTTAAATTATTAATTGCATCGATTTTAATTCTTTCAATTTTCTCCTGTTGAATGAGAGACATTTTATTAAAATGCATCATATCTCGATGCATTTCACGTTGTAAATCAATTTTTTCTTTGTCCATTGTTAGTTTCCGCTCAAAATAGTCTTTCCACCAATGTCCTTGCGCTGAGCCGACGACGCCACCACCACCGCTGCCGCCGCCACCGTTTGCATAATCATCATTCCCATTTTCATGTGTTATCTCTAGAGGAAGTTCTTCGTGGTGATCGTTGTTGTATTCGAATTTAGTTTTTTTCCTTTCCGGACTGCCACTGCTCTCTTCATATTCATCAGCAGATTTTCCATGCATCTCAATTTGTGGCTGTAGCATTGAATTGTCGGGAGGGTATTGGCTTTCATCTCCAAATTGTGCATTACTCACAATTGTGTCACATTCGGCTTTTTTACCTTGCAAATATTTGAACATTTCCTCAAAGAATTCCCAATGCACATAGCCAGCAAGGAATTTCTTGTTTAGATTTTTATTATAGGTAATGAGTATGTTGTGCCATTTCTTTTGAACCTTCGCAGCGTTATAGCGAAAGCCAAGTTTTTGTAGGTGTCTTGTTACACTAAGCCAGAGAGCTGTGCGTTTCTGACGTCCTTCGGTGAATTTCTCTTCCATGGGACCGCGGATGTGAATCAATGCACGAGTTGCTTCGGTGGACCAAGCTCGTTCGTAGGGATTTCTGCCGTCGTTTGTTGAGGGATCTTCAAGAACGGATTCTTCACCGTTTTCATCATTGTCTTCAATATCGTCATCGCTTATTTGATAATAATCTATAAAAAAAAAAATATTTTATTATTTATTTAACGGTTTTTGTTGTTTTTTTATGTTAGTTTAAAAAGTGACTTATTCTTAAGGGGCCGTTCAAGTATTACGTAAGCACTATGAGGGGGTGGGGGGTCTTTGTTTTGCTTATTTTGGATGACATGGGGGTAGGGGAGTCTAGATGATGATTACGTCATCGGTAGTGTTGGATTCTCTGAACAAAAATGAATCTTAGTTAGTTGATATTTCTGTTTTATTTTAGTTTATTTTATTTTATAGTTTTAAAATATGATATTTATGCTCAAGACTCAACACTTGGTTGTAAACAGGAAAAGATAGTCCTAACTCTGTTTTATGACTTCGGACACTTGAGTCATACAAAGGGCTCTTTTGAGTTTTTTGAGGCTATCAAGTCGAACATGCAAAACGTGTGGTCTTTATCATGCTTCCATCAAGTCACTAAATCGTCACATCGAGAAGATCCATAAAAAAGTAAACACGCACACTGATAGGAAAGTTAGACCTGTAAGAGTCGCTGCTCGTCGTGCTAATGAACTGATGTGCATTATTCAAAATTTAGAGCACCATGATGTTGAATGGCTTGATGAGAACGACGTAGACATTCCAAAATCGGATGAAAGTGAGCAGACTCACAACACTGAGCAGCAATCCAATGTCATCGAAAACTTAGAATCATGGATCCGTGTTTCATGGACTGAAGACTGTTAATTTGGATTTAATATTTGTACCAAAAATTTAAAATAAGTTTGTTATGTTCGTAAGATTATAATATTTTTGTCACTTACTCTATGTTAAATACTGTATCAGTAAAATCTAATCTCTATCCTAAATCTATCTTATTTTTAAAATTATAATTAATATAACATTATAATTATAATATAAAGAAAATACATTTTTAATTGAAAAATGTTTACGTAAGCAAGGGGGGAGGGGGTAAGAGCTTTGCTTACTTTTGCTGTCAAGTGGGATGGGGGGGTAAATAATTGTAATAAATCTGCCTACGTAATATTTGAACGGCCCCTAAGGATACGGAAGAAGGTTTAGGTAGTGTAGGGCTTCTTTTCGAAATAAACCTCTTAATAAAATACATAATACGGTAAAACAAGAACAAGTTATATGTAGTTCTTAAAAAAAAATGTATTATAGTTTTGCAAATTAAAAACGTTTGTCCTCTAGATAAAGTTCAAATCTATTCCTATCTCACAGTTTTTGAAAATTTGCATTACGTATGACTTATTATTTAATTTATTTGACTCTATGTTAAAAAACATGAATCGTATGTTTTCAAAATTTGTACGAATACGATTGAGACTGACTGTATGTCTTAGTTCCTAAATTTAAAAAATATATACATACATATGTTTTCAATATAAATTCCAAAAACTTGATGTGGTACCCCTGTTTTAAAAACTGATTGGCTATCAGAAATAAAAGACGCGCTTTTTGGCATTTTTACGTTAAAAAACGTTTATTTTATTTTATTAAATAACTTACATACTATTGATGTTTCTAGGGTGGTGGTACAGACCACACCAGATGTTCAGAACTTTCAAATAAGGTCCTATTGTAAATTCCCAACTTCGCCATTCTATCGTAGTCCCGCACAGACAGATACCTGAGACACGTAGTCACAGCAGAGTCAAAAGCTCTTTTGGAGTCACCAAGATCCATTTGCTGACCGTCGCGATTGATTTGTCTATAAGGCACGTCACATGACGCTAACATATTTGAAATAACATTTCCGATTTCAGAGCCACATATGTTCGCATAGAATCCAGTTGCGGGAAAACGAATATTTTGGCGAAAAAGGTTGTGCACCCGCATGATACGACTGAAATTCGTTCTGAAGCTGTCTCGGTCGTTTTCCAGATAGAAACGCATGGTCCTAGCCGAGAGTACCCAATATCGGAGGTCTTCGAGCTTCATCCACTCGGACTCAGCAAAAAGATCTTTTAGATCGTCCCAACCCTGGTATTGAGTCATTTCTGTTGGTGACGGTGATGGTACTGGTGAAACAACTTGCACTGGTGGAACTTCAACTGCTGGAAGAATGGGAGCTGGTGAAGTGGCTCGTATTGGTGTTGGAGTTTGAACTGGCGGTGGATCGACTTGTGGTGGACGCCGGGGAGCGTTAAGAAGATGGTCAATACCCGATTCAGAGAGTTGAATGCGTGCAGACGTTGAACTTGGACGAGGTTTTCCTTTAGCTTTGGAACCGCGGGCTGGAGTAGTTGTTTTTCTAGATTGTTGTTGACCACGTGTCGATGTCGCGTCTTGGCTGGTACCGAGGGTAGGCAAATCACGAGCTCTGGTATTACGAGGCGATGGAGTAGCTGACGATGACCGAGGTTAAAAACACTCTATATGGAGATATAAATCCTCGGTAGACATCTTGGTTTGCCTACAAGCTAAACCGCAAATCAGCCTCATAAAATTATTTTTAGTGTGCGTGTAATTTCTCCTCTAATTTATGAAATATCCCCAAAAAACTTAGTAGTTGATTCTATGTATGCGTGAAAACACGTCAATTTTTCTCGATGAATTCGTCCACATTACAAATACAACAATGTAAACAAATGGGTTTTGGAGGGTGATACGTACGAAGGATTTATATATTTTCATATAGAGTGCAAAAACACTCTATATGAAGATATATATTTATATATATATATATTTATATATATGTATTAATTTGGCTTTTTTCAATAGTAAAAAATATTTTTGTATTGCTCCAAAAGGGTACAACCCATAGAACCGTTATTTTGTTTTTAAAAATAATATAATATATTTAATAATAATATAATATATTTTATAGTAATATTTGATGACCAAAAATGTCAATGTTTTTATTTTTGAATTTTGAAAATTTAAGGTTTGTTTTTTTAAGAAATCAAATGGAATTTAAATATTTGAAGAGAAACTTTTTATGAAGGTACATTTTTAAACACGCTTTTTGATACATGAGCAAGTTCGTGCGACCCAGTTGTGCATTTTAAATGTAAGTAAAAGTCTTCCCTAATACGAGTTTAATAATAATGTTGTCATTTGACAAAAAAAAGTACCGTTACAGAGTTACTACAGACAACCGATTATGTGTGAGAGGTTAAATTAAGAAGTTGTTTTTGTTTATTTGTTACGTAAGAACTTGAAGTGTATTTTTTTATTTAAACTTAATTTTTGTTTAAATATATTATAAAATAATGATTAAGTTCTACTACCTCTATACATTTTCTTGGAGAAATTGCATTAGGAAATTTTACATTTTCGTTATCCAATTAGTCGTGAAATCACTGTATGAGAAATACTCAAGCCGGGATTATAGATTTTATTGAAAAAAGCTTTTTAGTGTTCATACCATCAAAGACATCTCATAAGAGAACTTTTTAATTTTTAAAAGGTGATATCCTAATAAACTTTAAGTGACGGAGTGTTATTAAAGCCAGATCCAAAATTAGGCCAGTAAAAATGTTCGGAAAAGTATAATTTGATAGTCAGTTACAAAACCTTGTCGACTAGTGTAATCCATGGGCGGGTACGGACAATATACGAGGTGTGTTCAAAAAGTACCCGGAATTTTTAAATTTCTCGGGTCTGGAGAGTTCGAAGGTCAATATTTTTTTTTTTTTATGTTGGTATACATGCTCCTAAAGTATGAAGCAATTTTCAGCTATATTCACTGTTTACTTTGTCTGTGGTAGTTGCTAAGGTTCGACGTGTTTTTATGAGCTCGGCGATTTTTGGTGAAACTGCTGAATTTTGACCAAAAAAACAATCGCATGAACATCGCTCAAGAGCTGTTAAATGACGTCAACGAAGTTTGCTTGAAAGGGTCATAACTGGTGGTAAACATGGTTGTAAGGATATGATGTCGAAACCAAAGCACAATCGTCCACCTGAAAGCATCCAACGTCACCAAGAGCGAAAAAAGCACGTCAAGTTCGATCAAATGTGAAAGTTTTGCTTACTGTTTTCTTCGATTATAATGGCATAGTGCATCAAGAGTTCTTACCACAGGGTCGTACGGTTAATAAGGTATATTACTTTGAAGTTTGAAGAAGCGATGTTTGCGTGAAGCAATCCGAAAAAAACGCTCAGATTTATGGAAAAACAATTCATGGCTTTTGCACCAGGATAACGCACCTGCTGACTCGTCGTTGCTTGTCCGTAATTTTTTGGCCAAAAACAATACCGTAGTCATGCCCCAACCTCCATATTCACCAGATATGGCTCCGTGTGACTTTTTCCTGTTTACAAAGTTGAAGAGACCCATGAAAGGACCGCGTTTTTCCTCGATTGAAGAAATAAAGGCCGAATCGCTGAGAATGCTCAAGGACATATCAAAAAGTGAATATCAAGAGTGCTTCCAAGATTGGAAAAAACGCTGGCATAAGTGTATTATATCTGGGGGGGACTACTTTGAAGGGGACCACATCGATGTAAACGAATAAATAAATATTTTGTTGAAAAAACGAAAATTCCGGGTACTTTTTGAACACACCTCGTAAGTGACTTCAACTAGGCAACTAGTTAGTTTTTTAAATGTCATACATTTCAAATTCATAACTTTAATTCACTAACCTTTACCTACCTCCAGTTGATCATGCAAAAACTATCAAAAACATAATTGTCTACAAAATACTCCTCAGGCAAGCTACAAGTCCATCTCGACTTGTATTTTGTATTTTAAAGAAATAATACTGACTCCATTTCCAATTTGACAAGGAACCCATTAACATGAGACATCAAATGCAATTTTGCAGCGTAAAGTTCAGATTTCAGTTAAAAGAAAAATTATGATTAGCTGTCATTTTGACATATGTAAGTGGAATTGATTCGATAGTTCATGAGATTTTTCTTGACTAACTTTTTGTCAACTTTCCAAAAAATTTACCTACTAGAAACTTGCCTTACTTTTAAGTCCCTTACGTCTTCTGAACCTGTCCAATGAAAATCTTAAAAACACAATAAACTTCTATTATATGCTGTATCTCCTAAAATTTAACGTAGGGTCAAAAAAGAAAATATGCAGTTAAGACTTAAGTAACTTGTACTCATAGAAACACTTTCATTTTGGCGGCACCAAAAACCACTCTAGGTTTGTGCTATCGTAAATCGTGAAGCTAAGCACAATCGTAAGCTAGTATTATCCTACCACTTCAAATGATAGATGTCAAATACCAGTGCTTCTAACTTGAAACCACGAAATGAATGACCCTATAGTTAATAACCGACTAAAATCAGAAATTATTAATATAACACAGTATTTTTAACTAAAACTTTGGTTCTTATTATTTGATGTTTGTAGTACGAATCGTCTTCAACAGAATGAGGCTGATTATGTTATATTTTGATTTTTTTTTTGAATTGATAAACAACATTTAACTTTCAATTTTCTCTTTCATTTATTCTTAAACTTAAGATTTATTCTACTATTTTTTTTCTTTCAAAACAGAGATATAGATTTTGTTAAGCTAAAAATAGTCAAAGTATCTTCTTTAACGCCCCCACCTTACGACTCAAATTTGACTCGTTAACAAGTTTCTTATTTTATGTCTCTTTTTTTAGTGTCCAAACTCTTTTAACATTTCTTTTTCGAGAGGCTTACTGCCATTGTTGAATAATACATCTTAAATCCCTTTTATCTATAGCATATTAAGATAATCTACCATCGATCGCAACCCCTCCTCAACCAATACAAGAAAACTTCTCCGATTTCTTGAAAGTTTTTCCTCTTCAGATAATAGATAGATGAAGGTACATATACATATATAATTATTTATGTACATAAAACATCTACGTAGAGAAAAAACTTCTTAGTTTGTTCTAGCCCTTAGTAGCAAAGTTCAAATAATTTATAAATACAGCGCACTTTCTAGCCACCCTAATTTCCATCCAGCTTCCGCCTGCTGCTTAATATCCCACCACCCTCATTTAGCACTAGGTACACAAATAAGATTTTATCTTTATACAACAACAAAAAAAACTAACGAGTAAAACAAAAATTTGCAATAACTTAACTTCTAGTTTCTTTCTTAAATATATAGAAATTGTTTATTAATAAGCAATAAATTAGTATAATTGTGTATTTTTAAACAAATCACTTTGACAGAAACAATAAAAGGAATCTAAGCGAACTAATAATAAACAAAATATTATTAACGTGATAGTGGATCGAGATTTACTTACTTTCACATCCATCAGCAGGTAGATTATATTTTCTTTCTTCCATTTGAAGCTGAATTTAGAATAACTCCAACTCGAAGTCTAAGTGAAGAAAACTCAAGAATTTATTTAGCCTTACTCGCTACTGATGCTGTCTCTGAATAGTGCTCCTCTCAAGATTCGAGAAAAATCAATTATAATATCTGTGGGTTGGTGTTTTGTTCCTAAAGATGAATTTTCCTCCTTTAAGCAGCAGCAGCAGCAACACAGCAGTAGCAGTAGCAAAAATTCTTCTTATGTCCCACTACTAGGGGTGGGTTACAGGCGATGTCCACCCCTGTTTGTGTTCAATGCTGGTTGTTGTTAAGATACGGAGTGGGTGGGTGGTCTTGCTAGTTTTTCCTTCCTGTTTTTTTTTGTATTGTACCTTCTTCTCTTTATTAAGATGCAGCAGCAGCAGCTGTAGAAGAATATTTCAGATCTGCGCCTTGTATCGATAGTTTGACAATACTAACAGACAAAACTTCTTGACAAGAAGTTGTAGCTCTGCCTTTTCTGCTCCTGCTGCTGCTACTGCTGATTTACCTAGAAACGTTTTGATGTTGCGCGTTACAGACCTCGATATTCTTGTATCTAACAAAAAAGGTACAAACCCTTGACAGCCTGCTGCTCTCCTTCCTAACTTCAAGCTGTGTATTGATGGGAAAAAACTTTGAATGACTACTACGGAAAAAATCGTTGCCTATCAACATAAACCTAGTATGGGGACACCTTAGCATCGGGCTAACAGCTAGTCAAGAAAAGTTGAATATAGTTGTCAATTTTGTTTGTTTTTTGATTGAACTGTAATATGTAGTTCTTGAAGCCGGTTGGTTTTTAGGTTAGCTAGGTCCTTATTAAAGATTAAACATCTTCTTTAATCTTTAACTATTCACTCTTTTTGAGGCTTGTTCTTTCTAGCATCTTGCTTTGATTTAAAAAAAAAACAACAATACAAAAATTTCATTGTTTTTTTGTTGTTGTTTACTTCCCTAATTTCCATTCCTTTGCTTTGTTTTTTTCTTGAATCAAAAGAAAACTTCAAAAAAATGTAAAGAAGGGAATGGGAAAACTGTTTAGAACAGCAGCACTGCCAGGTGTATAGGAATTAGTTCTGTTCGGCGGAATATGCCAAACTGGAAATTCTAAGGTTTGTTAATTTCTTCCCGAAGCATGAATTTAAGCATTTGAACATTTGTGGGTTAATATTTAATTCATGTGTGATTTCGGTGAGTTATTTGGGATTCAAAAGAAGTTTGATTACATAAATTGATTTACAACACATACAACACATCCAGAACAATGGGTTAAACCTCAGTAAGAGGCCAGGTAGAACTATTTTTGAAATCAAATCGGAAAAATCTTAGACTGAAAAATAGTGGTTACATTTTGACGTTTCTCAAGATGGAAAGAATATTGCATCAAAAGTTATTTTTGAGAACAGAAAAAACAAGAATTTTTGGGAAACTGAATGTGATTCTAAACATATTTAATTGAAATATTTAATTATTGTATTCTTTCTTGATCCACAGAATAAATCAAGCATTTTGTGGAGAATTTAACACAATCCTTTTAAATGATGTAGGCGAAATTCAAGTCCACCGTCTCAGTAATCATTCAGCCCACACCCGTACGTCGACGAAACGCAAGATCTGCTTTTATATTGTAAAAGTGTATGGCATTCAATGCCACAAGAACTTGACCTGTCACAGACCACAACATTGCGTCGGGATTTGCGTCTGCACCCATTCAAAATCCAGTCCTATGTATGAGTACGTGAATAAGCAAATTTGTGGGATTTGGGACGACACCAATCCGAGGTTTTGTTTAGGTTAGGTTAGGTTAGGTTATATGGGCTGACAGTTGATTTTGTTACCGTCACACTTAGATCAATGTAGATCCTTTGTGATACCCTGAAGTGTTGTAACTTCTGAAAAAATGATTTAACCTATGAATTCTATGGTTGATCGAGCCATTTGGTGGACTTGATAAAGTTCAATAGGCTATTGCCTGGGAGTTCAGATAGTTCTTCTAGTTCATTGAAGAAATAGTTGCCTAAGAATTTTGATCTGGTACGGCAGAGTGCTCGACAGTGGCATAAAAAATGAGCCGTGTTTTCGTGCTCATCCTCATCGCCGCAGCCTCTGCATATGTCGTCCGTACTAAGCCCCATCTTCTTTTTGTGGTAGCCAAGTAGGTTGTGTCCCGTTATCACACTTATGAGGGATCTTAGGGACTGTTTTTTGAGAAGTAAAATCTTTTTGGATTTTTCCTTGTCATAATGTGGCCAGAGTTTCCTGGTGTTACCGCAGGTTTCTAATAGGTTATATCTATCATTTGCTTTTTGAATGATATTATTACTAATGTTTCTCTTTAGTTCGCATTGAGGGATTCTGATGTTGTGGTCTATGAGAGAGGGATCAAGTACCGAGCCTTCTCTTGCAAGCTCATCCGCTTTTTCATTTCCTGGCACACCACTGTGACCGGGAACCCAGCAGAGTCTTACGTTGTGCTGCATACCAAGAACCCTTAGCTCTTCGCGACAGCAAGAAACAAGCTTTGACTTGATTTATTGCTGCTTGGCTATCAATGAAAAAGGTGATATCAGCGTGTGATATCGCCATCATGGATATTTGATTAGCAGCGTTTTTCACTGCCAAGATCTCAGCTTGGAAGACGCTGCTATGGTCGGGAAGTCTGAATGAACTGGCAAGGCTAAGATTTTCTGAGTAGAAACCTGCCCCTACCCCAGTAGTCATTTTCGAACCATCGGTGAAGATGGTAAGATTCAATTCGTTAGTGTAGGGTACACTGTTTTCCCAGTCCTCTCTATTAGGGAAGCTGGTAGTGAAGTTTTTATTGAAGTCTAGATAAGGGGTCATGTAATCAGTACGAACGTTATTGCCAACGTATTTTGTAAGGATCGTGGTATGACCGTGTTGACTAGATCTCCAAATATCGGTCTGACTAAGTCGGAGAGCGCTGTTTGCTGCTGATTCTTGTGCAAATAAGTCTATGGGGGTGAGACTTAGGATCGCTTCGAGACCCGCAGTTGGGGTAGTCCTCATCACCCCCGTAGTGCTAATGCATGCCATTCTTTGTACTTTGGTAAGGGTTTTTAAGTTCCTGGATATCTCCAGAGCTTGCCACCAAACCAAACTGCCATAAGTTAGAATGGGTCTAACAATGGCTGTGTACATCCACATGATTATCTTTGGATTTGGCCCCCAGTTTCTTCCCAGAATCCTGTTACACGAGTAGAGTGCAATCATGGCTTTCTTGTATCTTTCCTGTATGTTTAGACCCCAGTTGAGTTTCTTGTCCAAGATAACTCCAAGGTATCTTGCTTTTTCTGAAACTATAAGTGGGGTGTTATCAATTTTTGGTATCTCAAAAGAAGGTATTTTCCTTCTGTTGGTGAAAAGTACCAGTTCTGTTTTCAGGGGGTTAACCTTCAGACCGCATTTCTTGGTCCAGTTATTGACCATAGTTAATGCGCCTTCTAGTTGTTCGCTTACCGTGGTCAGGTATTTACCCGTCGCTAGAAGCGCTAAGTCGTCGGCATAAGCTATAATTCTGACACCGCTGTTTTTGAGTTTGATGAGAATTTCATTCATCACCAAAGTCCAGAGGAGGGGTGAGAGGATTCCGCCTTGTGGAGTCCCTCTAGATGTATACATCTTTATACTAGAGCTACCTAGTACGCAATGGATTTGTCTACTTTTCAACATACACGTAATCCATTTTATAAGTGTAGGTTCTATTTTAAGATCAGTGAGAGCTTTTTCTATGGCACTGTTGTGGACATTGTTGAATGCTCCTTCGATATCAAGAAAAGAGGCAAGGGTGTATTCTTTCACCGCGAGCGATTTCTCTATTGTTCTAACTGCACAGTGTAGGGCTGTTTCTACACTTCTGCCTTTTGTATAGGCGTGCTGAAATGGTGATAAAGATTCTGGCTTTAAGTTGCTACGGATGTGCATATCAATCAATCTCTCAAGTGTTTTTAGTGCGAAAGAGGTTAGACTGATAGGTCTGAAGTCTTTTGGTTCTGTGTGACTGGGCTTGCCAGCTTTTGGTATGAAGACGACTTTAACTTCACGCCAAGCCTTCGGGACATATCCTAACTTAAGACTGTTAAGGAATATGTTTATCAGATGTGGAGTGATGATATCACTGCTTTTTTGCAGCATCAAGGGGAAGATGCCGTCTAGACCTGGGGATTTGTAAGGAGAGAATGAGTTAATAGCCCAGATTAACTTTTCTTTTGTTATCAATTCCCTAGGAATTTCAGGTACCGAGCATATGGTGTATATTGACTCGTTTACTAGGTCTGCGCTACATCCTGGGAAGTGTGTTTGAACCAGGAGTTTTAGGCTTTCTTGACAGGACTCTGTCCATTGATCATTAGGTCCTTTTAGGGAGCCTATGGGTGTGTTTACTTTGGAGAGTATTTTCCTTAGTCTTGCTGAATGGTTAGTACACTCGATGCTACTACAGAAGTTTCTCCATGAGCTCCGTTTCGCCCTTTGAGTTTCAATTTTGAATTTTCGTTGACTGGTTTTATAACATTCCCAGTCGCTATCTAGTCTAGTGCGTTTAGTCCTATTGAAAAGTTTCCTTGTTTCTTTCCTAATATTACTGAGCTCAGTAGTCCACCAGGGCGGTTTATTGTTTTTCTTCGCCGCTGTAATGAGTGGACAGCTTTTGTCAAAGGCGTTCCGCATAATTTCTGTGAATTCCACAGTTAATTCATCTAAGCTATCTGAATTAAGATTAGTGTCGGTACTAAGCTGACCTATGTTCTTAATAATTTCGCTGTTGAAGACGTGCCAATCAGTACGTCTATTATTTCTAAAAGGTTTGTTTTCCCGCTTAGTATCAGGGATACAGAATTCGATTAGACGATGATCTGAGAAAGATGCGTCGTCTAGTACCTTCCATTGCTCTACCTGACAAGTATCTGAGTTGCTTGTTATGGTGATATCGAGCACCTCCTTACGGGTTTTTGTAACAAAGGTGGGAGTGTTACCTCTGTTAGCTATTATAAGGTTGTTATCAATAATATATTCAAAAAGGGACTCGCCCCTTGTGTTAGTATTGGTGCTTCCCCACTGCACATGATGTGAGTTAGAGTCGCACCCTACGACTACGTTAAACTTGTTCTTACTTGCATAGGATATCAATAGATTAGTGATATCAGCTGGTGGTCCTTCCATACCGTCGTACGGCATGTAAGTGGATGAGAGAATGAGCGTTGGGAGCCCTTCTCGCTCCAGTTTTACCGCTGTTTGGTCCATGTTGCTGTAAGTAGTAAGAAGAAAAAGATTAGACTGTTTCCTTGCTACAATGCATGTTCTGGGATTACTGTTACGGCTGTCAAGGTTGGGCTTATACAGCAGAAGTTCCTTCGAGTGTAGTCCCTTAATTTTGCCGCCTGATACCCAGGGTTCCTGTATAAGGGCTACATCGTACTGTCTACTCTCCATGAGGTAGACTAGGTTAGCGCTGGCGGCTTTACTGTGTTGGAGATTGATTTGTAAAATTCTCAATTCCATCATATAATAAAGTACTTGTTCAACGCTTTACTAACCTGTTTCTTTTTGTTGGCAATCAACCTCAACTTGCATCGAGTTATCCCGACGCGCACTTTGAACTTTCCTGAGAAGTGGAATAGACTTTTGAGTCAGCCTGACTTCCACCTCGGTGCCTTCCTTGGTCTTTTCCATTTTGACAATCTCCCAGTCTTGGCTTAGGAGATCACTATTCAGAGATAGGATGTATCTCTCAAGCCGTTCGCTGGGGATGGTGGGGCCTTTGACCACTAGTTTTCCTACCGGTCTGCACAGCTCCTTAATCTGTTTCACCTCAATGAGGCGAAGATCGGCGCCTTGCCATGGAGCTGACGTGTTTTTGATGAACTCTCGGAGCCACTCGAGAGTCACGTCATTCTCGCAGTTCATCACCTTGAAACCATGAGTTGTCGTGAGGTTGCCGAAGAGTGGCACTTGCCTGCTCTTAACGATGGCCTCGTTGACTTCCTCAAGGATCCTTTGTTCAAGGAGCTGCCATTCGTCTTCGGTTAGCCTACGTGTGGGTTTACCATAATCAGCTATAGCGACTTGGTGACCCTTCACGATAGCCCGAGATGTCTTTATTCTCTTCGCTGCTGTGTGTGGCGAGGAGGTTGTTGGGGAGTTGCTGACATTCCTAGCCCTTTTCGAGGAGCGTGGCGCTTCTTGTTGAGAAACTGCCTTGTCAGCTGGAATTTCCGTCGCTGTTTCTAGACGGAGCTTGGACTTCTCAAACGCTGTCCTTTCCTTAGCCGTAAGCGACTCAGGAGACCTTTTTGGCAAACCGTCGAACAATCCTCGCAGCGTTGCGCTGTTGACGTCTTCGGATTTCGACTTCTTTGAGTGTGCCGGTCTTGCGTTTTGTCCTTTTTTGGATTACCGTAGCTAGGCTATCGGTTGTCGTGTTGCTCGTTTGGTTTTCGGGTTCGGATACGGAGGTTGTGTTGAGGTTGCCTTGTGAGCAATGGCCTACTAGGATACCCTCGCACTCCCTTGTATCTTTACCCTCATCAGGGGAGCCTACCACATTCGCTTGATTACTCGGACCTCTAGGTACCGGGATTAGTTCGGCGGTTGAGGTTGACTCCCCGATGTGTGTCCTCCCGATTTGTTCCTTATTGTTCTTGTCTGCTGTTTGTTCTTTGTTTGTTGGTTTTGAGGTCTTAGCACCCGACGTTGATGGGGAACACTCTTTCCCACGCTTGGAATTAGCGTAAGGAGCAGGCGGTCCCATCTGTGTCTTACCGCCCGAGTTTTCTAGAGAGGGGTGACTTGATGTCAGGTTGTCCTTAACCAAGACCTCCCTGTCCAGAAAAGCACGAGCGTTATGCAGCCTCATCCTTTCCAATTCTGACATTTGGTCCCAGTCCAGTTTCCCAAGTCTTTTGATAGTTCGCTTGCAGTTGGAGATTCTACTCCGCCTGGACGTATTCGAAACGTTGGAGACGTTCGAGCTAGTGACTGAGGCGACCTCGCTGGCGTCATCGACGTCAATCGCACTAGCTCCGTCATCCATATCGAGTTTCAGGAAGGGGTTGAGGAGAAGATTTTCTTCCTCCTCAGTTAATGGAAAGTGATTCGATGAAGTGCTCATATTGGTTTCCGTATTCTGCTTATTTTTTAAAACCGTTGGGAAAAATGAGGTGAAAAAGAAAAAGAAAAAGAAAAAAGAAAAAGAAAAAGAAAAAAGAAAAAGTTTCGAAAAAATAAGTATGAATGTCATGCAAAATAAATAAATATAAAAATATGATGTCACTGGCGACTTCTCCTCTCGATATTGAGATCGCGAGGCAAAGCCAAAGCCGGCAGTCGTGACTGCTACCGACCGTTTAGCGTATATCCCCGCTATGGTTTTGTTCTTTATTTTTAATTCTTCCATATTCATAGGGGTGGGCCTCTCTTAGTATGCCCAAACCCTAGCTGGTAGTTTAGAAACTGCCCTAAAGCTAGAGACTATTACCGGCCTGCTTAAGGTTTGAGTGTAAGCCTCCTCACCAACGTCAAGGTGGAGACCCGTCGAGGAGGTTTTGTTTACTGTTTAGTGTGAATTTTAGGTTCGAGGCATCATTTGTCCGTACTTCTTTGAAAATGATGCTGACTAGGCCATCACCCTCAATGGCAATCGCCAACTTCTTGTGGCCTGAATTTGATGATATGGACACAGGAGATATATGGTTGTCTTGTGCTGAGGGATAGGTATTAGGCGCCAGTTATAGCTATCATTAAAATCGATCCGGACAAATTTTTTAATCGATATTTGACGGTGTTTTCCTTTGATTAGAAATGAAAATTATGTACTGATCGATCGGAAATCACACAAAGAATTTTTGTTGAGAGAAAAAAGTGTAGTTTCGCATTTATTTTTCTCTAAAAATGTATTTTTCTATTTTCCGGACGGAAATTCATTTTCCTGAACAGCTGATACTTTTATGTTCAAAAGTGAAACGAATCGTTCCACTGATTTGTGATCCAATTTCACACAATTCCAATGACAGATTTCTGTCAGTAAAAGTTTTTCGGTGGCTTTCAATCAGGAAATTTTTTTCTATGACAGAAATTTTTAATGAAAGCTATAAACGACCTGCCAAAAAAATTCCAATGTTTGTTTTCAATTATGAAAACCAATGATAGCTATAACTGGCGCCTTAGACACTATAATCGCGTGGTTTGACCGCTTTAGAGTTTTTTTTTTTATAGCGTCCCTCAAGGCAACATAATCTATGCCATCGGTCAAATTCTGAAATTCTGAATTATGCGACAAGGTCACCGGACCTTTAGAATGAGCACCGCTCAGCGAAGACGCGGAGGCCATTGAAACAATGTCTCACATAATGTTATTAAAAGAGCTCTCAAATAAAGATTAACCTTATTGATATCTCATATACAACTTGTTTTATTCTAGATATGTTCAGAAAATTTGAACGTGATTTTTTGTTTTGTTTAATTTTGTCAAACTTTTTATAATATATACGTCCTTAGTTTCTTTGAAAAAAAAGATTATTATGGCAAACCAACGAGGTGGCTTTTAAAAAAATAATTATAATTTTGTCCATCTAACCCACTAAAAGGCAAGCAAATCTAAAAAGGTGGAACTTCTTTAAAGAGATTGAGGATTAACTAGCATTTTATATTTTGTATTTCAATGCTGGTACACATTCATTGTAAAGCGACATCTCTTGTTTCTAGGCCTCAACAACCTTTTTTTTTTCAAAGAAACTAAGGACATCTTTTATTATAAAGTTAGACAAAGTAAACATATTACAATAATCAAGTTCCAAAAGTTTCTGCAAATTACTACTGAACTTACAGAATGGCTAGTAGCGTTAAGGGAAAGATCACACCAAAGTGAAGTTGGCTACAAGCATTGCATATCTATTAATGAATATTATATTTTCAATATAAAGATTATACGCGTTTTCGTGCAATGAGAGACTTCTTATATACATATAACAATTTTTTTTTAATTATTACCCTTTTTTAATTTTTCGTAGAGCGTCACTTTTAATTCAAAAATGATTTTTCTGATTTATATTAATTTCACCATTCTTCTTTTAGAAGGATGAATGCATCGTTTAAGATGCATTTTCCTTGCTCAGAATTACTATACACTTTTTGGTGGTTCAGGCAGGAATTGAACCGAGTCGTCTTGCATGACATTCCTATATACAAACCATCACGCCAGGGATACTACTATAAAATGCATATATGTATGTACTTTGCAGAAAAACGTCCCATAGTAATTTTGACAGTTCGTTTCTAAAGTGTCATGTTATATGGTTTGTTAGGTTGTGTCCAGATTGTCTGCTGCTACATCATTAATAAACCTTATGTGATTATTCTTCTTAGAAACAGGAACAAATTAAATAATATTCCAAAATATTAGTATATTACACAGATGAATGTAAACACTGCATTGTTGAATTTTAGAAACTTACTGCGTGACTCTTGTGTGCAAGCCCTAAAAAGCAACCAAAAATTCTAAACAAAATGACAGTGGATAAGCATGTTCGTTGACAGCTGTCATTAAAAAAAAGCTGAAAGCTGATTTCTGCGGCTTAATTTTGTATTTATCTTTAAATTTTAATTTTTAAACAAAATTCCCGCTTTTTTGTGTGAAATTCATACAAAAATAATTGAATAAATTCTTAATATGGCATCAAATGGTGAAATGTAAGTAAAATAAAATCAAATCTCCAACGTTTGAACTCTTTTAATCACCAACCATTTAAAAAATAACTAGCACCGATTGGAAGCGTCTGTGGCAGTTGATTTCAGGAATCCACTACGAAACACCCGAAGACACAGTTAAAGAGAAACTCCTCAATGTATCCAAAGAACTACAAGATGGTCTTTTGCAATTCAAATGTTCAAATTCATCAAACATCAACCTGGAAACACTTCTCAAAGAAAAGAAACAAGAAAAATTGTATCCATTCACCAAAAAGCTACAAGAACTTCTGGTAAGTGAAAAAGGAAGAAAGTTCTATTTACTTTTGTAATAATGTCTGTCCCCTTTTCTACACCAGGATCTAGAATCCAGTCAGTGCTGGCAAATCCTTTGCTACTATCTATCCAATGAGTATCGTGGATCAGCAAGTTCGCTGACTGCCTTCATATCGTCCGAGGGAAATATGGCCAAGTTGCTAGATGATATCTGGGGCTACTACTCCCTGGAACGAATGATTGTCCTCAAAGTGATGAAGAACCTTTTGATTTTCTACAAAATACCCGGACATCCATATCACAACGAATACAGACTGATTGTTGATAAGCTCTCGATGTCCAAGCTTAGGGATTCCTATATAAAGCAATTGGAGTTCCTAATCGATGAGAATCCTCCAACAAAACTCACCGCAGGGGAATTCTTGAACTATCACAACAAACTCAATTCATGGGCGGAACGAAATAGTCGTGAAATCAACGAAACTCTGCACATTCTTCTGCTGATCATTGACCATGTGGGCGTGGAAGCAAAGCAGTTACAAAAACTGTTTGATTGCTTCAAGAAACACTCATTTGGAAGGCAGCAACGTTACATGGATCCCATGAACGAGTTGCACAAACAGTTAATGAAGAAAATCGCCTTCAGCGAGGTTGCTTTGTTTCTTAAGGCAATTGACTTTCCAAATCCTCAGAAAATCGTAGGAGTTGACGAGACCATCAAACTCCTGGATAAGGACATTGCTAGCATGTATCACAACGAAGAGAATGGCCCATTGCTTCTTTCTTGGATGCTTTTGAATCTGAGAAACAGCAGTCCCACTCAGGAGGACACTGTCATGGTAAAATATGGACAATTTGGAGTTCGAGCTGTGCATTTGAATGTCTTCGGATTCCTCAAGGATCTTGTCAGTCATGAGATGTTTAAGGTACATACATTTTGTTTTGGTTTGAATTAAAATAAGGCCAAGTTTTCATGAGCCACCATTTTCGAGGCTGTTTGTTATAATTTAGAATAATTTCAGGACGATAGTGTTGTATCGAAAGTCGTGCGAAAGACCGTCTACAATCAGTTGACATATTTATGTGACCTTTTTGACACCGATGGATCTGTTAGTCGTCATCCTTTTGTGTATGAGTTGTTATGTGAGCTGATTTCTTGGCCTACGTTAGCCAAAGAATTTTGTTCTCATGAAGGTTTGTTTTTCGAAAATATCTATCAAAAATCTCCACTGTTGATTATAATTCATGATCTTAGATGGCGGAGTACGTTCCCTGTACAACACAGCTTTGGAGTGTTTTCCTTTGAATTTCATTCACATTTCTATGATATCGAATGCATTGACAAAAGCAGGAATGGGAAGTTATGTAAGCAGAGTTAAATAAATCAATCAGAAGGAGTCCTAAAATAAATTGTGCGTCTTTTCTCTTCAGATAAAATCCCAATTGGAATCGCTTCCCATCTACACTGAGGTCTACGATGAGTCAAAGTTCATGCTCCAAGCATCACCAGACATCGAAGATGAATACATTCTTGTTCGTGACTTCTCACCATTTCCCCACATCGACTATAACATTCGATCGGGAACCTCAGCTGTAGTTATGGATCGTTCGAAATCCTGCTGTGTCCATTTCCGGACAAGTGTGAATTACTTCAATGTTCTTCACCATGAAATTAATTGCCTGCTCGATGACGTCACGCGATATACCGAATTCAATAACGATCGATTACAACGCATAAACTTTGGTTTGAAATATCTCCAATCGGCGATTCTTCGTGCCAAGTCCTTAAATGAAATCTCCGCCGAAATGGTCCATCCCACAGAATTGTGCATTGATTTGTTGAATAAATTCAAATTAACACAAAATCCTCCGATTGATCTCTTGGCAAATTGCTTGAATGTTTGTACAGCTCTGCTGCCGTTGGTCGATAAGGAGATATTCAATAGAGTTATTAATTTGAGTATTTTTCCGGCGATGAGTAATGAGATGTTGGATTATAAGAAATACGCACATGGTGTGTGTTTTGATTCGAATCTGGTCGGAACTTATTTGGTTGATGTGGAGAAGAAGTCGGAACGTTATGAGTTTTTGCTGGCTTATCTGGGATTTTTGAGGACCTATGCAAAGGTAAGGGTGAAATTTTAATTCATTGATTTGATGGTTTTATAGTGTTTGTGGAGTGATGGTTAGTACAGAGGGCTCATTCCACAGGTCTGGGTACATTCACGTGTATTGTCTCTTCTGAGAAATTGAAAAATTTTTCAAGAGCAATTTTTGCGGTGAAAAATTGGTTTTCAAATTAGCATTTCAAATTTGGCATAGGTCCCCTCTATTCATGGCATTGCTCGCACACTGATATGAAACTGCTACCCCAAACGACATCTGGAACGATATAAATGCAATATAAACGGTGGAAAATGGAAAATCAATTTTCCAAACTATATAACGACGATGACGGATCGAATTCCGCTGCAAAGGAGGTAACGGCATTCAATTAAGTCGATGTAGAACAACAATAGCGCCTCGACGAAGTGAAGATAGCTATATCTCCTTTGAAGTGTAACAAAGCTGCTGGAGTTGACGCTATCGCCGCCTTATTATTTAAAGCAGCAGGCGATGACTTATTAAGGAGCAATTAGCAACTCATCAACAAAATATGGCCGAAAGAAAGCATGATGAGTGGAATCATAACATAGTTTGCCCAAATCTCAAGAAAGAAGACCCTCTGAACAGCAGCGCTAACCACAGAGGCATCAGTCTCATTTCTGCCGTATTATCTGGACGTCTAAAGATGTTTCTTAACAAACTGATAGGCTCACATCAGTAGGACGTCAGACCAGGAAAGTCCACCATTGACCTTGAAAAAATCCATGAACGTCAAATCGATACCCACCATCTATTCAACGATTTTAAGGCCGTATATCGTCTGCTTGGAGGTAAAAGTCATTAAGTAACAAAATCAAAATTTTTCAGGAGAGCAAAAAAACGGGGATACGCTCATTAAAAAAAGGGAAAATGATAAATCATTCAAAATTTCCACTCAATTTTATAGCATTTATAGCAGTTATATTCCTTAGTGACTTTTTGACTTATAGGAAATGATTACATCAACACACAATGGGCAGGTTCAGACAACATAAGGGACTTCATTTGCAGTCAACTTCATTCTTTGAACGTAAATTTTGACCAAGGCAACTAGTTAGTTTTTCAAGTATCATGAATTTCAAATTCAGAACTTTACTTCACAAACCTCTACATAGTACAAAAACTACCAAAATCATTATTTTCTACAAAACACTCCTCAGGCAAGCTACAAGTTTATCATGATTTGTATTTTGTATTTTAAAGAAATTTTACTTATTTCTTTTCCAAATTTACAAGGAATTTTTTTACAAAGAGCATTAAATGTAGTTGTGCAGAAAATAAATAAATCATTGAGTAATAAAGTTCAGCTTTCAGTTGAATGAAAAAACATGATCAAGTGTAATTTTGACAGAAGTAGACTTGACTTGATAGTAAGGGAGATTTTTCTTGACTAACTTTCCAGTCAGCTTTCCAATGAAGTTGCCTTGATTGGAAGGCAAATTTTTGGCAGCTGGCCAATCAGATACTAGAAACTTGCCTTACTTTCAAGTCCCTTATGTCGCCTGAACCTGCCCAATGACTTTTTATCGAATTTGGAAAAAATTGCACTTAGTGGCTTTTACCTCCAAGCAATATCTATAAAGAAGAATTTTACTTTGCAATGTCTAGTTTTGGTATCCCTTTCAAAATTGTGCAGAATGATGATGGAGAATGCGCGCTGCTCTATCAAAGTCGGACAAGATGTCACCGATGATTTTAATATCAAAAAAAAGTTTTACACAAGGCGATGCACTGTCATGCGACTTCTTCAACATTGCTCCGGAAATAATTGTGCAAAACTCAACCGTCACCACTAGAGACGCAATCCTCCAAAGTACTGTCAAATATTTTGGATACGCCGATGATGTGACAATATTGGAAGATCAAAGCGTGATGTCAATGGCGCAATTTTAGGCATTTAGGCGGAAACGAAGAAGATGGTTTTAGTGTCATCGTCTTGGACAAAACGTCACCATGGACAGCTATATATGTATTAAGTAAGGCCTGTTTGCGAACTGGTTACAACAAAACGAATTACTGCACGATTTTAATCCGGTTCCAGGAAACAGTATTCCACAGTTCAAAATACTTTTCCAGTCACCATTTTTGCTAAGTCTTATCTTGACAGGGGAAAGAAGTTGAATAGATTCAGCGTTTATTTCAAAACGGCATTTGACTCAATCAGTTCCGCTGCTAAGATGTGTTGGGATATCCACAAAAATATGAACGGTCCTTATGAAAATAATGCAACGGTAGCTTATGATTATGATAAAAACGAGAGGTCCGCTTGGTTTAATACGAATAGTGGAGTTAAACAAGGACGTCTCTTTTCCATTTCTCTTTTCTCTCTTTTTGGATAACCTATCATCGACTTTGACTGGATGATATTGTCATACTAGCTAAGTCCCCCAAAAGCAGTGATTATTTACAAATTGCAAGGCTTACGATTGAAACCAAAAAAAACAAAATACCGAATTTCCGCAATGAAACAGACAGCTATGCCAGAGATGAAATAGGGACCTGGGGTTCTCATAAGGCCCAAATTTATTTTAAAAAGCATCTATTTACAATGTTAAATCATAGGTCAAAAAAGACTTTCAATTGCAACTGGAAAGGGGTGCTTCGGAAAAATGGTGCCCATGCGCTAAATACATTTTTTTAAAGTGGTTATGCGAACTATTATATGCCATGTTTTTAAGGTTTGGTGTTTTCGAAAATTTGATGAAGTAGAAAAATTGCTAAGGTACTTTCTCAAAAAGATATTCCGATACTACATATTTATGTATATGCTGCATCTCTCAAGTCATTGGCTATTAAACATAATAATTGCTAATTGCTGTAGGGAAAATCCAAGTTTTTTGTGAAATGGTCACGGCTAGAACTTCAGTATAACTTCGAACTGGTGGAGACAGGTTTGGAAGATTTGAGTCGAACGGTTCAGGTGTTGATGGAGGAAACTTTTTTGTAAAAAGGCTTCAGTCATAACCTTGGTGTTAATAACAATTTCAATTAGGTACCAATATTCAGTTAACGTCACGCAATCCCTACAATCTTTAAAACCAGACATGAGATAATTCGTCTGAATTTCCAACCGTATGGCTCAGTGAGAAATACAGATCACCAGAAAAAACATATCATTCCTTATCCATCTGCCCTGTTCTAAAATTTCGTTAATTTATGTTGATACATAGATAAGAAGTCCAAAGAGAGGGTGAAACCTAGTTTAACACGACGTGAGATTAGAATTCCTCCATGAATTGAGTTATATATTTTTTTTTTAATTTTTGGGGTGTACATACAAATCTTTCCAGAGACATTGAATTAGTGAATCTCTGTTGTAAGGAAAGTTTTTAAAAAGTGCTCACAAGCTTTTAAGTTTTTAACTTTTTTTTAAACATCTCTAACAACTCATTTCAGATGGGACGTGATCGCCTCTTCCAATTAGAGATTCCCGGACTTATATTCCTTCTGCGTGAAGTCTTCCCGCATATGCATGCTTGGCGGTTCGAATCGCAACACGATAAAAATAAAATCTACTCAGAAATCATGGGTTTTATTTGTGACATTCTGGACATGGTAACTACCGAGAAGGGGTCTAAGAATCCATCGAAGCAACTTCTGAGGAACATCTGTGTCTACAGCTTACTTAACCTTGAGAATGGTTTGGTTCTCCTGCGGTAAGTTTAATATTTCAAAAATTTCCCATTTATATGAATCTTTATTTTCTGTAAACAGTTTCATAGCCATTGGCAATCCATATTTGCAACTGTCCATGGAAATGGAATCCAATTGGATGGTTCTCTCATCAAATGGTCTCATTCTACTAGTTCGTCTGTCAATGCGGATTCTAATGCAACTTCTTCGACTTAAAACTTCGGTATTCTCCAGCTCCGAACTGTCACCATTGGAGGCACTTATATATACCCAACCTAAGCAGAGAGATACCTTGAGGATAATTCCAGTTGTCACCAGCTACATGAACAACATTTTCGACCGTTGGCTTCCGCTTTTGTCGTGTAGACTTCTGAAACGTATCGCTCTGGAATTCAACATGTCACTGCTGGCTTGTTTGGACATGGAACCAGATCAAATACGTTTGACTTTCCTCAACAAACTGCCAGACGATTTGGAAAGTGATAATTTAAAAATTGCCATTTTAGAACTTGTTGAGGCATGCATAGAGAAACAGCCTGGTGTCACTGAGGCCTTCTTCAATGTCAACTTCTCCAGAGACAAGACAATAGATAAGAAATCGAATTTAGGCGATAGTATTGTGACATTTATGGAAGACTACCTCGATGCTGTAGCCAAAGTACCGATTGCTGTGGAGAATCCTTTGCCAAGTCGTATCATGACTCTGTTTCATTCTCTGTGGAAGAACAATATGCAAAGTTTGGTCGAGGACCTTGTCCAGAAACCAACATTCTGGTCGTCACTTTGCAATCCATTGTTCGGAGAGGTTTCTCCAAACGTAAAAGCATATAGTCAGCTTTTTAACATTCTGGGAATCGAGGTGTTTTGCACGAGCAACAAGACCGATACAGAATTGAAGAAGGTTCTAAATCGATTTTTTGAGAGTTCGAATTTTGATGTCTGGCTTGAGTATGTCTTCGAGTTGCCAAATATACCTCGAGCCTCACAAGCAGTCGATGAGACACCCGAGTGGTTGAATCGATTGCAAGCCTTCAAAGGATTCATGTTAATATACCTTAAAAAGAACCCAACTGGCATTGAAATTCCACAGAAAAAATTCAAACTCCTTGCCGAGAAATGTCTGCAGGTCTTGGTCGAACGTTCCGAATACACCGAGGATCTGAGGCCATTCATCATCCTCTCCGAGTTGTATCTGTTTATAATTCAGAGCTATAAGCATTCTTACACCGAGACAGCAGAGGAGGACAAACACATGCTTCAGCAACTCATAAAGCTTCTAAGTGGCGTGGCCAGTTGTTATGAGGATCTGCATATTCGAGCCAAGGAGGCATGTCTATCGATAACAATCAAGTGCGCTGAGCTGCTTGCCGTCGAACTGGTGAAGGACTCAACCGTTGCTCTTAGCTTCCTCTATTCTGTGGTGAGTATTATTTGCCGAGAGCTAAGTAACCTAGAAACCGAGGTCAAGGTTGAAATGAAACTCGCTACAAAAATGTCCTTCAGTGCATCTTCATCGAACTCTTTGGTTCTGAGCTTGAATCTCCTCAAAACCATTGCCGCCATATTTCACAATGACGGTCCTGGCAATTGGGATCTGCCATTCATCGCCAACAAGGTGTTCAATCGCTTATTAAGTTGCACAGGTTGGATCTTACAATTGAGTTCCAAACAAAAGCTCTCAGTAGAACTTCTCGATGTCCTGATTGTCTTTGCAAAGGGAAATTGTTCGCAGGAGTTCCTTTATTGTGATGTGGGGGATTATTTGTGGTTGAAGTTGTTGCCACCGAAGGAACTCCTGCAAGCCAACTACGCAATGAAACAGCTACGCGAAAGTGATTGGGCTGTTCAAAAGTGGTGGCCTATTTACTCGCGAGGCATTGAACTTGTAACGATTCTCTTTCAAAAGCATGGATATCAATTTTTGAAAAATGTCTTAACTTTCGTGGGAATTCACGAAGAGTATTTGATGGATTCTTTACTTCTGGGTAAACAATCCTTAGAACCCAGTGCCATGGTTTTGATTAAGAATTCGGTCTTGCTAGTGGCCAATTTAGTTGACTATGAGAAGGAATGGCGTTTGGAGCATTCACACAGCTTGTTTAGCTTGATGGTATGTTTTTGAATTATCTTTTGCGGTTGGTTCTTATAAATCTTTTTTTTAATTATCAGCGATGTGTTCAAATGCTATTGGGTCATTCCATTTCCATGTTTAATCAACCGAAAAATCTAAAGAGTCTTGTTATGGGACGACGAACACAGTTGGATATAATCAAGGAGAGTGAAAGTGGTGGTTTGGTTGATGAAGTGATTACAGCTTTCAATGAGTAAGTTTCCGACTGAAAAACAGAGATAGATTCTGTTCCTAAACTTTTGATGTTTTTATAGCCTCACGGAGATTATAACACTTTGTGTCAAATGCTTGCTCAAGTTCAGTCCACCTTTGATCGATTTAATCTGTGAACCAGAATTCTTGGCATGCAAATGGGAGCCCCTCTTTGAGATTCACTTTGGAGCTCCGAAACTCAATGACACAAGTATGCAACTCACCTTCGGAACTGTCCTCAGTGTCATCGGGGTCTTCACGAAAGTACTCAATTTGGTAAGAGGTTTTCTTTGATACTTATACTAATTCAGGAGTTATACTAATAATTATATGTTTAAATATAGCAAAATTATGGTTTCAATGAAGTTCCATTGAACATCTTGCCAGAGATGTCAGATCTCGAAGGTCAACCCGATAGTATTGACTCACCGAAGCGCAACACCACAGCGAGTAGTAATAATCTGGCCAAATCACCAAGCCAACGTGGATTTTCCAAGTCAGTCTCCATTACATCAGCTTCTTCAGCTTCAGCACCGCCGAATGAACTTCTTTCGAATCTTGATGGAGAGCTTTGTCTGATGGCTTTGGAGCATGTTCTGATGCTTGCAGCCTCCCAGAGTCTTTTGGCTTTTAAGAATTGCCATCTACCCTCACGAGAGAAGCAGCTTATTCGGCGAGAAATCAGTACAGAGTTGATAACCTACCATGAATTCATCCGCAAGAAAGTTCTTATCGACTTTCGCGAACACAAAGAGATTTGGCACCGACGAAAGCATGGAATCGTCTTGATGATGAAACCTGAAAGCGAAGATCATGAATCGGCGGCGGCAAGTTCGAGTCGATTTTCCAAAACCCAGCCTGATAATGGAGCAGCCAAAAAAAACACCGACTATAAGAATTCAATGCGTGTGAATGTTGTTCGAAGGCTGCATTTGCAATCGCAGCAACATCAACGAACTCCAGATCCCGAGAGAAGAAATTTCGAGATGTCTCAAATGATCAGTCCAATTATATCGCATTCGCAAGATGTTCAGCAATCAAATCAACCAGCTGCCATCTCATCAACACCCAATTTGAGTCGTCCTCCAATTCGGCGACCAAGTGAAATGTCAGTGATAGACGAAGGTTCTAAGAAAGTTTGTTTTGAAGATGAAATCGAGGAGGAAATTGAATACTATCCCGCTGAAGAACCCAAATACAGTCCATTGTCGTATGTACAGATAGTGGAGGAGGATTATTTGCACTTTATGTCGAATTTGTTTACTGTTATTTGTCAAAGTGATTAGGTTTAGAATTTTTCTTCTTTTTTTTTTGAGATAATAATTTAAATTTTTGTTTAATAAAAAAAACGTTTTTTTAAAGTAGTTGATTTTTAAATTTGTTGGTTTAGCTATTTTACTCCATTCCGACCAAGTTCTAGAAGATTTATTTTGTCAATTGTTATTCAGTGTTTTAACGTTAAAGAAGAAAGCTCGGGGAACCACTTTAGTGAAAGTAATAGGTACTTAAAAAAACACATGATAAACAGAAAATAAAAAAGGATTTATTTAACTTAAAACGTAACGGCATCACGAATTCAGCCTCTTGGATCTAATATCACTTATTTTTTGTAGTACTGCTATACGGAACTCTAGTTTCTCATCAAGGCTCATATCTCCCAATGTGGGTAGTACTGAAATGAAGAAAGCTTCATCATCGTTCAAATTATTTCTCCCTGGACTTGAATGACTAAAGCCAAGATCCAATGTTTTGATGTCTTCATGATTCTGCAGCGGATTGGTGTTCTCTTCTTTTTTCTCAACTTGAATTCCAGAGCAACTTGCTCTATCCGCATTCATGTCATCATCAAAATCATTAACAATATCGTTTGAACTCGGACATTCTTCTGTTCCACCATTTCGCACTCCCTCAATCCCATTATCCTCCTCGTCTCCTTCGTCTTCAGGTTCTGTTTTAACACTAAACGATTCTTCTTCGTTGTTGGAATCAAAATTTTTTGGTGGACTTTCTGGAATAGTATCAAAAGAAATACTTCGTTGAGCTCTGTATTCATAGCAGGGTTTCAAATTTGGATTGTAATATTCATCGGATTGAATTAAGTCAGGACTTTCGGGTCTTATGTATGATTTGTACAATTTTAGCATAAATGAAAGTCGATCGTGATACATGTATTTTTTAATTTTTGTATCAGTTGCTCTTTTTTTAATTGATCTTATAAAGACATCACGAAGATATCTCCATTTGTTTGTGATTTTCATAGCTGAAAAGTAAAATAAGGTTATTTATGTTTTTAACAAGTTAACGCAATGTTATTTATGTTTTTATGTGATTATATTTTGTTACGAAAATTAATTAATAGAAGAGAAATGCTTTTTAATGCAGATTTTTCTGTTTTTATCAAGAAGAATCTGACTTTACAGAGATAGACAAAATATTATATGAGAAAGATTTGAAATCATTGATTCTAATTAAAAATCGGCTCACAAGACTTGTTAAATAAAAACGGAACCATTCCCCGGTTGTCAAGCCAAAGATGACGAAAAAACTATTTTTGGACTACAAATACCTTTAAAAAACGTTTTTTGTAAGCAGCCAAGAAATAAATTCCTGTACTTCTTAGAGGCTCTAAAAATCTGGCTTATACCCAAGTCCTAAAAATATCACAATTTAAAATGACGAAAATTATAAAATAAGCTCATTTTTGATATCCATCGTAAATTTGAATTAACTTATAACGTAAGTTCCAAATATCGCTAAGTTAGCTTACAATGCTTTCAATGGTAGTTAGTGGGTATTTTTGATTTTCGAATTGTGGAAAATCCAATTGATTCTAACGGTCTCAATAATAAATTGGAATGAAGAGCCATTTGCTCAAAATAATAAGGTTGCAAAGAAAAAAATAATGAACGTACATTTTGACCAAGGCAACCAGTTAGTTTTTCAAGTTTTATAAACTTCAAACTCGGAACTTTACAAAAACAAAATTGTCTGCAAAACACTCCTCAGGCAAGCTACAATTCCATCTTGACTTGTATTTTGTATTTAAAAGAAATGTTACTTATTCCACTTCAAATTTTACAAGGAACTTTTTTTACACAAAACATCAAATAGAATTGTGCAGAAAATAAAGCAATAACAGAGTAATAAAGTCAGCTTTCGGTTGAATGAAAAATTATGATAAGCCGTCTTTTTGACATAATGTACATAAGTATAATTGGGCAGGTTCAGGCGACATAAGGGACTTGAAAGTAAGGCAAGTTTCTAAAATTCTGTTTTATGTGAAAGGGTTCCTTGTGAAATCGGTAAAAATGAAAAATAATAAATATTTCATTAAAATACAAAATACCAGTCGAGATGTAATTGTAGCTTGCTTGATGTTATCTGAACCTGCCCATTGCCTTGATAGTTAGGCGCCAGTTATAGGTATCATTGAAATCGATCCGGAAAAATTTTTGAATCGATATTAGACGGTGTTTCCCTTTGATTAGAAATAAAAATTGTATACTGATCGATCGGAAATCACACAAAGAATTTTTTTTGAGAAAAAAAAAAGTGTACTTACTCATTTATTTTTCTCTAAAAATGTATTTTCCTATTTTCCGGACGGAAATTCATTTTCCTGAACAGCGTCTTTTATGTGCCCGTCTACACGCGTTCTGTACACAACCACAACGTTGTGGGCAAGCGAGGAGCTGAGTAAGGCGCCAGTTATAGCTATCATTGAAATCGATCCGGAAAAATTTTTGAATCGATATTTGACGGTGTTTCCTTAGATTAGAAATGAAAATTATATACTGATCGATCGGAAATCACACAAAGAATTTTTGTTATGAAAAAAAGCGTAATTGCGCATTTATTTTTCTCTTAAAATGTATTTTTCTATTTTCCGGACGGAAATTCATTTTCCTGAACAGCTGATACTTTTATGTTCAAAATTTAAACGAATCGTTCCACTGATTTGTGTTCCAATTTCACATAATTCCAATGACAGATTTCTGTCAGTAAAAATTTTTCGGTGGATTTCAATCAGGAAATTTTTTTCAATGAGAGAAATTTTTAATGATAGCTATAAACGACCTGCCAAAAAAATTCCAATGTTTGTTTTCACTGATGAAAACCAATCTTAGCTATTACTGGCGCCTTAGGGGCCGGTTATAGCTATCAGTAAAATACATTAATAAAATTTTTGTTTTCAGTTTTTGAACATGTTACAGATTTATTTCTAGCAAAAGATTTATGCAATAAGATGAATCCTATATTCAAGTATTTTTTTCAAAAAGAAAAAATGCATTTAAAGTTTTATTTAATTTATAAATCCATTTTAATTTTTTTAATAATGCTGCTGACTGCCAAAAGCCAAACAAAAATCCATTTCGTTTTACTGTTAGTGTTCCAATTGTTTACTGTTCCGATCACATCATTAAAAATTTTACTGATGAAAGCAACAGTACAAAAATTGTCTGAGGCGCGAAGCCTCAAAGTGACATTTAATTTAATGACGCAAAATTCCTCCTGTTTCAAATTTCATATAGAGTGTTTTTGTGATTAATTCTCAGTTTAATTTGCTATTTCATAAACAAACGAAACAATCAATTTATTAAAACACCAGCGGCCCGTCTCGGCTTAGCACGGGTAGACATAAATAGGTACAGATAATGTAGCTTTATAATAAAAAAAGAATTATTAAAATCCGTCCAGTACTTTTTGAGTTTATTCGTTACATAAAAATACAAAAACATAAATCTTTCCTCTTTATAATAATAGTGTAGATTTAAGAAACTTTTGGTGATCACGTCGTAGTGGGCCAATGACGTGGCTTCCAAGATCGTGTGATTTAACACCGCTAGACTATTTTTTGTGGAGTTATGTGAAATCGCTTGTCTATACAGATAAGCAAATACGATTGATGCCTTGGAAGAGAATATTCGGCGTGTTATTGATGACATACGGCACAATTTTTGCAAAAAGGTGTTGAAAATAGCGCCATCCAGCTAAAATCTATTTGAGACAGCCGTGGTAGCCACTTGCCCGCTACCATGAGAAGAAGCAGGCAAGATAAAATAAAAGTTTAGTGTAATGTCAAAATATAATATTTTCCAATAAGTGGTTTCATTATTAATAGCCCTCTATTTATGCAGCTATCAATTTTGAAGCACTTTTGACATTTGGCAAGCAAAAGTTCGCTAAAAATGTAACGATACATGCTTCAAGAACGCATTTAAAATAAATAAATTAGGTGGTGCAACAGTCCATTAAGAACTAGGGCCTAGAGACTTACAAATCTCAGACATTCCTGTGTGCGAGTACTGTTATCAGGGATAGAGGGGACCTACAGTTTTAAGCCGAATCCGAACGGCTAATTTTGAGAAAGCACTTTTCATGACAAGAATTACTCTTGGAGGATTTGTTGATTCCTCGCAAGAGGCAGTACCCGTGAAAAAGACTTTAGATGGCACAGCACAGCAATGAATTTAACCCAAGACCTCTAGCATGACAGTGTCCAACGAACTAACCATCACGCCACGTAATTCACTACAAAAATGTTAATACGTGAAAAGTTTTTAGACTGTTTCTTTTTCGAAAGGTTGATTCCAATTCACCTAGGAGATCTTGTGATTTAACAACTTAAGACTGTTTTCTTAAACATAGTCAGTAACAGAAAAGGTCTATTCCAATGCTCCACAATCGATTCAAGACCTTAACTAATGTGGTCATTTAGCTTTTATCGTTTTCCATCGTTAATGGCATATCTTCCTCTTTGCAATGAAATAAACATCTATTGGTTTCTCTTAAAAATTTAAGTTGTTTATACCCTTTATTATCCTTTAAAAAAAAAAACATCGCAGTTCATATAGAAAGAAAAGATAATAAGCTGTCCCTAATAATATGACCGCTACTGTATCTAATGTAATTGTACTTTCAAATGTATATGGACAATCTACAAAGTGTGCACACCTCTCCCTACCCTATCTACATAGCCTACCTGCAATTGCATATGTATAAATATTTCAATAGAACATAATACAATAAACTTACCAAATTCAGATTTTTCTTCTTGACTTAGAAAACGATAATTATCTTCCAATTCTTCGAATACCTCCTGCCATACTTTATCTTTATTTCTGTGACTTCGAAATTCAGCACGTGAACTATCCCAAAGTACTGGACGAATTTTAACGGCTTCAATTAGTTTTAATACAGAATATTTATTTTCACGAAATAATAAACTCATTTTTGTTTTCCTAAATATAAAATTTAATTTTATTTTAAGGCTTTTGTTTTTGTTATCGGAAGAAAAACAATCGTTGTAGCTACTTGTTTACCTTTTGAAGTTGTTCAGATAACTGTAATAGTTTTGTCGGTGAAGCTTGCACGATGTCGGATCGGCTATCGTATTGTGCTAAAGTGAATGCGATGAATATAATGACGAGAAAGAAACGGGTTATACAATGTATATACAATATACATACATACGTCTCTCTAGCTACGCTTCTAGAATCTAGAAATAAACAAAGCAAATAGGTACCTACATATATAATGGCAAGTCACGAACCTCGACGACGTTGTGGACTTGAGTCCGATGCAACGACATCGATATCGGCATTCAGCATTTAGTATCGCTCAGTCGGAGAATTGTACGACATAATATACATAAATAGAAGTACATGCAATATTGAACTGTAAAGCACTATTCACATGAGCACGACCAACGAATGAACGAATACGAATATTCGTCGATTTTGACATTTATTTCACATGAGAGTTTTTAATTCGTCATCGTCGCGAATGAAGTTTGACTTTCAAAACAAGAATGATTTATTTAGGTTAAGTACGCGCGATTATTTTATTCGTTGCTAGTGTGGATAATGTGGGATAATGTGGAATGCGAATAAAGTTTGACAGTTCGTATCAACTACAACTACAATTTTTTTTGCGACGAATAAATTTGTTTTCTTAAATTTATTAATATATAATATTGAAAAGTAAAATTATGCATCATAAATCAAATAGAAACTATATTGCTATCGTTTTGTTAAGAATTTGTGTGGAAATATGTCTTCAAACGTATATAAACTCACATTTTGTAATTCATTTGTCGTTCGTTGATCGCGCTCATGTGAATACTGCTTAAAAGTATAGATAGATAGAGAGGTTTAAAACAAAATGCAATGAAAAATTATAAACAAAGAAAGAAATTAACAAAATAAACAATTTAATATTCTATTATTTTGTTAAAAATTAAAGAAACAAAGCAAAAACTAACACAAAAGAGAAGCAAACCAAAAGTATACGACATTTTTGCGATTTATTAAGCTTTATGTCTGTTTCTGTATGCCAGAGAGATGATAATCATGGGTTAATTTCTACAAATTACGATTAAATTTAGGGAAATGGCTTGACTCTAAAAACAAACAAATGCTAAATTTGATAAATTTTTGTCAGGTATAACAATAATTTGCGAATTTCATGCATACTTTTTTTTATTGTCAAATTAATACAATTTTCTACTTTAAAATTATTTCTTAACAGAGTTCTATTTTCATTTTTTTTTTAATTTTAAATTTAAAAATATTTAACGAATGCTACAATTGATTTGGATAATTTTTTGAAAGCTGTATTGGTAAAACTATAAACTTATGTCAAAAATTAAACGAAAATTTGAATATGTTTGCAATAGCTTTAGTTAAATTTGAATACCAAGCATACCTGTCAAAATAATATTTTGGCAACTGTGAAGTTGGCTTCTAATTTTTGAATATAAATTTTAAACTACTCAACAATGCTTCACCTGAGTTGGATGTGTTATTGAAAGCCATAAAGCGGTGCAAAACAATATAGCTTAAGAATTTATATGTAAGTAAAAATAAGCTTATGTCACAAAACTTAACGAAGATTAACTCTTGTTTCCAACACTATCACTCAAAATGACATTTAACGAGCGCAGGTATTTGTTAAAATAATATGTTGGCAGTTGTAAAATTTAATATTTTTGTTTTGATTTTTTTGTAAGAGATTTACATATAAACAGTTTATTTATAAATGGTATGATTTCAACAACTTACTGTTAGAATTTTGTTTCTTTATATTTACCAAGTTATTAGATATTTCAAACAAACTGTATTTATTTGCTAATTAGTAAAATACTTATTATATTTTTTTTAAAGTAAGATTTCACGGCATCGTGTAATTTATTTGAAAGATTGCAACGGCAATTTTCTGTCTATTCTATTCAAGTTAAGTACAAATGTTAAACTATCGAAAAACCAAGTTTAATTACTTAATTGTAATAGTTTATACATATGTTATTTCAAATAATTTTTTAAAAATTTTAGATTTTGTAGATCAAACATTTAGGTAGTCCTTTTTGACATAAGTAACGAATCTAGATTAATGCCGATGACTAACAATATAAATCAAAAAATCTTAAAAAAAAGAAAAAAAATGAAAAACTTAAACAAAGAAAATTTGAACTATCATCTGACAATGACATTTCTGTCAAATATTTTTACAAAAAGTTTCAAGTTCACATCATTGTAAGACATACGAGAACATTTTTAAAACTGACAGATTTGACAGTATTTCAAGGGTAAGCTTTTGAATAATGTTCTATCGAAACGAAAGAGTTAATATAAGAAAAACACATTTTTTTGAATGCTCATAACTTATATTTATATTGGTAAACCTACTTTTAATAATAATTTTTCATAAATCAATGTAATGCCACCGGTCGCTGCTCTTCTTCTTTATGACTTTCATCGGGTATATTAAGTTTTATACATTCTTTGACAGTTTCTATAATTCTTGGAACATGCGAATAAACACAACAACCACAATACGAGCAAGTTAATGGAGCTGATCCGTGCTTCCGAATATGCTCTGGTTCTTTTCTAAAGAAGATCCAATAATATGTTGTCAATCCCATGAATACGTAAACTTGTTCATATAATATGCCGTCTACTGTAAACAGGCTTTCATCACCCGTATAGATTTTCCATTCACGATAACGCTCCTTTGTTCCAGGTCTCAATACAGATCGCTCTTTGACAAGATTTTTAAAATACTACAAAGAAAAGAACGGAAAACAATTTGTAAAGATTTTATTTTCATAAAATTTAATTTCAATTAAATTTATGTACAAGTTTGAAAAAGTGGACTTACCCAATCGGCAACAACGGCAACGGATCCACTTGGTTCACTCCTCTTCCTTGTCATCATAAGCCTTCGACGTCTTGATCGCCTAGAATTTTTATTAAATAAAAAAATATTTATAAAATTAATTTTCAAAAATTAACGACACTTTCAAAATAAAAGAAGTATTTATGCAAAATAACAACAAACAAAACTTACACAAAAATTAATTGAATTATAACAAACTCCACAATCATTGTTAAATTTAATTTTCTAAATTGGTTTCTTTCTTAAAGTGATCTCTTTTCAACAACTCTTGACACTATGACATCTGTTTGAAATTTGTTCTAGATTTTTATAAAATAGATATTTGCCTACCTGGATCATAAAATCTTAAAATACACACGTAATCATCCCTTTTCATGATCCTTATAATTACCTTTGTAATATTTTAATAATTTCAAGGTAAAAATGATTGAAAATCAATTATACACTATGGGTCGATTGAAAAGGTACAAGAATGTTATAATTGTAAATATATTTTGTTTAACCTCATTTTTTTTTTATTTTTAATGATTTTTCAGAGGCTGTAACTTGAAAATGAAAAAGAAAATTATTTTAAAGTTTAAAACAATTTGTAGAGTCATTGTTCAATGTTATAGGAAAAATGTTTATGCAAATTATTAAATGATCGGTTGAAAATCGTTCGAATATTTGGTTTTAGAAAATAAGTTGAATCGCATTAATTATTTTAACTGTAATATTGCTGTGTATTATTATCGAAAATGATCCAAATGGGTCATCTGTTGACACGTAATGCATCAACAATTTATGATCCTGGTTTCTATATGATTTATTTCCAGAAACCTATAAAAGAGTTTTCGTTATGGCGGGTAGATGGCTATTTTATGTTTCAAATGATAAGGTAGGGTGAACTGTTGTAGAAAAAAAGAGACAACAAATATTTGGAAAGTAAACAAACAAATGAAAAAGGGAGATAGATGAATGAACGTTTAATGTCTCGGATCTACACCGTTTTATTTTCATAGGATAACCTAAATGGGTCATTGGCGATAATAAAATGCAGTTGTTCTAATTTCCTGACAGAAATACATTTATCTGATCAGCTGATTTTATTATGTCAACAAAAATTATTTGAAACATTCCTCTGTTTCAATTTTATGCTATTCCAATAACTGGTTTTTATAGGAAAAGTAATTCTTGGATGGACTTCAATTGGGGAAATTTCGTTCGATGTGAGGAATTTTTAATGAAGGGAAAGACTTTTCAGTGATTTATTTCAACGATGAAAACCACTCTATAATTTGCCCCTGTTGTATCCCCATACCTATTTGAAGTAATCGTAGGGCGTTGAACTGAATGCACTGCAAATTGCTCTAATTACACATTTAGGTGCCAGTTATAGCTATCATTGAAAATTTTGTTTTGAGATTTAAAAGCGAGTCAAATTTGTAATGTTTGGTTTCGAAATGAAACAACTCGTGTAGGTTTTTTCTACTTCACTTTTTAATTTGTCAATGATGAAATCGTTTACAATGAACAGCTAAATGTTGTTTTCACAATTTGAAACATAGTTGTGATAGCGTTGTTCATTGTATTCCCACCTGTCAGTTTTTCTTTCAATGAACAACTCTAACCTCAAATTATTGATTTCAATCAGGAAATACTTGATGCCAATCAGGAAATGACGTTCAATTTAAATGATAGCTATAACCGACCAGATTAGTTTTAATGATAAAAATCAATGGTAGCTATAACTTGCCCCTTACTCACCGTTGTACCATAATTCACATATTTTTCATAATGTATTCGAACATTTATCATTTATTGTGATTTTCAAGACAGGTTGGTTTTTGGTTTAACTATCATTAAACATTTATCTCATTGGAAATACATATCTTTATAGAACAAGGCATTTGAGCTTAGAGTTGATTATGTAACACTTTGGTTTTTAAGTGCTTTTGAGGATATATGAGTTGGAATAATTATCTAAAATAATCCACTTTGAAAAAACTTGCCCTCAATCCCCTGAAATTGGGACTTAAAACTGTTATTCCGTGTTGGTGTCAACCACCATTAAGCTGAACTGTCAAAAAATCAGATTAAAGAGAAAAAGCAAAATTTTTCGCATTAAACACGCCTGAACTATGGTTGAACCACAGCTAATCCTCTGAAACCAGTAAGTAACTTTGAACAGTTGATCATCGACTACTGACGAGTTAAGATCTGAGCTTTCGATTGTACAACACTAAAAAAGGGTTGAATCGAGTTCAAACGTTTATCCGAAGATGAACAACGTTTGTATTGCGGGTTCAATATGATAATGATTGAAATCGTCTGATTTGCTTTACCAACAACTCAAGGATTCCGAAAAAGATCTTAAATAAATCATAGATAAAATATAACTATAAGAAAAATAATAATAAGAAATATCAATTCGCCGATTTTGATTTGTTTTGTGGGTTGAAAATTGGTTCAAGGTTCGTGGTTGAAGTCGATTTATAAGCAAAAAACTTCTGTTGAATCTCAATCCACAGAAATCAGTTAATTAATTGTACAATAGCTTAAGAGACTGAAAATAGCCCCAAACTTCATTTTAATTCTCAGTTTTGTATTTTTTTGCAAAGTTTTAAATATAGTTGAGCAGCAAGCAATCAATTTTCTTGTACTAACTAAAGCATTATTCACATGAGCACGACCAACGACCAACGAATGAACGAATATTCGCAAATTTTGACATTTCTTTCACATGAGAGTTTTTAATTCGTCGCGAATGAAGTTTCACTTTTAGGTTATGTAGCGCGCGAACAGTTTATTCGTTGCAGTGTGGATGGTATGTGGAACGCGATCAATTTATTCGTTGCAGTGTGGATGGTATGTGGGACGCGAATAAAGTTTGACAGTTCGTATCAACTAGAATTTTGTTCGCGACGAATAAATTTGTTTTCTTAAATTTATTAATATAATGATATTGAAAAGTAAAAGTATGCATCATAAATCAAATATAAACTATATTGCTATCGTTTTGTTAAGATTTTGTGTTCAAATATGTCTTTAAACGTATATAAAATCACATTTTGTAATTCATTCGTCGTTCGTTGGTCGCGCTCATGTGAATGCTACTTAAGGGTCAACCAAGGTTTCAGTTTATGAATTGACTTTTATCACATGAACAAACTTTTAATCGCAGTTGTTGAAATGCATTCTTTAATCCCTTTTTATTTTATTTACTTTTTTTTAAATATTGTTCTTTATTTTGCATGCATAAAAATGCAACATTTATCAATAAATAGAGTTGCAAATGCTCGTTAACACCACTTCTTTCTCGTTCGAACATAGATAGCGCTGTGTACGGCAAGAAGAATTCAACACGTTCATCAGGCAATTAGCCGAAAGCCGATGAATTTATTTTAAAATGAATACCACGTGCTGTCAGCTGTCACAAAAATTATGACATTTCTATAGTCGTAGTGAAGAAAGCAAAACAAAGTTTTGTTCAAATGCAGAAATAAAATATCGAAATAAACGAAAAACAACCTAATAAAATGACTTCCGATGACACAGATTCAAGTGGCAGTGATTATGAAGTCGAACAATTCGTGCGTCCCGACAAAATTCGCAAACAAGTAAATGACGACAGTGCAGATTTGCTTGGAAACTTCGACGACGCAAAAAGAAAAGAAATTTTCGATGGAACCTACGTTGAGACGAAAAATACAAATCCCAGCGATGAAGAAAACGAAGATGAAGAAGTGAAGGATTTCAGTGGTGAATCTGGCGATGAGCTCAAAAAAAATGGTTCCACTAACCAAAATAATGACGATGAAGATGAGGATGATGAGGACATGGATGAAGATGACGACGATGCCGATGCCGAAACTCCAGACATCCCAACCACAAAACTAACAACAGAACAATTGGCATCGCTGATGCGAGGCGCCAGCAAAGCCAATCGATTTGTTCTCTACGTTACAAATCTCAACTTTGACACAGTGAGAGAAGATCTGGAGGATTACTTTAGGCAAGCCGGTGAAGTGAAAAGTGTTCGCATACCCAAAAAACGCAGAGGAGGTTTTGCATTCGTCGAAATGGCCAATATCGATAGTTTCCAAAGAGCCTTCGCTCTCCACAACACCGATTTGCAGGGACGCAAAATTAAAGTACAAATCTCGGAGGCAGGCAAAAAGAAATCCGCCAACAAAAAGAACATCATGAAGCAGAAGAATCGTAAGTTGGCCGAGATGAGAAGTGAACAGAAATTCTTTACAAAGAGCGGCAAGTACTATGATAAGACTCTGAAGAAGGAAAAGGCAAAAGAAATGCTATCGCGGAAGAAGTGGCGAAGAAAACCTGGCCCAAAGCCAACGTAATCCTGGGGGGAAAATGAAATATTATTTAGATATATTCTTTTTTTTTAATAAAATATGTTTTATTGTTTATTTGTTCTTAAACAAAAAAAGGGAAATCGGTATTTCATTATGGTGATATTTTGGAGATCAAAAATTAACCTTTTCTATAGTAACAACGAAGGGGGTTAATCTCGAGTGAGTTTTGTATTTGTTTCACTGATTTCTTTGTTCCTTTGTTTTATAGGAAAGTTTTGGATTCAAGATTTACATAGGTAGGTATCTACTACATAGGACGTTTCACAAGCAAACATAGAATTTTGATATTTTTTGCTTCAAGACGTGTGGCATACGTTGTACTTTAACTAAAGGTATACAATATGAAATGGAACTATGAAAATTATGTACTTAAGGGTTTTCATAAAACCTTTACTATAATCTTTCTATTAGGGGAAAGATATAGCTATCATTGAAATCAATCCGGAACATTTTTTTAATGGATAATTGACTGTGTTTCCCTTTGATTAGATTTTTGGTGGATTTCAGTCAGGACATTTTTTTGATGACAGAAAATACCAATGATTGGTTTCAATGATAAAAACCAATGATAGCTATAATTGGCCCCTTAGTCGGAATTTATTTGGAATATTCCATTACCATTCTGCATAAACGTGGCTGAATTAAGTTGATGCAACGTTGAATCTCCTCCGCGTGGTTATGGACGTGTTGATTATAGACTTTTGATTTTTCTTTCTACAGTCCAATGTAGGTGTAGGTTCTCAAAACCCCACAATCGGAAATTTTAACAATTAATAAACTGATCAAGCTGAAAACATGCCTCGCTTCGCAACCATATTTTGTATGAAATTTTCGTTCTGCGGCCGACAAGTTGTCAATATTTTTGAAATATTGTTCAATACTGAAGACATGCGGTTCTATCGTCTAGCGCTAAATTTTTATTAGGCTGTCGACTTGTTTTTTTTTTGTTTTTAGGGCTGCTAACTGCATAAATGACCGAAAGTTTAAATCTTGTGTTCATTTTTGGACACCCTATAAATTTATATAAAGTTGAAGGCTATTGAAAGGAAAAGGATGATACGAGATTAATAATAATAAAAATAAATTTTAAGAACTTAAATTACAAGGTATTGCATTGTTTGAACGCGCTAATTTCAGGAACTATTGAGCTGATTTAAAAAATTATTTTAGTGTTCAGTGTTCCACTGCGTGTACTGCAGAAACGGTTAAGTTTTGGTAAAATAATGTATAACAGAAGTGTTGCCCTTTAATGTTTATAAAAAAATGTTCGCTATAACATGTGTCTATCTTTTCTACAGGTAGTAGAAGCAACGAGTTCGTCTACGCCAAACAGAACAACAGCCAGCTCAACATAACGAACTTGAGCGGATGCGTATACCTTACGCTGTTGTGAGTTTCAAACGGTTTATGGAATCCAAGGAGTAACTTATTTAGCGTGTTTTTTCTGACGCAGCGCAGCAATTTAAAAATCATAATTGGTTGAGCAATATTCGCAGAAAAAAAACGAAATTTCTCAATTTGCTGTAATTACCTGGAACTACAACCTCAAATCGATCCCTAGCTAAAATTCTCCAGTTTTGCTCTCTAAGTTGGGTGAGGTCACTTTCCACTTGTGCGCGCCACGTAGATCACGCGAAGAACTTTTTTCTCGAAACGACCCAAGGTGCTTTCATCCGCTTTTGTCATAGTCCATGGTTCTGCACCCTATAGTAGGACAGGGATGATGAGGGTCTTATAATAAAGACACTTTGGTCGCTCGAGAGAGGGTTTGCTACTCAATTGCTTTCTTAGCCCAAAGAAACAGCGGTAAGCAAGAGTTATTCTTCGTTTGACGAAGTCCTACTACCTCAAAGTTACGTCTGTCGATGATGACATTTTGACCGAGACGTCATTAACCGTTAAACCCATTTTGAATGCCTCTGCCTCAATACTCACAAAAGCCCCATTGACATCACGCTGAGTTCATCAGCATATGCTAGTAATTGGACAGACTTTTATAGGATAGTGCCTCTAGTGTTGACATGGGAGCTCTGTCTACTATTCTTTCAATGACGATGTTAAAGAAATCGCATGGCAGCGCATCACCTTGTCTAACGCCTTCTTTGACATCGAAAGGTTCTATTAAGTTGTTTCCAACCTTTATGGAGCAACGTGAATTCTCCATGGTCATCCTGCACAAACCGACGAGTTTGGCAGGGATGCCAAAACTAGACATGGTTCTATACAGCTCGTCCCTGTAGATGCTATCATATGCGAACTTGAAATCGATGAAAAGATGGTGGGTGTCGATTTGATGTTCTTGGGTATTTTGGGGAGAGTACGATAACTTTGGCGACAAAGTTTAATGACGGATTTGTATAGAACAGTTAAAAACAAGCATTTTTTACTATGGGAGGGGGGTCTATCTCCCCCCGTTTAGGCGGTAGGGGCAGTTTAAAAAAATATGTACATTAAATGGAAAAAAAATAATTAAAAAATAACGGTGATACTCTCAATTAAGTATTATACCTTTTTTTAAAGCCAACACTTTTGTCTATTAGCTTGTTTTTAAATCAAGTCAAAACTATGCATAGTTTTTGAAAATAAATTTTTTTAAGTCAAAATTTGTGCAAAAAAAAGTTAAAAAAAAGGTTTAAAGTGCAATTTTTCAAAACTTTCAGATTATCTACTATTTTTTTTTTAGAATTCATTGCTCTTATTTGTTTTTGATCAAAAACTGAAAACTAGATGACTTTATGTCTTCTAGTTCTTGAGAAAATTGAAAATTACCAAAAAAAAATATTTTAATTAAATTACTTTTTCATTGCTTAAGTATTAACGTAGTCTTATTTTGATAGTAATAATCGAATATGGATTAAGATACACCTAGGGTAAATTAATTTTTCTTAAATCCAGCTTATTTAAATGCAAAAGAAACTTTGCATGCACCCCATCTTGCACCCTCCCCACCTTGCACACACTCCAACTTGCACCCACCCCAAATCCTATAGTGTGCGCAAGCAGGGGGGTTGCAGGGAGAGCAGCATGCCCCCCTTACAGATGCCACTGTTGCATACAACCAAACTCGCGCACAGTCTTACTGTTTCATACACCCAAACACGCATTACGCATGTACGCAAATACCATTATTGCTATCAAAATAAGACCACTCAAGCAAAAAAAAAGAATTAAATTAAAATAGTAGTTGTGGTTATTTTCAATTTTCTCAAAAACTAAAAGACATAAAATCATCTAGTTTTCAGTTTTTGATCAAAAACAAATAAGAGCAATAAATTTTGAAATAAAAACAATGGTAGATAAGCTTGAAGTATTGACAAAGTTACACTTTAAACCTTTTTTTAACTTTTCTTACTCAAATTTTGAGTTTAAAATTAAATTTTTATTTTCAATTTTCTCAAAAACTAAAAGACATAAAATCATCTAGTTTTCAGTTTTTAATCAAAAACAAATAAGAGCAATAAATTCTGAAGTAAAAACAATGGTAGATAATCTTGAAGTATTGAAAAAGTTACACTTTAAACCTTTTTTCAACTTTTTTTACTCAAATTTTGAGTTTAAAATAAAATTTTTCAAAAACTACGCATAGTTTTGACTTGAATTAAAAACTGGCTAATAAAACAGAATGTTGGCTTTAAAAAAGGTATGATACTTAATTGTAAGTATTACCGTTATTTTTTAATTAATTTTTTTCATTTTAAATAACAATTTTTTTTAATTGCCCCTACCGCCTAAACGGGGGGAGATAGACCCCCCCTCCCATAGTAAAAAATGCTTGTATTAAGCCCCTCTACCAAAAACCGTTATTATATCTTGTCGCCAAAGTTATCGTACTCGTGCCGGTATTTTCCATGATCTGCCGTACCTAATGTGAATATTTGATCGACTGTGGATTTTTGCTGGTCTAAGACCACCATCAGGTTGTTGACGATGGGCTTTAGACGTTCACATATTACGGCAGAGAAGATTTCATAAGCGTTGTTAAGTAGACTGATGCCTCTATAATTGGTGTAGTTTGGAGGGTCTTCTTTTTTCAGATTGAAGATTAGTTGGTATATTTATTAAAGATTTACAAAGTGCTCTAGGTCGGTTCTAAAAATAAACAGAACGATAGACCTCCCAAGTGAAAAAAGGTTAAGCTACCTAATTGACTCCATTGCCTTCACCGGAAGAATAGCATATTATGAACAATTAAGAGAGAATTTGTCAATAGTGAGTTAAGTTTTAAACAAATTGCTATTTCATTGGCGTTAATCAATTGAATGCCCCTTATTAACTTAATTGATAATTAATGTCTCATATTTTCCTTTAGACAAATTTTAGTTTACATAAGGCACTCGAGGATTAAGGAGTTGGAATATCATGAATTAAAGCTAACTCTTTGCAAAAGTGAAAACACACTATCCCTTAAAACCAATTTATTTCTACTTAGGTTTGAATTTAGGAAGGAAATCAATTTAAATTGTTAAATCTTCGAAATAAAACACTATTTTCATAATCCAACATTATTCAATTGAATTTGGTTTTCTTTTGTTTCTTTTTTGTTTATTGATGGTGAGTATAGCAGAAGTATGTACAGTACATTGTACACATGTAACCTCTGCTCTCTTTTTGTGTTGGACTTGTTCTCTTTATGTCTTTAATTTTTGGAATGCAAGCAAATACATATGGTGTTCTCTTGGTCAATTCATAGTTATAACAATAAATTGATGAATCGCATTTATTTATACGGATACGGATACAATTATGATTTCAAGAGTAGATACCCACACTTTTTGAATTTGTCTCAATGAAAAGAGGAGTTCAAGAAACAGAAAAAGTTAAATATTAAATTTGCCAGTGGCACTAATTTTCGTAGTTTTGTTATTACAACTTTAAAATTATCAACAAAATCAAAATGAGACTTTAAGAACGAATTTGTTTTGATATTTTTGTGATATATATTAATTGTTGGAAATATTCAATAAAACCGTTTTGTAGAATTGTTTGAATGTAATTTTATGTATGTTTATTCACTGTTTTGTACTTCCCCCCTTCTCAAACTCTCTTACTTCTGATATATGTATGTATCTACATACATAAAATACTCACTGTACCTACATACATGGGTGATTTTATTTGGGGTATAAGGAACATAATTGCATAAGGCCAGGAATAAAAGATGTACATACACCTTTTTCAGTTATATTTATATGTAATTTTATTCGACGAAAAAAAGAGAAAAATAGGAATAAAATGCAAGTTTTGTTTTCTTTTATTAATTTGTATGTAGGTATGTTTCACTTTAGAATTTGATGAATCGAAGTGGCTACCCTATGGCCTAAGGTTTTTATAGAATTTTGTATGATTATGACCTTCCTGTCTACATTTTCTGAATGTTCTTTTGAAATGCATTTGCTTATGGTCAAGTGTTTTCCCCTTATTTTTTAAGTTTTCTCTTTTATTTATTGTGTGGTTGTTTGTTGAATTCCTTATTTTTCCTTATTTATGTTATTTATGCTTATTGATTCCACTTGACCACATCGGATAGACAGTGACAGGAATTTTGCAAAATGCTCTGTCTCAGAAAATAAATCCTCTTGGTCTTGTTTACTGAGACAGTATAGGAATTAAATCAAATGCTACTAAAAATATTTAAAAAAAAAAATAAAGCAAGACTAGGTACATAGGTTCCAAATATTTTGTTCTTACTTTATAATAATTGCAGTCGCTTCATGTTTTAAAAATTTTTTTTGGAACAATCAATAAAAATTGATGAAAAATGTATGTATGTAGGCAGGTATGTATGTATGTGCATACTACATATGTATGTTATTCGATTTTGATTTTATAGAAACTCAATCATGTTAGGAGGTAAGTTGTTTAAAAGAAATATTGGGCTGGCATAGGACAGGCTAAGACGAAATAAGTGATCGGTTCTTTTCTGAACAATTATTAACTATGTCCTCCTATCGGCAAACGTGCGGTTCATATTGCAGTAATCATGGCTATATCATGTCTATGTCTGCGTAAAAGATCAATAGAACGGTTTTTGTTGATGTTCAAATGATAGACATGTGCATTCAAGAGGACACAAGCGCCTACAGGTTTTTTTTCTCAAAACCCACCTCTGTCTATCAACTCCTACTCTCACCTCCCCGCGGTAAACACCGGGTGTTGGGGGCAGCAAACGAGAGAGGGGGTGGAGAGGTGTTTCCACTAAGGCAACTCCCTTTATCCAGATGGCAGGCTACGAATTCCCGAGATGGAATCAACGGTGGCGTCTACAGTTCCAGTAAGGTTGAACTACTTAGTGAACACCTTATAGGGCTTCTACAACATATTCGGAGCCCAGGCCTATAAGAAGCTATTTATTTGGCTCCCCGTCCTTGGAGTTATACTAAGGTTGGGGGTTGTGCCGTCGGGGTGACTTCCTGACCACGTGACCAACAAGCCTCGGATACAGCCGGATTTACTGTTGACAACCAACGCAAACGAAAAAAGGACAACGAACTTCGGATCTGTACGTGGAATGTTAGGTCCCTTAACATCTATACTACGGAGAACAAAGACAGCTTCTATTTGGGTGTGGATTTGTTGTTGGAAGTAGACTCAGGCAAAAAGTCTTGAGTTTCAACAGTGTTAGCGAGCGCATCGCGACAATCCGCATCAAGGCTAAATTTGAGCTCTTGGACAAGACATATGAGCAGTGCCCTGGTTATGACATTAAAATTGTCTTAGGAGATTTTAACGCCAAGCTAGGAAGAGAAGACATCTGAAAAAAATGTATTCTATAGACCAATATTTGAAGAAATATTTTCAATAATTTAAATTAAACGTGTATTAAGATATTTATATTAACTTTTAAGGACTCAAATATGATCCATTTGGTTCTATATTTCTGTCTTAAGGTATTATTTTTTAACCAAGCCATCATATATTGCCACATGGGCATATTATGGTATATGGTAGACACATTCTTCTCTGGCACTTTAGTATCAGCATAAAATCACCAAGCTACAAAATCCAAGCCAAACAAAATGGACAAGAACAAATTCTTTTGCAAATAATTTTCACGTGTGCACCTTTTTCATATGCTGTGATTGTTGGTGATGCTGATGCTGGGATGATATCAGGCTAACCAAAGCCTCGAACTCGCACGAAAGGTGCGTCTGATTCGTCGCCGTCTATGTTGTCGCGGTCGTCTTCGTTCTTTTACTTATCTCGTCAGTTAAAATTTGTGTTGAACTTTGTTACTTTTTTTCTGTTGTCGTTTTATTTTTGATTCTTGAAGGGCACATCTCTCTTCTTAATATGATACCCGATAACCGTCTGGTACTGGCACTGCCTCGGTTATTCTGAGATTCTGATGACTAGCTATAGCCAGACGACAACCGACAACGATATATAGAATTCACTTCTGATCGCAGAATTTCGCATTTCAGTTGCCAGTTGCCAGTTGCAATGCAACAACTAACGACAGCATTTTGCGCGAAACCGCGAACCAGTTCTTTGTAATTTGAACGAAAAGAAGTCTTATGTATCTTTTTGTTAAGCCATATGTTTGTAGCTAAGGTACTGAAAAAATCACATTTAACATACCTGTCTACATTTATATACATATTTAAATATATCTCAGCATACGTATGAAGGTAGGTATAGCTAAGGTATATGGAATCTTTTTATGCTTTGACTTCTTTTGCTTCATCACTTAAAGATAAATGACCTGTCTTATGTGTTGTAAGAAAATAAAAGTAGGTACATACCAGTCAATGTAGCCTGGTCATTCAGGAGCAAGGAGCCAGGGGCTAGGGGCCAAGCCAACATTAGCGCGTTTGTGGTGCTGATGATGGTGAGGTGAGCGTGGTGCCGCGGTGGTATGGCGGGCGGCATATTTGTGAAGTCGAAGTGAAGATGGAGATTAAAGCAAAGTTGTTGGCTTTAAAATGGAAAAATTATATTTATTGCGAGTCTGCTTGGTAAACGAATAGGTACCTACCTATCTATTTATTTTTTATCTTGATAGTGGGAAGATTTTATATAAAATTAAATGTAATTTTTGTTTGCGAGACGATGTTGTTCTATAAGTAATAAAAAATGGATAAGTACCTACGAGTAGATACATTCATTTTCTAGTAAGAAGCTCTATTTTAAATAATCACATCAATAAAAGGCAATTAATAATAAGACAATTTTATATATGTACAGTGTTGGCTAAGACATTAGCAACTAAAACTACCTCCATCTTTATGTCATTCAAAAATTAAGAACTTAAACAAATCATGTTAATTTGTTTCCAAAATGTAATACATTATGTATATGTACTTCTAAATAGACCACAAGGGAATATAGTTTTCATAACGGTCCATTTAAATATGACATAAGTAGGACAGTTAACCCAATTGTTTGTTTGACAAAACAAAAACAACTTTTTATTGCTATCTCTCTTTTTCTTATTAATGGAGAAAAGTTAATCCGTTAACTACAAAATCCACTGCACATATTAAAGGTGTTGGTAAACGAGTGCAGTTGAATCTATTTATTAGGTGTTATTCAGTTCACGGGCAAGCTAATCAAATCAGTGTTCTTAGCTAACTTTTGTAAAATGGCCGAAAACAAATACTCTAAAGAAATAAAAGAATATAAAAGTGGAATGATTCAAAATAAAATATCGGAAAATATTCGCTTCAAAGTCAGTGATTTGCCGATTAATAATATTTTACAAATCCAAAAAGTCATTCCAAACGATTCATTGAGGTTGCAGACCAATAAAAACAACAAAACGACAGGATTCATCTATAATAAAATCAATTAAAAAATACCCTTTTATATCATCAAGAGAACTACGAACCCAACTCGACTTGAACGTAAACGCGACAACAATTTGGAGACGAGCTGTTGGATGGTGGACTAAAATCTTTCAAAGCTGTAAAAAAGCCTTTTATTTCCACCAAAAACAAGCTGGAGACATTAAAATTTGCTTATGAGCACATCAACTGGACCGTTAGAACGTACTCTTTTCGGACGAGTCCAAATTCAATTTTAAGGGTTCCGATGCCAAGCGGCTCTAAATCCACGTTTCATCAAAGCAACTGTGAAACTCGGAGGAGGTAACGTAATGGTGTGGGGATGTTTTTCAGGGCATGGACTGGGACCGATTCATCAAAAAAATGGTACAATGGATCGTTTTATATACCGCGATATTTTGCAAAATGTAATGCTGCCACACACTGAGGATCAGTTGCTTTTGAAATCGATGATCTTTTTAATCAAATTAAATTGGCTTGGAAAAGTATCCCCAGCAGTATAATAAGCAATTTAAATGACGCCATGCCTCGAAGATGTGCTGAAGTGATTAAAATCAAGGGGTTTGCTACCAAATACTAGCAATATTTTAGTAAGTCTAAAAAAATAAATGTATTTTTAAAAAGTTGCTTTTGTTTTGACTTTTTAATGTCTTAACTTACTTACTTAAGGTGGCGCTACAGTCCTGTGTGAACTAGGGCCTCACCCAACAAACTTCTCCATCTAGCTCGGTCCCTAGCTAGATGTCTCCAGTTTCGCGCTCCGAGTTGGGTGAGGTCACCTTCCACTTGTGCGCGCCACCTGATTCGCGGTCTTCCTCTACTGCGCTGTCCTGTGGGTGTGGATTCGAAGACTTTCCGGGCCGGAGCATTGGTTTCCATGCGCTCTACGTGACCCAGCCATCTTAGTCGTTGGACTTTTACCCTTCTGGCTAAGTCTACGTCGCTGTACAGCCCGTACAGCTCGTCGTTCCATCTTCTCCTCCACTCCCCTTCGATGCATACGGGACCGTAGATCACACGAATAATCTTTCTCTCGAAACGACCCAAGGTGCTTTCATCCGCTTTTGTCATAGTCCATGCTTCTGCACCGTATAGCAGGACGGGGATGATAAGGGTCTTATATAGCGACACTTTGGTCCTTCGAGAGAGTATTTTTCCACTCAATTGCTTTCTTAACCCAAAGGAACAGCGGTTAGCAAGAGTTATTCTTCGTTTGATCTCAGCGCGCGCTGGTGTTGTTTTCTGCGTTTACAGCGGAGCCTAGGTAGACGAAGTCCTTGACTACCTCAAAGTTACGTCTGTCGATGGTGACGTTTTGACCAAGACGTCGGTGTTGTAGGTCCTTTCTTGATGACAGCATTTACTTTGTTTTGCCCTCATTAACCGTTAAACCCATTTTTGCCGCCTCTGCTTCAATACTCACAAAAGCCCCATTGACATCACGCTGAGTTCTTCCGATTATGTCAATGTCATCAGCATATGCTAGTAATTGGACAGACTTTTGAAAGATAGTGCCTCTAGTGTTGATGTGTGAGCTTTGCACTATTCTTTCAAGTACGATGTTAAAAAAATCACATGACAGCGCATCACCTTGTCTAAAACCTTTTTTGACATCGAAAGGTTCTGTTAAGTTGTTTCCAACCTTTACGGAGCAGCGTGAATTCTCCATGGTCATCCTGCACAAACGGACGAGTTTGGCAGGGGTGCCAAAACTAGACATGGCTCTATACATCTCGTCCCTGTACTGTCATGCGGCCTTGAAATCGATGAAAGGATGGTGGGTGTCAATTTTATGTTCTTGGGTTTTTTCCAGGATCTGCCGTAATGTGAATATTTTATCGACTATGGACTTGGTCTGAAACCACACTGATAAGGACCTATGAGATTGTTGACAATGGGCTTTAGATGTTCACATATTACGGCAGAGAAGATTTTGTAAGCGATGCTAAGTAGACTGATGCCTCTATAGTTGCTTCAGTTTAGAGGGTCTTCTTTTTTCAGATTCGGGCAAACAATACTGAGGTCCCATTCATCAGGCATGTTTTCTCCCGACCATATCTTACAGATAAGTTGGTGCATGCTCCTAACCACCTAACCTACCAGCGGCTTTGTTAGACTTTAGCTTAGATATTGCAGTCTTTTCTTCGTCTAAGCCGAGAGGACGGGGTTGTTGGCTTTCGTCGTCTATTTTGAATGGATCATCCTGGCTGACAGCGGAATTCGGTTCGCCGCGCCGTTGCCGTTATACAGTCTGCAGAAATGGTCCTTCCATATCCTCAGCATTGACTGCGGTTCCACTATGATGTTTCGACTTTCGTCTTTGCAGCCTTCGGTTCGAGGTTTATGTACTTTCGAACTAAATGAAACTAACAGTCGTGTGTTTGGACATCATACGGTAAGCTCGGTCCCATACGATATATGCATATGTATCTGGTGTTGCAGTTAGATAGAAAAGTTAAAATTTACCGTTCTACTCTCAAATTTAACCCTTAAAAAATATGATGTTTCAATTATTATTCGTGTGGGTTAGCAAGGCTTGATATATCATATGGTTGTTCCTATATTATAATGTTATATGTTTATAATATGTACATATTTAGATAATCCGCAGGGATTTTTCTATAGTCAGTTCTTTTTTTTTTTAATTAACAAAAGAGCTCGTATGAGGGAGAAGTAAACTCTTGCAAATTGTTATTATATTAAAAACCGAGTGTTTACCCTTTTAAAACCTATGCAACAGGCCTTTGATGAGTGGTCTATATTGTTTTATTCTACTTAAAATATTTAATAACCATAAATATTTTATTTACCTACGCGTATGTATTTCATTTATAAATATGTAGGTACGAAGAGCTACTCAACGTTTTTATAATTTTTAAAAATTCTGAATTTCCTCTTAAAACAGTGTGAAATATTCGAAGGAATGTGTCTATTTGTATTATTTATTTATGTTTTAAGCCTTTTTAACACAACAAGCTTAGTGAATTACATTTAAAATATACATATGTATGTATACTCCCATCATACCTATTATTGGACTCTAGACTGCTTTTATTTAGGAAGAGAGGAATAAACAATCATTTTTGAAAATTGTACATGTAGGTAGTCCATCATATATAAAATACATACATACATACTCAGGTATATAAATAATACGCTTACTTTTTAGTCGAATAAAATCGATGTAAAATTACTTTTCTGTGGATGGAAAATGAATGATTTTTGTTGATCGCACTATGGGACCAATCGAGCTTGGACGTCTCAAAAATCTGTAACTTTTATGTTTCTTCGCCAAATTAAGTGAAATTTGGATACATTTTTGAAATTCATAAATTTTATGACTATACTTTACTTCAAGCTTCCTGATGAGCATCTTCTGAAAGCTGACCAATTGGCAAAATTGCAAAGTGTTCTAAGATTTTTTCGAAATGAAGCAATATTTTGTGGACAAAAAATGGCATGTGATGCTGACCAATACTTACTTAACATTTGGGCTGTTTCAATAGTGTATTGTATTTCCCGAAGACTTTATTAAAGAAAAAAAAAACGTTGTAATGATTAGTTTGTTAATATATACTATTACTAGCTGACCCGACAAACGTTGTGTTGTCATATAAATAATTTCTAGAGCATATTTTGCTAGAAATAAATAACTTATTGTAAGTGTGTAAGGATGTGGTATATAAGTGGGAGAGGCATAGAGCACTGTAAAAGGTGATAAAATATTAAAATTAAAAATCACTAAACAATTTTTTTTAATTTATTAAAATTAATTCTTTAAAATTACACAACCGTGGTGGGTTCAAATTACGAAACAAAATTACCGGAGATTCAACCTTCAGTTGTAAATTTTGCGGTGGCATGCCTGGTAATTCAAAAACTCAGCTAGATAATTTACAGCTTCGGTAGCATCAAAAACTGCATCAATAGATTTGTATGATCCAAAGTCTCCTGGTAACAAATGTTGTATCTTGAGATTTAATTGGTTGACATCCACATTTTTTGCTGATAAAATTGTTCTTTCTGACAGCCACTCATGATTTGTATGTTGTCTATGTACATCGGGAAATATCTGGTCAATGAGAGCATCTTGTGGGTAATTTTATGCATCCAGTTTCATCTGTAGTAACTTTTCCGTCGCCTATATCTATCAACAGTTGTTTTTAGAATGTTTCAGCGGATGGATCTTAAAGCATTTGAACACGCATATTTACTTTCAGTTGCCATGATTTTAAGCACGCGTTGATCTCATCAGCGTACGTTGAACGCGGAATAACGTAAAGTGTTTCTCTCAAATCAACTGAAAGCAGTAACAGAGTGCAGCCAAATAGGCTGTCGCTGTTTTTTATATCTTTCAATGTCCTGTTCAACGCCTCAAGCTAATGTTTGTGTGCCATAGTGGATTCATCCCAGATGATAATTTTACACTGTTTTAGCAAAAATAAATGTCATAAATGGGTCTTTGTTCTTCATTCATTAGTGGGACTTGAGACATTGCGAGCAACAATCGCTGCCATTTCTACAGTATTGTATTGTATTTCACGATTCAATTCAGTGTCTATTAAATCAGATGCATTTCGATTTGGTGAATGCATACCGAAATGAATGAGTGGTAAGTTGGCAATGATAATGCAAAGATCATCAATAGCAATCAATGCCTCATTGTACATAGCGTCACTGAATACTATCGTAAGATCGTTGCATCGTGTACGATGTTGATGCAATTAAACCATAACACTTAGAAATATAAAAAATAGATAAAACCTATTCTCAGACCTACCGAATATATATGCAAAATTTCATTAAAATTGGTTAGGCCTTTTCGGAGGAGTATGGCGACTAACACTGTGACAGGAATATTTTATATATTAGATAAATGGGAAATTCAGTTTGTTTGTTTGTTTGCTTGTTTGTCCGTCTTTCACATCGCAACGGAGCAATATTATGACATGGTTTTTCCTGTGGAGATAGTTACGAGAATGGAGAGTGTTTTAAGCGTTTTTATCGATGTCAAATATCTTATTCCCAGTTTATTCGAGCAGATCCGTCGGTAACACTTATAGTTAGATATTTAATATACATATTTTGATTAGAACATTAGTATTAGTAGCATATAATTAGGTGCTTGCTTCCTGCTTTTGGATTTATTTCATTAGGCGTTTCTTATTTATTTTGGTGGGTTGGGTACAGACTATCCTCGTAGTCCCTTCCCAATTTTTTGTAATTATAAATAGGAAATGTATGGTTAAAAAACGATGCCGAGGACTATGTGACAGTAACGGAAGGTTTTTGTAATTTAGTACATACTAATTCTGAACTTATTGCAATTGTTTACCCTGATTTTTTCTAGCAACAAGAAACGATGTTGTTTTGAAAATAAATTTAAACATATTGGATGAAGTAGTGAGAGATATGAGGGAGACACAGTTGTGAAATCAGAACAGACCACATCATACCCAGTAAACTTCTTAACTCACTTAGGCCCTTTCACACCAAACGAATCCGAATCAATCTGGATCACTCAGAATCAAGTTGAATCTGATTCGTCATCTCCACTTTTTCACACCAGCTGAATCAACCTGAATCTATAAAAATTTGTTCATCTTCTTTTTGTTTTCCTTCTTTTAGTTGCTCTCTCTCGTATGGTTGTTGATTCAAGACTGACCGGACGAGGAATCTGACAGTTTGAATCAAGTGCGACCTCGAATCAAACCTGATTGAACCAGATTCGTCCGATCTGAAGGCGGGAAAAGAATCCCTTCACATTTAAACGGAGCGCTCGAAGCCGAATCTTGGTCAATCAGATTCAACTTGATTCGGAGTGATTCTGATTGATTCGGATTCGTTTGGTGTGAAAGGGGCCTTATGCTATCCGGTGTGCCCTCACATAATTAAAATTAGGCGGCCAACAATGCTTATGACCGAAACTTGATCGAAACATTATTAGCACAAATATCTTAACCGACGCGGTGACGTTTTAAAGGGTGACAATGTTCAGACGACATAAGGGACTTGAAAGTAAGACAAGTTTCTAGCATCTGATTGGCTAGCTGCCAAAAAATTGCCTTACAATTAAGGCAACTTAATACGAAAGATGACTGGAAAGTTAGTCAAGAAAAATCTCCCTAACTATCAAGTCAAGTCAACTTATGTCAAAATGACAATTGATCATGTTTTTTCATTCAACTAAAAGCTGAACTTTATTACTCAATGATTTATTTATTTTCTGCATAACTTCATTTAATGCTTTCTGTAAAAAGGTTCCTTGTAAATTTGGAAAAGAAATAAGTAATATTTCTTTACAACAAAAAATACAAATCGTGATGGACTTGTAGCTTGCCTGAGGAGTATTTTGTAGACAATAATGATTTTGGTAGTTTTTGTACTATGAACTTGAAGTACAGGTTTGTGAATTAAAGTTCTGAATTTGAAATTCATGACACTTGAAAAAGTAACTAGTTGCCAAAATGTACGTTCAAAGAATGAAGTTGACTGCAAATGAAGTCCCTTATGTTGTCTGAACCTGCCCAATGTTATTATTCCTCGAATTCCAGTAATTGCTATACAGATAACAATTCATAAGGCTACAATTCCCCATTAAAGTTAGTTTCGCTATGACAATTATTAATAAGGCGAAAGGCAAATCCTAGAAAAGCCGTGTTTCATCATTTTAACAATAGACAGTGTTGCTTTTGGTTAATCTTTAATCTTTGTTTCTTTTGATTGTGGAAAGCCTACCAACTAACTCAAGTATACTTGCCAGTAGAATGTCGCAAAGCCGCGGGTAACAGCTTGTCAAAGTTAAAGTTTCTTATACTTTTTTGATTATAAAAATAAAAATGCGGAAGTTTGCGAAACATTTTTGATCCTAAAATTAAAATAAAAAGAGTCTGGGATGCGACCCACACTGATAACTTCCCATCTCGTTTGTCGAATTGTCTTGCTTAAAAGGTTTGTACATTTTCGTAATTTGTTAAAAAATTGTCAGTTGAATTATTTTAAAAATTTTTAAAATTACCAACAATATTTTGCATATGATGAAATAGTTTGATTTCAAAAGATTTTTAGTCGAAAACCAATTTTTAGAAATTTTAGTAGCATTTCATAAAAGTTTTTATTTCTTATATAAACAAATACAAATTGGATAAACGAAATAAATTTGAGAGATATCGAGAACCAAACATCAATGTTTACCAATTTTGTGTAGATTTTAATTTTTTATGAAAATACTGATCGTTGGATTTTTATATAAAAGTTACTGAATGTTAAAAATAACATTTTCTGTGAAATAAAATTAGTTTGAAGATCTTTTTGAAAAGATATTTGAGTCGAAAGTAAATTTTTACCAAGTTTTAGTAATGTTTTTTTTAGGTTTTTATTTTTTGTAAAAAAAACTGTCAATTCAATTTTTCTCGAAATTTGACCGAATGTTGAAAAAAATATTTCTTATATTATAATAAAATTATTTTGAAGCCATAATCTCAAATTTTTGAAAAGATATTTAAGTCAAAACTCAATTTTTACCAACTTTTAGTAATGTTTTTTTTAGGTTTTTATTTAAAAAAAATGTCAATTCGATTTTTCTCAAAATGTTACCAGATGTCAAAAACGTTATTTGTTACGAGGTGACAAATATTTTTTTTTCAGTTTTTTTGATTTATAAAAATACCAATAATTGCATTTTTTCCAAAAATATGTTTTTGTTTGGTATCACGTTACAATATACAATTTAAAATTTAATTCAAGTCTCTAGCGTTATTGGTTCGTGAGATAATTAAGTTAAACCAAAATTTGCACCGTTTTTTTAAATTGCTATGGTAAAAAAAAACACCCACTAGATTTTTTTGAGAGTCCTTTCTGCATCTTCCTGCATTATTATCTGTATAACTAAATTTTTTTGAAGTCGATATCTCTACTGGTTCTTGAGCTATGGACGACGAAAAAACTTCGCGAACGTACGTACGTACGTACGTACACACGCACGCACAGACATCTCTCTAAAAATCTTTTATTTAGACTTTAGGAACCCTGAAACGTCGAGAAATGTCAAAATTTTCAATTTGACAAATCGGACCGATTACAATAACTTCCTATGGGAAGTTAATAATTTAATACAAAAGAATCAATAACTGAGTTGCGCCAGCTGGAGTTAACAGAGAAAGTTTTAATTGAAAAGGATCTTCGTCTTTTGTTTATTTAAATTAATTATTGTATTGAATCTAAAAGAAAATAACTATTTTGGAAAGACGAAGACACAAACTTTCCAAAAATGTATAACACCATTTATTCATAAACAAATGACGTATTTGACTTTAAACTTTTTCCTGAAATTGTAAAAAATATAATAATTAATGTGTATTGGTTTTAATAAACAATTTAAATATAAAAAACAAAAAGTAATGAATAAAAGATACTGTTTCAAAAAGAACACACATTCTATTTTAAGACCCCGTGTTTTATATTTTTCAATTTATGAAATGTTTCAAAATCATTTTTGAGACATTCAAGCTCGTTTGGTCCCATAGTGCATCGAAACACAATCTATGCCTTGTTATTCCCTTTTTGATGGTCCTGATGATGATGATGATGATGTAGACCATTTTTCATTCTAGCTCTGACTAGCGATTGTGTTTCATTATATTTGTACCTACATATCGGTTTCACTGGACGGGATATTATGTATGTAGATATATATGTATGTATGTATCAATTATAGACAATGACGAATAGTTTATTGAAAACACACATATAAATCGAGCGTTCCCCAAAAAATTGTGGCAACCATCATTCTCCTAAAATCTCATAACCTCAACCCAATTCCAGAACGAATTTTCTCCCCCATAAAAGCAACCGTACCGCAAAGCAAAGGCCTAAAGCAAAGGCCATCAATAGATTGAGTTCAGCTTTCCAAAGCAAAGTACTCTGTACCATCAGCATCAGTATCAGCATCAGCAACAAAAACAAGAACAAATACAAAAATAAAAACACACGCAAAACGCTATGGCACGGGTTTCTATTTCTAATGCATTGTATAGAAGTATCGCGGCCGATACCGCAGCCGCTACAGATGTCTCGATGTGTCGCACTATAGTCTCCGCATAAATTCTAAAAACGCTGCAAATGACTAGGTTCCAGTTCCAGTTCTAGTTCCAACTCCAGCTCCAGTCAGTATGTGCAACGTGATGCTGATGGAGGCTACTGTTCCAAGTACAGCGGTATACCTTTAGCTCGCTATCATCAAGGACCCTTTGCCTGTGCCTGTGCATTGTAGATATAATAGGTATGTACATACATATATTGTTATTGTAAGGATCTATAGCTGCGCTAATTCCGCCCGGCAGCATTAGAGGCAGCGGGCAACGGCAGTATAGTGTCTCGCGGGAGTGTGTTTTCTCTTACGATGTACCTAATAGAACTCTAACTACCTCCTGCGCGTACTCTATGCTATATTGGAATCGTATATTTAAATTTGGGTTGGTCCACATTGTGATTTGTCCTTTTGTTGTATTCCATTCGCTTTTATGCTCTGCTCCCCATATATCCCATCATCATCATCATCCAACGATCCAACCATCCAACTATAGGGGAATGAGAATGTTGTAGCTTGAAGGGTGTTAAGGGTGTTAGGGGTGCGGTGTGCAAGTGGTGTCGGGGAGCCAAATATGGTATTGTTCCTGTACTCCTTTTCCTCGTCCTCGTCCTCGTCCTTTCTGAACTTTGTTGGTTTCTGTATGTTTTTTTTTGTCCTTCCTCGTTGTTGTTGGTGTTTTGTTTTGGTGTTCCTTCTCATTTACTTATGTATCTACGAGTGAATACTGCCGTACGAGGACGAAATATATTTTGAAAACCGTTTCAGTTTGTCTATTGATTTTTCACATCTATAACTGAAATAAAGAACAAACAACAACAACAACTTAAAAAAGAAAACAGAATGTGGTATAAAAAGAAACTTAAGATTAAGGAAGAATAAAATTGGAATTTAAGTTTTTGTATGTACCTATAAGGAATGGCAATTGCATACACTGAGGTGTTATTCCTTTTTTCTTTTGCACGGAAAACGAAAATTTCAACCCCTGGCCAAATTAATTTTAAAACCAGGGTATTCCTGTTAAGTATGTGTTGTAGGTATACGAGTATGTATATAAAATGAATGTATGTTTAATTTCTTTTTGTGAATTAGACGATGATTGCAAATATAAAGAATTGAAGGACAAACAAAAATTGTTACCCCCTTTAATAAACGTTTTCTTTTACGTAAATTTTGAGTATAAGTTTCCATCTCAATTTACAAAAAGGTATGGTTCTTTTGGATTTAGGTAAGAATAAATGTAAAACACTTCAAGAATTATAAGAAATAATTACTGAGGGTTAGTTTTTGTCAAGAATAAAGGTTTCTTTTTGAACCAATTTGTAATAAGTACCTCTTTTTTAGGTATACCTTTTACCTACATCCTTAACTACATTAAGGGTCATTTCAAGGTGGTTTCGTATTGCAAATAATGTTGGTATTATATACTTTTTGTAATACGTACATCACAATCAAAGGTTTATTTTTATTTAATTGTAATAATTTTGTTTTCATTAAGAGATGACCAATTTTTAAATATAAATAAATCCAGATTTGAATCAAATTTGACAATGGGCAGCTATCATAAAACATTTTTTTAATGTTTAATCTTTTTTAATATTTAATATTTAAACTAGCTGTTTTATTAAGAATCAGGACCTTGACTTACAACCCTCAACTATTTCTGTGTGTGATGAATGTTAGGGATGGAGGGGACCTACAGTTTGAATTGAAAAAGAACTTTTAGTGACAAGAGTTATTCTTGGAGGATTTTTCAATGTCAGTATTGGGCGCTAACCATCACGCGACGAGTACGCTCTGTCACAATATTAGCTTATAAAAATTAGATATTAACTTCAAAAAAGATTAAATTCTGTTGGAAAGTTTCTTTTATACATCCTTTACACTCTCATACATCCTTTACACTCTCATATACATACAATATAGAGGCCCAAAATCCATCTTTTTTTTTTGTAGAAATAGAGGAATTTCAAATACCTTTGGTTTTTTGTTTGGATAACACTCTCATAGCCTTTTTTCAATGCTCTTAACAACCGTAGTGTGCGCCGTGACAAGCGTAACTACAACAACGCATTGGCGCAAGAAGCAGAAGATGCTGCAAACAGGTGCGACAGCAGGACCGTTTACAGAATAACCAAAGAGCTGACCGGTGCACACAGCTCAAAACAACACCTGGTGAAAGAAGTAGAGCTGACCGGTGCACACAGCTCAAAACAACACCTGGTGAAAGAAGTAGACGGTACTGTGATATGTAATTTCGGTGGATGAGCAAGTCAGAAAGTGGAAAGAACGCTTTTCCTCGGTTTTAAACCGAGTGTTTGCAAACAATGTGCAGACAATGCCTTCTGAAGCACCCGAACAAACAAATCCCCGAATCCGCACCGCACCTCCCAGTAAAGATGAGATCGTTGCCGCAATTAAAGCACTTAAGAACAACAAAGCGGTAGGACTTGAAGGAATTCCTGCAGAGCTTTTACAAACAGCGCCAACATCATCAAGCGAACTGCTTCATCCGCTCATAAACGAAGCCTGGAGCACCAAAAGCTTCCCCGTTGAGTGGAAGAAGGGAATGATCGTCAAGCTCCCAAAAAAAGGAGATCTTACAAAGTGCGAAAACTGGAGAGGAATTTGCGTTCTACCTGCCGTTGTTAAAATACATAGTAGCAAAAGTCATACTGTAACGCATCAGAGAACACCTTGAGGCCACACTCGATGCCGAACAAGCAGGATTCCGCGGTAGATCCTCCTGTATTGATCATATCAACACCCTGCGGATCATTATTGAACAGTGCGTTGAATATCGACCACCACTACACCTGCTGTTCATCGACTTCGAGAAGGCCTTTGATAGCATTAACAGGGAGTATATCTGGTTAGATTTGCGGAGGAGAGGCATCCCAGAAAAACTAATTGCTATTATTAAAGCAACATATGATGGATCCAAGTGTCACGTTCTGCACGATGGTAGGTTGTCCGATGATTTTGAAATCCGAAGCGGAGTCAGACAGGGCTGTATTCTGTCGCCAATATTGTTTTTGTTGGTGATAAGCGATGTACAGCGCACAGCTTTGTCAGGTAGTGGAGAAATCCAATGGACTTTGACATCCTATTTAAAGCACTTGGATTACGCGGACGATGCTTGCTTACTCTCTTATAGGATCATGGATCTCCATCAACTGACAACAAGTGTGGAGAGAGAAGCAGAAGTTGTGGGGCTGAAAATTAATTCCGGCAAAACAAAAATGATCAGCCCCGGAACCCGACCATCCTCTCAAACAAATATTTCCTCACAACCGGTGGAAAAAGTGGAAGGGTTTCAATACCTTGGATGTATCGTCTCCATCGAAGGCGGAACCGAACAAGACGTCATCTGCCGCATCGGCAAAGCAAAAGCGGCGTTCGGTATGCTGTCGAAAATTTGGAGGAATGATTCTATCAGCTTAAGAACAAAGCTACGACTGTTTCGCACAAATGTCAAATTTGTGCTTCTTTATGGGTGCAGCACTTCAGCCATTACAAGAAAGCTTTTGCAAGCGATGTTAAGTAGACTGAATTATGCTACTAAATTGTTAAAAATTGGTTTTCGAATACAAATTTTTGGGAACAAGAAAAAAAATAAATTTATTTCATCACATGCAAGACATTGTTGTTAATTTTTATTTAGTTTTAAAAAAATCCAATTCACAACATTATTTATAAAACACAACAATAAAACTGATAAGAAATGTTTTGAATGAAGTACCTTAAAAATCAAGAAAAATATTGATTTCACTTTTAAAAATATCGACATACTGGTTGTCCTCCTTTTACATAATAATTGTGTTTTCAAGCTGTTTTCAGATCATTCTTAGAAAAATCAAAATTGATGGGAGTTATTAAACAAAATTAAAAATATTTTGCCATAGACAACCCAAAAATACAAAATTCCCAACCCAAATCAAAGATGTTGCATCCTTATATCTTAAAACCTTCTCCTCCAAATTATGCAAGTAATTCATCCATTTCTTCTGTGTAAAATTATACGAGCTGTTATGTGCACCTACATTTTTTCCAAGAAACCCTATAAAGTCTGTCTCCTGTAGTTTACATAAAATTGCACTTGACCATATAATTAATTTTTTCCACTCCAAATAAAGGATAATTAAGGAAGCGTTTAGGATGTTATGCATAAATGAAGTTCTCCAATAACAATAATCTTTTTTGGAATTTTTTCGAAGTAAATGTCAAGTCAATTCCTAGACTATATTTCCTCAAAGGTGTTTTAAAATTGCCTAAGTATTCCTCAAATTTAAATATATCACTGCAATAATGTCAAAAGTTCAGGTCAATATCAGTCCAGAATTCGAAATAATAACTAAGAAAATAAATTTTTAAAAAATGTGTGTTCTCCAATACCTATTGGAAGAAGTTTAGTTATAGTTTTTACTCTTTTATTTATTTATTTTCCGGAAAAGTTTTTATCCATTCAAATCAAAGTTATTACATTCCTGCATGAATATCTATGGTGTAGTCATCCTTTTAAATGAGAAATTAATACAAAGTAAAACAAACAAAAAATCAAGTATACGCAACGGTGTTCGTTAGTAAAAAAATATGTGAACACAGAGATTTATGTCTACGTACATATTCATACATATGTATATTATATTGAAAGTGAATTTGTTTCAAGCCCACATACATATCTACATACATACACACATACATAATTTTCATTTCGTGAAAATTTTGTGTTTTTAACATTTTATTTCGCGCCGACAAAAAATTATCCATCATTTAAAGCGTTAAATTTTTACATCGTAATGTAGACCTCTATGTTAATTTATTTATTTTTATCAACGGTAGACAGGTATTTTGATCTTTAATTATATAAGTAAATAAAGTAATATTGTTATCTAAATTTAATCTAAAAGTGATTTAAAAAGTTAAGTACACGCCAGGGTGACCATGTAATGTTTGTAAAATATTTACATTCTTATTTTAAAGTTATTTTTAAAACGAATGCTTGAAATATTCAAAAAACTGATCAAGTCTTAAGATGTGAAGGCGTGCATACTCATTTGAGGAAAAACTTTTTCTTTTGTTCATTCTAAAAATGTTCCGATTTAATCTTTTACTAAAAGTAATTACATTTTTTTTCTTGTCGCTCGAGTCAGAAAAATTTTGTAATAAGAGCTGTAGAGGATTTTTACTTTAAAAAACGTTTGGTAAGATAAACTGAGCTCCATTTTTTTTTTCCAACAAAAGTTGACTTGCGTTACTTATTTAAACAATTAAGTCGCACACTCTTGGCTACATCAACCATATTTTCTTTTCGTTGCACCGTATGACAACATGTGACGTGGAACATGAGTGTTGTCTACTTACTAGCAGACTCGTTATTTGCTTCATTTCGTCTTTTCAAAAACTCTTCGTTTGGGCTACATATTGCATACTTTAAAAAGTTGTTGAACTGCAAAGCTTTTGTGGAGGTTTGACATAAACACGTTTATTAACTTTTTGTCAAGATGTAAGTGTAAAAATGTAATATAATTTAAAAAGTATCCATAGGATGGCCTACTTCTTTCTTAAAACGTTAGACTTCTATAGGGACCTAGAAATATTAAAAATATTGAAAAACCGAAATTAAAAATTAAAAATGATTTGACAAATCCGAGTAATTGAAGCGTTTGGATAAAGAATGGGGTAAGTGACAGTTGTAACATTTCAAGATATAAGGACTCAAAGTATTTTGTTCAGAACTTTTTTTCTACTCAAATCTCAGAAAATGTTGTTAACAAAAAAAAACAAGAAAAATAATAGCTTTTTAACAATGTGACTTTTAAGTTTTCGATAGGCACTCTTATTTATGAAAAAAAAAGAAAAACAAAAAAATGTCACTTACCCCCTTCTTCATGCAAGCGCTTTAGTTACAAAAAATACAAACAAAATTTATAAGAAAGTAAATACTATTTTCGTAGTACCCGTGGCGTGATGGTAAGTGCGTTGGACTGTCATGCCAGAGGTCTTGGGTTCGATCCCTGCCTGTGCAATCTAAAGCTTTGTTCACGGGTATTGGCTCTTGCGAGTACCCAAATTCTGTTATGAAATTTGGCTTTCTCAAATTAGCCGTTCGGATTCGGTTTAAAACTGTAGGTCCCCTCTATCCCTGACAACATTACTCGCACATACGAATGATTAAGAGTGGTAAGTCACTAGGCCCTAGTTCTCAACGAATTGTTGCGCCACCTAATTTTTTTTTTTTAAATACTTTCATCTGATTTGTTAAACTATTTAAAAAAGTATTTGAAAATCTTTTTACTGAAAAAAAGTTAGGCTTTTATTTAAGCTTAACTCATGATTAATTTTGCACCAGAATCTGAAACCTCTTTTCTTCTTTTGAAGCTGCATCTGTCAAATTGGATTATTGGAAATTAGAAACTCAGCATGAGCGAGTTTTCTAATCTAATGTGTGGATAATGTGAAATGGTCCCCAAAAATCGTCCGATTCCACTGACTGAAGTCATAGGCTTATGCAAATAAGCCGCAAACCAGTGTGGCTCTCAAGAGAACTGAACTCATGCTATCGGACAAATTTAGCCTGATTTATACTCCATTTTTATTTTTGTGGAGTTTTTAATATGGCAATACTTTTTTATAGTTGGTCTTTTTGACAGCTGTCACTAGATTTACTCTTAGTTTGGTTTGCCATTTTATATGGATTAGACTTGCTCCTGGACAACGAACGTTTGCAAATTGTAAAATTGTAATACGAAAATAATGGTTTGCTTTGGGCGACGCACCGCGGGCTTGCGTCTTATATTTAGTCGACATAATAGCTCAGCAGAGTTAGTATTGCGCATTTTCAGAGACGGGGTACATTGCGTACAGTATTGCTCATGTGGAGCATTCGGAGTATCGAAGAAGATCCGAATGTATATAATGCGCTCAACATTTGAAGCTGTGCTATGGAAGGAGCTCTGTAGAAGGATCTTGGTTTAAGGGCTAACAAAATCCCACTCGTGGAAAAATTGAAGCCGAACGGCCATCAACGCAAATGTTGTGTGTGAATTACAGGTCCATATTTATTAAAACCCTTAGCCGGCACACTGGGGTCGTTTGTGACCGGGCCTTATACCTTTCAAATTTCCCGCCCCTTAATGTTCGGAAACTGGGTCCGTAGTGCCATCTAGTTGTAGTTGGAGAGTTGCTCTTTCGCTTCGCACAGGTTTTGGTAAGTCAAGTGCGTCCGTCTGTTCGTGACACTCAAGTGAATTGGAGTGGTGCCGTTAACGACCCCAGTGTGCCGGCTAAAGTTAAAATTGATTTTATTTTCGAATTTTTATTTCACGTGTTTTTGTGCTAAAAATCGTCAAATAAGGTGAGTACACTATGTTTTGAAAGTGTGAAACCGATACTTTCGACCAGTTATGCCATTCGTATTCGGTGACCAGAAGGACGAATCGCTGGCCAATGCGAATTTTTTACGGTATGCTTGACCAGGCTGCAGTGAACTCACGAGTTCTTATGAAGTGCAAACTCAAAGCTAACAATTCTTAAGATGAGTGTACTGCAACAAATTGCCTCGAAAAGTGATCGTTGTACCTGATGAAACCGTATCTACTGAAAAAATACGGCACGGCCACTTTTCCACGGGACTTAAAAGTCGGCATTGCCGGGATTCTGGGCCTCGACGTTCACAAGGAAGACAACTATGCACGGGTGAAATTACCAAAAAGAATGAAATGTGCAGTCTGTTCGCGAAAAACAGATAAAAAAACAAATGAAGGATTCGCAAGTTGTGAGCGCCCCATTTGTGATGATCATCGTTTAATCTTCTGTAAAACATGTTGTGGGATGTAATGAATAGTATTTTTATCGGCAAAGTTTTAATTAAGTGTGTTTACAATTAACTTGATTATTTTTCTTCATTCCTTGATTTATTTTTGTGAATTTTCAGTATTAAATGAGGTTTGTAATGAAAAAATGCACTATTGAAATATGACTGAAATTCTGACACTCATTCTTCAAAATAAATCCTTTTTTTTCAGCGGTCACTATCAGAATAATTTTTTACATAAAGGTATATGTTTCGACAAAATACTGCTGAAATTTAAGCATCCAATTCGCAAAATTTAAAAAGTTATGAATTTTTTAGTAAAACTGGTAATTTTTCGTAGTTTTTTACATATTTTATTTTTTTTGACAAATTAAATTGAAAAATTTTGGCATCGCACTCATACTGTCTCAAAAAGGGGTAGTTAATGTACAACTGTGAATTTTTTCACGATGGAAAACACCTTAGTTCACTTACAATAAACGATTATGTGGCTGGGGTCAAAAACGTCCCAGTGTGCTGGCTATGATTGGCGCAAAAAGTGTGCCGGCTAAGGGTTAAAAAATGAAGCCTGCCATAATGTTATATCGGGGACGCTATAGAGCCATGACTTATTTATTGTTCCATGCCTAAAGAATGTTAATGTGTACGAGCTTTGGTTTCAAGAAGACATGCCATACAGGAAACTAAACAATCAATTTATTGAAGGAGAGAATATTCGACTCTTTATACGCCCCCAATTGCTGCAAAATGTGGTTGAAAATTTGGCCTTTCGGCTGGAATTTATTTGAGCCAGCTTCCGCCGCGGTCACTTGCCCGAATTCATTTTAAAAACATCATAATGAGAAATCCTTATCTTTAATAAAAAGTTAAATTCTTAGCCATAACATCTTCTTGAAAAAAGACACATCTAGAAAACACAATTTATATTTGAATTTAACGCTTGAAAGCGCCTATTGAAAACCCCTGTACATACATATATGAAGCTTCTAGGCATAGTAAAAATAAGAATAGGTATTCGATTTAAATATCCACTTTTGAAGTTAATTTTTAATATTCTCAATAAAAGGTAGAATACAAATGTGTAAATCTGTAATAAAATGGGATTATGTGGCGTATACGTACTTTTTTCAAATACAATATTTAATTTAAATAAACAAAATGCATCTAATCTCAAAATTTGTATTATTGATTCACTTTTTGAGTACACTCGATATTTTTTCAATATTTTTTTATTTTAGTAAGGAAGGTAACACTGCCTTCAGTCCTCTCATCGTCATCTCTTTCGTATACGCAACGCACTAGGCCACAAAACAAAACCTTTTTTTTTTGGCTTGTTTGTTGACCTGTGTAATAATAATTTTTTTATTTTGTTCATTAAATCGTTTGTTTTTTTCTCAACCGACTTAATTAAAATAGCAACTAAAATAAAAAGCATAACATTGGGTGTACTTAAATTGTTATTTTAAGCTTGTGGCTTATATAAAATTAGCCTTATGGGAATGTAGGTAACAAAGGAATAAATATTTTCACAAATCAGAATATTTTTTTAAATTCCCACCGACGACGAAGAGGGTTGGTCAGATTGGAGAGTTTCAGAATGACATAGGTATGTTACATACATACATACATTATTTCAATACTTATACCAATTTCTAAATTAACAGAAGGCGATGTTATAAGTTATTTCCTATAATTTAAAACATTTTAGAACTTTTGATAACCTATGCGACCATTGAAAGAAATTGATGATTGTAACAACTCAAATATTTATATGTTCCGTTTGATAAAACTTTCCACTTTCCATTACATTTCATATTTCTTCTTCCTTCCTTCTTCTTGAATTTTGAGTTAAAATGGGCGACATTAATAAATGAATACTGTCTACCTTTATGGTTACCACATCCGTCACCTTCAGGTGCAAGAGCAGGAGCAGGAGCAGGAGCAAAAGCAGGAACATAGCAAAACAGGAGAATCACCTCTTAAACTTTGTGTTGTACTCACTCGTATATATGCGTTGCACTCCATTCATACAACAACGACAATAACTACGACACGCCAACAATTCCAACGACGATGAAGACGACGATGACGAGCGGAGCGGAGCGACGCGAAGTATACTCAACAACTCGTGTATTACTCCTTCCTTAACAAAAACTTACCAAGTACATCGAATGGAGGAGAACATGAAAATGAAATGACGCCACTCTTTCGCATATCCTACTCTATATGTGTATTTTATCAGCCCCATGTCCGCATATCCAGATCCACACGTCGTTGGTCGCCCGCCACACGCTATACACGCCACACCACACCACACATAACACCCCATCCACATCCAGCTCTATAGCAAGCTATCAACCAAACCAACAAGCATAAGCAACAACGCGACGTATGAAGGTATTATGGGTACCTCTGGCTCTAGTGTAGAGTGACAGTTTGATCATAGAGGAAATATATTATCTAGAGTCCCGACTGGTACCCGTCTTGCCTGAAACACCCTCAAATTTTGTTTGAGGTAACTCTCTTAAAAGCCCGTAACAACTACATAGAATCTGCATTTTCCCATAAGAAATGCACAGGACAACTAACACATGCTTATGCTAATGGGCAAAATTCTCTCAATTTAGTTTGTAGGCAAAAAGAGAGCAAACCCATTAAGTCGGGACTCTAGATAATATATTTCCTCTATGAGTTTGATTTCGATATTTCTCTTGGAGTAGATACGATGATGGCCAGACCAGGCCAAGCCAGGCAACGGCATATGGTATGGAATATGGACATAGAACCTTCTGTGTTCTTTTTGGAAAGAGAAACATCACTGCCATAATGGAGTATGGACGAAGTTGGTATGGTTTGTAGTTGGAGTGCATTGCTGACTAAAAGTGCCGAAGACCGAATCCGATATCATAATTCCGATATTCTGAAACTGAACTGAAACAAACGCGAATCACTATCACAAAATATTCACATTCAACAAACCAAGTGACTTGACTCTGAGCTCCGACTCTGACTCTTACTGAACGAAGCCGAAACGAGAGCGTCGTCGCCGTTTGGGTTTTGCCATCGACATAACCATCGCCATCGCCATCCCCATTACCGCTTTTGTTTCATATTCGTAGCGTTGGTAAAATGTATAAACGATAAAAGAAGAAGAGGAAGCTCCACATACCAAACTGTACGACGCGACGCGACGGCCGACGCGACGATGAAACGGTTGGTTCTCTTATTTCGTTGGGATTTTATTTTTGTGTAATAATTGTAAATTGTTTGATTCGAACCGAATTCGAATCCGAATCTGAATCTGAAATTCTGAATCCGAATCCGAATCGTGTGCGAATTTTCTTGAGTTTCATACGCTTTTCGTCCTCGTTTTCTTCTTCTTCGTCTTTAATTTTTTCCTTCTTCTTCTTCTGTGTTTCTGTTGATGTTCTTTCTTAAGTAGTTGTTATTATTTGTGTATATTTTATAAGATATTTGGTGTATTTTGTATTTGCGCTCTTATAGACGTGTCGAAGTGGAAGTTAAAGACGTTTTGTGTCACACACAGTTCCAGAGTTTATATCGTCTTGGTTGTCGTCTTTGCGTCTTCGTCTCAATTCCATCCAACAATATCTGAACTGAATGTTGGTCTATGGTCGGTATCGTATTCGTATTCGTTTTCGTATTCGGTTTTGGTCTCGGTCTCCGTCTCCCTCTGCTGCATCATTTCAAATGAGTTTTTGAGTATATTATTAGCCGTGTTTTATTATCACCATGATCTGATCAGGATCATGGATTTACATGCACTACACCAACAAAACGAGATCCTGCTTTATGTTTGGATCTCATTTTTTGATCCAAAAATTAGTTCTCTATTTCACACAAGGGGTAAATTTCACATTGCAAATGTTGGTACTACTGCCAACAAATTAAAATAAAAACTGTGTTGCCATTGTATCATTTTTATATACCCGAAATGAAATATTTCTTAAATCGATAGCGAGAAACGACATATTTATTTAATTTTATTATAATCCTTAAAATAATGACAAATTTTAATAAAACCAAGCATACATTGGTGAAATTAAAATAAATAAATGCTAAAAAAAGTATATTGTACAAAAAGCATATGTTTTATTTTTTTCTAAAAAAAGAACAAAAAAGTAACCATTGAACGAAATGTTCATAAGGCAACTCTGCCTTAAACGTCAAAAAAGTAATTAAATTTGTGTATTCTGCTGCAAAAATGGAAGCCAATTCTAATAAATTGTAAGTTTTTATTATTAAATGAAATAATTTTCGTCTAACATTCATCAAATTTGATTTTTATTTTAGAACAAGAAGAACATGGACAGCAGAAGAAACCAAAGCGTTTCTGGATGCGTACAGCAAGAGGCAATTTGAGTTTGAAAGTGCCAAGCTCAAAAAATTTGCCATGCAGAACGTTTTGGAAGACCTAATTGCACTGGGAGTTTTGGTAATTTCAATAAGTTTAATGATTTTGTTCATATTTTTATTTGTTTTCCACAGACACAGCCAACAACTGTAGAAATGTTGAAAATTAAACTAAAAAATCTATTGAGGTCCTTTAAGACCTCAATAGACAATAATAAAAAAACAGGGGCATCTCTCATCCGAGCTCCATTCGAAGCGGAGATGATGGAAATCTTCGGCTCGCAGCCCATTATAAACAATAGCCATTCCCTGAATTTATCTGGCAGACAAATTCAATGCCTGCCAATGGGGAGCTTTTCAACAAAAGAAGGTATCATCTTTGCCTGTACAAACATATATATGTGCATAAATAAATACAACATTTTTTCTTTTGTCTATAGATTCAAGCCCGGCAGCGTCTATTAGTTCACCCACACCAACAACATCTGCCGGTGCAATGGGGAAGGCGTTGGAATGCCCGACAGTATCTCCTGCGGCAACGTCGAAGAGAATGAGCCCAAGGCAAAAATACTGGCAGATGAGAGAAGAAAGGGCTGCCGGAAAGTATCAACTTTTAAAGGAATATACTACCAGCAAATTAAAAAAAATGGACGAAGCGGAAAAAGGAAAAGAAGCAAGATTAGTAAGGAAAGAAAAATTGCTAAGGGAATTATTTAATAAACCATAAGTTTTATTTGAATTTACATAAAGCTGTGGTTCATTAAGTAGTTCTTTTAACAACTATAAATTTAAATGTTTAGTTTCATTATTTTATATTTTTAATGTCAATATGTTCCTACTAGTGAATTTTTTTGTGATTTTTAGTTTGTATGTAAATATGTTCCTAGAAGTGAATTTTTTGTGATTTTTAGTTTTTATGTAACTATGTTCCTTTATATACATTTGTTGTGATTAATGAAATGTGGTTTTTTTGAAATGTATGTAATAGGTTTTTTCTGTTTATTTTGAAATATATGTTATATGTTTATTTTGAATGCAGTGAATTTTCTTATTTTGTTTTGATGTTTGTTCAAATGTATGCATATGCATAAATAAAACACGTTAGTACTTTTGTGAATGAATTTTTGTTTATTTTAAATTTAATAAAACAAAGTTTCTTTTAATAAAGGAGAGCGCAAGTTCATTTTTATTTTTTAAATTATATTTCTATTGATTAAATCTTCCATTAACAGTTGTCGCCTAGAACTATTTGAAGTTCCAGAATGAACATCAAGATCTGGAAAAGAGTCAATCTGATGGCCTTCCTCTAATTCGTCGTTGTTGTCCACACACATGTTATGGAGGATGCAAGCGCAGAGAACTAAGTTCACAGCAGAATTTATATTTGTTTGTTCCGTAAAATGAAGAATTCTTCGAAAACGAGTTTTAAGTAGACCGAAAGAATGTTCAACTACGATTCGTCCAGAAGAATGTATTTCGTTGAACTTACGTTGAGCAGCAGACATATTTCCATTGTCTTTAAAAGGCGGAACAAGCCAGTCAAGACATGGATAGGCAGAGTCTCCGAGAAGAAATGAATTGAAAGGAAAAAGCTCTTCGGTCCTTTCGCACGCGTCCCTATATAGTTCCGATCTTCGTAAAAGGCGACTGTCGTGCAAGCTCCCCGGTTCACCACAAAAAACGTTAATAAACTTTTTTTTAGCATCAACAACACCTTGAAGCAAGATGCTATAACTATGCTTTCTGTTGAAATAGTTCTCTTTATTTAAAACGGGAGCCTTGATTTTTATGTGCGATCCATCGATACAGCCCAAAATGCCTGGTATTTTAGTTTTGGCTTCCATTGCTGCCATATTTTGCCCAACTTCTTCTCTGCTTGGCCATTTAATATATTCATGCCCGATGGATATGAGCCATACCGTAACTTTTTTAACTACATTCCACGCGGTTGAACGTGATATGCCAAATAAGTTAGATATTTCGCGGAAAGTGTTGGTATTTGCAATATACCATAGAAATATATATATTTCTTTTTCGGCTGAAATTCTCGGCAGCCCTCTTTTTGGCGTGGAATCGCAGCGTAGTAATAAGCTATACCGATCTAAAAATTTTTTTTAAAAAATTGCATGAATATGTATGCATGTAATAAGAAAAACTAATTGTATACCTATCAAAACGTTCACTGTTGTTCTTTCAAGTCGAAAGTGTATTTTAAAATTCGCATCGCAATAATTACGAATTATATCCACAAAATTTTCTATTTTTTGGTGATTCGATGGAATATTTTCAGATGATGAGTCTGAGCTTGTATCGAATCTGGACAAATTCGAAATGCTTGATGTGCTGCTATCATCGCTTTCCAATAAAAACTGCAAATACAAATGTTTTTATCATAAAAAAGAAACAAAAATAAAAATAATTACTTACATCAACTACCGCAGCCTCCATTTGTGGTTTTTGTTTGTTTTATTTTGAAATGTCACTTTGAAGGAAAGAATTTCACACAGATACCAAACTTGAAATAATAAAAATATGATGATTCAAAGCTGTTTTATTATCATGATCTGATCCGGATCAGATCATGGTGATAATAAAACACGGCTATTATAGTCAGCAGAAAATAGCGCCGCGCCGATACCTACCTACAAGTACAATACAACCTACCTACAAGATATCAAAGACCTATAGAGTCAAAATCAAAAGAAGCCAGAAGTACACCTACTCGTAAGTAGTTGAAGTTGAAAACTTGATATCGCTACAGAGAGAGAGCCAACTCCTTCGATTCCGATATCATCGCGTTGTCTTGCCAAAGCCCCCAAGTACTATACTCGTAAACTGGACATTTTTGGAAAATAAACTTAAATTTAATTCAATAACTAATATATTCGCCGTGAAAATAATTCGAAGATACATTAATTTGGTAGTTGAATCGAATTAATCCGACAGATACTTTGGTTTTTGTGAAATTTGGAGGATTTGAGTTTTGTGGTGTTTGGTGGGTTATCACATCGTCGTCGCTGCGGTTCGGCTGTAGCTGAAATTGAAGCTAAAGTTGATGCCGTTTTTGGGGGTGGAATTGGGATTTTTGAAAAATCGATATACCTTTTCCTACGAGCAGCGCAGTGCTTCGCTCTATTTTCGGTGTTTTGTTTGTTTGTTCATCTTTTGCCGTTGGTCTATTATTTCGTTGGTTGTGTTTTTGTTGTTGTTGTTTTCGTTGTTAGATTCATTTGCTGAACTGAGGGTATTTCTTAGTAAGTAAAGTATTAAGATAGTTCCGGTTGTTGAGTTGGCTGAGAGTGTTTGTACGTACAATTTTTGTATAGCCATTCCGAATCCAATTCGAGTTTTAGATTTGATTGAAATTTTTCTTTTTTGTTCAGCTTTGTGTCGCGCGAATCGGGTACGTTTTCGATTTCGGTTTCCACGAGACCAGCGCAGCGCCAGAGCGTTTGGATCGGAATTCGGTTCGGTTTGTAGCTGAAGTTGAAGCTAAAGCTAAAGGAGTGTGGTGTTCCTCTATATATTTCTGTTTCGCTCTGTTCGCCAGTTTATAGCAATTAAGTACTAAAGTCTATTATAGTAGTGGAAAGGTTTATTGAATAGTTGGGCCGGAAAAACATGAAATAAAAGTGAAAAAGTTGATTTTCCACTTACTTTTTTTTTTTTTTTAATCATATACCTATAAAAGATTAATTTATTGGATTACACCTATGCCCCGCTGCTGCTGCTGCTACACACTGCATGTGATGTGACGATGGTGAAGTGGCTGAGAGTGTCACACGAATGTGTCGGGGTGGTTTTTAGAGATTAAAACGAATATACTCTTATAGCATACAAAATAAAAAGAAAAATTAAGTAAATTAAAGAAAAACGATATACAACAACGCAGAAAATTTGTTTTAAAGAGAAAAACACATCTTTTGGAGTAAAAATAGTGGCGGTCGGTGTGGCTTGATAAAAGGTAAGCTTTCTTTCTATTCTATATATTCGACTTTAAGTACCTATAAGATATAAAAATAGATATGCTTTAATAATATTTTTGTATTTATTGTGATTTTTTATACGCAATTAACATAAATATATGAACAGTTTAATTACTATCGCAAAATTTAAATACAACAACTACCCCAACCCCTTCCACCGCATCACTTGTATGAGCGTTGAATAATAATTATTTTAAGTCGCATACCTATGAATTTATGGGAATAAGTTAACATCAGGGTTAATAAAGTATTTAAAATATTGTATATTTTTAAAACATTTTTTAATGTTAATTAATTTATAAGTAAACGATGAACAATTAGTGTCACGTATAGGTATCTCATTAATTATTATGATTTGATTTTTAGTGGCTACTATTTTGTAGCTACATAGTATGTATATAGTTATGTGGTATGTATGCATGTATTTACGTACATGTGGGAGTATGTGTGTAAAGGTATATGTTTGATATATTCAGTGAAAAAGAAAATTCTTATAATATATAATTTGAGGTCACTCAAAAATGGGGCAGATAAATAAAAGTTTGTGAATCAGAAAAAGGTAGGATGGTCGGAGGTCCTACATACATATGTACATAGATATTCATAATTCAGTTGGTTTTAATTTCAATGAATTCACTTAGGGAGACATCTATACCATACTATAATTAGGTAATGTACATATGTAGGTATTTTTTCTTTATTATTTTTAAATTCTACAGAATGAAGGGTATTTTGTATGGTTTATAATTTTACTTAATGATTTAAAAAATCATAATTACATTTTTGAGTCCTTTATTATTGGATTTATTTATCAATATCATATTTACTTAGTTTACATTCATTCATTTTATTAAATACTAGCGGCCCGTCCCGGCTTCGCACGGGTAGACATAAATAGGTACAGATATTTAAGTTATAAGCATGCTAATTAAAACGACCATGAATCACTAAATTAGAAAACATTTTTTTGTCCTATCATTAATACTCTTCGCAGCGTATGCGATGAAAGACATTTTATGGCTAATTTTTGTACACCTTCGGTTGGTTTTTATAGGAATTTCTAAAGATTTCTATAGTAATCTAGTACCTACTAAATATAGCCTATGTTACTCAGTGATAATGTAGCTTTCTAATGAAAAAAGAATTATTAAAATCGGTCCAGTACTTTTTGAGTTTATTCGTGACATACAAAAATACAAATCTTTCCTCTTTATAATATTAGTGTAGATAAAATAGAAAAATATAATAATACAAATTGTAAATTACATTTGATTTATCAAAATGTTCTGTATTAGAATCTTAAAAGAAAACCCGATATAATAGATTCCAAATAAGAACTTATTTACTTGCCCCTAATTTTATTCTATGGCGTGAAGTGTCAAAACCACCGTAAATCGGAGATAAAGCTCATTTAACCGTTAAATCTTTATGCATGAAATGTTTAAAAAAAATATTTTTAATTATATTTTATATTTTTTATTGCTTATGATGTGTTACATAAAATTACGTACATTTTGTACCCTTCTACCGACGCTCTTTATAAATCAAGACCTAATTGCCTCAATCAGTTTGTAATACTGATTAAGTATTTTGTAATTGAAAATCATAGGTATATCCTTTTGCTTTCGAATTCAAAGAATTTAAAGTAATACATGAAAAGGTAAATAATATCAGAATATTTTTGCATATGTATGTATATCTCTACAAAAATATCTTTCATTTGATGTATAAACCGTGCAGATTCTTTAAGTATTACGGAGAAAAATTTACTTAAACGAACAGAAAATCAATCTTTATGCATAAATACATATCTTACGGTTAAATTGACTATATCTCTGATCTCCCGCGGTTTTGACACTTTTCACCATAAAATAAAATAATGTGCTAATGATTAGCTTTTTTACCTGTTTCAATTCTATTGCTTTTACGCCCACCTGCCATACAAATTTGATCCTGGTCCTTTAGCAGGAATTCGACGTTCGATCAGAAATAAGATCACTTGATGAAATATCTTAGTAATAAAACACAATTTGTTATTTACCGAATCTACAAAAGCATTTTAAAATATGTAAATCTGTATTGATCAAGTCGTTAATTAAGATCCACTTTTTTACCGAAAAATTGTGTTCAGCGACGAATCTCATTTTTGTTTCAATGGGTACGTAAATAAGCAGAATTGTCGATTTTGGAGTAAATATCAGCCATAAGCATTGCAAGAGCTACCACTACATCCACAAAATGCATCATTGGACCGTACTTCTTCAAAGATGATGGCGAATCGTAACGTAACTGTGAATGGTGAGCGCTACCGTGAAATTATATCCAACTTTTTTTTTGCCTAAAATGCAAGAGCTTGACTTGCATGACATGTGGTTTCAACAAGACGGTGCCACATGCTACACAGCACGCGCAACAATGGACTTATTGAGAGGCGAGTTCGGTGAACACTTTGTTTCACGTTCGGGACCGCCTAGATCGTGCGATTTAATGCCATTAGACTATTTTTTGTGGGGCTATGTTAAAGCTCATGTCTATACAGACAAGCCCGCTTCAATGGACGCATTAGAAGACAACATTGAAGCATTTATTCGTGAGATACCGGCCGAAATGTTGGAAAAAGTATGCCAAAATTGGACAAAGCGGATGGACCATTTGAGGAGCAGTCAAGATCAACATTTGCATGAAATAATCTTCAAACAGTAAATTATATGGACCGTATTATCGATTCAAATAAAGATTGCATGCATTCTTTTGAATTGTATGTGTGTTTTTTTTTTAAACTTTCCTATAGCTTTTAAAAAATCACCCTTTATTATGTTGCGAAAACAAGCCTTTACTTTATTGATGAACAAAATTATGTAAGTGGATAATATAGAAAGAAATTTTGGTAGTGCAGACTGCAGAAGTGCAGAGCGACTAAATACTAAACCTACTGTAAAAGAAGATAAGAAATGTTAGGTATGTAGGTTTGTAGGGAAGGGACTAGAAGAAGAATTTTCAAATCGTATTTTGATAAAGTCAATTGTTTAATCCAGATTAGTTAACGAAGGGTTGTCAACATATTACCTATTTTGGTTTTTAGGTAGGTATGTACGGATGAGATCGTAATTACAATAAATAGAAGTACCATCTGCAAAGCCCTATGTCCAAATTATTCAAATGTCTTTCTGTGAGATATTTTAATAGCTCGTTTAAGTGGCTGAAGTGTCACTTCTGTCCTTTTACCTTGCATACTTGCTTAAGTCCGGGACGGACCTGGGTCTCAACTAACATGCGACTCCAGCCAGTTCGATCCTTAGCTAGATGTCTCTAGTTTCGCACGTCAAGTTGGTTGAGGTCCTCTCCCACATGCGTGCGCTACCTAAATCGCGGTATTCCTCTAATGCGCCGCCGTCCCTCGGGATTGGATTCGAAGGCCTTCTGGGCTGAAGAGTTGATGTCTGTTCAATTTACATGAACCAGCCATATTTAGTCGTTGGACTTAATTTATTTGTCCAAATCCACTCTAAATACATGCAGACAAGAACACAAACCATCTTGAGAATTTTTCTTTTTTTTTGATGACGGCAAACGAATAGTCTACACTCATTGACCACTGAATCAATCTTCTTTGCTTCCGTCGCAATGATCAAAAATGCTCAAAATTTCTAATTATGTCAATATCGTCGGCATATCCGAGTAATAGGACCGACCTTTGGAAGATTGTGCTTCTAGTGTTGACGACTGAGTTTTGCACAATTATTTCCAGAACGATGTTGAGAAAGTCTCATGACAGTGCATCGCTTTGTATAAAACTTTTTTTGATACCAACCTTGATGGAGCAGCTTGCATTCTCCATCGTCATTGTGCATAAACGGACAAGTTTGACAGGAATGCCAAAACTAGACATTGCTCTGTAAAATTGTTCTTTTAAGATACTGCAGTCATACGCATTTGAAGTTCCTGGTTTTTTCGTCAAAAGGCAATAAACCTCACTACCTACATACCTACATCAATACTTCTAATGGAAACAAATCTGATCTAAACTCCAAACCTTGGCTGCCATTAATGTTTGATGTATCTTAAATTAGCTTCCGTAATCGAATGCTGCTTAAACAACAAAAACGCAAGCTTGTTTGCTAACAACAATGAAAAACTATATCAGCAAAATAGCCGGTTAAAACGTATACACCAATTTGCAGATTTGCGGCTGTAGATAAGTAGTTGATAAGAATTCGATTTTTAAAGTCCTGAATCAATTCTGAAGTATTGTCATAGAACTTATTTTTTACGTGTTTCCTTAAAAAAGTCTAAATGTGGTAAGTCCGAACATCTCGTCCAACTGTGTTATTTTGTACATTTTTCTTGCTAAACTGTGCACCACAATTTTCATTTCTTATAGTGAAGTAGTTTTGACTTGTCAAAAGATGGTAGCTTCTTAAATAGCGGGCTATTCAAAATTAAGCCTGTAATTGGAAAGCACTATATATGAGACCTTGAGAGCAGAAGCTGCTCAAAATAAATGATAATTTTTATTAGATAACATTACTTTTGACGTAACTACTTCTTTGTTTTAACAGGAAAATCTTCAACTGTAAATGCCGCAATTCTATGAATGTAGGGTAATGTCATATCGGCTTTCAAGGACTCATATCTGCGCACTTCACAGATACATATATCCACGTTTTCTCTATTTTTAAGACATAAAATTAATCCGGAAGATTTTAAATTAATAAATTTGGTCTAGGTGTAACTTTTCAATTGCACTTCATAGAGAAATTAATTCGTTCACCGAAAAGTTTTTTACTCTGGGCTGATTTGTGGTCTATGTTAAGGTAGTTTTCATACCAAAAGTCTTTCATAGATAAGTATTTATTATTTATTACTTGCAGACATCACGATTGTTTCCAGAAATGACCTAAGGTTTTCCGGAAACTGGACAACCGTATTTCCAAAAAAACTAAGTAAGCTTAAAAATCTAGAGAAGTTGAAAACCCAAATCACTTCGTTGAAATAATATCGACGTTCAAAACAAAAATCAACAAAATATGTACAATGTACATATACCTGAAATTCAGTGTCGGGGTTTTTAGTTTACGCCCAATAAAAATGAATGAAGAAATATATTCCAAAATTTTAAAAACCACTAAATTTTATCAACTCTCACCTTGATTACGTATTATTAGTACCAGTGAGTATTTTTCGCGTACAGGTTTTTTCTTCTTCTCGAGTAGAACTTGAAAAACAAGTTTTTAGATTAAAAAAGAATGGATTTTATAAAAAAAAATATGTTAAAACGGAACCCTGTACCACCAGAATTTAAAAACCGTCTTATATATTAGGAGGCGCTTAAAGATTGGGGAAAGATGCACTTCCTTGCATAAATTAAGGTTTGATGTAATGAACAGAAGATTATAATAACGTTAAGCTTTGAAGAATTATTTATGGGAAGCTTTTTACTTTTTTGCTTTACCAAAGTATAAATAGTATTCTTTTGCCATAAATAAGAGGTGTTTGGGCAGCTGTCAGTTTTTCCATTTTATAAGTTCAAACTAACATTTAGCAGTTCCCAAAACTAAATCATATTGAAGCACCTTTTCGGCCGGCAGTATTGATAATGGTGTACAAAATTGGAGTTGTTGCTTTGGAAGAAGTTGTTTATATAAATTAACAAAACCGTATTCGTCCTCCCAAGAACAACTGAGAATGTTGCTGCTGTAACCAGTAGTGTTGAATAAAACCAGTGTTTGCTGATCTTTAGCATTTCAAAAATGAAATAACACCGTATTTTACTTAAATTTAAATCTTAAGTCTTTAAAAGTTTAGTTAACTCAAGCTGATTTATCACCAGGCCATGAGATGATCCTGATTTTTATCGAAAAATCATCTATAGTGATTGATAAGGCCTATTTTCTCATCGGAGGCTACGTTAAGTAGCACAGTTGTCGCTAATGGGTCCCGGAGAATCCAAGAATTAATGTGAAAACCCTCAAAGTTTCACTGGTTTGTATGATGGTATGCTTTTGTTTTTACCTTACTTATTTGAAAATTAGGCTGCTGCAACTGTTATGGTGATTAGATTGCTCTGAAGAGCTATGATTATTGATTGTTTGTATGGCAGACATTAGAAGACATTGATGTACAAACGATAAGCAATCGCAGTTTTCCCAGAAAAGTTGTATGACTTATGCAAATGTTGACCTTGACTGCGCCTCAAATGGTCCATCCGCTTAGTCTAATTTTGGCATAAATAAATGCTTCAATATTGTCTTCCAATGCGTCAATTGACGGGCTTGTCTGTATAGACATGAGCTTTAACATAGCCCCACAAAAAATAGTCTAAAGGCGTTAAAACGCACGATCTAGGAGGCCAATTGACCGGTCCCGAACGTGAAATAAAATGTTCACCGATCTCGTCTCTCAATAAGTCCATTGTTGGGCGTGCTGTGTGGCATGTGGCACCGTCTTGTTGAAACCACATGTCATGCAAGTCAAGCTCTTGCATTTTGGGCAAAAAAAAAGTTGGATATCATCTCACGGTAGCGCTCGCCATTCACAGTTACGTTACGATTCGCATCATCTTTGAAGAAGTACAGTGCAATGATGCCGCGAGCCCATAAACCGCACTAAACTGTGACTTTTTCTAGATGCATTGGTAGCACTTGAAATGCTTTTGACTGATATTCACTCTAAAATCGACAATTCTGCTTATTGAGCCAAAAATGAGCCTCGTCGCTCGCTGGAAGAAGCGCGCAATGAACTTTCTTAACAGAGCACGCATTTTGATAATAAAATTCAATAATTTGCAAGCGTTGTTCGTTTGTAAGACGATTCATGGTTAAATTATAGACCAAACTGAAGATGTTTGACAGTGAAACAAAACACGAAACGTGTGTCAGCTGTTTAAACCAGAATTGCCAAAAAGATAATAGCTAAAAAATCACCCTTTAGTTCAAAGGTCTACAAAAATTATTATAGTTAGATTGGTAGGTAAATATGTCTTTATGGATATACTTACCTACTTAGGTATCTACCTACTTCATCTTAGAATCGAAAGAAAAATTAAAAAAAAAAAAAATTGTCCAATATTCTCTCAAAACTTCAAGAAATATGACAATCCCAAGATTTTATTCAACCTTGCGACATTTCACCCTAAAGATACATACTTATTCATACAAATTACATATTCCAAACAAAAAAAATACCGAAGACCGAACCCGAACACCAAACGCTACCGCGCCGCTCTTCTCCTCTCCTTCCGAAAACCCAACACAGGGTGCATTGCAACTTTACCCATAAACCAAACGAAGGAATGAAACGAACCTCCATGTAGTGTAGTATCTCTAACTGACATATTATTCACCGCACCGCATTTATCTAAAGAGAGCGGCGGCTTTAGCTTCAGCGTTCAGTATTCAACATTCGGCGAGGCGATTGTTGGATGGATTTTTCTTTTGTTTCCAATAAAATATTATTTGTATTTGTATTTGCATCTGTATCTTTTGTTTGAATGTGTTTGTGTTATATCTATGTGCACAAATTGAGCGATTCTTCTCTTCGGATTTAATATTATTTGTAAATGTCGTCGTATTCGTATCCGTAATTCCGTATGTCGCTGTCGCCTGTTGTTTTGTTCTCGTTTATCGTTTGTTTTCCCGTCCACACACAATACACAATATCCCGAATCCCGTTCTCGTTCTCGTTCCCTTTTTCCGTTGCTCGGCTCGTGTATAAATCTCATCCCTCATCCAGAGAAACACCACAGCAGAGCCAAAGCAGAGACCAGACCAAGAGACCAGAGACCTCAGCCTCAGCCTGAGTCCATCACTAGCCCAGCACTCGAACTCTGCGACAGTAAGCAGTTAAGCAGTAGTTATAGTATAATAGTAACCCTTGGGCTCAATCCCAATCTGTATGTTAACGTTTTCGTTTGCGTCCATCGCGTCGCGTCGTGTGTCGCTCGCTGTCGTGCCTTTTGCTCATTTAATATAAATGTATGTTTTTATAATACACACAGATATATGGTTTTATGTCCGTTCCGTCACCGTCCGACTGTTCCGCCTGTTTGTCACAGAGGGTAGAAGTGGAGGCAGAGGCAGAGAAGAGTACCTCTATCAATAGTACCAGTGGCAGTGCCAGCAGTCAGCAACACTCAACAGAGATATACTTCCAATCCAAATCCAATTCCAAGTTCCAACTTCCATTCAATCGACCTCTTCCCTGTGCCTGTTCTGTTTGCCTGTCCCTGTTTTCAGTTTTCAGTTGAAATTTATATCTCGTAATGGTTAGGAGTGAACATTGTGGGATTTTCATTTTACTTTACACAGTTTACCTTTACACAGCGGCAACGGCGGCGGCGGCTAACGGTCAGGTGTTTTAAGTAATACAAAAAAAAAACAAAACAACAAAAAATAAAAAAACAAACAACATTTAAAAAACGTTTATAGTATCTAAATAAGATTCAAGGATCAACAAAACTATCTATAAAATCTAATCCATGATTAGGTTCAATAGAAATGTATCTCCCTGAAAATATACAAATTTCTATCTTTTTTTTTTTGAAACAAAGAATTAAGTGATTTCAATTGGAAGTAAGCATAATAAAACTAATCGAAACAAATCCATTAAATATATTATAGTCTTGATTAAATATCTACCTACAGTTATAGATACGAGTATGTTGTATGTACTCGTCATATGTATCTAGATACAATTTGCTGCTCTCATAATAACGCCGCACGGCATATCTATCGGCTTTGGATTGAATAGTGAAGAATAAAAAAGAAAACAAAAATTAAAATTCAATTTAACTACAAAAGATACTGTATACCTATCTATCTATAGGTAATTCAAAATTTTTACAAATTGAAATTCATTTTTAACTGGTAACGCTGCCGGATATAGTATATTTTGTTGTTTTTTTTTTCATTTTTATGTTTTCATGAATTTGTACCAACTTATTTTTCGTGTGTTTAATTTTTGTGTGTTGATTTTATGAGAAATTTATAAGAAGAAACAAAAAAAGTATCTACAAGACGAGTTGAGTTCAACTTCGAGTAGGTACAGTGAAAATATAATTTATATGAGACAGATACAAAGCGAAAAGTGGCAGCAATGAGTAAAGATATATATTTATGTAGCGAGCGGTTGGTGTAGTTTTGTGGATTGTGAAGACGGTCGGTTCGGTCGCAGTGGTGGTGAGACAAAGTAGCACTATAAAGATACATACCTATCTATCTATACCTACATAAATATTACACACAAAAGATACAATAAAATAAAACGTTGTATCATAGATTATTATTTTGTATGCTGTGTGATTGTTTGTTCAACGGTCCGTCATCGTCATCGCCATCGCCATCGTTGTCGGCGTCGTCGTCGTCGGTTGGTCGGTCAATTGGTTCGCCTTGAGCGCATTTTGGTCGATGCGTCGTCTTCGTCTTCGTCGTCGTTGTAGTTCGTCTTAGTTGTCGACTCTCTGACTCTGACTCGCCAACGTCTTCGTCTTCGTTTTTTTTTTTTCACTTGGACTTGGAAGTCGTCGTTGGTTTTTGGTTGTCCGTCAGTTAGGAAGTCAGTCATTCAATCATCCGTAAGTCGGTGACACGCAACGCAACGTATACCTACCTACATCTAGAGATACAATTTTTATTTTATTTTGTTTGTACGTTTAAATTATAATTAGCCACACATCACCTCGAAAATACTCGTATACCTACATAGGTAGGCACTGCATCTAAAGTGGATTGTGGATTAATTAATTTAAAATGCAATTGATGGGATTAACTCTGCACTTGTATTGTGTATAAAACAAATTTATTGGTAAGTTCATATAAAAAAATTGAATTCCTATACCTTATTTAATATTATTTTTATACGTTATGTACCTATATAAGTAACTTTTTATTGAATCTGGAAAGGTTTGTACCTTTCTCCCTTGATCCTGCTTTTTTATAGTCGTGGTATCTCTATATCTGTGTACCAATCAATCCTTCTTGGAAAATAAAATTTCTGTTTAATTTTATTTATCTTTTGTTTGTTGAAAAAATTGGTGGGAACTTGTGAGTCCACCTTTGGGTCTTTTATTGTAAGTTGATAATTTCATATTTTTTGCATAAATTCGATTATGATTGTCGTCAACTACCTATTTTTTTTTCCATTTATTTTTAATTTCATTTGTTCATGTTCGTTGTGTCTGCATGTTAATACTCTTTACCCATTCTTAGTAATGGCAATATCAATATTGATGGTCAGTGCTGTCGCTTTCAATATCAAAACAAAATTAAGGTACCTGCATATATGTAATTCTTTCTCTATTATGCTAAAATGATGTAGAGACAGTGAAGCCGTTTAAAGTTCGTCTCTGACAAAGTTGAAAGTTGTAAAAATTATAGTTTTATATGCAGCACCTTGCTGATAAAGCAAACAGTTAACTTGGTATCTTGACGGACTTGATCACGCATATATAGGTATAAACCGTTCGTATGTCCGTACGCCTGGGATAAATTGTTTATATTGGTCATAGGTATCTCAAGAACGAGTTAAGGTATCAACTTCTAATACATTTTCAGTGGTCAAAATAACTCTGTGGTTGATTTTTTTTTTTGAAAATAATGATATCCACTTCAATTCAATTTTATTTACACATTTTCAAGTCATACAGAATTAGATTCAATTAAAAATATATCTCAAGGTTTTCTTAAACCAAACTTAAAAAATTAATATTTTCCGCTAGGTACATTCAGAATATTTTTCTGCTTCGACCAATGCCGTTTTTAACATCTGGCAACATTTTTATAAAAATCCAATTGATAGTTAAAAAAAAAAACTTCTAAAAGTATGTATTCTACAAAAAAATGTGGTGCAAACATTGATTTTTGACTCGAATATCTTAAGTAAAAGTTAATATACCTACCTACATTGATTTATATGAAAATCGTAGCAAATACTCAGGATAACTTCTCAGAAATTTTAATTGTATATATATGTATGTAGTAACAAAAACAAACCTGCCCTTAGAAACCGAGTTTGAAGAAAATATTTAGTTTTATTTTTATGACTCACTCACTTCGAACTTATTACATTTTATTTTAAATTATTTAAATTATTGTTGTTAAAATTTGAAATCTGTGTATTACACAAAAACTTAAAATCACAATTTAAAAAACAAATTAAACCCTACCAAAATTATTAATAATATAGTAAAACTCTCTCAACATATTTTTCGAAGTTTTTAAATAACAATTTTATTATAAAAACAAATAACATTAAGACACTAGAGGAAATTACCAGTGTATGTATGTCACATTCCCGCTTTTTTTCCAAAAGATTTCCAGTCCACCCTGTTTAGTTATTATTTCCCCTTAGCTTAAATTTTTAAATCTAAATACCTTGCATACAAAATAATTACTTTATAATTTTAAACTGTAAAGACGCTTAGTGTAAAACGTGGTTTGACCTAACTTAGCCCACCAAAATCTTTTAATAATTAAAATTTATGAACTGCGCGAATTAAATATTAATTCATTCATTAATAGACCCTAAGGTTAAAAAGAGCACAGTTCAGTATAGTGATCTTTTTTTAAAGACAGACAGGTACTGTCAATGAATGACGGTGGTGCCAGATTTCGAATATTTGAGTGTTTTTGTTCTGTTGGTACCCCAGATATAAAAATTGTTAGTCTTCATTCATAAATTTTGCTTTCATAAAAGCCCGTGTTATTAAATTTTGCTGCATACATTTCTTAAAATTATCTTGAACTTCAGATCGAGCAAAAATACTCTTTGTCTACGATATTTTCGAAAATATTAAAATGATTTTTCTAAGTATACAATTTTGTATGGGATTGTATGATTTTCAGAATTCTGTATGATCCAAATTCTGCATAAAACTGTACAATACTGTTTGGTCATAATTATTAATTAAATTTCACGATTTTTTCACTGTTTAGAGTAACTTACAACTTTTTATAAACACAAAATTCACGTTTATTCAAAGACAATTTTTACATTTTATTATCTTAAAATGTTTTGCAAAGTAGAGTCAATATATGGAAAAGTACAGCAACTCACCCTTTCAAAACTGTAAACGATTTGAAATTTTATCAAAATAATATCAACAAAATACAAACTGTAAGAAGATAAAAGTAAAAATAAATGTTTATTTATTTATTCATCAAGCAGATTAATATAATATAATTAACAAATAAAATATAATCTTACAGACTACAGAAACAAGGTTTTTAACTTAAGCAATAAAGAAGTGAACGCTAAAACTTGAACCACCAGTGTAGGAGTTAAGTAATAAATATAATAAATATTTTTTAAAAGATTCTCGACTTTGGTAGGAAAAGAAGTCAACATGATTACAAATGATATTAGATTCTCTAATGCATCGAGTAAGAGGCTCATTGAAACCATAGTTTACTCTATGATAGGATTCATGAAATATATTGCAAAATCGCGTTTGCCTATACGGAGCATATACATATATCGACTTAGGACAAAAGTAAAGGGCAGTTTATATGAGAAGTAATAATATCACGTATGAAGACCACTGAAAAATACCGACGGCGAATATCAAGTGGTGTTAGACCAAGCAGTTTACATCTGGTTTCATAAGGAGGTATTTCAATGTTCCAATTTAGTCGGTGAACTACAATTCGAAAAAAAATTTGTCTGAATCCTTTCAATCCTTAAACAGTGAGTTTTATAAAAAAGGATTCCAAATTACTGAGCAGTATTCAAGGGAAGATCTCACATAAGCATAAAATAATGACCGAAGTTGAAATGGATCTTTAAACTCTTTTGAGTTGAGAACCATAAACCCTAGCATAGTATTTGCTTTAGCAACCACAAAATCAATGTGGGAGTTGAAGTTTAGTAAGTTTTGTTTTATTTATTTCGTATTCAAGTTTTGTGAATAACTTAAATTTTTTGAGGTCGACAAAAGTTTTTAAATAAATGATCAACGCAGTCACAGTACAGCTACACCATTTGCTAAGTTAATTTTGTATGAAATAAAAACAAATCTGCACACTTTAAGCAGCGTTGGATTTTGAGAAAAAATGATAACCTTCTCAAACAGTAGCAACAACGTTTCAAAACACTCGAACAAGGTGGTCAATTCACAGGTCAATTTCATGACATACTTCAGTCATCAAACGTTTGGCTCAATTCAACAAATTGATTGTTGCATGCGCTTTCAACTTTTGGCATGTAGCTTTCGTCATCAACGGTAATTGAGTTCACTCCAAAAATAATAAATCTGCATGTTCAAATGCCAATAGAGCTTTGGTATAAGGGTTTTTATTTTGATTGCAAAGAATACTTGAAAATAGTCTCAAAAACACTATATTAAAATGACAATTAGTATGACAATCATCCCCATTGAAAGATCTATACCTTTACAATAACACGCGATCTAAGCGAAGGATTTTATAACAACTACACATATAAGGAAATGTCTTGGGTTGGCATCCGTATGATACATTTGTTTGTAGAAAAAGCAATTTTCTGAAAATGGTAATATTAATTTTTAATATTCGTGCATAACATTTTAAGTTTTCCGATATGAAATAAATACACAGTTTGTCTATAACTTTCACTAAGGTACGGGCCATTTAACCGTTTTTGTTAAATTCAATTTCCTACAAAAAAGTCCTCAGTAAGTGCGGTTTTCAATTTGCCAATACATTTTTTGGGATTGGTCACTTTTTGACAGCTGTCACTTGATTTATGCTCAGTTTGGTTTGTCATTTCATAATTACATCTAAACAACGTTTGCAAAACGTGCACATTTATTACCAAAATATTGGTTCGATTCCCTACGACGAACGAAAGAATCAATTTACTGAAGGAAACTTTTGGTGAACGCATTATCCCATCTCGTGGTTCTGTGGCGTGCACTCTAAGATAGTGCGTGGCCACTTACCCGAAATCATTTTTAAAACACATGGGCAAACTCTTATCTTAATAATAAAGCTTAATTCTTCGCCACAACATTGAATTATTTGCGTTTTATCAATTATTGAAAACTACACGTCTAAAAAACACTTTATATTAAGAGCTCAAATTTTCAGGGACTTGTTTTTTTTCAGTTTTAGAACAAATTTCAACTATGGAAATAAGTTCCCTAATATGTAGCAAAAACGATTTTTTTTTGGATTTAATACTGTGTAATTGTGTAGTCCAGTTTTACACCACTTACTGACTATATACTATAACAAGCTCTCTATCTTAAAAATATCCCTTTCCCTATAATAATTCTTATAATTTAACATATCAATCTGCACACTTTACACCCAAGTAGGTAGGTATGAACGATGATAAACCTTCCTACTTAATAAATATACATTATTCTAGAATAATTACAAATTCGACAACACTGCTCCGTGTCACTGACTGTGCATGATTTTCATATTCTTCGTGTGCAAACACATTCTTTCAACACCGCGCCGACCAACCAACCAACCGTCCGACCGTCGTCCCTCCGTCCCTTCACTCACAACCTTACGTACTCGTCGCGTCGTCTTTCGGTCGGTCGTATGAACAAAACGGATAACCAGCTAGCAATAAAAAAAAGAAGGAAAAAGTATCTTTAACTGGATATCCATCCAACGACAATTTCATAAGTGCATGAGTGAGATAGCGGCAAAAGGCAACGAGTCCGGGTATAGGTACAATAAATCGAAGATATCGAAGGAGACCAAAGAACCAGAGACAGAAAAAATATATGTATATAAAATAAAGCAAACCCTCAAACCGAGTTAAGCTAAAGAAAAATCAAGCATTGCCCAGGCGGCCAGGCCGTGCGAAGTTTTAAAATTGAATGGACAATTCTGATTGAGTAAAAAATATAATAAATTATACTACCTACAATTTATAGATACTTAATGATATTACTAACGGATACAACTAAAAGACAACAAGACAAAGACACAACTTGTATTCTCAGATGCAAAAAAACTGGACATTAAACTAGAAACAAATTAAGTATAGATATTGTATCTTTTACTTCTTAGAGCAATGATTGGAATGGAATCACTATCATCATTGGTTGGTAGGTTGATATCTATAGGTATAACCTAAGAAGACTTGCGCTTCTTTAAATATTTTTTTGGATTGCAATAAAATTGAAAAAAAACTGAGAAATAAACAAAATACTTCCCATTATTGTGTCTTATCTACTCTCATATAGATAGATAGGTACTTTCCAGCTAAGGATAGGTATAGATTTTCTTATTTCCAATTAGGTACCTTTCTATATGTAGTTTGATTTGTTCCATCATCCAATATTGGCTCATCTCATCTTATCAAAAAGAGAAAAAAGCAAAACCTTGCTAAATCCCAATAATCTTAAGATATTTCCAAGAAATAACCACACCGCTGAATTGCTTGTAAAATTCTACCCTAAAATGTGGTATCATACACCTAAAGTACCTCACTGGCATCAAGATGTTGTGTATAGAAAACAAATCTTCGAGGTTATGGACATCTCAAAAGGCAAGCTACATAGCGCGCGCAGGGCACACCACACACATAAAACGAATCACACCGAAACCCAACTAGAGCGAGAGGGAGATTCATAAAAAAAAGAGAAAGAACGAATGAGTGAATGAACGAGCGAGTTTCGTTCGTTCGTTCGTTCAAACAAAGAACAAGAAAATAAAAGTAAAAGATATTCATTTTTGTCCACCCCCTCTGATGTTCTGATGCTCTGCTCCACCTTTTAAGTTTTTCCTCCCTTCTACTGCCGCCCGCACCATATCACTGTGGTCTTGGTCTTTTGTTGTTGGCTTTTGCTGTTCTGAGGCTGAGACTGAATCTGACTGTATACCAACTTTATTTCGGTTCGCGTATCTTTTTCCTTGAGATAAAACTGAAAAAAGAAGAAATTACGACAACAATGTTTAACCGAACCGAACCGAAGAGGCAAAAGATACAACATCACATAATAGTCAGTGATGGCAATGTCGAAGAGTCGACTGACTCGAGTCGAATCGAGTTGAGTTGAAGACGATATAAATGATGGAAATGCGCGATGGTACTTCTGTCTGCATACCTTTTGCCCTGATAATGATGATGGTGAGCTCTGCTTGAGGTGTAACGCTGGGGATATGTCGACTTTTTAGTCGATTCCATTCGATTCGATTCGATTCGATTACACACGTTCCACTTTTCATTCGGTTGACTAAATATACATATATTGATGACGATGTTGCCATGGAGCTGTCACTGTTCTGTTGAAGTTGTACCTTTAGTCCATGTATACTAAATATATGTTGCTGGTGGTGACGATGACTATAAAATGAAATGCCAAAAGCTGTGCCTTCATCTGCAAAGCCTGGAGGTCAGTTCATCCTCTCCTCATCGCATCACATTGAATTGACTGTCATGCTATGGTTAAGCTAGGCTAGGCTATCAATCGTCAGCAGCGACAACACGACAGCAACAACAACAAAAAGCACTTCTCCTTTACTCATCAACTAAATAAATTGCGAGCAAAGAGCGCACAATGTACAACATTCATACATCGGTATAGATAATCGGATAGAAGCAGCAGCAAGCAGCAACAGCAGCATGATGTATGTACATATATGCAGCATATACCCTATTCGATGATGCAATCAGGGTTACCAGCTGCTTAAGAAGATATTGTGTGACATTCGGATGGAATGATAAATTAAAATTAACTTGCCCTGATAAAGGTGTTCCCTTTTTAGGAAACAATTCGACTGAAAACAGACAAAGTACACCTTTTTCTCCTACAATCATTTTCGAGCATTAACTTTGGTTTCTTAATAATTCGCGTACAACAAGGTCCAAAGCTTGAGTATAACTCCCATCTCTGGGCTGGTGGTCCATTAATTTACTTACGACCCTTGTACAATATAAAGGGTTTATCAATAAGGGCGGGTACATGTTGAAATATAATAAAACATCCTATGTGTCAGGTATTAACAAAATTATTTTTTTTATTTGAACGTAGCACCGTCCTGCTGGAACCACATGTAGTCTAGGTCCATATGGTTCAATTTGGGCCATAAGAAATTAGTTATCATCGTTATGTAACGCTCGCTGTTGACGGTGACCGCCTCACTAACGTCGTTTACAAAAAAGTACGGACCAATTACGCCGCCGGTCCAAAATCCACACCAAACGGTAACTTTTTGAGGATGCATTATCACCTGGTAAACCTCACTTGGGTTAGTGTCGTCCCATATACGGCAATTTTGCTTGTTAACACGGCCATTCATCCAAAAATGCGCCTCGTCACTAAAGATGATTTTTCGGCCAAAATTGGGGTCCTCTTCCAAACGATTCGAAGCCCAGTCAGCGAACAAACGGCGTTGTCTATGGTCATGAACTTTGAGCTCCTGGGTCAGTTGGATCTTGTACGGGTGTGGTCCCAAGTCCCATTTGAACGTCCTGTTCAATCGTGTAACTTGCCATGATGATTTGGAATAAACAACTGAATAATAAACAAAAAATTTGACAGATGTCACCAAAACAAAATGGCCGCCACAGGACGTCAAAATCTACCCGTGCCAATTGAAAAACCGTTTTTAACGAAGAGTTTTTAAATTGATTTGGGATAATATAATCATTAACTCAATTACGTCACTCGTCCATCGTCTGAAAGTTTCTTGACAGACCTTTTTTTCCGTAGTTTTAACGGCCTATGGTCTAGTGAAGTTGTGAGTTGCATACCTCTCCTTGAACAGTTCCATCGTAATACTCGAGCTTCTATGAATGCCCATCAGTTTACCCTTGAGTCTAACTTCGGTCGTACTGTGAGGTACAGATATTCGTTCTTCCGCTGTACTACACGAATGTGGAATGCCTTACACACTATATATTTCCTTGTTATTGCAATGCTCAAGAATTCAAAATCAATGTAAACCGAAACCTTCCTTTCAACCCCTCCTTTTTTTCCTAATGCCCACACTGTGTCACTGGCATATTAAAGGTGTTCAAAACCCTTTGAGTCAAAAACATGATGAGTTCATATTATCGGGACTTTGTTTTAAAACCAGACATTTTGTTTTCAACGTAACCTTTAATGAAACTTTTAAGGTCATGTGGAACAAGACATATTTTTGCACTCTGATTATTTGAAAACTTTTCTTAATTGAAACAAATTTCTTTCCTCTAAATAATAATATCGTCCTAAAACGGGTTGGGTCGAAATACTGTATGGATCATAATACTGTATATCAAAATTCTGTATTTCAAAATGCTGTAAATAAGGCTAAAGAATAAAAATAGTTTTGACATTGTAAAAAAGTGCACACCATCAAAACGATTTTTATTTTTTAGCCTTATTTACAGCATTTTGAAATACAGAATTTTGAAAACATAATACTTTTTCTTAAGAAAATATCATAATAGTTTTCTAATATAACAATAACATATGTACCTATGATAATTCATAAGTCTCTGAAATAATAAAAATAATCAACAATTGTATAAACAATTGCACCAAACTAATTGATCTGTCAAAACTTCCAGTAGTATACAGTATTATGAGATACAGTATTTTGACAATGCAGCATTTTGAGAGACAGTATTATAAATGTACAGTATTTTGAAATACAGAATATTAAACATACAGTATTATGACCATACAGTATCATACAGAATTTTGACCATACAGTATTTTAAAATACAGCATTTTGACCCGCTCCCTCCTAAAACACCTTCCTTTAAGTGACAAGATGAACTCATTTATACATTTTTGAAGTTTGAACACAGCTAAAATATGACATTTTAAGTTTCATTGCTTTTGTATCATTCCATTCTTTTCAACTGTCACACTTAAAAGAAGTTTTGTTTTGGTTTTTTCATTGATTTTTGTGTTTACTAAGGAGCTACTTATAGATATTATTGGTTTTCATGATTGGAACTTATCAATGAGATTTTTTTGACAGGTTATAGTGATAACTGAATATTTCTGTCATTAAAAAAATATTGCTGTCTGAAACCCAGCCAAACAAATTTTCCTGACATAAATCTCGTGTGTCTTTGGAATCTTAAAGAGTTATTATTGTCGTGGTTTCTATAGTTGCAAGCATTTGACACCTGTCAAACTCATCTGCCATTTGAAATGTCATAATAGCAGTACAATGTTTGTCATTTTAGATAATCGAACAAACTTTAGAATTATTAAAACTTACTCTACTACTTTTTGCAAATCACGCTGTAATTATGGTTGTAATAATCTACGCACGCAATCGGTAAAAGTGTTAAGACATTTAAGGATCATTGGAATACACGCTTAGTCAAAATATAACTGCTCCAAGTGTAAGCGTTGTTGATGTTCCGTAATTATCAATTTGTTAATGTTTAAACGTGTCGTTCACTTCCTAAGACGAAATGTGGCTCCAACAAGACTGACTAAAAAAGTCATACAACACGACCTTTGTTGCCGAAAAAAGTTTCCTAGTAGCGCAATTTCACTTTTGGGTGACGAAGACGTCTAATTTGACACCGTTAGATTTTGTCTTTTCTGTGGGACTATGCAAACAAAAAACATGTTAACTGGAATAATGCTCGAAACTCTAGACGCATTAATATCGAACATTATTTGAACCGATTTCCCGGAATGTGAGAAAAAATCTCATTACAAATTACCTCAGAAAAATCGCATGCTACGAGCTACGATTCATCCAGATTCGGTTTATTGAATGATATTTTTCGAAAATACAATTTTCATCAAAGATTTATCACCGCTTTTGTGTTTTATTTACCTTTACTTTCGAAACTGAAAAATAAAAGGCACTATATAAAATTAAAATTGAAACTGAAATCGGTGAAAAAAACTATTTGCTTAATGTTTTTTTTTATTATATTGCACTTCATAAGAAACATCGAAACAGCATTATTTGCATTTTAGAATGTGCTGTCAAACTTAATCAATTTAAAATCTTCGTGTGCGGTGGAAACACCAAAAAGATTCATTGAATCTTAACTGAGATAAACCTTTCGTGGAAACATAGCAAAACATAAATATCTTTTCTATTGTTTTCTCTTGCAAAATAAGCCCAGTTAGTCCATTTTCACTAACAAAACTAAATAATATCAACAGTAATAGATTGATTTGTTTCCCCAATGGAAAACACATGATTCCAAATGCACAACTACCCAACGAACACAGCCATCGAGATATACAAATGCAATATCAATCGTACCAACATTTGAGAACGAAATCACATAAGATCCATTCGAGACTCGTATAAATGTCAAAAAACCATCCATAGTAAGATTCTACTCTAACTTTTATCGGTGTTATCCATACTATGGATATTGTTTTTGTTATTCGTGTAAAATCCTACTATAGATAGATTTTCCAACAAAACACGGGTATTGTATTATGTTTTTACCATGAATACTTCCATACGATTTTTTCAACAACAAAAATCCACAGTTTTAATTTTTTTGTTTGATACAACTCTTAAGTACTGTAAGCACTTGTCCCAGGCGCCATACAATTTTGCCCCATCTCCTCTTTTATTAGAATTCCCATGGCAACCCTGTTTGCAATATATCTAAGCTAAATCATATAATAAAATGTATCTAGAAGTCTATCAAAAATGAGACATACATAGATAGATACAGAAATTCATCCTCAAAAATGTTTGATTGTAAATTTCAATCGAGACACAAAATGCAAAATACGAATAGGTTAGGTACCTTATATTCAATGCAAAAGACCAAAGTATCTATAGATATACTCATAGAGAGTATAATTGTGAGAGCTCTATAATAAACGAATAGTTCAGCACATTCTAGAGCTCTGAATCTGATGGTTCATCAGCTACTTCGTCATACAGTGCAACATGCAACATACTATACTTTCGTACTCGTTACTCGGACTCGTTCCTAAAAAACAAAAAAAATATGCTTACTTGAAGATCTTTCGAACTTCGTATTCGTACGTATACTCATAGTGATGGATTTTACATGTTAATAGGGCAATAAACTTGAAAAACACATTTATAAGATACATTTATACTCAGTCTTGCTCGATCTCTGAGTTTTGTGTGAACTTCTTTATACCTACTACGTAGAGATACAAAAGAGAGTTTTGGATTTCATTTTGAGACAAATATTTTAAATCAATTTATGTAGCTACGTTTTATGTATCTACGAGTACTTGTTTGTTATTTTTCTGTCTATCTTTTTGTTGTTGTTTTTTTAATTCAAAGAGCAATAATTATGAATTCATTTCACGACTTGTGTTTGAGAGCACTTTATTCACTTCACAATGAAGTGTACGATAATTTGTATATATCTTTGTATTTATAGAAATATAGGTATTTGCTTAGAAATTAATAGTTGTTTTAAATATATACCTACATAATTTTATATAGAGACGTACTATAATTATCAAGAGTGAAGTATATACAACTTGAGAAGTGGAATGATCTTGTTTGAAAGTGAGTAGATACATATATATTTAGTATAATGTAGTATATGTAATTTGCTTTTCTGTCAACTTTTATAATAACTATTAGCGTACTTAAGTACGTGACTAGCTAAATTAATAGAAATTCTCAATAATTGAAATCTAAAATTAGTGAGAATGATTAATTTTTATCAGAAATGAATTAACCATGAGAAATACTCAATATTGTTATAAATACATATTGTTTTTCGATTATTTAAGATCAACAAATCACACAATTATTGATATTCTTTAATTTTACTTTAAGTAAATAATTATTTTTAAAAGTTACAAAAGTTGTGTCAGCAACGAAAGTGAAACTGTACAAAATTATTTTTAAACTGATCAAATATCTAGATGTAATTCATGCACTTCAAAATTTTAAACGAAATTTCAATAAAATTAAAACTAGGCTACTATTGCACTCAGCTCATGACCTGAACCTTTACCCCATTCTGTAAAAACGAGGCTAAATGTCAAATTTTTCAAGTCATTTTAACAACTTTGGCAACAAACTGAAAGCTAGATTAATTGAAAAAATTATTAGCATTTAAAGTTTTACACATTCGTGTTGTGCGGCTGAGAAAAGAATTTCTGTACTTAACAATACGCCGAAAACTGGGCTCGAGGGTAAACTAGAAGGTATTTCCAGAAGTACGGGTATTGCAATTGGATTGCTAAAGATCAGGAAAGGAATGCAAAGACATTTGCTTAAATTGAACAAATTGAATTGAAGTTCAATGTCTTCTTAAAGTGGGTTAATTTAATGAGGTAAATGTGAATAAACGCCTTTTGCATTTTTAAGTAGGTAACCATTTAACTGGTCTTGCAAAATATCCGTTCTGTTCGAATTTTGTTACCAATATAACTGATTCACAATTCACACATTAAAGTGTTTTCTTATGTGTTGATTAAATCAATGTATGAATTAGAATCACTCCAAACCTTTCAATTTGTTTTGTTTGTTTGATGAAATTGGGAGATTTTACCAACTCCTTCAGAAAATAAATAATTAAGGGAATTTAATAGAACTGATGAAAATACGTGGCCAATATTTGTTGAAATTCGAAATATACCTGTTTTTAACAATAGAAAACGATGTAACCCAAATGACCACCACATTTACGGTTGCAACACTATATCCTTTTCCTGGCCATAATATTATGTTTCTTTATAACTTCACGAAGTATATCTTTACGGTCTTAAATCGATTGTGAAGCCTTTTTGAGAAATAAAACGGTCAGGAAACTGTTCTTGCAAATTTGGGATTGTTTCGCTTTTTTGTGTGGCACTTAGAGATGTCTTGTTGCAAATTAATGTTCCAATTCCAATTTTTTCCAATTTCGGCCATAAAAATAATTATTATAGCTCGGTTGCGCAATCGTTTTACAGTTACAGTTGTACCAGTCAAATCATTCACACCACCATCCCAAAAACCGCACCAAAAAATTGACACGTTAAGAATATAGAGAATTTTCAACAATCATTCTTATATTTGCCGAGATCCAAATGCGACAATTCTACTTATTAACGTAGTCTTCAAATTTTCCACTTTACATTATCGATGAATATCCGTGTCATTTTGATGCATTTCAAGATCAAAGTCAGCCAAGATTCGACCGCTACGTTACTAGTGATCGAACGGCTTGAGTTCTTGTGTTAACTGAACTTTTAAAGACTTAAGTTGTTACGTAAAATTTGGTGTAATGTCCTTTGTGAATTGCGTAACTTGGAATTTCGCCAACACTACGGCCTGCATACAAGCAACATTCTCAGCGATGTAAACTGTTTCGATTCTTCACAACTTTTCCAAACAGCTCAGATTCTTCCACAAATTTCAATACATAATGTCGGACGGAAAGGTGCTTCACGACGACCCAAAAGTGTTTTAGTTTTGGAAACTCTGACTGAAAAATTTAATGTAAGCCTTTATTTTTAGTAATGGCGTTGTTTTTACTTGCTTAATGTCAAAAGATGACTACTTAAAAATTGACAACCGTCTTATTTAGACCAATTTTCAAGCAAACAATTCAAAATTAAACCTCTTGTGAAAAAACGCGATTTTTATCTCTGTTTCAATTGTTTATAAGGGGTGATTTTTTAAGAGCTTGAGAACTTTAAAAAAAAAAAAAACGCATAAAATTTGCAAAATCTCATCGATTCTTTATTTGAAACGTTAGATTGGTCCATGACATTTACTTTTTGAAGATAATTTCATTTAAATGTTGACCGCGGCTGCGTCTTAGGTGGTTTATTCGGAAAGTCCAATTTTGGGTAACTTTTTCGAGCATTTCGGCCGGAATAGCCCGAATTTCTTCGGAAATGTTGTCTTCCAAAGCTGGAATAGTTGCTGGCTTATTTGTGTAGACTTTAGACTTGACGTAGCCCCACAAAAAATAGTCTAAAGGCGTCAAATCGCATGATCTTGGTGGCCAACTTACCGGTCCATTCCTTGAGATGAATTGTTCTCCGAAGTTTTCCCTCAAAATGGCCATAGAATCGCGAGCTGTGTGGCATGTAGCGCCATCTTGTTGAAACCACATGTCAACCAAGTTCAGTTCTTCCATTTTTGGCAACAAAAAGTTTGTTAGCATTGAACGATAGCGATCGCCATTCACCGTAACGTTGCGTCCAACAGCATCTTTGAAAAAATACGGTCCAATGATTCCACCAGCGTACAAACCACACCAAACAGTGCATTTTTCGGGATGCATGGGCAGTTCTTGAACGGCTTCTGGTTGCTCTTCACTCCAAATGCGGCAATTTTGCTTATTTACGTAGCCATTCAACCAGAAATGAGCCTCATCGCTGAACAAAATTTGTCGATAAAAACATTTCGAACCGAACACTGATTTTGGTAATATAATTCAATGATTTGCAAGCGTTGCTCGTTAGTAAGTCTATTCATGATGAAATGTCAAAGCATACTGAGCATCTTTCTCTTTGACACCATGTCTGAAATCCCGCGTGATCTGTCAAATACTAATGCATGAAAATCCTAACCTCAAAAAAATCACCCATTATAAGACATGAAAGAAGAAAATTTATTAATTAGTCTTGTGCAAATTGGATAAGAATACAAATCAAAATTCATTCAATATAGAATTTTCATGTTACCGCAATTGTAAATACAATAATTTATTCTTTTAGTTAATCAGAAAATGAGGCGTTTTATTCAATCAATTATACGATGTGCTGTGTGGCTTGTGCAACCATCCTGTCAAAACAAATTTTCGTCCAAGTCCATGACTTTCAATTCGGTCCAAAAGTAGTCAGTAGTTTTAGCGCGGTAACGGTTGCAATTTACAATAACGTGACCATCGTTATCGTTGACGCAAAAATATTACGTATTTTCATCCGACCAATAACGCACATTTGCTTATTGACGAACCCATTGAGCCACATGTGAGCTTCCTCACTGAAATTGATTTGGCGATGAAATTCGTCATCTTCGAGCATTTTCTCCAGAGCCCAATGGGAGAACGACCTTCGTTTTTAATGGTCCATATCGGCTTCAATTCTTGAGTCAGTTTTATCTTGTATGAATGAAGTGAGTGAAGCCCATTTCTCGAGAACACTGTCGTAGAATTGATTGATTTGGATCGTTTTTTATGGTCGCCTGAACGACAGTGATATTTTCGAAACTTCGTCCAACCAGTTTACTCACTGACACGGCAACATCACACAACGAATTTGAAGACTCAAATTTTTGCACTTATTGTAAGATTATTATTGTTTGTCTACTTGATCTAGAATCAGGATTGAAAATTAGCGTTAATGCTCTTAAAGTTTCAGTCACCAACTCCGAACTTCGTTAGAAAGTTTGTATGATTTGCAGAAGTTACTCGTTCGTGTACTTTTCCATAATGAAAATTTTGAGTTCACTGAGAAAATTGTTAGTGACAGTTCGAAGATTACTAAAAGAATGTGTTTACAAATTGTAAAACCTATATATTTAGACTCCTAAATTACTTTAAGGCATAGCATAGCTTCTATCAATAGTGACGTTATGTCCTAACTGGTGAATAGATGAAATTTTCTTTGATATTTGATAGCAAATATTTGTCTTATCCTTCTTTACTTATTGGCCATAATACTTATTAAAGGTTCTTTAATTGTCCGTAATGGAGGACTCTACACGCACCGGCATGTTGGGAGATATCATGCTTAAGTGAAACCTACATTTTTTTTAACGGCTACTGACTTTTGCGAAAAATTGACAAATCCTCCAACAGTGCTTCTCAAATCAGCTCTTCGGATTCGAAACTAAAATTAAAGTTGTGATCTGTAAGTCACTAGGCCCTGCTTTTCCACGAGCTGTAGCGCCGACACATTCCTTTTTTTTATTTAAGTTTGTAGAAGACATCAAGGTCATCAAAAACTGCATCCTTTAACAATTTGGCAATTTTAAAAAGCATTTTCTTTCAGAACAAAGAAAAATCAATATCTGTGGTTGTTTCTCCCTCTTTTCTTAATTTCTCAGCCATATTCAGGGCAGAATTTACAAATATGACCTTTTTAAAGTCCTTTACAATAGGATGAGAACACCTCATGCCACCAATAGTTTAATAAAAATTGAATAATATTGTTCAAATTATTGTTTTGGGGAAATTGATTTCTTCACTGTAAAAACAGCTGACAAACAAACAACAAACATAATCAATACTTTTTGTTCACTTACTAAAAAAGAGTTATTATGATTTCTCGCACTGAGTCAAGGTCGTTGGAATTTTGTTAGTGTTGTTGTTTGTATCATTTGGTCAAGGCCGAACAAGGCTGAAAATCAATCAATCAAAGAAAAGTGTTTCTGCTGAATTTTTAATTTGTAGTTTTATAAAAATTCTTAACAAATGTTTAAAAAAGACTACTTATTCATAACTTCGAATAATAATGAAATTAAAATCTATATGCGATTATGGAACAACATTATTTCCATAATACTTGATTCTCTTCGTTCTTCGTTAGCTTTGTTGTGGCCTAAATCGTCGTATACTCCAGAAGTGCATTGCTTTAGATGATTTCTTTTGGTTTTTCGTTGCTAAAGTTTAAACGCAGGAGCAGGAGTTCTTCTCAAAAATTATTCTTCCTCTTTTTTGGGTGGAAATATTCGTATCGCAGTGTGTTAGCGTTAGCTTAGATGTTTTTTAACGAAAAACATAACGTTGTTCTTCTTTTGAGTGATGCTTCGTCGGACGAACAGGAAGATGAGCGAGGATGGACGGACAAACGGAGGAAGAACCATTTTGGCATGCTCCGGCAAATGTTTCGAAAAAGAAGATTATAATTTGAAACAAAACGACAAGAAAACAGTTTTTAAAGCATAAATACCTATACGACTTGCACTCCCAGGCCAACACTTTATGCTCTGCTCGCATAGTTGAGGTTATGTGTGTTGTGTTGTGAGTTATACGAGTATAGCTGGTGCTGCTGAAGTTGGGGCTTAACTGAGCTCATGCTCTGCTCAGCCTTCACTCCAGCGCACCCGGCCTGGCCTGCTTCTGCTGCTGTTGTTGCCCTCATCCTTTACTACTCTCCACCTCCTACTTTGGAAACATAAATTACACATGAAACATAGGTACTTTTATGCATGCATCATCCAGAGACCAGGCCCGCAGCAGCAGCAGCTTTATACATGTGATAGGCGGGTGGACGGACAAAGCCAAATGGACGGGTGGCACAGCTATGCTGTGCTCTGCTGATGATGGTGGAGTGGGCAGAGAAAGGTTTAGCAGTATCAGCTCCAACAGTAGAGTAGGTATAGGCAGTAGGGTACAGGAACATATATATAGGGACAGAGAGTGCGAAGCACCTCATTCGGTGCATGCATGGTCTATGAAGGGAAACCAATGATGATGATGATGATGATATTCGTTTGTGAAGATGGGAATGGACATGGGGTGGAGGCATATTATATTGTATATAGATATATAAAGTACGAGTGTACATCGGATTTAGTTCGGGGTGCTGCTGGCTGCCTCTACCTCTATATTGCTATGTTGCTGTTGCTGTTGATGGTAATGCTGCTGCTGCTTGCTGGTGGCGTTTTTGTACCTTTTGTGAGTTTTGTATCTGTGAAGTCGTCGTCGTCGTCATCGTCGTCATTTTGTGTGTTGTGTTGTGTGTACAGAGTAGAGAGTCACCACCATCGAATTGGAATCGGAACAATAACAGAAAAAAAAAATTATTATGAAGATAATATAAAAGTGGTTTGGTTTATAGGAGTACTGCGCGCGTGAGAAAGAGAGAAATGTACACATTTCCAGCTCAGTTCAGCTCGACTCGGGGTCGGTTAGGTTGGGACAGGATTGCCATTGCCATTGCTGGGTACTGGTGCTTGGTTCTTTGGAACAAAACTGCCGCGGCAATGATGATGATGATGATGATAGTAGTATGGTGTTCCACACTGCTTCGTGTGTTGCCATCAGCCTGCCTGCCTGTATACATTCCATTCGTTGAACGGTGCGGTGCAGTAAGTTGGCTATACTGTGAGTACTGTGACTCTGCTGACTCGCTTTGACTGTTTTTATTTTACTTAATTCTTTATTTTGTTGCTGTTGGTTATACTGTGCGGCAAAAGCAACGACAACAGCAACAGCAACGGCAACAACGATGACTTCCATAGCGCGTTTTGTAGTTTAGTTTAGTTCGATAATTCCACATGAAAGGAAGAAAATTATATCGAAAAGAGTTCTAGATACAATATCTATATGTACATTTATATCTACTTAAATAGACCTAACCCCAATTGACACCTCCCCATCCAACACACCACCCCCCGGCGGCTTCACAATCACAAACACACACACACACCCCCTCAGCCAGTCAGTAGTATATCGTGAGAACAAAGAAAATCTATAATAATTTACAACAATTTATTATAGATACTTATTGTTGTAGCTGCTTTTGTAGGTAGGACGTATAGGACGTTTAAGAGAGTGGATAGGTAATTCACTCAGCCAGCAGCAGTGTCAGCGTCAGCGAGCGAGCGATGTGTACAGTGTATCGATGAGTTATTTCCGGTTTGTGTATTTGATACAAAAGTGTAACTTTTAAATAAAACTCTGACTGATTGATGTATCTTGTATCTTTTGCACTTTCTAATCGATAATAATAATTATAAATGAATATGGAAGACAAAAAATAAAAATTGTCGTCCGTCTCGTAATCGTGATATGTGAATTGAGTGCAAAACGAATGTAAGAAAAACAACAACAACAAATAAAAGAAAAAAAAACAACAGAGTCGGAATAAATTAAAGAAAACCAATAAAACGACCTCAAGAGCAAGTGAGAACAATCTAGCTTCTATAGAGAGAGATGACACCATACATAACTATAGAATACGGTGCTGTGCGGTGCGGTGCAGTGTGGTAAACGGTGCGGTGCGGTGCCCGACGCCCGAGCCCGGTGGTGGTGGTATAGACGAAGAACACGAAGAGTGTAGTGTTTGCCCCTCTGCTATGTCACATGCACACTTGAACACAGAAAATCTTTAGAGTTGTGTACTTCTTCAGATTCAGATTCAGATTCAGATTCGTCGAATTCGGATTCGGATTCGAATTCGCATTCGGATTCACATTCAGATTCAAATTCAGAGACGCGCAATCCAACAAGAAGATACAGTACAAGCTACGAGAGTACATTTTTGTTTGTTGTTTTTGTTTTCTGTTTGTCTTAAGAAAACGAAACGAGAATAACACAAAAAAACAAAAAAACCTAAGTTGTACTAAATTTTTGTCGATTTTTTTCTTGTGTATCTTTAAGATACAACGAATGAATTATATATTTCTCTTAATTTGAGTTCCATTTTGCGAGAAGTTGTTGGCTTAAGTAGACATCTACCATCAGTAGTGAAGTATCTACTATCGAATTCGTCTTCGTCCGTTCATCTCCTCGATTTCGAGTAATATCTATCTATAAGATACTCGTAAGATTTAATATTTTCAAATCAACATACCTTCAGAAGTTTATCATCAAAAATTAACTTAAACTCCCGAAAAGACGATAAAATTATTAAAATTATAATTTTTTGTTTTGTATCTTTTGTGTGCCTAAAGTGTATCTGTGTATCTTTTTTGCCTTTTATAAATAATAATTGGCTTGGATTTTTAAAATGTGAGTGATTTCGATAGATGGATGGATGGATGTGAGAAATAAAATGTTTATAAAATAAAAGAAAGATATAAAAATTAATCTGTAAAATGTGCGTCGCCGTTGTTGTTGTTGTGTCGTCGTCGTTGTTTGTCGCTTGGTCGTTCTTGCTTTCGTTGTCGGTCGGCATCAAAATATAAGAGAGTTTATTTTATACAAGATTATGATGATGACGATGATGATGCTGATGATGGTGGTCAGGTCATATATGTATACAAATTATTGTATCTCGTAGATTGTTTTTTTTTTTCTGTTGATGATGATGATGAGATATTCAATTGAAAATTTTATGTAATTTTTATTTGGTTTGGAAAAAATATTTTTTCGCCATTTTGCGACAGATTGAAATAATAAATTATCATTGTTTTGAGGTGATTTCTGTGAAAATTATTGTGTAAAAGAATAATAATTAATTCACACAAATATTGTGCGTGGATTTAAATTGTGTGTGTGTGTGTGTATGAGTATGTTAAGTGTGTGTTTATTAAAGATACATTTTTAGCAAATAAGCAAAAATGCATTAAGTGGATTAGTACCTTTTATAGGTAGATATAGTAGGTATATAGAGGAGTATGTACTTGGATTTGCAAATCGAGTTCTTTTTATGTTTTAATTTTCTAATTGGATACCATATCAGACTTGAAGGAAAACAAAATAAAAGAAAACCACAATTATTAATGATGGGTATGTATATTTTTTTAATATAAAGGTATAAGTATCTATCCTAAACCTACCTACCTACATACTTCTTGTGTTTTTGTTTTGTACGTTTTTATTTAATGCGATTAGATATTTATTTTATGAATCATTTTATACCTACTCTTTATTTCTTTCTTTCTTTTTTGTTTTGCGTTTCCATTTTTAATTGTGATACATATACAATTATTTTATACGTTTAATAGATTCCTATTTATTGTTTATTTAATAAAAATTTAAGAATTTTTATTTTTTGGTATTATTATTAGTTCTGTTGATGTTTTTTTTAGTTGGGAAGAGACTTTTTGATTTATGATAGTTTTTAAGTCTTTTGGGTTTCTTGGAAGATGAATCAATATGTTTATACCTACTACTTATGCATATGTAGGTATTTACATAAATAGTATTTTTATTAAGAATTTCTTTGATAGATAGATACTTTATAACTTTAAAGTTTATAGCGACAAAAGTGTACAATATGTATGTAAAAATAATAAGATTTTGTGATTTGTTTATAGAAATAAGAGCGTGACGTGAAAAATTGCAAATTAGTCATTAAGAAATAAAAGCTCATTTTCATTGTACTTAATAGTGTAGTGTATACTGTATAGGTACAGTACATATTATATTTTTGAGTGCATGTAGGTATAAGTACGGATATTTTTAATAAGTAGTTTATAGTAATGTTATGGGTACTTACCTAATTTAATTTTTCTTAAAAAGAAATATCTAATTATCTGCTTAATATTAAATTGTATAAAAATATTTTAACATCTTATGTTGTTATATTCGTTAGAAATGTATTCTTTCACAATTTTTAAAAATGCTCTTGAATATCTTTAACTTGCATCTATAAATGCTAATTCACCACTGTTCAAAATAATAGGAAAAACAACAAACCAACTAATTTGTAAACATATTGGAAAATTATACAGGGTTATCCATTTTGCAGGATACTTATACTTTTTCAAAAGTAAACGTAAATAAAACACATAAAATATTTTTTTTCATGATATTTCTTTTCTATTATAAAGTTTAAACGTTGACATTATGTGTGAAAGACTACATCATTTAAATTACCACCACGCGAATTGTTGTAAGCATCGATTCTTTTGAGGTAATTTTGGACCACTTTTTGACACATATTGGGCGGTATATCAGCCATAACTTGACGAATGTTGGTTTTTAAGTGCTCAATAGTTAAAGGCTTATCTGCATAAACACGGTCTTTCGCGTAGCCCCACAGCGGTGTTAAATCGCATGATTTTGGTGGCTAGTTGATATCGTCACGACGAGAAATTACGCGCCCAGGAAATTTCTCTTGCAATAAAGCCATAGTCGCTCGAGTTGTGGGGCATGTGGCACTGTCTTGTTAAAGTTACATATACTCCAAGTCGTATTCTTCAATAACAGGCAAAAAAAGTCGGTTATCATATGACCATAACGCTTCGAATTGACGGTGACAGTCGTTCCATCGACGTTTTCGAAGAAGTAAGGTCCAATCACACCTGCGAACCAAAGAGCGCACCAAACATTAATATTTTGTGGATGTAATGGCCTCTCTCCAATTACTTGAGGATTCTCAGAACCCCAAAAACGACAAAGGTGTAGATCCAAATGCAAAATACGCCATAATGTCCCATAAGATAGTTTTTATTCATGGGAACGACGAGGAATCGACATATTCGGGCCTTCGGCAACACTTTGACTACAGGAGTTATATTTTCAGTGGTACTGTATTGGTTACAATACCTGAAAGCAATCCAGTCTCTTCAAATTTCTTCACAATTTTGCCAATTGCTTGCGTAGTTAGACGATTATGTAAACCATAATCTCCTCTTAAAGCACGATATGTGGCTATGGCTGTGGCAGAATCACCATTTTTGCAGTAGGCTTTAACAATTTATATGCGGTGTGCGATAGTTAAGCGATGCATTTTCGTAAATATCAAACTTTCTACTGACAAAAAAAAAATTGGTTTAAAAACTTAGTTTGACAGATGTCGAATTCCAGCCCTATACTTTTAAAAAGGAAGTGAAACTCCTTTCCCTGAGGACGCCTAACATTTCGTCGGAAGTCAGACCCAAATAGATTTATTTTATCAAAACATCGTTTACCTTGTCATAGTAATTCTCTATCATTTTAAACACCTGTGTACATCACTGACCTGATACAAAGTGAACCTAGATTTCTCCCCCCGTTTAGGTTAATTTAAAAAAAAAAATACTTGAATTGAAATTATTAAAAATTAACGGTAACACTCACAACAAAGTAAATATTATACTGGTTTTAAAAGCCAGAAGTCTTTTCTATAATCCTGTACTTAAAATAAATTATTTATGTCAATGGTTTTTGAAAAATTTGCATTCAAACTAAAAATTTAGATTTTAAAAAAATGAAAAAAGTTTCGTTCACGTGGACCTATTTCTTCTAGTTTTAGAGAAAATTAAAAATTACCAAAACTAATTTTTATAACATTTTTGTGATTTTTTAATTGCTTGCATAAACATATCAGTGCTAACACCCGACATAACGGTGTACAAACAGTGAAATAGTCAAACACTAGTTTTTGGATATTGTGGATTTCACTCATCGTGATGTTCAACACTATCCTAATAGTTCGGATCTAAATAGTCTCAATCATATGAATCTGAATAGTTTAGTGATTCTTAGATTGTTAGGTTAGGACAATTAAATTGTCAGATTAATAGTTGGTTGGTCGAAATTCTTACTGGGTCAAGATCTTCAAACTATGTCTTCCGGATTCTGCTTTTCAAAACTCAACTCTTTAATAATCTGCTTTTCAATTTTTTTCAAGACAAAATTTTGTCAAAGTATCCTAAGAGTAATTGGTGGTTTATAATATGACTATACAAGCATGTACTAGCATTACCTCGTCCTAAACGTAAACTTTGATCATTTTTCTTAAAATTTCAATAGTTCAGCAGGATTTTATAGTATCAACTCATCCCATTAAGGGTTTTTTGGAGGTTCTAATGCGGATTGTCCTTAACTCTAATCAACAGGATAATATGACCCACTAAACCTATTTTTTTCAAATGGGAAGAACAATTGAATAGGAAATTTCATTTGCTACAAAAAGTCCCTTTTAAATATTTTGCATTAGCTCTGCATTTTGGTTTTCGAATTCAGAATTTGGAGAAATAGAATTATTACACCTACGTTTCCAAACATTGTTTTGTTTTATAAAAAAAAAGTCAGAATTACTTTATTCTTCGTTGCAAATAACACGGTAATTTCAATACATTTCATCGATTCCTACATTCTTCTAATAAGCAAGAATTGGGCAATTACTAAAACAATACAATTCTTTATAATTCCACCCAATTATTTGGTAACTTCCAAATTTTAATATTTAAATGTAATTGTATCGGTAAATTTTTCCTGTATTCATTGTCATTAACGTAAAGTAAGTATTTTTTAGTTTGAAAAGAGGACAGTTTTCGAACCTTTTTCTAATTTTCAGCATTTGAGATGAAAGTAGGAAATTTACAACGCCCAATGTGAGACTTAAACTTAAAATACTATTTAGTTATATATTAAATTAGATCTAATATCAAAATATTGTGGAGAAATTTGCCGAAAACCATTATATTGAATTTACCACATGAATTCGTTTATGAGATACTATAAGGTCTTCTAAAAAGAGGTTTCATTTTGATATTTGTAATGGTAATTTCACTATTGAGACGAAAAGTGCACGATTAACAATGAAAAATTATATCAGCCAAATTGTCGCCACGGCTACTCAGTTGCAGCACTATATTCTATTAATGAAATTTTCAATTTTCAGGAAACTTTCCTTGAAAAACTGCAATAATTGTTTCGTTGTTTGTGTGGCACGTATCGTATTTTTAAAGTGAATTTTCAACATTTTCAATGTATTGTTGACGTGTGTATCTTCCATATACATACTTGTCAAATGTCATAAGGTGACAGCATAAAAAGTGACAGTTCATTTTGGAAAGCCCTTTTAATAAACTTTAACAAGGTCCAAGCTCTATAAAATAAAAGAGGGAAAATGTATATGAGACCTTTCCAAAAATATGGCAACATTGTTAAATGTGCCTAAGAAATAATTACGAGTCAGGTAAAAGATTGAGTAATTATAACGAAAGAGATAAATTTAAATAAATTAATTGATAAGAAATTTCATTCCAATTTGTTTTTGTAGGTACATTACATATGTACATACATACACACTTTCTGAATTATTCTTTATCTCAAAAACAACTAATTCACGATTGCCAGTTTTTGCCTTAGTGGCACACCTTTTGCTCCAATTGTTTTTGTTGTCTTCATGTTGACACTTTTAACGACTGTTTTCTTTTTTTTTTCTTTTTAAATGGTTACACAATGAAACATATTTTCTTAAATTTAAACAAAACAAATAATTAATGTTGTTTTAATTTGGTGCTGAGACAACAATTTGTTTTAACTTGTTCTACATATATAAGGCAATGACAACTAACCATAGGTATAGACTTAAACAATACATATTGGTTTAGTGTGAGAAAGTTTAAAATCAAACCAGAGAGCCGCGAGGCATATTTGTCTGCGGTTGAAATTTTAACTGGCGGCGTGTAAATTTTCACTTGAAATCCATAAATTTCACCATTGCCATTGGGGAGTACAGAGTAAACTCGTGAAGGGTATGATAAATTTCTAATATCGAAACACCTAAGGGTAGGCCAAATACAAGTTTACTTTTCTTTTTAAATGCAACAAAATTAAATTTTCCACGAATTATGGCTTTGTTAGTCAGACTTAAGTTTTCAATTAATTATGGAATACAAAATACTTTAAGTGGGTGTCTCGGCTGACTTTGTAGTAGCATTCTTAAAACACAATTTTCCAAGACCTGACCAAGACTGACATTACCAAACGGCTGATAATACCATTTGGGAATATAATGCTTAAAAGATCGAATGAGGCATGACGCGTTATCCCTCATGAACCTGAGTTCGTCCTAACCCATGTCTTTAATTTTGCCAAATATAAAATCATGTTAACATAGCCCTGTAACGCCTTTCGTTGTTCCTAGACTTATTTTCGAAGAAAAAGGGTCTGCGTGAAAGTATTATGCTATTAAGCTTAAACTGCGAAGCTATAATGAATCATTTAGACGAATAATTTAAAATCTTTGTTCTCGCAGGCTATTTCTTGAATTGAAGATCTGCTGAGATCGATGGTGAGTTAATGTTTGTGAATAAATTTATAAAACCACACTGTGTGGGCTAAACTACAGTACTCACTTTGAAAGTATGTTTTTTTTATATTTCCCCACGTTGTTCCAGTGTGAAGCGACTCATTCCGTGAAATATTGAACTATTGAGATCTTTTTCTAACTGTGGTTGGTAATAGTTGTTATGTCAAAATTGTTCAAGTGTCATTGTTACAAACTGTTGGAAATTGTTAGAATCATTTAATAACTCCTAATTTAATGAAATTTTCGATCTTTCAAACTACAATAATATTAAAAATTGGAAAACAATTGTTTTTATAACTTTAAATCGCAAAATGAATAACGTTAGAAATATTGAAGCTATTAAAAATGTTGAAACATCTCGAGGTTTTAAGTTTCCTAGAATTTAAAAGAAATATCTGTCATATCTCAAGAACCTTTAGAGATATCCATTTCAAATAAATTTTGTTTTACAGATAATAACACGAATGTTGAAGAAGAACTTTCAATTTTTATTTTTATTTTTTTAAGTATCACCTCCAAATTAATTGTATGCAAAAAAGAATAACGTTTTTGACATCTGGTTACAATTTTAGAAAGATCGAAGTGATAGTTTCTTACAAAAAAATAAAAACATACAAAAATACTACAAAAAGTTGGTAAAAATTTATTTCCTCTCGAATAGCTTGGAAAAAAAATCGGCTTCAAACTAATTTTATCTTATTAAAAAATTGTTTTTAACATTTGGTACAATTTTCGAAAAATTCAATTGACAGTTTTTTTTTATAAAAAAAGAATCTACAAGAAAAAGAAATACTATAAGAAATTGAGGAAAACTGACGTTTGATTCGACTATCTCGAGATTAAATTAAACTATACAAAATATCTTTGTTTGTCTTAGAAAAATTCAATTGGCTTTTTTCAAAGAAATAAAAACTTTCAAAAAATGCTAGGTACTAAAAATTTGGTAAAAATTAGTTTTCAGATATTGAAATCAAACTTTTTTTTATCATATGAAAAATGTTGTTAATTTTTAGAAAAATCAAATTTTACAAAACATCAAATCAACAAAAACAATTTAAAACTGATAAAAAATGGTTTTCAACTTAAGTGTCTTGAGAACAAAGAAAAATATTGACTTCAAACTTGTTTAATCTTACACAAACTGTAATTATTGATAACTAGCGGACCGGACAGACTTCGTCCTGTCATAAAGATTTGTAATGAGGCAGTTTTTTGTTCCTACGTATTTTATAGTCGTGGCTAAAAATTCTCCTGAATAGAACCGTCACCCTGATATTTCGCAACATTATAACTATTGATGCAACCTTTAATTGAAGATTGTGAGGTGGCAATCCTGGAAAATCCAGTGAGTTTAAAAATTCCGGTCGATAGTTGACTACATCATCTTGGTTTGTAGCCGAATCAACTGATTTATATATCCTCGATTCGCCTGTAATTTGTTCTTGAATTTTGAAATTTAATTCATTTGAATCTATGTTTTTTGCAGCCAATGTAGCTCGTTCTCTCAACCAATCATGGTTTCTGTAATTTTGAGAAATATCTGGGAACACCTTCTAAATAAGTTCATCTTTTGATTGCGTTAACTGACAAAAACTTTGAGGAAAGTTAATGCAGCCAGTCAACATGTCTATAGGAAATTTGACATTACCAATGTCAATGAGTTGTTTAGAGAATATGTTTCCAGATTGGTCATTTTGCAACTCAAAACGCATATTCTTGCTTAAATGAAATACTTTGACATGTTTCCACAAATTGGAGGACTTTAAGCATGCATTTATTTCATCAGCTGGCGTTGATTGTGGAGTAACTGGCTATGTTTGACGAAAATCTCCTGCTAATAAAACCAATGCTCCACCAAATCTGTTATTATTGCTTCGTAGATCTTTTAAGGTTCTGTCTAAAGCCTCCAAAAATTTTGTATGTGCCATCGTACATTCATCCCAAACAATCAATTTAAATTGCTGCAAAACCTTTGCCATTGTATGAACTTTATACAATAGCAAGGGCTGTTTTTATGGTTTTTCCGACAACTATTCGAATTTTTCTCGCTGTAAAACCCATCCTTGAACTTCAACGAACATTTAAAAAAAAGAATTGGCCAAATTGGTCCAGGCGTTGTTGAGTTATGCGCTTACCAACACATTTTGCGATTCATTTTTATAGATATTATAGATTTTTAAAACTTTTCAAAATATCGGGAGACAGAGAAGTTTCTTATTTTTATTAATGGCTTCGAAGGCAACAACAATTGTTTGACAATTTTATTTGACACTTCAACAATGAGTTTAGCAACGATGTGATGTCGTCATACCTTAAATGTTCGCTAATCATAACAATCTTGGAATGACATTAGTTAACAATACTTCAAAAAAGAACCGACACTGAAACAGCTGTCAGTGTCAAAATTACTCTATGATTCAGAAATAAACCACTAGGTGGCTTTCCTACTACGCTCATTCAACACAAAAGTTAGTTATTAAATTAAATTATTGCTTCAAATTGAAATATTTTCCAATAATACAATTACGTAGTAGGACTGTCAGATGTTTGACATATCTACATATTTGAGCTTACCAATCAATGTTTAATTTCAGTTCGATCTGTGATGGATTTTTCCAAAACGAAAACAAAAACTATTCTTTTATTTCAAATATCTACTAGAACATAAAATATAGGTACATATTATTATGACACAACATTTATTGCCAAACATGAACATGAAACACTACCTTTAATGCATTCAGCATTTCAAAAATATAATTTAGTGCGCGCACAGTGCATGGCACGCCCGTTGTGTACTCGTCTCGTTCCGCTCTGCCGTACCGCGCTGCATCAAAAAAACAAACGGCATCATAGCTACAGAGCTATATGTACCTATAAAACCTACATACAAATAAAAATATATACTTATGTATGTAGATAGGTATAGATATTTTATTCAATTTTCTTCCCTTTTTCATTTTGTATAGGTAGAAAGAGGTACATCGCATCAGGAACAGGGAACAGGCACCATCACCATCACCAGGCACACTGTGTTCCTGCTCCTGCATTATTTGGTAATACATCAAGGAATAGTTTTGCTGTTTCCATTTCGTTGCATTGTGGAACGTGTCCAACTATAGCAGATGTATACTCAAAATAAAATTTGTTTTTTTTGAATTTTTCTCTTCTTCTTGAATGGTTATCCCTGCCTTTTGTCTCCCGCCTGTGCCCCTGGTTCAATGTTGTTTTCTATAGGATTGGGATTATATCTACCACCGCCATCACCTTACATAGCCCTACGACGACGACAACGACGAACCTCGGTATATTCTCTAAAGGGTACAGAGAGGTACATTATATATGTATGTAGCTGTAGCTGGTGGATGTTCTGTTTTATTCCCTTCCCCTTGATGTGGTCGAAGTCGAAGTTTTTCTTTTGGCATTTCTGCTTGTATAGGGTTGTTCTGTTTAATGTTCAAAATGAGCGAGAGAACAGTAGGAATCATAAAGAGACACACTGAGATCCCAACAACAATGGCAATGGTGGCAATAGAAAACCAAACCAAACCGAAAACAAAAACAACAACAAAACGTACAAATCCTCATTTCAAATGAATTCGTGTGTCGTGCTCGTGTGTCCCTATTTCTATTTCTATTTCTATTCCTATTCCTATTTTCCTGTTCCTGTGTTCCCTTATTTTATATCACATAACAGCGAAATAATATTCTTGATGTCCTCCTGTAAACAGAGTTGTCGTTTTTGGAATTCTCAAAAGAGTATTGATGGTGTTATGAGAATTTAGAGGATTTAGAGAATTTCAAAATGTTCAAAGAAGTTTTAATTAATTGGCTAGTTTTTTTTTGGATTTGATTATGACAGAAAGTCTTGAGTGGATTCCCAGTTTAATTAGGATAAGTTTTTGTTGTTAAAACAAATACATAAATTAAAACTTACCTGAACATTTTGGAAATCGTTTCCTTCGGGTGGGCTGGGTTTCAAAAACTTAATGGTTCATAACAGGCGTTTTGCTTTTTTAGCTCAAAAAGGAGTTCTGAACAAAGTTTGAGCATACCGAGCATGCTCTTAACATCCTTGGAACAAAGTGTGTTCTGAGTGCTCAGAATTATTTTTTAATCACAACTGAGCACTTAGCTGTCACTTTTTAACATTTGTCAATTTACTTGTCATTTTCTGCTGCAAGCATTGAATGTATTTTTTGAAGAAAGTGAGGATGAAGATTTTGAAGCTTGTTTTCAGCATTCAAATCGAGTTGTTCAGTTATCGAATCGTTCAGAACGAAAAGAAACACAAATTTAAAGCGGTGAACTTTCACAGGTACAAAATAAACACAATTTTTTGATTTGACAGTTCAGGGTCTGCAACGGTAGTGGTAGTGGTAGTGGTGGTGGTGGTTGTTGTGCTGCGACTGCGATGAATAAACTCAGTCAAGGTGCTACTACTTAGGTTGAACATAGTGTCTAGCAAGGAGTGAGTGCCTCCACCAATTATTGTATCCATTTTTTAAATGATTTCGTTCTTTTTCAATTTTTCACTTCACTTGTTCACTTGTACTTGTGGACTTGTGTTAAAACTAAGTCAGATTGTTGAGAAAAATCGCGTCGAGACGGAGTGCATTTTTTATTCAAAGTCCTTTGCCTTATACCACCGAAATTAAAAAAGAAAAACAATGACGGTGTATTAAAAGCAAGTCAAATAAAATACTGTTCCAGTTTATATTTCCAAGATTTCAGAGAATTTTCTCAAAATATTGCAAATTTTCAATAAGATCTTTACAATTTGCCAATCGAAAATTGTACATCGCTTCAAATGGTCAATCGGTTTCAATTCTTGAGTCAGCTTGATTTTGTGCGGGTGTTAATCACGATCCTTACGCAAAATAGGCTTTTGTGTTATCTAAACTATGCCAAATTCTAATGATTTGTGTTTCAATTTCATTCAATTCAAATTTCAGATTTCGGTGGATTTCAATCAGGAAATTATTTTATTAACAGAAAAATTCAATGACCCTTATAAACGGCCTGTCAAAAAAAGTTTAATGGTTGATTTCTAATGATGAAAAGTAATGAAAGCTCTAACTGGCCCCTTAACGCTCTTAAATATGTGGTCACCGACTCCGAATCTCGGTAAAAAAAATTTTATAACTTGAAAACATTGCTCGTTCGTGTAATTTACCGTGATGAAAATGTTGAGTTTACTAAATACATAAATTGACAATGACAATTCGATTTGTAAATGAAAGGGTGCGTTCTCAAATTTAATTCGTCAGGTCCCTATTAAAACGCCGATTCAAAATTTTGTATTTATAAATTCTGGTTGATTAAAGTTATACATTTCGAATTTTTGAATAAACTAAAAAAAATATTAAGAAATATTTAAATTTAACTAAAGTGTATTTTTCCATACAGCATTTTGATATTGTTGGTTTATAAACGAAATTTACAAAATTTCGAAGTACAGGATTGTTGTGATCAAGATAGTTCTTGACATAAATCTGAACAGACCTATTACACCGACCGGCCATTTTAATATCATCATCTGTCATCTTCTTTTGATTGCATTCTAGAATCATCTGCCAGTGAATTAACACGCTTTTTTCTTAATGCGATAAATTTATGATCAGAAACCAATTGTTTAAATTCACATATAAATATATTAACTTTCTTAAATAAACTATTGTTACTTTGAAGTCTCTGTTTTCAATTAGTTTATACACAGCAAGGATATTCGTACTTTTTGCGGTAGCTCTGATTCAGTGTTGTTCCATTGAGAATAATTCCTGAATTGGTAATGTAATGATGTTGAAGTGTCGCTGTTGAACAACACTGTTGTATCTACATATTAAATGGGAGTTAGGAGTTTTACATTTTTTATTTTATTTTTTAATTTATTTAATTTTAAAATCGAAATATTCATCTACTGCATAATAACAAAAACCTCTGATCAAATGGTGTCGGTCTGTGTGAATGCAAATGGTTTGGACTTATCGAAAGACCAAAGATGTAAATATATTGATAAAAGGGTAAAATAAAGGGTGTTGCTAGGTACATAATTCAATTTACATTTTGAGTCTATATTTGGGGATTATTTATGGATTTACGTAAAAGTAAATATGTTTATAAGAATTATTTTTTATATGAGCTATTGATTCTGATGTTTTTTTGGTCGTTCGAATTTTTGTTGTCAGTAGAATTAAATTTGTAAGAAGTGTGAGTTAATTAATTTTTGTTAGGTTGAAATACTTACAAAATTTATAGAGTTTCAATTACATATAAGGTCTGATTGTAACGAGTGTTTTGTTAAACGCTATAAAACTTCATAGGTATCAAACTAGCTGTCAAACTAATTAAGTATGTTTAACTTTTTGTTTTCGTATACTTTGACAAAGACTTACAACAGAAAAATTGTTTTAAAATCGTGGAAATTTATTTAGAATAAGATTTCAATATTGCCCTTAATGGCGAACGCTACAGGCTATATGTTATGGCAAATTATTGGGAGGAGGTATGGCTTTAAAAAGGTGATGAAACATGCCATAGAGTACGTCTAACAATCAATAATTCATCTCAAGTAAAGAACCTGTTAGTTGTCCACCTCCTTCGTGTAATATTTTATTTTTATTTATTACCTTCAAATGTGATAAATTAGTCCAAAACTAGACTTTAACACTTAAATGCCGTTATTTGGGTGTCAACTTTCGAAAACATATTAAATAGTTAGTTTCACAAGTCAAGGTGATGGATAAAAAAGGCAATTCACCCTAGTGTAAGATGAACTTAGATCGAACAATACTTTTAGTAAGGTTTCGGCCTAGCAATAGCGACGAGCGACTGAACGACCGACGAGTAGCTGAGCGACAAATCTGATTGATAGGTGATCATTTACTAAACGACGTCGCTGAGCGATTAGTTGGGAAAATGTCATCGTCAAGTGCAATTCGTCGTAACTTATAAGTTGAAAGTCGCGTTCTTATTTATAGAAAATCTTCGCAGATTACCAGATCGTTTTTGGCAACATTGTGGTAACTGTTGGAAAAGTTCAACCAATATTAACAAGACAAAAGAAATCAATTAGTCTAGAACAACCGCTGCTGGTTTTATGGTTAAGATATACTTTCAGTGTCTATTTTATTCGTTGTCACTTAGCGATCGACTAAAAAATGAAAACAGATTTGATTGCAAAGCGCTGTCGCTTAAAAAATCGATCATTCGCTGATTAAGTGGCCGGAGTTTTATTATTCTCAAATTGGTAGCGCTGGAATTCAAAATGTGTGAAACTCAGCTATCATTAAGTGTCATAATATTAGTTGAATATTTGCTATTTATGGTAATGAAACTTTTAACAATCAAGGTTAGGTTAGGTTAAAGTGGCTGCGGATACAGAATATACACACTTAGGCCAAAAGAAAAGGCCCATTGTGATACCACATGAATCTAGAGAATTACTTCTTGCTAGTCGAACCATTTTGAGCTTTTTGTAAAGCGAAGAAGATATTTGATATCCTTATTAGCTAGTTCACTGGGATTATCAAAAAAGTAGTCTCCCAGATGAAGTTTGCGTCTTAGTAAAAGAGCAGGGCAAGTGCAGAGAAGGTGAGAGATTGTTTCCTCTTCTTCCTCGTCCATACAGCTCCTGCAGAAGTCATTTGAGGCTACACCAAGTCGTATTGCGTGTCTGCCTATAAGACAGTGTCCCGTAAGGACACCTTTTAGGGTGCTAATATGAAGTCTGCTTTGAGATAACAAGTCTTTAGAGCGCTTTAGGTCCAGTGAAGGCCATATGAGTTTTGTGGCTGCGCACGTTGGTAAATTTTGCCACCTAGAGTTTGTTATCGTAAAAGCTGTTTCTTTTAGCAGAAGTTTACATGTAGCTATCGGTATACTATACATATCTTCTCCCTTGCAGGTGTAATAGGTATGACGGTTCCATTTATAGCTAGTTCATCGGCTCTACAATTTCCTGTGATGTCTCTGTGGCCCGGCACCCAACAGAGGTGAATGTTAAATTGCTGCGCCATCTCCATAAGAGACGATTGACAATCGAGGGCCGTTTGAGATTTGGTTGAGACACTGTCAAGAGATTTAATAGCAGCCTGACTGCCAGAGAAGATGCGGATATAAGAAGTTGATATCACGTTTTCTCTCACCCAGGAGAGAACCTCTTTGATCGCTAAAATTTCCGCTTGGAAGACGCTACAATGATTAGGGATTCGGAATGAGATGTTTAGATTAAGCTTTTCTGAGTACACACCACTACCAACTCCCTCATTTGTTTTGGATCCATCTGCATAAAAATGAATACTTTTGTCATCCAGTAGTTTTTTGTCTTCCCATTCATCTCTGGACGGAATGGATACCTCTAAGTTTTTTCCAAATTGGGGTTTTGGAATAGTGTATAGTCTATGTTTTAACAATCAAACAACGCGTTAAAATTATAAAATCTTACTTAATTATTAAAACTTACTTGTTTTGCAAACTAATTAGGGTCGTCGTTACAGTCTATTATTAGCGGGATGGTTAGATGATAACCGATTTTTTTTGGCAGCGATTGAAGATCATGATTTGGACTATATGTGTGTGTAAAGGTGCGCCCACACCAAAGAAACATTTTTCAAAAACCATTTTTAAAAAACGTTTCTGAAATATTTAATTTTAGAAACATTGCAGAAATGTTTTTGAATTTTTTTTTGGTGTGGACGCTTTGAGAAACACTTCTGAAATGGTTCTATTGATTTATTCAGTTTTGTGCTTAAAATGGATTGTAAAAAGTAACACTGATTGTGTCGTGTTTTATCATTATGAAAAAATGGGAAACAGAAACATTTCAGAAATGTTTAGCAAGCGTTCAGTCCAAAGAAAACATTTTAGAAATGTTTTTCTATTTCTCAAATGTTTTTAAAATTTTTTTCTTAAATATTTCTGAAATGTTTCAAAAATGTTGTTGTTGTCTGGGAATTTCACGTTTAAAACCAACATCACTCAAGGTCAAGATGCTACCAAAAATGTGGGACAAAACCCATCGTTTTGTATGCTGACGCAATGTAAAAATTAAAAGGGTCTTTGATGCTCAAACATGCTCTGCAGACAGTAAGACCGGTTTGGTCTGCTGAACTTGAATTGTTGTTGAAAAAAGTCGTACTATTATTCGATATTTTGTTTTATTTGGCCCGTCAAACGAGTAAAGTACTCCGCAGACATTCGAACATGGTTTGAGAAAATGCCATCGGAGACCTAGAAAATCAAATCGAACATGGTTCACTTGAGTATTTTAGCTCGAACCATTCTCTTGTGTGTCTACGACCCGCTTTAAGCTTCAACATTTATTCAATACGCCTATCAAAATAAATATCTCGATGTAAAACTTCGAAAAAATATTTGAACTTAATACAAACGTATAATAAAGAAGGCAAACATGGTTTAACTCTTGTCAATAGCAACTTCTTCGCGGAGATAATTTATTTCAGAAGCAACTAAAATTATAATTGAAAAAAGCAACAAATCAACAACAAATTAATTACAAATCAACAACAAAAGTGTTATCAAATAGACCAGATTTGTTAGATCTTTTTTTTTTATTGTTAATAGTTGTGAAATTTCGAAATATTAGACTACATGATATTTATTTCCAAATTAGTCAGACTTTAATTAATATTTCAAGCGTAAATTGTTAGAAAACAGACAATTTATTAACACTGCAGTAGATTTTAATTAGTTAGTATAGGTATAGGTAGGTATAGGTAATTTTATTTAATAAATAAAGTGTGGCAACGCTGTTGCATATTAATAAACTTTGCTTTTCCAAATAATTTTCCATTTCCAATCAATATCATAGGTATTGTTTATATATATAGTATATTGTATACATATATCAACGATTGATGGTATTTTTGAAATGCACCCCCTTCATTTGATATTGATGACAATTTTCAAACACTCTGCGACGCAGAATAGCGAAGTGCTTGCTATAAATTGTATACGAAAAAGCATTACAAATCAGAAATAAGAACAACAAGGAAAATAAAAATATTCCCCGATATAAATGCTGTGAATCTAATATTTGCTAGCTACGTTACCTTAATGAAAATATACGTCCAAATGTACATAAATAAATATACCATATGCACCTCTACCAATGTAGATATGTATATACTGTACAGTGTAGTTTAATTACATATTGTCGAAGTGAATGTTTTTGTTATCGAATCGAATCGATGATGTAGGTACTGAACTGACTGAACATAGAGCGGTACAGGTACATAATTTAAAGTACATATACTCTATAGTCTAGGTATATGTACAATGTACGGAATCCACAATTCCAGATATAGATGGATTTGGTTGGAATCAAACCCACGCCACCGCCGATGCGCCACGCTGCGCCATCCATGCCACGCCATGCAAAGCTGGGCCAGCCAGCGTTAACTAATTCGGGGTTGACAGACTCAATATGAGGGTGGATTATTTATTGTTCTTATATTTTGTTTTTGTTATTGCTGTTGTTTTGTTTTTGTTATTTTGCAGAAAAATTAAATTGTATTTGTGTAAAACCTTAGACTTTTGTTCACCCCTATATCCAAATCTGCAGCTTTCCGAAGTTATGGGTGTTGAGTTGAGTTGTTCTCTAAATGTTTGAGGATTTGCTGAATGATCTATGATTCGTTTTACAAATTTATTGGAAGTTAATGTGACATATTTTTGTATACCTACACGTGAATACATTTTTATTTCAGAATTCTTGGAATATACACTGCAAAGTGATTTTTCATGGAATGTTTATAATAATGTCGATAAATTTGGATTATAATTTTCCATTGAAATACGAGTATGTTCAGGTCTACGACGCGCGTAGTTATGAGTCATTGGCTGCGTTCAATCTTGTGTTGGATAGGGTATCTTGGATAGGTGGATTTTTAGATACCTTTTTGAACGAGTTGGATAGCTGTATTGAGATAGCTGTCAAAAAATAAAAACAACTTTCAGCTGTTGCTCATCTACAAAACGAGAACAAAATAAGTCAAATTTGAAGTTTAAAAAATAGATCATAATTACCTTCTAAAATTCGGAGGCAAATAGCTTCTTCGTCTATTATGTACAGAACATCCTCAAATACAACTTCATTTGTTTACCAACAAATACAAAAAGCTGAAATCAATTTTCAAGTTTCTTGAAATTTAACCATGTGTTGAATCAGCTGTTCTGTCAGATACCTACATACCCCAGAAATTCTTGGATACCTTTGGATTCCTTTTTTGACATCTCAGCTGTTTTTGATCAGCTGTTATTTTACACGTAAAACACTAACAAAAAGGTATCCGGATACCCTATCCGTCTGAGATTGAACGCAGCCATTAAGTGGTTGGATGCGTCAAACGTCATGATTTGATGTAGCTGATGACAATGGAGATTTGTGTGTCAACAGAAGAGATGTCATTTTTGGTGCATTGGGCATGAAATTCAGGTTCAGGATTTCAGTTCTCGCTGAAAATATGTACATAGCTATATGGTTAATTTCATCAATCGACACTTGAAGTTGAAAATAATTACCTGTTCCCAAAGTGTAAGATAGATCTGTGTAGATCTTGCGTGTTTCGGACAAGACAGCTCTGCATCGGTTTCCGAAGTATTTATTTTCGTTGACAGTTCCTATTAAATTGTATAGGCTAATCTTCCATTCTGCTGAGCTACTCTTAGGTATATTCAATGACAAATGATATTCATCAGCCAAACGGCACAGCTCTGAAAAGATCCCAGATCTTGTGGGAAGTAACATTTTTGTAAATTAGAACCGTCTTCTATCATCATGTTTTTAAATTTGTTGTTAACATGTTTTTAACACCCGATTCGACATACATAGGTAGATAGCGTATGTTGGTACATTACTCGGAAGTTTAAACAATCTTTTGAAAAAATAAAGTTGAAGCTTTTAAAACTCTTCAAAGTACTTGTTTCACATTGAGTTTATTGCTATTTTTGCTTTAATGTGACTGGTAAAGCTTAAATTTGACCCAAGTGTGACTCCTTGGTATTTGAACTCAGTGACAGTTTTAATTAAGTAATCGTTGAGGGTCCAATATTCCGCAGCAAAAAGAGTCCGGAATCTTTCAAAAATTAACGTTTTCGTTTTAGATTAATTAATATTAAGATATTTCCAATTAATTGTAGTGTTTGTGGAGTTTTAGCAAGTAGGACAATGTCATTTCAATAGAGAAGGACTTTCATTGTCAAATATAATCAATAAACGGAAGAATAATAACTGGACTCAAAGTACATCCTTGTGGTCTTTCATCTGTAATGATAATGTGCTGAAATTTTTCACCTTTGCTATAAACCTTCCAACTTCCCCTAAGGAAACATTTTAAGAATGGAAAGTAGACTTTATTAAAGACAGCTTCAAAGTTAAAAAAACGGTATTCAATTTTTTTTTTATCCACAAAGTTTTTAGCCACGCTGTCAATACAAATAATTAGTCTAAAGTTGAAAATCTGATTATATAGCTTTCTTACTCTACTAAATGATTACTTCATACAAATTTCAACAACAAAATTAATACAATGTTTCTTCATTTGCACGACACTTTACTGAGTAAGTTGTGTTAGAAAAGGAAACAGAAATGGAGACCAAATAGAACCCTGAGGCACATCAACATTTATTTTGCTTTAATACATATAATTAAGAGTCTTTACGACATACATACATAAGTAACGCTTCTACTGCTTTCAAAGTAGGTCATTTATGACGATCATAATCTTCGCGTGAAAAGTGACTCCGTTAGAATCGCCATCTTTGGAGTAGATTTTAATAATTTTAACGTGATGTTCGATTGTTAAGCGATCCAGAAAGTAAACTTCACTTCAAATGATTGCCGAGTTTTACAGCTGAATTTAACATGTATCATATCTTTACAGATTTTTTTGTTTCATTTCATTTTTTCTCATAATCTGATTTTAAAAATAGTTCTGTTCCTTTCATCAAGACTATATGTTTCCATGTTTGAAAACTAAAAGCGCTTGAACAAAAGCTTTTTCTTACTAAGAAATGTAATTATTCCACTTACGGCCTTACGTCTATTCTCTTTCTAAATTTTGACAGTTCGTAAAAATGTAGGAAACAAATTATCCAGTGTCAATTAAAACACGCTGATAAAATTTTGATTAAGACCTTAAAAATATTTAGCTAACATTTTAAAAGGGTTTAGTAACAATTTAAAACCATTTTAGTAAGTTATAAAGCTTAAAAAAAAAACACTGATGTTTAATTTACGTGGTTTAGACATCTTAGTATTTCTTATCTCTGTTTCCTAACATTTTACAAAAATTAAAATCACAGAGTAACTGCTTTATACTACGTTTCCACCGGGCACTAAAACGAGATTTAGCTAGATTTGTCACAAATCTCCTTGGAATCTCGAAGATTTACCATATAAATTTTAATCTCTTCAAATGAAGATTTCAAATAAATCTCATTGAAATCTACTTGGAAACATTAGTTTGTCAAATCAAACAAACTTTTTTTTCGGAGAATAATTGTTGAACCGACCCATTTAAACGCCAATTTCGTTTATTGACAGATGGAAATGTCAACAAAAACTATCTGTCTCACTTCCATATGACTCAAATTCAAAACAATAAACAACTTTCAAGAAATCATAGACGAAATGAAATGTAAGTATACAAAAATAATAAATATGTACAAGAATATAATAAAACTAATTACTTACAGATGATGAGTGAACAAATACATATTTTTTTTCTTTTCGAAAGGAGAATAATTTGAAGTTTGGTTGTTATGACATAAACCAAACGTCAAATTATTCTCCTTTTTTTGGTGGAAACACCTCATGATTTATTTTAAATCACTTGCCTTAAATCTCGGATTATTTGTTGGTGGAAACGTAGTATTATCTTTTAGTATTGTGCGAAATTCATGTGACATCCGAGTTTGCGAAATGTCAGCATCACTCCAAAGTTGGATCTGTTTGCTTTGTTTTCATTCCTAAACTGTCACTATTGAGCCGTGTTTAATTTAAGGGGAATCAGTATTTTAATAGTTAAAATGATTACAGATATTAAGAATATTGCTAACGAGAAAAACATTTTAAATTTGTAAAATTCTTTTTTTAATTTTAGAAATTAATTTTCTTTAATAGTGAAAATCTAATAATGCAGGATGAAAATTTACCATCAGTAGGTACTTATTTCTTCTTCTTCGTCTTTTTTTTCTCTTAATTTCAGAAGCAATATTCAGTGAAGTATGCTTGTCCAACCGACCTTTCGCAATCATAAATTAAGTGAGGCAATCACATGATTTCACACTCTACTTCGCGTCGTTCGTCGGCGGCGTCGGTCTTCGTCGTCATATATATCTGTTCTGTATACATTTTCTACAATTGCTGGATTTTTGTTTTCTGTTCGTACTTCATTCCGTATGTACGTCTACGTATACTCGTTTTTATATTATATGAAGCTTCTTTTACTCGAGGAGGTATAATCGTAGGTTGTTGACCCCATGGGGCCTCATGATTATTATCTGTATGGTCGCACTCGTGTTATAAATAATGTAAATAGGTTCTGATGGTAGGCCTCTTATAATTGTTAATAAAAAGAAAATGTACAAATGTACAGTTAAACATGTACATAAATAAAAAAGGAGTTAGGTAGGTATGTTTGTATATATGTATACATAACGTATGCATAATAGAAACAATTTTTGTTTAGGTACAAATTTAAAGCATATTTTAATTAAAAATTAATCTGATTTCTTTCGTTATTCTAGTTTGTTAGAAAATATTGATCTTAACAAGTTTTAAACATCAAACAAACCTTCTCTCATATCGCGCTGAACGCGTTCATAGGAAAAGTTTGTTTTTGATAATTTGACATTCACACACTTTCTCTTTATAGGAAAATGTCAAGTGTACGCATTTTGAACGATCTTTAAGTTAATCTACTTTTGTTTTTTTTTCATGTGAAGGACCAATCGAGTGTCTCCATCAATAATTCATCAATAAATGTGACGAGTTGTCATTTATCATCATTTTACCTAATTTCCAAAATAAATGGTTTAACAGAGAGGCAGACATTTTTAAATGTCAAATCTCAAAAGAGTTCCATGTGAATACCGTTTAATTTCGGTAATATAAATTCTGTCAAAATGTAACTGCTTTTTAAACAAGCGTTTAAAACATGGGCTTACAATTGTCAAGGTTAGTTTGTTTTCTAAGTGTTTTATCCTGTTAGGACAGGTGTTCACTGAGCAACCTAGTTGTTGACAACTTAAAGTTACTCGGACTTGATTTCCATCGTCCACTTGGCAACTTAAAAAAATACGTTTTGTATTTTTTAAGTTTAATTTTATCAATCATTATCCTGTTCTATTTTGTTGAGGGAATTTTTAATAGAACACTTATCGTTAAGTTCTTTTTAATTAAAATAAAACAATTCGATTAATAAAAAAGAAAATGAAAGACACAGGAAAAACGGTTGATAAGCCATTTTAACATCTTCAGTGGACATTTCAAACAGAAATGTCATATTTTCGTCGTCTTTTTAGAAAGATAAAGCTTCGAAGAGCAACACAAAGTGATCATTGCGCGAGTGCAAACAAATCAAAGATGTCGGAAAGAAATGTCCTCTATATCACCTACTAGCTACCTTAAGTCACCGGTAAAAGCAAACGTCACTGAACAGTGAACAATTTAAAGTTGTTTGGGTAGAAACTTTAAGTTGCCTAGAAGAAATTCTTTTCTAAGGTATTTAGTATTAAACATTGTCAAATTATAAAGCAACTGTCATTTTAAGGAACTTACTAAACAGACCAAATATATGTATACCTTGAGATATGTTGAAAAGCACTTCTTTTAAAGGTCAAGAAGCATTTTCTACTTAAAGCATTTTCACTTTTTAAATTCACTTTCGCCTACACAACCCCCTCCCCTTAGAATATAAAAAGATTTTTGAAACCACAAAAATCCCCATCTTCTTCTTTTAAAGCCACAATTCAATCAGCCGATTAATATTGTAACTTTACCTCTTTTAAATGTCTTTACTTGATTCTAGGAAAGGGACTAACTTCTCGATTTTATTTTTCCATATGTATATGTGTATAAATGTAGAAATGCCTAGGTAATAGAAGAGGGAGACTTTAACTCAAACTACTTTTATTATGTTTTTCACTATTTCCTGAAGAATTTCATACAAAGTTTATGCATATTTAAAGAATCTCTCTTTCCATATTATATGTATTACAGGGAAAGTATTTAATATAATGAGGGCACTTAAGAGACATAACGTTTAAGATATTAATTTTAAAGCTTATTTTTATAACTTTAAAAGAATTTATTTCAACATGTTTTTAATTAGGTAAAAATTTAAAGTATATTTATACCTTAGTAGGGTAGGTATTAAATGAGAGTCTCAGGTTTATGGTGTTCTACCGTAAATTTTAATCAAAGAATCTATAATTTGAATTTTTGACAGTTGAGACCTGAGATTCTTTCCATTAGCTTATGAGATTTGCTTCCAAATAGCAAATTATTTAAAAAATAAAAACAAACACCCATTACAGAATCCGACAAATAATCAGTGGATGGAATCAAATGTAAAGTTTTGACATTTGTAACATACTGAAAATGTCAATAACTGACTCCGAACTCATCCGCAACTCATTCATGGGATTGTGTAATCGTTTGCTACATAAATCTCAACATTTTCGTCGAGTTTGAACTTGTTGTGGAAAGGGTTCTTGGAAATTTTAATGTATTTGGCTAAAGTCACCTTTTTTGCATTCCAAAAGTAGAAAAGATGTATTCAAGTAAATTTAATGGGTAGGTTACATAACGAATATAAACAGCAAATACTATTTCGCTGAAAAAGGTATTGGAAGTGACAGGTCAAAGAAAATAATTATCGGCAAAGGCTAAATACTGTAGTTTTACACTGGAATATGAACCTTAATCTAATATTTCGTTAAATCGATAAGCAATTCCATTTGATTGAGTGGGTTTACTCCTCGATGAAGAAGACCAAGGGTTTGTCTTTTATGAAAATAGAAGCAAAAAGCCAAAGCACGGCCGGCGCTGTCTGTCCGAAACACAAACACGAGTCATTTTCGTCCCGTTCCTTTATAAAATAGTAGGTACTAGTTCCAGAGTTGCGTTAACCCGATTTCGAGAACCTCCTTTCAACTTGGCCGAACTTTCAAATACCTAATTGTTTTGATAAGTATATGTGTGGTTATGTATGTATGTGTAGGTAAGTATCATTCAATCATCGTGGACACATATATTGCACAAGATGAGTACACATGGAAAATGTTTTTCTCCTCATCACCGTCTATTTTCATTGGGAACCTTTACTTTCCCAAAGGGCATTTCATTTTTGTCCCTCATCGCATAACTGAACTATCCTGCATATGTATATGTTTCTTCAACATCTCCCCCTAAGTTCTACTACACCGCCCGCACCATAACAATTGAAATAGGTATATGTACCGTCATCGTCGTCGTTGGCGGTGCGAGGTGGCGGCCGGCGGGTGCTTATTCTCATAAGATAGGTACATAGGTAGGTAGGATGTGAATCTGTTTTGAGTTCTGTTCTAAGGCAGCAAAAGCTGACTGAGGAATGAGACTGAGACTGACTGCTATTGCTCCGCAAAAAGATAGATACACAATTTTGATTCCCTCTCCCAAGGAGATTCTTCTTTCTGTGAGTTGAGCTGACTTTTGTGTGTCCTTTACCTTCCCTGCACATTCATAAATGACATCCCATTCTTCCCCCAGTGCTAGAGATCCCAGTAGAGTAGAGGTACAGTGTATTCACATCGTGTTTCTCTCGACGTTTTCACTGTTTTTTTTTTGTATTCTTTAATTTCTTATCCTCGCTCGGTGCAGAAGTGGAAACAGCAAAAGTGTCTTTGCTGTGTTTCGATTTTCCAATATTTTTGTCATCTCATGTACATATACTCAATGGTATACCGCAGCCATCAAACAATGTAGGTACCTACCTATGTACCTGCTTAAATTTACGAAATTCAAAAAATAAAACGGTGGATATTTTGATCCTAGCTGCAGGTAAATAAAAAGTTAATTTTTATCCATTATTAATTCATAATTTTGCGTTTTACATTGTAATTCCGAATGTGGTTTCTGAAATTGTACTCCATTTATGTCAAAGTGACGTTTCTAAATTATAAATGGAGTAGGTAGTTACCTTTGAACGAATTCACACACAAAATGAAAGAAACCTGTACCAACAGCAAAACAAACGAAATAATAAAGAAAAAAGCGTTCAAAGTTTAATCTTTAATGATATTCATCATTTTTGTTGTTTCATTGAACTGTGCGGTTGGTGTGTTGTGTGGTAAAATAAAATGGTAAGAGGTGACGATGACGATGACGAACTCCCCCCGTATAGAGACAGCAATTAAAATAAATATAATGCGCGATGATAAAACAACAATAAATTGAAACAAATTCCTACAAAATAAAAAATACAAAATACAAAACAGAGAAACAAAAGTGGAGGAAAATAAAAAAATACTTTGAACAAGATTCCATTTAAAAACCACCACCTTCATGCATTCTCACAACTGAATTCAACAAAAACAACAACAACAGAACTGAACACCACTTTGAACAACGATGTATAATTTAACCAGTGTGACCAAAGTCACACTAACTTTTATAACAGCTTCATAAAACAAAAGCTTAGGTATGTCAAAAACCTAACGAAAATTTACTTGTAACTGAAATCGGTGTTTCATACTTAAACCGGAACTTAACGAATCAAACCTGAATTGCTTTATGGTTGATAGAAATATTATGAGAGTTGTGTGCATTCGCGAGTTTACTTATCCGTTCATAAGTAAGGCTAATTTCATAATATAGGGTTTTCCAATAAGAGTTTTCATTTTGATATTAAAAAAGTGAGTATTTTTCAATAGAAATCCATGGTAGTTTATTTCATTGTTAAGAGAAGGTTTACAATTAACAATGGAAAACGATATCAGCCAAATGGCCACCATGGCTTTGGTTACACCTAAATATTCTTTCCGGTTGTGTGCCATTGATAACTTCACGAATTACATATTTTTGGCCTTGAATCGATTGTTTCACAATTTTTGTTGTGGATTTTAACAACTCCAATGCGTTGTTGAAGCATGTATCTTTACATTTTTTGTAAAAGCGTAATTTTTACTTGTCAAATGTCAAAAGATGACAGCTTCAAAAGTGACATTGCAAACAAATTCGTCGATTTTGAGTAGAATTATTGGGCAGGTTCAGCCGAGTAAGGGACTTAAAAGTTAGGGAAGTTTCTATTATCTGATTGACCAGCTGCCAAAAAATGACCTTCCAATTAAGGCAACTTCAATGGAAAGTTGACTGGAAAGTTAGTCAAGAAAAATCTCCCTAACTATCAAGTCAAGTCTATTTCTGTCAAAATGACAATTGATAATGTTTTTGTATTCAAGTGAAAGCTGGACTTTATTACTCTATGGTTTATTTATTTTCTGCACAACTTCACTCAATGCTTTTTGTAAAAGGTTTCGTTGTCAATTTGTAAAAGAAATAAGTAATATTTCCTTACAATACAAAATACAAATCGTGATGGACTTGTAGCTTGCCTGAGTAGTGTTTTGTAGACAATAATGTTTTTGGTAATTTGTGTATTTTGAACTTAAAGTAGAGGTTTGTGAAGTAAAGTTCTAAATTTGAAATTCATGACACTTGAAAAACTAACTAGTTGCCTTGGTCAAAATGTACGTTCATAGAATAAAGTTGACTGCAAATGAAGTCCCTTATGTTACCTGAACCTGCCCGTTCCCTTTTGCATATGTGTAAATTCTGCGCCTTTTCTCTACCTTCTCTTCAATATTTTGTTTGACGACCTGACTGACTTGAGATTTGAAAAAAAACACACTTTAAAAAATATGAATTTATTTTATTTGACCAAGTTACACTTAAAATAAAACAAATGATGGCATGAAATTTTGTGAATACGTTACCCATAAAAATAAATAATTTAAAGTAGAATTCAGGTATTAAGTTTACCTATACGAATTTCGGGATAGCCGTTTTACTTCAGTGGAAAGGGGAATATAGATTTCGTATAAAAATTAAATATGAAAATTCAATTAAAGTTTTTCCAATGGAAAATTATGTGAATATCATTTCACACACAAGCTATCCCTTAAAAATGTCTGCTAACATTATTTTAGTCAAATGTCATTTACTTACTTTTTGACACTATGGCAACAAATCTATGGTTCTGAAAATTAATCACTGTGTACACAAGGATATAGGGGGTTTTTTTAAAGATATTTAACTTTAATACAGCAAATTTAATGGAATGACGAAAATGTAGGCTGCTACAAATTACATTGAATTTATTGGTTTGAAGTAATTTCTGACAAATGTATCATGCGACTTGACAACTTTTGCAACATATCCGATATTATTTTATTTGTTAGCTTCTATATGATCAATCGTTGCTGGTTTATTACCATAGGCCACAGAAAGTAGGCCAAAAGTGTCAAATTACACTAACGAGTAGACCAATTGACAGGTTAATTTTCATTGAGATGATTGAGGCACTAAACGTTTGGCTCTACAAAGTTATAAATAGTTGCTTATCCTGTATAACATGTTGCACCATATTCTTAGAACCATTACAGGCATTACATTACATAAAACAAATGATATATTTTTTGATTTAAGCGTTCAATATTCGAGAAGGTAAATTGGATCAAAAAGTATTTTTTCTTCGAAATGTACTCAATGGAGTCTGGTGAGGACTCTGCTCATCCCAATAGCGAAAATTCAGTTTCTTTACATACCCATTAAGCCAGAAATGAGCCTTTTCGCTAAAGATGATTCGACGATTATTTGAACACAAAACGTGTTTTTTAGAAGCATAGAACTTTTAAATGGCAGCAAACAAAGATGATTTTTAAAATTGACTTGAAATTTATTTTATTCGAAAGATAATCTTCTGCCATTATAATTTAAATATGATTTCTGACATTGTAAACGCCACGGCTAACTCGCATGTACTCTAATCTGAAGATTTTGTATGACTTTCTTCAACACTTGTGAATGTAACGGTGTATCAACATAAACTTGAGGACTTTCGTCACTACAGTTAAGTTTAAAAAAGTCTGCACGAGCTAGGTGCCCTCCTCCCCCTAAAGTCATCACGATGACAATGCTATTGGTTTCTTATAAAAGCATTATTATACCTGCCAATTTTCGTTTGGATCTAAATCGCTAGTTTTTGAAACAAAATAAAAGTGTGTTGGTATATTAATTGCCTCAAGAAAATCACTGTTTTGCATTGCTTTATACATAAAATAAATGTTGTAAAGCTAACAGGAATCATTAGATTTTTCAACAAAAAGAAACTTTAAAAATCTTTAACTACGCATTAACTTGTGTCAAAATCAAAAGTTGATATTTGCTTACTTAATAAAAATCTACTTAGGTATCCCCCTATTGGGAAAAGTAACAACAATGTCTATTGCAACTTTAGCATATCTACCTTCCTAAGCATAAACTAAAATTGCTCAAGTAGACGTCATCTCCGTCTGTACGCCATATATAAATGTACTCGTATCATGTCTAAAAATTACATTGGAAACATTTGAAGCGATATCGCAGCTAACTTAGAAGATTCGAAGAAGTTTTGAATAAAAAAAGATTTTCAAGTCCATTTTTTGATTACACAAAAAACTTGTAGACAACATAATCGGCTAGACATTATAACTGCACACCTATGTACCTATCTATCTTCCAGTTTTTTTTAGGTACAACTACATACATATATGTATGTATGTATTCTTTTCTTTTCTAATCATATCCACGTGCATGTGTAACTACAACCAATTTGTATGCTCCATAAATCACCATCTTGCCACCAATCAATTAATACATTTTAATTTTTGAATAAGAAGCAAATTTTAGTAACCTTTAACATTTGAAAGCTCAATATAAAAAGTGCGCGGATATGTCATTTGAACTCATGGGCAAGGTCAGTCTAGGCTTTCAATTAATTTCGGTCATTAATTTGTTTCAAACGATATGGCTCAAAAAGATATACCTACGTGCCCATTTCCGGTTCCGATTAAGCAAAGCGCATACAAAAAATTTGTATAATTCTTTTGCGGATAGGTATGCATTTCATTAAAGCTTTAAGAAAAAAACAATAAATAGATAGGTACATATGTAGGTATCTCTAATTAAATATTAAAATAAACACAAAAATGGGATACAATTTTTATTTTTGCACGACCTCAAGCAATAAATAGACGTAAGATTTTTGGAAGAGTCTAGTGTAAGTAGGTATCAAGTAGTGTTTAGAAAACTCCGAGGCTTTGGTTCATCCCCAAAAATATTTCAAAACAAAACAAAACAAAGAAAATAAACAGAACAATATACCTATGCATATTTTAGAAATTTAGAGATAGTACAGTGTTATCCATTTTGCGGTTTCAAAAGTTTTTTTTTATATAATTAGCGAACACTAAAAGGGGTTTATTTATACCTTTAATATGCCAAAGACACAGTGTGAGAATTAGGAAAAGAGGGAAGGGTTGGATAGGAGGTGTCGGTGTACATTGATTTTTAATTCCTGAACACGGTCTTAAGCGTAGCCCCACAGCGGTGTTAGATCGCATGATTTTGGTGGCTAGTTGATATCGCCACCACAAGAAATTACGCGGGCAGGAAATGTCTCTTGCAATAAAGCCATATTCGCTCAAGTTGTGGGGCATATGGCATCGTCTTGTTAAAAGTTGATTATCATATGATCATAACGCTCCGAATTGACGGTGACAGTCGTTAAATCGTCGTTTTCGAAGAAGTAGTGTCCATCACACCTCCGGCCCAAAGAGCGCACCAAACAGTGACTTTTTGTGGATGTAATGGTCTCTCTTTTCAATTACTTGAGGATTCTCAGAACCCCAAATAAGACAATTTTCTTTATTAACATACCTGCCGAGTGAGAAATGTTCTCCCTCGTGAAGAAAATTTTGTTCGAAAAATCACCGTCCACCGCCTGTTGATCAAGCACCCATTAGACGTATCAACAACTTTATGAACGATCAGCTGGCTTCAGTTGTTGTGTGAGCTGGACTTTATATGGATGTAGGTGTAGATCCAAATGCAAAATACGTTATAATGTACCATAAAACAGTCCCAATTCCTGAGGACGACGAGGAATTCACACATTTGGGTCTTCGGCAACACTTTCACTTACAGCCGCTATATTTTCAGTGGTACGAGCGAAACGATGATACACGTGCCTTACACTATCTGTAACCAATCCAGTCCCTTCAAAATTCTTCACAATGTTGCCAATTGCTTGCGTAGTTGGACAATAATGTAAACCATAATCTCCTCTTAAAGCACGATATGTGGCCGTGGCAGAATCACCATTTTTGTAGGAGGTTTTTAACAATTTTTGAAACTTTTGAAACCGCAAAATGGATAACTCGTTATAATGCTAAATAAATAGCGCAATTCTTTTCTTTACCAATACAAAATATAGAAATCAACTTTGTTTTGAATACCTATCACAAAAACAATTTAACTAATTAATTGTTGATTATCTTAATTGATAACCTGGTCACCCTCGCCTCAGCGCATAACATAACCAACCAAGGAATCAAGTCGTCGTTCTCGTTCGTCGTCGACTCGACATACAGCAGAAAAGACAAACAACAAAAAAAGAAAAACATAAAAATAACGAGAAACCGTCAGAAAGAGAATAAGAAAAAATAAAACAATTCTGTGCGAAAACGAAAACTACAAATCCCCACTACCACCACACCATACACCATACCACTCTCGCGCTCCTGCTCCTGCTTTTGCCTCTGTGCCTGTGACTGTGCCTCTGCTGTGACTCTGTTCTGCTGTGTGCTGTGCTTCTGCCTTCTGCTTCCCTCTGATATTCAACTCACCACCGCACCGTGCTGTGCTGTGCCGTGCCGTGGCCATCCTATCCTACATCGTATCGTACCCGAGTACTCGTACATCGTCGTCGGTTCGGTTCATGTTCATCGTAGACAGCCAGAGCAGAGCCAGCCAACAGAACAGCCAACAGCAAGTTCGTTTCGCTTTCGTATCGTTTTCGTCGCCATCTTGAAAGACGGTCTACAATCCAGTATCGCGGTGTGAAAACTGTTAAATTATCAATAAATATTAACAAATTCGACCGGAAAACATAAATAAAATGTTTACCAAGTCATCCCGCCTCCCAGCAATCTAGTTTTTTCCCCATCAAATGTGTGTAAAGTGCATAAAATAATGAATTAAAAGATTTTTCTTCTTCCTTTCGGCTCGACTCGGGCTCGGTCCACACCACCAGAAAATTCTTATAAGCGTTTGTCTCAATGTTCACTGTAATACTGCGTGTAACAGTTACTGTGTATATATGCAAATTCTGAAATTCAACTAAATAAAACAGAAATTTAAAAATTATTTACTTCCGAGCGAAAAAATAGCGTAAACGAAAACAAACTAAAAAATGTTTCAAAAGCAGAGCGAAAAATAAAAAAGTGTTACAGTTAAAAATTCTATGAAAAAGAAAATCGAAACGAAAGAAATAAAAATTAAATTATTGGAAATGCGTGTGTGTGTGCGTAGTAGTGCTGTATGTGTGTTGTGTTTGAGTGTTTTGTGAGAAAAAAAGAGAACGAACAAGAGAGAGAGAGAGAAGAAGAAAACGGCTAGCTCGACTCAGGTTTTATTGTGAATGTGTGTGTAAAGTGTCGGTTCGGTTTTGCTTTGTTTTTCTTTTGTTTCTTTTGATCCAAACAAAAACGAGAACGACACATCGAAAGAGAACGAAAAACGAGACACTGCAAGAGCATGGGACACGGTCACACGAAACGGAGAAAAGAAAATAGAAAGAGAATTTATTGTGAATGCGTGGTTTTTCGGTTTGTTTGATGTGGTGGTATGGTGTTGGACCATACGTTTTTGTCATTCTCTCTTAAGTTGCACTTAGTCTCTTGATCTTAGTTGGTTTTGTTTTTTTTTTGGGTGAAGAGAGTGAGTCCTCTCACACAAATAGAAAAGAAAAAAAAAATAACATTTTAAAAGAAAAATAAACAAAAAATAAAAACGAACTATATCATAAAAGAAAATGTCAAACATGAATTGATTTTTATTTGTTACCCCATTCTTTATTCTTCTTGCTTGCTTCTTCGTTCTCTGGAGAGTAGGGTAAGTTGGATGACACTTGGGTTGTTGGATTTATTTTTATTTTCTTTCTTTCTACTATTGTTGTTCTTGGTATTTTTTGTTGTTGTTGTTTTCGATTTCGAATGACCTTCTATGGGGGTTTTCCATGAGTTTACACTTTTTTACTAGGTATAGCACACAAACAAAAAGAAAGAAATAGTGAGTAATAATAATAATAATAACAATATATTAAAAAAGCGCGTTGTTTAATTATATTAATAGAGGTTCATTGTTGTTTTTGTTGTCATTTTGTTTCTTTCTATAAACTAAGTAGGTATAGTATATCTATTTTTGGTAGGTATTGGCATTTAATAATGTTTTATTACGGTGATAAGTATGAGAAAAAGTGATAAATTTATTAAGTACATAGGTAGGTATAATGACATAATTTTTAAAAACGTAACTGTTTTTATTTTATTATGAATTAATTTATCGGATTTGAAGTAAACTTTACTTTCCCATTCGACGAATTTAAAGTTAAACTGAATTTTTGTTGAAAGTACCGCCTATCATGATCATGTAGGCCAAGGTAGTTCTTAGGTGCGCGTAGGGGTCACCTCACGAATTTTGTGTGTTTTTTTTTACGCATTGGTTTTTGTTTTCGCAATTTTGCAGATATTTATCTTGATGAATCACTTCGAAATGTTTGTTTAGCTAATTTTTATTTTGCAATGTTATTGTTTCGCAAAAATATTTACTTGTTTCGTATTTCATTCGCTTGAAAATTTGTGTATGATACTTTAGTTTTTGAATACCTACTAACTTTACCTTACAAGTGCGTATAGGTATGTTATTTTGTAATGCTTTGAAATTCGCTTATAGCTACGACTCATTGGAGACAAGGTTTCTGTCAGAATAGAGAAACATCGCTCTATTTGAAAGCAGAAAATATCGAACCTTTTCCGCCAAATTATAGTAAGCGTCATCAAAAATATGTAATGTGGATGAAAAATTAAAAGTTTACTGCCGGCCCATGAAATCACTAAAGCATTTTAAGTTATTCACGACAATGAATTGATAACTCAAGTGGTAGGTAGAAAATTTCAATAATTTAGTAACATCTTTTTCATTGAAAATGAAAACTTTTGATAAAATTGCGAAAAGAAGTTGATATTATTTATAAATTAGTGCAGTACAGAACACAAACTTTGGCCCACTAAACAGCCTGCAGAGTTGTTGCACCTGGAAGATCCGCCGCAGCAAAAGCTTATAAACTCACAACACAATGCAACTGCATTTTTTAATTTATAATTTATTTATTAAAAACAATAAAATGGACATAGGTAGCTCTCATTAAAAATAGATGAATATTGGAACGAACCCCAATACAGCTTGTAGCAGTAGTAGTAAGTTAAAGTTGAATGAACTTTTGTGGTGGCAACTTTTCTTGTGATAGATACAGCTGTACATTGTAGCGCTATACATATTTTTTTCGCACATTTTAAAATTGTCAATGCTACATGTTGCAGCTTTTTAATTGTGTTTAATCGAAGTCACTATATGCATAGAAAACTTTACCACTTCTGCGCTGGTACTACACTTAATGTTTTTCTCTTAATATCGATAACAATGAATTAAGGCAGCGCAATATATTGATTTCTTTATTACAAGTAAGAACTAAGCTTCAACTGAACTTCAGAAAAAATTGTAAAATTTAACATGATCGGTTTCACAGTGTAAACTGAACTTAAGATCATTTAAACGAAGTTTAAAAATAATTGTGTTCAACAAGGTTTTGTCTAGATCAGAACAGCACAGGACAGCACAGTTTCGTGAGAAACGTCAGATCAAGTTAGAACAGTCAGTTAAACGTCAGTTAAAAAAAAAAAAAAAAACAAATTGCAAATTGTGTGAATTTTTCGTTTCTCGCTTATTTTTTTCATTTTTTGTGTTTTTACTGTGAAAAATATTATTAAAAATTATTGAAACTAAACAAATTGGCGAAATAACTTTATTTTATTTTTTTTAAATCACGAGAAAAAAACACAAAGCACAGCCAAATCAAAACGTAAACAAAAAAAATGACAACTTCGATTTTGACATTTCTCACGAGCCTGTTCTAACCTGATCTGACTCAAAAGCAAGAACAGAAAATCCTGTTCTAAACTGTTCTAGGTTTGTCAATGAACAGGAAAGTATAACAGTTCAGCACAGAAAAAACCTCAATGAACAGCAGAAAGCTGTACTTTTCTGTCTAGAACAGTCCAGCACAGCGTCACTGAACACAGCTAATGTAAACTCGAAAGCATTGTTGTTCTTTTATTCTAATTTGGATATCTATGATTGTATGATTTGATACTTCCAAAAAGCTATTAGATAGTGAAAGAAGGGTTAGAATCAAAAACACTCCATTACCAAGACCGGAATCTTTCGTACGTTTTACTCTCCAAAACCCTTTTGTTTACATTGTTGTATTTGTAATTTTGACAATTAGTCCATGAATAAATGTGAGCACAAACAAAAAAAAAAACGATGCCGTGGGCTAGCGGCACTTTGCAAAGCAAAAACAAAATGGAGGGGTTAATACGTTTTTTTCAGGTTTTTCTTTTTACTTTTTTCGATGAAAAAGTCAGTTTTAAGCTTTAATTTTGCAGGCATTTTGTTGATAGTGAACCAATGTACCTTTTTGTCTTGAAAAAATTATTTTTAACATCGGTTTATTACAATTAATTCACTAATTTACAGTAAACACTACGAAATTCTTTAAATTTCATAATAAACCTCGGATTTTTGTATCAAAGATGCGTTCGAAGAACCATCAAGTTAAGGGTGCGATCGCAATTTTTTTATTGAATTCTAATAAATTTTCGTTAACGAACGGCCCAAATATTTTTTTTGCAAGTAATTAAAATCTGTAGTAATTTAACTAATCCAAGTATATTTATAGTTTGTTTTTAATGATTTAAGCTTGCAACTATTTTTCAATTCCATTTTGATTAATAAATATTAAATTAAAAAAAAAAAGTTATAATCGAAAAATACCTTATCCATAACATTCTTGATTGATGGAAGCATACATATATTTGCTATCAAAAAAACTATGCATGAAAGGAACAGCAATGTTTTAAAAAAATAACCAGAACGATTATAGCGAACCTGTTGAATAAATGCAGAGCAAATAAAATGCAAATTTTGACATATATCACAAAATGAAAACTTCTTAAAATCGTTCTGAAATCATGCACAACTCATTCAATAGATCATGTAATCGACATGAATGTTTATTGTTGACGTACAGAAGTTCTTTTTTAGTGAATTCCCACAGTTTAACGCAAAATATAATTTTCATTCATTCCTTAAAAATATTTAGTTACCAAAGTTCAAGTTTGCTTATTATTGTTTGAAAGGTATGTTTAGTAAAAGTGCTGCTAATAATGAAAACATGAATGAATTTTACGTACCTATATGTTTTTGTTTTTCTTAATACAATAAAAACCGTTTTCTTAACATAATAAATACCGTAGATTACATTTTATAAATGCAGAACATAGAAGAAAATATACATAGACAATAGTTTTCAGATACAAAGCAGAGGTTAGCGTAGAAAAATATTTTTGAGAAAGGCAATAATATTTTAGATTTGTTCATTAAAGAAATTTCCGCTTCAGCTAACTTTCATCAACTTAAAAAAAAAAAATAGCATTAATAGCAGCCAATTATTTCATAGCATATTTAATTATTCACATTGTAAAATGTCTAGAAATATTCATATGCTACAAAATTCGTAATTTTATGCGTAAGCATAGAAGATAACATTATTAAGCAAGAAGTATGCATTTTGGCGCGTTCACCGATTTTTTTCTATTGGGTGCTCGGTTTCCCCATACTGGAATAAAATAAGTTATTTAAATCTATTTATTGGACTCATTTAGTTGGTATTGTTTGTAACCATATTGCCTATTTCTATTCCTTAAAGGTGCTTTACACAAAGCAACTTATTTTTAAAACATGGTTCCCTCAAATTTGTTTTCCAAAATCTAACTACAAACAAAATATTCTAACTCTAAAATAGTCCCTCAAAAAGAAATTTTCAGGAATATTTCTGCAACAAACAGAACTAAAATTTGGTCTTGCAATTATCGAAAATACTAATCTAATTGAGGAATCTGAACTAGCTAAAGTTGGCAATGGAACTTCACAAGTATGCTTCTCGTAGCATTGTCTGTAAAAAAAAAAAAATACGGAGGCACCCGCCTATTGTTTCCACCTGAACTTCTAACGTCGCCAAAAAAATGCTCTAAGCAAACTACAGCTGAAAAAATTGTGTGTTTTGTTGTTTTACAAAGTATTGAGTTACACTTTGTCCATTTCCAATTTTACTTAACCAGTTGCAGCCTTGCAGCGCATATTGCGTTCGCAAATAATTTAAGTAAACAAAATACAGCACTAATAAATCATTAAATATGTATTTGTTCAATTTTATTTTATTTAATATACATTAACAACATTTATTTGGATTGAAATTAAAAAGCTATACAAATCTTCCAATTTAAGACCATGTCAGCACTTCAGATTCTGTTGGTTAGGATTGTTTAGTTTTTGAACGAGGCCATGAAACATTAAAAATGAAGCATTTAGATGGGGCTGATTAGTATAATGAAGCATTTAAATGGGCCAAAACACTAAATGTGAGAATGTGTTTGGTTTTTGCATCATTTCACGCACACTTTCTCACATTTAGTGTGTAGTTAGCTTGTAGGCAAACCGAAATGTCAGTCTGAGATTCCGGTCTTGGTAATCTTTTTCTTTTCTTTTTGGTTAGAATATACAGAATGTGCTAACTATTTTGACATTTGTTCTAAATATACTAAATATATCATCGTCCCAGTAGATAAAGTGATTTGCTTTGGGGCGGATGAACTTTTCTCTAAACTCTCGCAAAAAAAAGATAAACTTTCTTCGTCCATGTCCATATTTTCAAAATCACTTTTAACATGAATTTTTGATCATTGCCTTAGCCAGGATTGACAAGTCTAGAACATTAGTAGGGTTTGAATACTACAACAACAACAACTTAGTTACATATGTATGTATGTATGTTTCACGGGTGCCAACCCATCATAAGATTCATTTGTTTTTGGTACTCAGTTTCTGATCCTCAGTGACGGTAGAAAAATTTTTAATCAATATGAACGATCCAAATACTAAGTACCACAAATCTTGTCTCCATGTTTCATGTTTAAAAGAACATATACATAGTTACTTACTTACTTACTTAAGGTGGCGCTACAGTCCGGGCGGACCTGGGCTTCAAACAACATGCGTCTCCAGCCAGCCTGGTCCCTAGCTACATATCTGTCTCCAGTTTCGCACACCAAGTTGGTTGAGGTCTTCACCTACCTGCGTGCGCCACCTGAGTCGCGGTCTTCCTCTACTGCGCCATCCCTCGGGATTGGATTCGAAGACCTTCCGGGCTGAAGCGTTGATATCCATTCGCTCTACATGAGCTAGCCATCATCATTGGACTTTAATTCTGTTAACTAGGTCAGTGTCGCTGTATAGCCCGTACAGTTCGTCGTTATATCTTCTCCTCCATTCTCCATCTATGCATACGGAACCAAAAATCACCCGAAGAATTTGTATACATAGTTAAGTTATATAAATTTGTTTAAATAAAATGTTTAGTATCTGATTGTCCAGTTGACAAAAAATTGCCTTCCAATTAACCTTACTTCCTTAGAAAGTTGCCTGGAATGTAAGTCAAGAAAAATATTCCTAACTATCAAGTCAAGTCCGCTTATGTCAAAATGAGAAGTGATGATGTTTTTCATTCAACTGAAAGCTGAACTAATAATATTTCTTAACAATTCAAAGTACAAGTAGTGATGAACTTGTAGCTTGCTTGAGGAGTGTTTCGTAGAGACAATAATGTTTTTGGTAGTTTTTGCAAGATCAACTGAAGGTAGAGGTCAGTGAAGTAAAATTTCGAGTTTGAAATGTATTACACTTCAAAAACAAACTAGTTACCTTGGTCGAAATTCAGTTGCCTGCAAATGAAGTCCCTTACGATGCCTGAACCTGTTAAATTTAATTTTAAAAGAGAAGTTTAGTTAAGAAAAATATATTATGAATGGTAAGACATCTCAGTTTCACGAACAGCGGCCAAATCACATAATGCAAGTCGAAATCTTACAATTATCGTTTTTGAAGATAACTCTATTGTATGTTTCTTACATAGAATTCGAGACTTCGGTGGTTTCTTTTTTATTTAAATCGAATTTCGAAACCTTTGCAATATTTGTAGTTGTAGTTTTTGAACTACAAAACAGAAAATTAATTTTTTGTAAGTTAACAATTTAAATGGTGCTTTTCGGTAAAAATTTTACTTTCAAATAGTTTTTATTTGAAAAGGATATTTTTTTTAAGGAAGAGCACGCTTCAATTTTTTAACTATCGGTTTACAACAAATTCTCGAAAATTAATTACAAACTCAAATTTTGAATAAGAATTCATTAATAATCTTAAGTTTAACAGGGGTTAGTTTAAAAAAAAAAATAAGCGTGAGTTTTATTTTTATTAGGTTCAATAATCGGTAAGAGTTACTTCATGTTTTCTTAAAACTAGAATTTTAATGTGTTATTGCTTCTTCGTTGATTTAGCTTAGTCAAATGTGATTTTGTAGAAATTTTCTATCATAGCAAGATCAAGGTCAAAAAACCAAGTTTTTAGTTTCGAAAAACAATTACCAGAAAAGGTTTGTAAAAATCTGTCTTAAAAAGCTTTATCACTATAATACAAGGAACGTGGAAGAAAAATGTACATGTCCGTCTAGTTAGCATTTTCACTTTTAAAATTGAGGACACTAATAATTGGATTAGTTGTCGTGGTTTTTTGTAAATTGTTGTGCAATTAATTGCGTACTCAATTTTTCAATTTAAGTTTATTTTAACCGTTTTTAAGGAGTGGTAGTGCTAACTTGTCTGCCTTTTAAAGTGATAATGCTAACTTGAATGTCATTAAATGTACCTTCATCTTTTGTTTAATAATGACCAATATTATGACAAAAGTAAATATTAATAAGGATGATCACATAAATTGGTAAAAACTTTGAAATAAGAGTGAATTTTTGACCTTTAGAAGCTTTAAGTACCTTAAAAAAAATCTGGTATATATTTAGATATCATGACCTTTTTCAATGAAATGTATGGTTTAAATAATTGGGTGTGTCATCTCATCTCATCTTTTACTTGATTTTTATATCAAATGAAAGGGTACTTAATTCTCTTTCCAACAGTGGTGTAGGGTTGCCTAACCATAACTTGAATCAGTATTATCTTCTTGCAGGACGACTCATACGCTTTAGTGAATATTCCTTAATTTGTATTTTTAAATTCAATTTTATTAAACATTTTTAATTCATTTGTTAAACACCCATAATAATAGGTTCCTACTCGACATTTTCCATCGTATATGTACCGGATTTTTGTTAAGCTACCTCAGTAAAAGAATGTGTCGTAAAACTTCTTTTACAGTATTAAAAAGGAAGCACATGTTTTTCAAATTTTTTTCAACAGTTTCTGTCTGTCAAATGGTAAATTTAGAAGAAAAAAACATAAACTAAGAAAGTTTGCCAGAAAATTGTGTGTTTTCCTATTTCTGTGCAAATTCTTCAAATGAAACTTTCGGCAGTCCTTCTATGGCAGTCCTGAAGGTGTAGTCTTAAAATCGATTTGTTTATGTAATTTCAAAGTATGTATATCTATTTTATCTCGATCTGTATTTTTGTGTTAAAGCCCTTATCAGAGATGAATTTCACTTATAACCGAAAAATGAAAAAATACATGAAATCTTGTTGTACCTTTAATACATACAAAAAAGATTACTATTATAGGTATTAGGCGTATCTTCATTGTAACCTTAATTAAAGGTGCAGACGGCATTCAAGAAATTCGATATGTTAAATCGTTAAATGTCATTTTTCATGTCCAGGTGTAGAGTGTCTTTGTACATAAAGGTGTACACGCATACCTACCTGTTAAGTCAAAATTTCCAGTTCTGCCGGAAGATGCAGGTATATAGTTAATCATGAACTCCCAATAGTACTTCAGGTATTAAAAAGCCGGACAGATTTTTGTATTAACTTAGGGATGTGAATACAAACGCATGTAGGTTGATTTTCACTCTTAATCAGGTAAATATTATTGTTTTAATTGTAAAACTAATAATATTGGCCCCTCGGCGATTTTTGCTGAAACTGCTGAATTTTGACCAAAAAAACAATCGCATGAACATCGCTCAGGAGCTGTTAAGTGACGTCAACGACGATCCAAGTTTGCTTGAAAGGGTCATAACTGGTGATGAAACATGCGTGTACGGATATGATGTCGAAACTAAAGCACAATCGTCCACCTGAAGGCATCCAACGTCACCAAGAGCGAAAAAAGCACGTCAAGTTCGATCAAATGTGAAAGTTTTGCTTACTGTTTCCTTCGATTATAATGGCATAGTGCATCAAGAGTTCTTACCACAAGGTCGTACGGTTAATAAGGTGTATTACCTTGAAGTTACCTTGAAGTTTGAAGAAGCGACGTTTGCGTGAAGCAATCCGAAAAAAACGCTCAGATTTATGGAAAAACAATTCATGGCTTTTGCACCACGATAACGCACCTGCTCACTCGTCGTTGCTTGTTTGTAATTTTTTGGCCAAAAACAATTCCGAAGTCATGCCCGACCTCCATATTCACCAGATATGGCTCCGTGTGACTTTTTCCTGTTTCCAAAGTAAAAGAGACCCATGAAAGGACGGCGTTTTTCCTCGATTAAAGAAATAAAGGCCGAATCGCTGAGAATGCTCAAGAACATATCAAAAAGTGAATATCAAGAGTGCTTCGAAGATTGGAAAAAAACGCTGGCATAAGTGTATTATATGTGGGGGGGACTACTTTGAAGGGGACCACATTGATGTAAACGAATAAATAAATATTTTTTTGAAAAAAAAAAAAAATGCTGTCCAAATTTGTTATGTACATTTTTCATAGTCTACGTCAGCATCACGTACCTCGACTTATTTCTCTTTAGTGAGGATACCATCAATATGATGAATCGGTCCAGCTCCGAGCCATGAGAAGCATCCCTACAACGGTTTAAAGTGTACCTAGCAATGAATTCAGCATTTTTGGCTTTACGAACATAGCGTCTATTATCAGGATCTAAAAGATTAATCTTTGCTTTATCGCTCCAAAGAATTAAGGTCCAACAAGAATGGGAAAGAGCGAATGAAACACTCATTTTGCATTGCTTGAATGTCACCAATGGCTTCTTTCGGGAAATTCGATTTCTTTTGGTGCTTAGTGTTATTTGGACATCGATGTCGGCAGAAATTTTCCGATGAATATCCGGAGAACTTTTTCTTGGGCTCTTTTTTGTTTTTTGGGCTCTGTGGGTTTCCGTGGGACTTTGGCAATGCTTTTGATTTGCTGAAAATGTTTAATTGAATTTATCACCATTGCTTTGGACCGACAAATCTTTTAGTGATAGGCCATTCTCTTTTCGCTCCACATTCTTCAGAAGTGCAGCATTTTGATTTCCCCACACCTTATGACCCTCTAAAAAAAAAGAACTATGGCCTAGTGTCTTACGACTTTCAACCATTCCTGTGTGCGAGTAATGTTGTCAAGGATTGAGGAGAACTACTGTCTTAAGCCGAATCGGAACGGCTAATTTGAGAAAGCGCTTTCCATGACAAGAATTACTCATGGAGGATTTGTCAATTCCTCGCAAGAAGCAGTACCCATGAAAAAAAAAAAACTAGATGACACAGGCAGAGATCGAACCCAAGACCTATATTGTCTATCATAATACCCAAACGATTAATCTTTGCTTCATCGCTCCAAAAAATTATTTTCCCTTGCTTTGAGATCAAAGAAGAATAGGACCGAGCAAATGAAACACGCATTTTGCGTCACCAATGGCTTCTTTTGGTAAATTCGATTTCTTATGGTCCTTGGTGTTATTTGGACATAGAGATCGGCAGACATTTTTCGGGGAACTTTTTCTTGGGTCCTCTTTCACAAAATTTCTGATTTTGTGATCAAGTATCAAGTTTTTTAGGCTCATTGCTTTCAACTGATCAATCCTTTTAGCTATTTGATTTAGTCTTTCTCTTTTAGTGCAATAATCGCTTCGCGTTCTTTTGAAGTGCAGGTTTTTGTTTCCCCAAAGGTTAGACAATATAATTAAATCAAATCAAATTTAAAATCAATGCAAAATTAACAAAAATCAGAGACTGGTGACACATTACCCGTGTTTTTCTGGAAAATCTATCAATAGTATGGTAGAATTTTACACAAATAACAAAAACAATATCCGTAGTATGAATACTACCGATTAAAGTTAAAGTGGAATCTTACTACGGATGGGTTTTTGACATTTATACGAGTCTCGAATGGATCTTATGTGATTTCGTTCTCAAATATTGGTACGATTGGTATTGCATTTGTATCTCAATGGCTGTGTTCGTTGAGTAGTTGTGCATTTGGAATCATGTGTGTTTTCCATTGGGGAAAAATCAATCTAATTCTGTTGATATTATTTAGTTTGTTAGTGAAAATGGACTAACTGGGCTTATTTTGCAAGAGAAAACAATAGAAAAGATAATTAAGTTTTGCTATGTTTCCACCAAAAGGTTTATCTCAGTTTAGATTAGATAAGCCTTTTTGGTGTTTCCACCGCACAAGAAGATTTAAAAATGATTAAGTTTGACAGCACTTTCTAAAATGCAAATGGTGTTTCGATGTTTCTTATGAAGTGCAAGTGAGATAGTTTGATTCGTGTTAAACAATGAAAACTGAATAGTTCAGCACCATATAAGAATATGCTAACTACTCCATGTGCAGTTTTTTTTTTTAATTTGATTAAAACAAAACTATATTTTTTGTACACAAACATGCAAATAAACAGACCATAACGCATTATCTGCAAAACCAACTCCTCCACACAGGATTTTCTTCACAAATTTTGACTCGACTCCTATCCCCGACCGGAATCGAGGCGAATCAAGCTCATTTCAACTCGATTCAGGTATATAAAGAATTTAGGCGAGCTTCAAGCTCGCTTCAACACCACATGTTAATGTAGTAGTCTACGAACAAACCCCCTTCTTGATGTTTTCATTTTATGTCAAATTGTTTGGTTAAAACTTTGAAATCGACTATTACATTACACAGACGTATTTCCTTGATTTTTGTAGTCAACTATCAAAAATCAGCTTACACGATTTCAATCCTGGCTGAATTTCGCTATTTTTTTTTGGAATATTTTGATAAATTATTCTGGCAAATATTCAATTGTATCAACTTTCAAATATAAAAACCGGACTACTGCGGATCGTTTTTTTGGCAATATCTCACTGTACTATATATGAAATACCAAAAAACACGGCTATTATCACATATTCAGCCCTATCATGAATTCCATCGTAATCGGAAATTTTCACGAATCCCGAAAAACTGTATCATGAAATCCATTCGTAGTGGAAAATCTAATACAATTTTGCATTACGAACGGATTTCATGATAGGTATACAGTTTTTCGGGATTCGTACAAATTTCCGATTACGATGGCATTCATGATAGGGCTGAATGTGATCTGATCTTAAGTGACCCTTATCTGAATTTCAAAATGCAAATTGAATTAAAATTAATTATATCTATGTATGTAGCTGTAACTATAGGTAAAATGCATGCCTTTTGAACTTGATTCAAGTCTTCTGATAAGGTTACTGGGTCAATCTGCATTTTTTTTTATAAATATGTAAAACTAAATTAAATTCCAAATTTAAACACAAACGTTCCTACCTACCTATCTACATAAAGACTATAAGATGCATTTAAAAAACCATGAAGATAATTATGATTATCCTCCCTAAATGTCTATCAACGCACTAAGTACCTACATATATTTACATACATGTACATACTTACCTACCTACACACGGTTAGTAATGTGCGTACGTATGTAGGTAATTTAAAAGGATGATTAAAAAATAAACAAAACCAAAAACAAAAAATAAGTTAAAAACTTGTTGATGATTTAATTGACTCGTCTCGCCCCCATCTCTCGTAGGTATATAATAAAATTATAATTTACAAGTGTAAAAAGCCACCCACGCTAATAATAATACGAACAACAACAACAACAACAAATTATACAAAAATTTGCACACGCAAAAACAAAAAACCTACAAAAATTCATTGTCTCTAAATCTGCCTCGCTTCGCTTCGCTTTGCCTCTCCTTCTCCTTCTCCTTTATCTTTTCTCTTCTCTTCCTCTTTCATTCGTTTATATATTCTTATCTGCCATTACTTGGTTTTTACATAATAAAATTCAATCACCTCTATCCACCTTTTGTATTGTGTGGATCATAGAGGAAATATATTATCTAGAGTCCCGACTGGTACCCGTCTTGCCTGAAACACCCTCACATTTTATTTGAGGTAACTCTCTTAAAAGCCCGTAACAACTACATAGAATCTGCATTTTCCCATAAGAAATGCACGGGACAACTAACACATGCTTATGCTAATGGGCAAAATTCGCTCAATTTAGTTTGTAGGCCGAAAGAGAGCAAACCCATTAAGTCGGGACTCTAGATAATATATTTCCTCTATGGTGTGGATTGTGAATTGTAAAACAAAGTAAGGAAAAAAGTATGAATGAAAAATGTGTAGCCGAAGAATGGGGAAAATCTTATAGTAAAAAAGAGTGAATATTGTGCGCAAAGAGATCATACTCTCACTTTCTTGAAGAGAGTCGTTCTCTCGTCTCGAATCTCTTTTCAATCATTGAAACTTTCCAGTCAAAGAGAGTGAGTGAGTAACTTTCGATGGATTAGTGTAGTAGTAGTGAATTGGATTGTAAGAGAAAAAACTCACCACCCAAACACTATCACAAATCCCAAATAGGCGCCAAAGATTCTCCTCTTCGCATTTTCTTTGTGAATTTTTCTCTTTTATTGTAATGGAGAATGAGGGTTAATTGATACACTATTGTCATCTCATTTTATCTAATGTATGGAAATTCGTGGATGAGTGTTTTTACCGCAGGCCTTTGGCTGTTTGCTTTTATATCACACAATTGTATGCATCGAACGAAAGGGTGGGAATGGGAGAAAGAGCAATATAAAAAAAAAATGATTGTTTTATTTTTCTTCATTACATTTTTAATCTATTTTAAAATTTAATTTAATTCAATTTACTAAAAAAAATGATAAATTTAACACAACTTTCTCTTTTTATCTCTCTTTACAGATCAAGATAATAATCATTAAACGGCATTTGCAGATTCTTATCAAACAACAGAACCTGTCACTATGTAACAACAAATAATACTCTCAATATGGAGACAAACATTCGTGGAAAATCAAACTTCTGATACCTACAAAACAGAAATTATTTTTTAATGATAAGAATTTTGTTTGCTATCGAAAAGCAAAACAAAAACAAAAAGAAAGAAGAACACATAAATCTAAAGAAAAATGAAGAACATGGATAAAAACAACGATGGGGGAGACGGAAAGTCCGGCAGTAGTAAGTCGGGCTCTTCTAGTGGTGGCGGCGGAGGTGCTGGCCATGACCAGTCACTCCTTGACGCAGCCTCATTATTTGGTAAAAATTCTTATCAAAACAACCAAAACCTAGAAAATAAGATTAAAACAAAATATTTTATTTTTGTGTTTAGCATATTGGGGTAGAGATCCAGCTGCAGCTGCGGCAGCAGCATCTAATCCGCTCTTTAGTTCCCAGTTTAATGCGGCTGCAGCCGCTGGTCTTGGTTTGCTACCAAGTCCAAGTTCATCTAACGATCGTTACTCGATGGCGGCAGCAGCTGCGGCCGCTGCTGGACATCATCATCAGAATACAATGGCAGTTGCTGCATCACAAGCCGCAAGTTTAGCAGGTTTGCATCCAGCAAGTGAGTTTGAAACCCCCTTTAAAAGGAAGGGTTACAAAAAAAATTTATAATGTAGATTATATTGCAGTACTGCAAAACAAAAAAAAAACAAAAAAGAAAGGGGAATTAAAAACAATACCACATCTCTCTTATATCATATTTAAATTTTTGTTGCTGTTAATTTTGTTCCAATGACCCAATTTTTGTTTGTTATAAATTGACTTTGATATCATTTTGCAGGTTGGTGGTCAGTGGCACAACTGGCAGCACAAGATTACTTTAGTCGTTTACAGGCATCGGGGTTGTCACCATTTCCTCATCCAGATTTAGCTTCTGCATTTCCCTCGGCATTGGGTTTGACTGGGGCTGGTGGTGGCGGTAGTGGGAATAGTAGCAATTCAGCTGGAGTATCGGGTGGCGGTGGTGGTGGATCTTCTTCGTCAAATAGTAAATCGAGTTCAAGTAAAAGTCGCAAGGAAAAACGCCAACAACAACAGCAGCAGCAACAACAACAGCAACAACAGCAGCAGCATCAACAAAATCTTTCAAATAGTATGAACAGTGGTGGGGGCTCATCAGCGTCTGGTATGCATGGCCTTGGTGCTGGAACCACAATAACACCATCATCGGGTTCTGGTTCTGGTGGAGGTGGTTCATCATATAAGGTAAGTTCTTAAGTTCTACATATTACATACATAGAAAAAACCGCAAATAATTAAATACTCTAGTTTTTGTTTAATGTTTAAAACTTATCTATAAAAATGCATATTTCTCCTGTCTGTTAAAAGTCCTTGTGATGTTAATCAACTTTTTTGTTCAGATTTATGATATGCAACTGTACCTATCTACTTTTATAGATAGTAGGTAATATACACATTTATGTGAACAAAATATATATGTAGATCCAAATTATGTAGCATATCTGCGTGATGTTATCCCAGTTTTGTTTTGAAACAATCCTTACTCGATTCTTGTTGGTCCTATTCGAAAATGCTGTCAACCAAAACTAAAATAGGTATGACAAGCATTAACTTTTTTATAATTAAAAATATTCTCTCTGTACCTACTTGTTTTCATGCATACGAGTACTAGGTACATTCATGAATATAAAAATATAAGTACATAAATATGTACAATTATTGTACATACCATATATAAATTGGTGCCTACTACCCGACCCGTATTTCAATATCGGTAATACCCACCTGCATTAACATTTAACAATAATATTCGCAAATATTAATTACGGATTCCAACGAATTCGAATTTATGTGACCCATTCCCTTCCCCTGACCAGATTCCACCTCACCTCCATTCGCATCCTGAACCAATCCAACAATACACCAAATTACAGGTACAATATCTGCTCCAACCCCAAAAATGCGGAATGATTAATTTGAGATTTCCATTATTTTTTTTTAATTATTTTGATATACAACGACGACCAACGACCAAACCCCCCTCTGAACATTATCTTCAATAATGCAACAAAGTGTTAAATGCAACAACAAAATCCGATACATTTGTACAAATTCACACAGAGCTGAAATGAAATGAAATGAGGTGTTTTTTGGCAATGCCAATGGTACAAAATACAACGAAAGGTGGACAGGACATTATAAAGTTCCTACTCTACCATTATTGAATTATTTTGACACAAGTTTCAAATCGCAACGAAATATCCAATTATTTGTGGTTTATATCTAAATATTATTTTATATGCATGTACAGTACATACCTACATATTTCTGTTTATGTTAATTGTATGTACCTACATTGCTATATTATTTAGAGGTGCGTGAGTTTTTGGCGAAAAGGATGGATGGAGTGTGATTCAGGGAAGAAGGATTTTTGCTAACCAAATCAGCTGTCGAAAAATATATATATATGTACATATATCTGTGCGCTTTTTGGTTCTGTAAATATTCGTTATTTAATTACTGGATTATTCATAATATAAATTTTATTGATTTTCATTTTATGATTTTAGGTTTGGGGTTTGAGTTCGGGATTGGATTTGGGTTTGGGTTTAGTAAAAATTTCCACCAAAAAACACATGCAATTTTGTAATCCTTTAGCGACGAACTCAAGTGAATTATGTGTATTAGAGGATTGTTTATTGTTGACTTCATAACAAAAACAAAATAGAAACAACAATACAAAAGTTTGTAATACATTTTTTTTTATTGTTGTCAAGGATTGATTATGATACTGCATAATTAATTCAAATAATAAAGTTGTTTTTTTTTTTTTATTGAAATACCTATAAACATGTAATAATAGGTTGGAAATATGCAATTGAGTTATTCAAGGATTATAATACGCATTCAAACACTTAAATTGATTTGTTGAAAAAAAAATAAATAAATTAAATAAAATGTATCTAGTTACAGTAAATTAACATGAATTAGATCTATTTACTTATTGACTCATTTCGATTGATAGTCGACTGTTGGAATGTCTTCTCTACTGTTAATGCATCTGTTTGTGTTCCAGTCCACCTTTGGTTTTCCTATTCAGCGGAAATTAATTTTTAGTTGAACACATCCGTAAATTTAGGGCTAGTGCAATGTGCTTGGCTTTTATAGTTGAGTATGGAAATGTCCTTTCATGATAAGAAATCCAACTTCTCCCCAGTTATGATGTCTTAGAAAGCATTGGGTCCTAAAAGATTTTCAGTCTTCAAGTTAAAGAATATTTCAGTAAAAAAAAACATAAGTGTCTAACTTAAGTTTATGATTAGTGATGATTTCCAAAAACACCATTCAATAAGCAAATTTTTTTTTTAAGCTAAGTGTACCACCTTTGTCACAATCCATGAGTGGCACTTGCATCAAGGAATCTTTACATCTCAAAATTCTCGGTATTTGTGTCTCCAACTACTTCAGGAACGATCAAAATCCGTGATGTAGCCAAAAGTGCTGCGAGATCTTTGAGTTTCCTAAAACAAGGCAAAAAGTTTTTCTTTCCCAAAGTTCTAATAAAACTCGTGCTATAAAAGTAGTTGAACTTAACCAGACGATTTTGTCAAGCTGAACTGTGAAGGCTTGAAAAGCCTCCTACTCCTCTATATATCGACCAATTGCACTTACGTTCCTAATTTCCAACGTAATGGAAACGCTGATGTACTATCAGCTCAAGAAATATCTTGAAGATTGAAGGTTTTTTAATGACCGACAGTACGGCTTTCGTAGCAATAGGTCCATCTATGTTACAATAGGTTCATCTCACCGAAAAGTGGAACAAACCTTTACATCGTTTTGGAGAAAGTAAGATTTTATTTTTCGAAGAGTTTGTCATCAGGCTCTTTTATCGAAAATGCGTTCCTTAGGTTTAGATGAAACCCTCCTCCGTTTGAGTAGAAATTATCTTTCGAACCTTTCAATACAAATAGTATTGAATGAATTCAAGTATGAAAACCATTAAAAAAAGGATAAATATGTCGCCAACACTCTTTCTCATTTTTATTAATAATCTCCTATCGACAACCTAGAGACATTCTTAAATTTTCCTAGAAATTAGGATGGTTCAAGGAGGCGCCCTCAACCTAAATCCTCACCAACCTTCCCTTACCTTACCTTACCTTACCTTACCCAATCCTTTTCCTTTCCTGGGGAGCAAAATGGATACAAAGAGATCCAAGTGATATTTTTTTTCAAGCTTTATAGATTCATCACCCCATACAACCTAACCTAAACTTCTAATCCGATACATTGTTTCGCTGATGATAGAACTCTAAGCTTTTCATAATCACATCCCTCTTCTTCAGATGTGAAACTGCGACAACAAAATATGCTGATCTCATTAAATTCCGACTTACAGAGCAATGTACAATGGAGAATAAGAAACCGAGTAGAATTTAATGCCTCGAAAACTAAATGCTTTCTTTTGAGTGGCACTTGCATCAATGAAATTGAACATCTCGAAATTCTCGATATCTGCATCACCAACCATCTCTTGTAGAACGATCACATTGGGGTTTTCTGAAAAGATGCAAGACATTTTTTTCTCCTTCTGATGTGGCTACAATCTATAAAAGATTATATGTCCAAAGCTTGAGTATAACTCCCATAATGTTCCAGTTACTTACAGTATAAAAAAGAAGAGCTTTTAAAATAACATCGTTACCTCAATTACGTAATTTAAACATCGTCGGAATGTTTCTTGCATCGCGCCCTATTTTATTGTTATTTCAACGGCCTAAGCTCTAGTACAATAGCCAATTGCATTCCTCCCCTTAAACAGTTCAACCGAAATACTCACACTTCTAAGAATGTCTATCAGTTTACCCTTCGCTTGTACTGTGAAGTACAGGTTTTCGTTTTTTAGCCGTACAATGCGAATATGGAATGCCTTACCACAATGTCTTCGAGAATTTAAAACCAATGTACGCCTCACTCTTTTCCTAATGTTCACACTTTGTCAGAGAACTCCTAAGATCGGCGTCGACAACATGCTGAATACCTAGAATCTCATCGGGCTGTTGAGATACCTAAGCTCGAAGTCAAGCAAAGGCTGAGTATCTGGGTCTTTCAAAGTAACTCTGTCTGTGAATTATGACTGTCTGTATTTTGGTACAGTGATAGATATGACCTTGGAGAAGAAAATAACCTACTCAAAGTATTTATCCTGCGCAGACGAAATCATGGCTACCAGCTGTTCCTGTCTTTGCAATATTCAGGAATTCAAAATTATTGTGCACCACCATCTCCGCGTGTTTTTGGCATAAAAATTATACCAAAAGTCCCTCAGTGCACGCTCATTATACAAAAAAAGACATTTAGATTAGAATACCTGAAAAACCTTATACAATTTGTTATTCATTCTGCGGTTCTGCTCACAATTTTATTCTATTTTAAACCTTCTTCTTTGGAAACTGGCAAAAACACATTTTATTTATATCTATATTTTTATTTGAATCTCTTTTTGTTTTTTCATTTTACAGTCTTCCGGTTATGGGAAGTCGTCAATAACATCTAACATGCAACCAGCCTCCTCATCTGCTTACGATCCAGTTACATTGCACAAAGAACTCTTAGCCATGCAAGCGGCAGCAGCTTCGGCAGCCGCCTCTTCACAAGCTTCATCATCGTCGAAAAAGTCCTCATCATCGTCCCATCACTCGTCCCAGTCTCATCAAGGTCTTTCTGGCAATAAATCATCATCCAGTGGATCTCTATCCCACCATCATATGGTTGGTGGTTCATCGAATACCGGCTCGTCAGGTAACCATCATAGCTCAATGATGGGTTCGCATTCAGGAAGTGGCGGTGGAAATAGCAGTGGTGGAGGTGGCGGTGGTAACAGTGGAAATTCATCCAAAGATCGTGACAAGAATAACTCCCTAAATGCCCTCAACTCACTCTCGCAACTTGGTAATCTCGGCCTGAATCCCCAACAGAGTGTTCAAGCCGCAATGAACGCCTGCCTCGCTGCCAATACTGGCAAAGTGAAGGACTACATGCCGTCCGGAATCTTGAGGTGAGTACTAGTAAACAAACAAAATGCTATTCCCCATCAGGATATCACAGCGCGGAGTATGAATAGCTCTGCAAAACACATTTGTTCCAAAATCATTGTTCATTATGTGATATTTCTTTTCGTATACTTTTCTTTGCCATTGTTGAAATAAACAAAGTGCTGCACTGGAAGGAAAGTAAGCTTCCTTGATGTTCACATTGATGTTATGTTATAATTTTATGTAGTCTATCTTTCTCTTTCTTTCTCTGTACAAAATATAACTGTTTTCCTTAATTATTTAAATTTTTGTTTTTATTTGTTGTGTGTGTAAAATAATAACTCCTGTGTTCGTAAATTGATTTTCAATGAAACTAAACCCAAAACAATTGTTTGTTGTTTTTCCCGTATTTTCGTTTTTTTAGTGAGCCATCCTTGCTGGGAGTCCGATTGCCACCCGATACCGAAATCATCAAGTACACCTCATCTATAGTTGGCCCCAAAATCCCTGGTACTACAAATCGCGGCCGAAAAAAGACAATATCTCTCGATCCATCAAATCCTCTGCTTGCATTTCCAGGCTTAAGTCCAGCTAAACGGGCACGTCTCGAGATGGAGTATGCAGCCATGGCAGCAGCAGCTAATGCCGCCCAGCAACAGCAACAACAACAGCAACAGCAATCATCATCTGGTAGTGGAAGCAGTACTGGTGGCGGCGTTGGAGGCGGGATGCTTGGTCTATCTGGTTCAACACAGTCAGCAACGAATTCTGGGTCTTCATCATTGCTGGGTGGCCATCTGAGTGTTCCATCAGCATCATCTAATTCTGGAGTTGGTTCATCATCTTCACTGACGTCTAACCGTGGCAATAGTGGTATGGCCACCGATCTAACTGGTAGCGCCGACCGAGTAGAAGTCATCAAGCTGCCCCCGACGATCACATCGAATGGGGCGTACAATCTGACTAGCAAATCTAAAGATCCCCATGATACTGATCATTTGGGAATGATGGGTTCTGGGGTGAATCTTAGTATGAAAACTGCTCCGCCAATTTCGGCACCTGATGATTTTGATGCTCCTCTCAATCTATCCATGAAGCCAGACAATAAGTCGTCAAGTAACGACTATGGTAGCACTACAATTTCAGGTGTAGCCGGCGGAGGCAGTTTGAACCTAAGCACTAGTGGCAATGTACCATCAGCTGGTGGTGCATCGAATAGTTTACAAAGCCTAAGCTCAATCACTGCTGCTCTGGGTTCGGGCAGCTCTAGTGGCAGTGGTGGAAGTGACCGCTCCCAACCGCAATACAAAGAAGGACGACCCCGCAATCTGGGTCGTGGTGTGTCGAAACCGAAGAAAAACACTGTCGCCTCATTGCTTGCCCAGAGCCGAGCAGTTGGTATTAAGCCCATGTTGTCTACACAGCAGTTAATGCAACAAGGTGCTGATTTTGTAAGTTTTATTGTCTTTTGAGGAGGATCTTTGACGAGTTGCTCTAATGAATTTCATTGATTGCAGGAAAAAATACGCCAAGCTTTGACAGAGGCTAGTGCACAGCTCGATGTATCCACAGATTCCGAGAGTGTAGCCGCCGAGAGTGGACTCTCTGAATCCGAGGGAGAAGACTCACAAATTATCAATATCACCGAACTGCGAGCGCCTCTTGAGTTGGGATGGAAGCGTGAGACAGTCATCAAAGGTCTTACCAAAGCTGGACAGATTCGTGGTGATGTGTGCTACTATGCCCCTGGAAGTGCCACCAAATTAAAGACAATTGGTCAGATATTTTCAGTAAGTTGTCAAAAAGATTCTTCCCAAGAAATTCTGTTCTATTAATTATTGGTGTTTTCTTTTGCAGTACATGGAGAAAAATCCATCAAAGTTAAACCGCGACAATTTTAGCTTCTCTTCACGTGCTATAGTTGGATCGTTTTTACAGCCCGCTCCTCCACCGTACGCCAACGATGGAGAATACATTCGTATGTCAGATGCTGATGTAGCAAAACGCTTAGAGGACTTAAAGATGTTCACTCGTCAAACATTAAATGTTGAACAGCGTATTGAAATTGCTAAACAACAACAAGCTATGCGCGAGGCAAAAAAGCTTGCAAAAGAAGAACAAGCTAGAAACAAGGAGAAAGCACGTCAAGAAAAAAACGAAAAACTTGAGCAACAAAGAAAAGAGAAAGAGCTGAAGAATCAGCAGGCGATTGAGGTGAGCGGTGTGGCTCTTTTTCTTACTAACATCGTTATTAAAAAATCTTGAAAAAAAATCAAATTAAAAACAAAAACTTATGGAGCTTAAAATCTTTATTAAATTAATTTTGTTTTTCTTGTATGTTAGGCTCGCAAAAAACGCCAAGAAGAACTCGAACGTATCAAACAAGAAGAAATTCTAAAAAAGCAACAGGTAAGAGTTTTCTTGTTCTTGTTTTTAATTAATTGATTCGAAAAGCTCATTTAATTTCTCTATTTTCATTTTCATTTAATTTTAATTTAATTTATATTTATATTAAAAAAGAACAGCAAACAAAAAACCAACTCTAATATTTCGTTTGTTATTATTGTTTTATAGGAAAAAGAAAAGAAAAGGCAAGAAGCTATTTTAGCTAAAGAACAGGTATTGCATACTTTAAGTCATCCATACTTTTAGTAAATCATTTCTTAGTAGTAGACAATATCTGTATAATTAGTATGATTTTGGTTAGTTGCGACGAAGGATATTTTTTGTTTTCTTTTATTCCTATTTTATATTTTGGTTGAATTTTATTCGTTTTGAAACAAAATTTGTTTTCATTTTAGTTATCATCGCAACTGATCATTAAAAACAGTGTGCCTTATCAGAGAGACCAGTGATCTCTATTTCCCTTTGTGCTTTCTCTATCTCTGTCTTTTTTGATTATACAATAATTTTATGTTTACCTATTTTTTTTTTTTTGTGATAAGTGTGAAGAGTAGTTGTCTGTCTGCAATATCTTAAGGGAGTTTTTGTTGAAGGCTCTGATCTATAAACCTTCAAGATTTTGTTTTATTTTTTAGTTTGTGTTTCATTTTGTTTTGTAGCTTATGTGTGATTTCGTGTATCTTGTTTTCGAAAATTGTTGTCCTTTTGAGTTTTCAGTTCCACATTTCGAGGTCTTCTAGACAAGTCTTAGCGACATTTTTCTTCGATTTTTTGAAATTGATGTATAAGTGCTTGTTTGCGTATTGGTAATAATATTTAAAGCTTATCATTTTGACCTGCGCCGTGATGGTCTTGAGTTCAATCCCTGCCTGTGTCACCTAAAAGTTTTCTCACGGGTACTGCCTATTGCGAGGAATTGACAAATCTTCCAAGAGTAATTCTTGTCATGAAAAGTGCTCTCTAAAATTAGCCGTTCGAATTCGGCATAAAAACTGTAGGTCCCCTCTATCCCTGACATTACTCGCACACAGAAATAGTTCATAGCCCTGGTTCTCTATGAGCTGTTGCTTTTATTTTTTATTTGACTTGAATTTTTTAGTAAGTTCGATTGAGAAAATCAATACCAATTAGACTAAACGTAAATTCCATTTTTAAGTCATGTAAATAGGACTCTTTCGTCACGAAAATATGTAGACATATTTATCGCTTAGACAAATCAAAAATTAGAACTTTACAATAGATCTTGAGTCAGAATTTAAATAAGAGAATTAATAAGAATTGAGCCTTCATATCTATTGTTAACAAAATCATCAAGCTGTGATTTTTATTGGGTTCCACCCTTTTCTTAACCGGATTATGATCTAGCGCAATAGCCACTTCTATTTGCTCCCTTTATCAATTTAACCATAATACTATTGTCTCCAGAAATGCCATTGCACTATTCAAGAATTTAAATCCGTTTTACTTTTTTGCTTAAAATTGACTTAGTTTCAAGATATTTGTAAAAAAAATGAATGAAGCTCTTAGGCACCTTGCACCCTTGCACTTATGACTTATACCACCTATTAAGAATTTTTTCTACATTTTAACTCATCCCAATACAAATGTGCATGCAAAATTTCAGGCTTATTCTATTTTATTTCTTTTTCTACATTAATTTTTTCTTACTTTACAACTTAAATTAAATTTGGAACACTTGATCTTTCAAAAATTAAGGATACCCCAGAATCCACTTATACAACTTGACGCTAGGTATTTCTTTTGGCTTTATAGTATCGGTATCACTAGGAGTGGCATAAGTAAAGTGGTTTATTGAAATTTAAAAACTTTTGCAAATTCAATGTCTTTTATAAAAATAACCTTTTTCATTTTTAGTTTCCTAGAATTGTTTAGCTATAAGAACAAAGTTATAAAGGTATGGAACTGAAATTCCTTTTAAAATGTCCCTGTTTCTTTTTTTGAAAACTATTTTCTTGTACATATTTCTTACAATAACGATTTATGAACCGCGAGGCATATTTCGCATTGTTCTATAGGTTTTAATAATTCATTCTCATGAATGAAATGGCCAAGCCCATTCGGCCATTTGGAAGTTAAATTAGTTTTTATGTTGAATTGAGCAGAATATTTAAGGTTCTTAGTGTCCCTGAATTAGGTTTATTCATATCTGACACAGATATCATTAAACCTAATATTTTATGAGTTAAATATTAGATATGATCCTTATTGACATAATTTACTTTATAATAACAATACGAAAAAAATACTCATCTTTCCGCTTTAATCTTTGAGAACCCTTTATTTTTGTTATAAGAAAAAACAGGAACAAAATTTTTACTATGCTTTTAATCTAAGTTTTATTTATTGTCGTTATAAATATAATTTAAAATTTAAAATATATATAAAACTGACACGCAGATTTATCTGCAGGAACTCAACAAGCAGAAGGAGTTACTCTACGCTGTCGAATTGGTATGAAAAAAATAAAAATAACAAAAACTTTTTTATTATTTTTAAAGTTTATTTAAATTTACATATTTACTTTTACATCTAAAACAAAATTTTGAAAAATCCTTGCCCTGGCTTGAAGATAGTAAAAAATTTAATATATCATTGTTATGAGTTTTGGTAAGCAACGGGTGTTTTTTTTAAACGTGTGGTATTCAATCTGACAATATTTTTTTTGGCAGTTTGTTATTTTGACAGCTGTCACTTGATTTATGCTCAGATTGGTTTTCCATTTCGAAATGAATAGACTTACTCCTGAACAATGTTTGCAAATCGTACAAATTTATTACCGAAATAATGGTTCGGTTCGCACTACTCCAACGAAACAATCAATTCATTGAAGTAAACTTTTCGTTAGCGCATTATTTTGCGTTGTGGGCCAGTAACGTGCCTACAAGATCATGATTATATAGAGTCCGCCATCTAACGTTTTTTTTTGTCAACTAGTGCTTATTTCGTGAATGGTAACACTTAGCTCATGTCTGATTTGACAGATAATAATTAGTTTTATCCTTCCGCTGAACGAATATGGTTGTGTATACGCTTGAACAACGCTAGGAATTATTGGCTGCAATCGACTTAAAGAAGATGCCGATTTTGCCAAAAAATCATCTTTTCAGATGAAGCTCATTTTGATCTTGGTGGGTATGTAAACAAGCAAAATTGTCGCATTTGGGGCACAGAAAACCCGCGCGCATACATTGAAAAGCCGATACACCCAAAACGAGTCACTGTTTGGTGCGGATTTTGGTCCAGAGGCATAATTGGTCCATTTTTTGAAAATAAGCAAGGAGTGGCCGTTAAAGTCAATGGCGATCGTTATTTGGCCACGTTGAACGAATTTTTGTTCATAAAAATTGAGGAGGATATCGGCAACATTTGGTTTCAACAGGACGGCGCTACGTGCAACCCAGCCGAAGCCACACTCGATGTTTTGCGCCCTGTTTCAAAAAAAAGTTATTTGGTGGACCCTATACATTGCTGGACTTATTTTTGTGGGATTATGTGAAGTAGCTTGTAGCCTTGAAAGAGAATATTCGGCGTGTTATTGCTGACATACGGCCGCAATTGCTGCAAAAAGTGGTCGACATTTGGACCTGTCGCGGCAGCCACTTGCTCGAAATTAATTTTAAAACATAATATTTTTAATTAGTGCTTGAAAATGGATTTCTGGAGCCAATTACAAAAGTTGGTTGCTATACCAACTTGAGATAAATTACTTAAAATGAAGTTTTTGTAATTGAATGATGTGATCCATGCTGTTGTTGCAGAAAAAAGGGATTACAATTAATGTGGGTAATCAGGAATTGATTTTTGAGCACAGCAGATCGTTAATGGGATTCTAAATCATGTTCTAACTATGAAAACTTTTAATATGCTGATGTGATGCTGTACTTTTCGGTGGAAGATATGACAACCTATAAAAGCTTAGACATTTGAAAGGCAACCAAATTTGTTTTCACAAACTTTATTTTTGTTCACCAACAAATTTAAAAAAAAAATTAGCGTTGCTTTCTTTTTGCCCTTTATCTTTTAAACAGTTGAGTTTTCAAAAAATGTATTTAGAAAAACATTTTAGCAAATTATATGCTTTACAGTTTTAGTAAGGGTGTTAACACAATTGGACCTATAGAAACGGAAATTATCGCGAAAAAACGATTCTCGCAGCTTTTAGTCCATAACTTACGACGCGGACCCAATGAGAACACCTAAATACCTTCATACAACAATTTCCAGCTTACTATAACTCATTCCAAAGTGTAATCCTTATTTTACTGCACAAATAGTGGATAATAAAAGGTTTCATTTTGATATTTAACAAAAATTAGTATTTTTAAAGAGAAATAAATTGATGTCCATGGAAAACGATATCAGCCAAATTGACGCCATGACTACAATTGCGGCACAATATCCTTTCAATGAAATTTTCCATCGCCAATTTCTTACATTTGCTGCTGTGTTTCCTCGAATATTTCAAGAGTTGCTTCTTAAAGGTCTTGAATCAACTTTAAAGCATTGAAATAAACCTTATCTTTCACATGGCAAGATTTCGAATTATGATCACCTCTTCAAGGAACAACATGGCAGGAAGCTTTTTTTGCAAAATACCATTATTTCTTTACTTGTACGTAGCTCCATTTTATTGGAATATTGGCGACCATAAAAGGCCTTTGCCGTGGCTTAGTAGGACAATCCATTCACTGTTACAGTTCCACAGGCCACATTTTCAAATAAGTAATTTCTTACTCACAACGCCAGCCAAAAACAGCACCAAACATCAACACGTTAAGGATGAAAAGGTTTTCAACAGTAATTCTTGGATTTCCGAGTATGCAATTCTAAAATTCTGCTTTTTGACGTAACCTTTGATTTGAAAATGGGATTTTTTCATTTGATTCATTTCAAAGATACAATCTACAAAGATATGATGTTCATAGTGATTGATTATGAAGAAAAACCTTTAAGACCTTAAGATTATTTAAAATACGATGTAATGTGCTTTTGGAATTTCAAAAATTGCCACCCTGGGTTTTCGTCAATTCTATGGGCAACAGTAGCAATGTTCTTAGTTGTTATTGAGAGACGTACACGGTTTCGATTCTTCACATCACTACAATGTCCCAAAGCTACTGTTCAAGTTTTTTCCACCGTTTTTAGTATTATCCGCCGAGACCATGACCCAAAAGTACAGTCGTTCGATATTTAGTAATGGCGTAAATATCGGACTATTCAAAATGTAAGCTCTTATTAGAAAACCCTAAATTTCATCTTGAAATTATTGTTCGCTGCCCACTCTTCATAATATTGACTATTAAATGAAACGAATTAAAAGTTTGTCAATCCAAACACTCCGAATGTAAATATTCCCAAACCAAAACTCATATCAGTGATATATAAAACTCTTAACTATCTTCTAGCCTGTGTCTAAATGTACTATAAACAAAACTATCAGATAAATAAAATACACAAATACAAACAGTTTTTCATATACAACCTCAAACACATTTTTGTAACACAATATTTAATGTTTTTAACTTGACACGTTAACTAATTTTAAATTACAAACCACACCAAAAATAGTGCATGATTTGAAACAGTGTTTTATGTTTTTATTTAATATACTTTCACAATACAACTTGTCCATTGTTTTACTTAAAAAACAACTTATGTGTATTGAGAACTTAAGTTTTGTATCATTTTTTAACTGAATATTGTGTGTTGACGAAAAATAGGAACGAGAAAGACGCCGTCAGCATATGACACTCATAAGGCAGCTAGAAACCAGACGAAAGTATGAGGATCGTGAAAAGAAGAAGCATCAATTGGTATTGGATAGACTGATCTTACGTGAAAAGAGAGTAGCTGCTCGAAAGCGCGATGCTGAAATACTTAATCAGATCAGGTAAATGTTTAAATAATGTTAACATCAACTGTTCTTCATGGTCGATCATCAAACTTATCCATTTTATATTAACAAATTCATTTGTGTGTTTTTCTAGAAAACCACAAGAGGACTCTGAAATTTCTGATCAAATTGATTTGCCTCAACTGAAGAGAATTGCTGGTTGTCGCCTGCCAGGCCAAGCAATGGCTGATCTACTGATGGTTTTTGAATTTTTGCACAATTTCGGTGAAACTCTTGGTTTTGGTAAGTCTTTTAGAACTATGAAAGTTTTTTTTTTTCAAACCGAACTCATCATTTATAAAAATAATACTTTGCATGTATAGATATGGAATCCCTGCCTACACTTCAGAATCTTCATGACGCCCTTGTGCCCGATAGTAATGTTGAAGCCGAAGAGGAACTACTCTCGGTAATGACACATTTACTTGTGTGTGCCATCGAAGATCCGGGCATTCCGAATCCCGGCCGTCACACCACTCTCTTGGGACAATCTCTTCGCAATGCCGACATAACTAATTCAAATGTTTCCGAAATCTTGCGAATTTACTTGTATGCCACAGCCACGGGTGAAGTCCGTCAAATGCATAACATCACACTTGACCGAGAGAAGGAGAAACGCATACCAGACCATCATCAAATGGAGACTGATTGTAATGTAACCACTGGCAAGAATCAGCAATACTATGAATTATTGCACGAAAACGAGACATGGAAATTGTCGATTTGCTTGAAAGATCGGCCATTTGTAGCCTTGAATTCAACGAAGAAAACCCAAATCCTAGCCCATCTCTGCAATGACTTGCTAATGAACAAAGCAGTCCTTAAACAAATCGATGGAAGCCTTGAGTCGTGCGCACAAATCAAGAAAGAGAAATACATGACTGATATGAAAATTCGCAAATACAAGTCACTGCACATAAGAAAGACCCGTTTGGAAGCCTACGAAAAGGCCCAGATCGAAAGAGAAGCTGCAATGGCAGCCATAGCCGCTCAACAACAGCAGCAGCAATTGCAACTGCAGCAACAGCTCGAAGAGCAACAACAGCAAAAGCAGCAGGATGAGCTTGCTCGGAAGGAGGAGGAGTCAAGTGTAATAGAGCCAGAAGTAACGATTGTTGTTGGAGAGGGCGAAACAAACAACAACAGCAGCAGTAACAAAGACGAGTCGGAGAAAATGGATATGGACGACTGTCAAATTGTTCCTTTGACTGAAACAGTCGCTCCTGCTAAAGAAGCCGATTCCGAAGTAGGCGGTGTGGAAATAATTGAGGCAAGTAAGCCTGATTTGTTAGTTCCACCGTCTACGCCAGGAGAGAAAGTAACCTACGATAGCCCCTCAAAGAGCAGCGTGGACACACCAGTCAAATCAAAACTAGAAGAATCCTTGACTTATCAAAACGGAACGACTGTTCCATCTGATCTTAGCCAATTGATGAACAAAAAGAATAACTCACGATGTGATGACGCCTCAACTGACGTAGGCATGGACGATGATCTGAGTGACGTTGAGAGCGAGATGACTAATATTGAGGAGGACGAAGATAATCGCATGACTGCCGACGAAGTGCAAAAGAAGCTAGAGAAAATGATAAAATCATCCTTGAACTGCAAGGAATCGCTAGAGAAGAGCACCAATCAACTTCGGGCGTGTTGCTTTGGCCAGGATCGTTTCTGGAGGAGATATTGGAAGCTCCCGAAAGCAGGTGGCATCTTTATTGAAGCACTAGAGTCGGCTCAGAATGAAATTTATGAATTCAATGAAGTTCTTGAAAACGCCGTCAAAATGGAAGCTCCATCTACAGATGAAGTCAAGGAAGAGCCGTCTTGCGAAACATCGAAAGAAGAGGAAGAATTAAATAACCAGGACAAAACCACAGAAGACGAGTTAAAGCCATCATGCGATGCAGTCGTGAAAATTGATTCAGAAATCGAGTGTATGCAAGTAGATGAGAGCAACAACGAGACATCGCAGCCGGCAATCGGGGATGGCTTCCCTCCGAACCCACCAAATCCTAATACAACGATTTGTGTAAAGAACGATTCTGAATTACTTCCACCACCCCCACCACCGCCAATCGCTCAAAATGTGGGCGTGGGCGATTTAAATGAAATGGCTATTGACAAGTTCGAGTCGTCATCGTCGTCGTCGACGATCAGAATCGAAGAAAACGAAGAGAACGTCTGTGATACAAGCAATCGAGAAATCAAATCCGAAGTCGATGTCAGTATAAAGAAGGAAGATGATGTAATTATAATCTCTGGCGATGATTTGAAGCCGCCTGCTTTGCCAGCCGACCGTTGGTTCTCAATTGCCAATCGTGAAATGCCACTAACCACAAACGAAATGCAAGGTGAGACTCCATACTTCCAGAGAGTCTATTCGAACATCCATTGTGGCAGTGCTATTCAGATTCAAGGCCATCGTTGGGACATTGCCAATAATGCGCAGTATTTTACAGTGCCGTTAGATAACGGCAAAGTTGACTTGAATTTTGAAAACGAGACAATTCTCACGCTATCAGGCCTCGACGATAAAATGGTGGAGCGGAAAATGAGAGCCCATGCTATGAAAGAAATTGTTGGTAGCGAGGACAACGGTCCTTCACATGACAACAGCTATGACTTGAAAGAGCAGAAGTTTTTTCCCTTTCTCGATGATACCTGCGGCGGTGGAGGGAGACCTGAAACTGTAGAAGGAGCCACTTCCGTTAACACACCTAGTGCAGCTGCCGAATTGAAGGCAGGCCGTGTGGAAATGAAACTCGATGAAGCAACCGGAATATCGTTTCAAAATTTAGCCAACATGTCATTGGGAAACATTAGCGCTTACATCACCTGCGACATTCCAACCCCTCTCTCAATGACACCGGACGAACATCGTCTGCTAGAGCAGATAAAAAACGAGGGGTTTCCCAAGAAGCTAGAGAGTAATTTTGTGCCACGCAAATACCGTCACGGCTGGTGGAAGGTGGACACTCTCGAGTTAATCCAAGACGTCATAGACAATCTCAACCAGAAGGGTTTGCGCGAACGTGAATTAAAACAGAGTTTAAGTCGAATTCTCTCCGAAGAGATAGAACTCTCCACACCATATTCACTAACCGCCAAAGAGGATGACAACGAAGATGAAAAAATAGTCCCGCCCGATGGACCCAACGATTGGAATCCAAAAGTTGCAAAGCGCGTTGAATTGGCGCTGTTGGAACAACTCGAAGCTCTTGAGGATAAAATTGCCAGTGCTTCAATGCAAATAAAGCACTGGGTTCTGCCACCACGAATAGAGAATGAAATGTCCCTCGACCAGGAGGACATTACAGAGGAAGAGTTTGTGACAATAATTCCAATGATCCGTGATCGTATTGCCAGTTTGGAGGCGGCCATCGAACGAAGATACTTGAAACCACCATTGGGCAGTCAAACGGGAGATGCCCATCTAGCTGTGATCGCACAAAATCAACAAAATCAGAAATCTTCTTCGTCGACGTCATCTTCGGAGAGAGATAATAACACATCCATGGGACAGCAACAGCAAAGCAATACTGGCGTTAGTGCTTCGGGCAATAGCAGTGATAACGGTGGACAGCAGCAGTCGTGCTCTGTCAGTGCATCGGGGGATAATTCCGGAGCAGCTTCACCAGCTAGTGTTTGTGACAGCGAAAGAGATATGCCCCAAGAGAATATCCCAAAGGGTTTGGTGTCATGGCGCGAGGCGGTATCTCGTTCGCATACTACTGCCCAATTGGCCATGGCATTGTATGTTCTGGAATCGTGTGTTGCCTGGGACAAGAGCATTATGAAAGCGGTAAGTCATGATTGATATGTTTTTATTTTTGTATTTTCATCCCTTAAACCTAAAACCCTGAATAAGTAGAATATAATATTAATTTGCTTTTCAATGTCACAATAAATACATTTTTGCCGGGTGCTGGCTGCAATGCTTTTATTATTATTAATTAACTTGTGATAGAGTTGCTTTTATTTTGCTTTTTATGTAGTAGTTGATTTTATTTGTTGTCCCTTAAAGTGTGATGGTTTTCTTTAATTTTAATATTTAATTTATTGATTTTATATTTTAGAATATAAACATACATATGTACATGTTTTTCTTTTTAATTTTATTAAATTCCAAGAAAAGAAAAAGTGATTTCATCAATTACCCTTGATTGCTTTTAAGTGCTTTTGGAATGGTGGGCAAAATGGAATGGTCATTCCCTCTTTCTCATTTAACTGGTATTAACAATATTTTGTCGAAATAGCCCTAATCCCTTCGTCTAAAAAAAATTGCATTGTAATATTCAAAACTTTAAAATCAATCCGTTTATTTATTTTTTAATACATAAACTGGGCCATTCACATTCTATTGAGTATTTAAATCTTGCAATGGTTCGCCCTTCCAGATGCATTATTTCAAATTTGTCTCTAATGCCATAAAGAACTAAAAGGTCATAAAGAACTGAAAGTTAATTGAAAATGTTTTACTATCGGTTAAAGGAAGAATTCAAGGTCCATTCGCAAGGTCCAAATTTGGCATCTCGTTCCAACATAGGCGATTCGCAAGTACCTCGCGATTAATTTTGGCTTTTAAATTGTCTATCGTAGCTAGCTTAGAGTTTCACACTCCCTATGGCTCGTAGCGCCGTTTTGTTGGATTTAAGGAAGTCCGTTAACAAAGCGCAATTACGGTTACTATTGACGGTAACATGCTGATTTGTCTCATTTTTTAAAGAAATACTGGCTAATAATTCCAAAAGACCATAAACCACACCATAATCTTGTTTTTAATGGATATAATGGTAGCTGTACTCTTTTGGTTGCTCATCAACCAAAATATGTCATTGAACCAGTAATTGGCTGACAATTTTTTGTCTTTATCACTGAAACGATAAAACACTGGATTTTCATTGAGTTTTTTCAGAGCTCATTTACTGAAAATATGCAGCAAATTAAAGTCGCCTGTCTCCATTTCTTGAACAAGTTAAATTTTAAACGCTTTAAGGCCAAAATCCTGACGTACAATACGCCAAGTTGTCAAATCGACAAGCCAACGTGCAACGACGAATTGATTCGTCACGGTCTTTGCGTACACTCTTAACTAAAACTAATAATTTTCAGATGCTGTTATGGTTATGTTGAGTCTTTCAATTATGACTTGCTAAACGATACTGAACAAGTATGAAAAAGATCTTTCTGATAAAAAAAAAAAACCTATTAAAAATCAAACCTCACGATGAATTACCCGATATAAGACATCTAAAGGGTAAATCAAATACAAGTTCCTTTTAAAGATGCAATAAAGTTAACAAAATTAAAAGTTTTTCCATGTGTTATGGTTTGATTAGGTAAGGTTAAGTTAGGTTAAAGTGGCTGCGGATTCAGAATCCACACACTTAGGTTAAAAGAAAAGGCCCATTGTTATGGATTTAGAGAATTATGGATTTAGAGATTTACCTGTTACTAGTCGAACCATTTTGAGCTTTTTATAAAGCGAAGAAGATATTTGATATCCTTTTAGCTAGTTCACTGGGATTATCAAAAGAGTTGTCTTCCAGATGAAGTTTGCGTCTTTGTGAAAGAGCAGGGCAAGTGCAGAGAAGGTGAGAGATTGTTTCCTCTTCTTCGTCGTCCATACAGCTCCTGCAGAAGTCATTTGAGGCTACACGAAGTCGTATTGCGTGTCTGCCTATAAGACAGTGTCCCGTAAGGACACCTATTGGGGAGCTAATATGAAGTCTGCTTTAAGATAACAAGTCTTTAGAGCGCTTTAGGTCCAGTGAAGGCCATATGAGTTTTGTGGCTGCGCATGTTGGTAAATTGTGTCACCTAGAGTTTGTTATCGTAAAAGCTGTTTCTTTTAGCAGAAGTTTACATGTAGCTATCGATATACCTATCTTCTCCCTTTCAGGTGAAATAGGTATGACGGTTCATTTTTAGCGAGTTCATCGGCTCTACAATTTACTGTGATGTCTCTGTTGCCCGGCGGCACCCAACAGAGGTGAATGAATGTTGCTGCGTCATCTCCATAAGAGACGATCGACAATCGAGGGCCGTTTGAGATTTGGTTGAGACACCGTCAAGAGATTTAATAGCAGCCTGACTGGCAGAGAAGATGCGGATGTCAGAAGTTGATATCACGTTTTCTCTTAGCCAGGGGTGGAATCGGCTAAGGTGATTGTTGATTGTTGACAGTCAAAATAATCGAATTTGATCTGTGTAAGGTGATAGTCAAATTGATACCTAAAAAGCTGTCGCTAGAAAAATTTGATAGTCGTTTTCCTACAAACATGTCGTTTCTGAGTAGAGCTACCAGACGCTTACAAAAAAAGAATGGAAAATTTTGTCAGTTACCTTTTTTAGGTACAAAAACACATTCCTGTGACCGACAAAGCTTACGACATTCGAAAAAAAGCAAGAAAAGTAAGAATTTTATTCAAACGCGACCAATTTGATACTTTTATTTAGATATTTTATAAGAATCAATTTAAAATGTCACCAAGGCAACAATGAATTTTGACAATTTGAATCTGAAATTGTTCAATCGAATTGAATTGAGTTGAATCATCTTACACAGACGGGAAACTCGGTGATAGTCGATTTGACTATCAAAAATTTGATAGTCAATTATCACCTTAGCCGATTCCACCCCAGGAGAGAACATCTTTGATCGCTAAAATTTCCGCTTGGAAGACGCTACAATGATTAGGGATTCGGAAGATGTTTAGATTAAGCTTTTCTGAGTACACGCCACTACCAACTCCCTCATTTGTCTTGGATCCATCTGTATAAAAATGAATGCTTTTTTCATCCAGGAGTTTTTTGTTTTACCATTCATCTCTGGATGGAATGGATACCTGGAAGTTTTTTCCAAATTGAGGTTTTGGAATAGTGTAGTCTATGTACTTTGGTATAGAACCAAAGAGGTTTAAAATGATGGAGTGCCCCACATTGTTGTTGGTCCATTGAGATGAGGCGTTGAGTTGGTTTGATAAGTAAGAACAAATATTCCCATTTATTATAATGGAATACAACGTCGTTCCAGTGGCTGCTACAGCTGACTTCGCAAAAGCGAATTCTGTCACTCCAATTTTCCAAGATCTTGTTGATGGTTTCGGTCTGTAGCTCATGCAGTGCTTGGATGATATTAACCTGACCTTAACTGCTTGAATGGTTTGCAGATTATTTGCATATCATATCATTAAATCAGACCTTCATCCCCAACCAAAAATTCAAATAATTCAAATCGCTGCTCCGAGGCGACCAATTAATGGGGCCTATCGTGAATCGCCCTGGAAATTTTATTTCACTCGGAATTTTTTCCTTGATCGGAAATATGCCTTGAAATAAATTTTCCTTAAACAAAATTTCTATGCAACTACAGGTCAATTTCCTGAAATTTTTTTCCCGGTAGCAATTAATTCCGAGGGAGAATTTTAAGCATTATTTACGTTCCCAATGTTCGAAAGAGGGGAACATTCCGAATGAAATTTGTATTCAGCCCCCAATATCGTCAAGACAACTGATAACACAATTTGAGAATTTGGTGCGCAAAAGATCGATTGTCTCATGGAACCATAGTATAACGACTGAAACGTTCTTATCAGCCTTACTTTTAAAGTAAAGTGGTTCAATGATGCCACGAATCTACAATCTGCTCCAACTTTCATTTATCGATCTCGACAATAACGTCGGAGTTTTTCAATACCCAGATGGGGCAATATTATGTGTTAACGTATCCGCCTTGGGCGATATGAAAATGCGCTTCGTCAAAAAAGATAATAATTTTTCGTCCAAGACCCGAATTGTAAATCGATAATGATGCTGATAGTCGTTCGCCTTCAACTAGTGCTGATTGTCTTTAACATTATTAAAAAAGCATATTTTAAAAACCTGATGAATTAAGGACAACACTGTTGTATCTTCTCTCTCACTCTAAATCTATGCAGCCGGGACCACAAATGCTCTCGAAATATCCTAAGACGTTCTCATATTGTCTTGATGAGACGCTTCAGCACCATGAAGACAACCATTACATTTACATTTATCTTTATTGAACTTTTCATATATTACAATTGTCTTAACTTAAAATTATAATTAAATATTAAATGATAAAGATTTTGTTGGCACTTAGGGGGCCTAACTCTATACATTGTGTGTTTTGATGAATTAAAGAATAAACTAAAATATTATTGTTGTGAGATAAAAAATTCAATGAAAAATTAATAAATCCTCGGGGTGTTCAGGCCCGGTTGTCTGTTTGATATGCTGTTAGCCGCGGTGGTAAGCTGACTCCGTGTCAGCGTAAAATTGAAGATCTCCTTCTTCGATGGTGGGCTCATGTTCCTCGTTCAGTATATCCATAGCACACAGATATCTGGGTTCAGGGTGACATTGCTGGGAGTTCATCCTTCTGATTAGCTCGTTTTTGGTTGTTCAATCCTCCCGTGATCTTCCTGGCTGTTTGGAACAGATACTTGTCCAAGGGAATTGTTTTGGCTTCGTCGTAGACTCTTTTGTTGCTGAAGTGTATCTGCTTCTGGTAGTTGAAGGAAGCTGTAGGCGATGATGGGACGTAACAATTGCTTGTAAATTAGCAATTTGGTTGGCTGGCTGAGTCCCGTTCTTCTTTTGAGGAGCGGGTTAAAGCTCTCGAACGGGGGTTGAATTTTAACAACTCGTTGAAGTGAATACCCAGATATTTGGCATTTCTCTTTGCTGGTATCACTAATCCCTCTGGGAGTGAGATTGCAATGCTTTTGCACCTTGTCGCACACTTCTTATAGAAGTGAAACAGTCTGCTAAGATGGGACTCTATCTTCCTGGCTGCAATAACGGGGGACTTCGATGAAGTGTATGTGAGCGAGTCATCGGCGAAAAGAAGACTCACAGTCTGGATGCGGGTTGGTCACTGGTCAGCAAGCTGAAGAGGAACGGTCCAAGCTTAGATCCTTGAGCTACTCCTGCTCTTATGATTTTCACTAAAGATTTGTATTTTCCCAACTGGGCAAAGAAGGTCCTGAAAGAAAGAAATGAAAACAAAATTTTAATTAGACCGGGTGGGAAACCAAGTAGGTTTAATTTATGTCATGAAGACAACCGGAATGATGAATTTATTATAAAGGGTAACTCTAGATGTGGGAGAGAGAACTTTACTTCTCAATTGCCTTCTAAGTCCAAAAAAGCAGCGATTTGTAAGAGTTATTCTCCGTTTGATTACAGCGCTAGTGTCGTTTGCTTAGGTAGACAAAGTGCTCAACTAACTTTAAGTTATACATGGTAACGTTTCTTCCAATTATGTCAATATCATGGACATATCCGAGTAATTGGACAGATCTTTGGAATATTGTGCCCAAAAGTTTTGACGATTGAGTTTTGCACAATTCTTTCCATAACGATGTTAAAGAATTCGCATAATAGTTCATCGTTTTTTCTAAAACCTTTATTGACATCAAAAAATCTTTTCCGAACTTGATGGAGTAAGGTGCATTCTCCATCGTCAATCTGCACAAACAGACAAGTTTGACAGAGATGACAAAACTAGACATTGCTCTGTAAGGTTCAATTCTATAGATACTGTCATACGCCGCCATGAAATCGATGCATAGATGGTGGGAATCTATTTGAAGTTCATGGGTTTTTTTGAGGTCAATGGTGGACTTTCCTGGTCCGCAGTCCCACTGATACAGGTTGTTGATAATTATTTTCCTTTAAAACCTTCCCCTATTTTAATTTAATGCACATTTCCAATTTTTCTGTTTATACAAACAAACAATGCACATAACATTTTGTGTGATTTGTGTCGGAGATATTTATAATGAGATGCTTCTTATGCAGAATCTCTAACTTACTAAACTAACTTACATATATTATTCAAGCACAATTTATTTATATATTTAGTAACTCCACACACTTTCTTAGTTGATTTTTTTTTGTTTCATAAAATAGTATTTTGTTTTTGTTGTGCACTTATAGCATTAAGTTTGTTTTATACGTATTTTACTTTAATTTTTAATTAATACTGATTCCTATGTTTTGACTAATTACATTTTTTCTTTTTTATTTTCTTTCTTTTCCGCATTTAATGTAAAATTTATTTGGATAAAATATATAATATTATAAATGTTAACGTGGCTATACAAAAAAAAATAAATTATATAATTGCCTGCCTGCTGATATCCTTAAATAAATAATAATAATACAAAAAAAAAAAACGAAATACGTATCAAATGAAACATTTAATAATTCTACATGATAAACGTTTATGTATTTTCTGCACGCTAAAATTTAAAAAAAAACAAAAAAACACCCTTACACATAAAACACACAAAAATTCGATTAAAAAAACAAACACAAATTTTAAAAACAAAATTAACTTACTTATACTTTAATACATAAATGGTGTTTTTTTCATATTTTTCTATATCTTTGGTGTATGTGGTACTTCTTTTCTGTTTCTGTTAACGCTTCTTGTGGCTTTGAATAACATAAAATTAAACAAAACAAATTAAAATTAAATTAAACAAAAAATCCATTTAACTGTCTTAAAATATTAAACTAAAACAAATTATACAAAACAAAATGTTAGCTTAATAAAAGTAAAAAGAAAAAATCAAAATCGAAATCAAAGTCGAATAAAAACGGTGAAAGTTGTAAGCCCACTACCACTAGCACCCCTAACAATAAGGAGAGTAGTACGACAACAACACCAACCACAAAAGCTGACAAAAAATCCTCATCCTCCTCGTCGTCGTCTTCGAAAAAATCAAAAAAGTCTTCGAAAAGTAAATCCAAAACAAAGTCACCAAATGCCAAGGCTAACAAATCTACCAAAAACAAACTTGACCAATCTATGATGAGTGAAACGACGACAACTGATCAAGGTCAAGATCAAAATCAAGGCCATGGTCAAGGTCAAGGTGAAGAAGAAGTAAATTCAAATAATATGATGTTGTGTTCTACTACTACTCCTTCTACTACCTCTGCTACTAACCACAAAATCACGAAGATGTTATTCACTGAAACTAGTACACCAACTACTACTACTACAACAACAACCACAACACCAAGCACAAAACGTACTACAATTTCCCAAAACAATTACTTACAGAATTGCCAGTTCTGCACATCTGGCGAGAATGAGGATAAACTGCTGTTATGTGATGGTTGCGATAAGGGCTATCATACATATTGCTTTAAGCCCAAAATGGACAATATCCCTGAAGGAGATTGGTAAGATTGTCAATTCACTCATGAAAATGGCCTTGGTTCTACTTTTTATTCTTAAGGTACTGCTATGAATGTGTAAATAAGGCGACAAATGAACGCAAATGTATCGTTTGTGGCGGTCATCGGCCTCCTCCAGTGGGTAAAATGATTTACTGTGAATTGTGTCCACGTGCATATCATCACGATTGCTACATACCGCCCCTGTTGAAGGTGCCACGCGGCAAGTGGTATTGCCACGGATGCATATCGAAGGCACCGCCACCGAAGAAACGCCCTAGTAAAAAGCCTGCCAACAAGGAACTAAAGCAGCACAATTCATCGCAGTCATTGAACTCTTCGCACGACGAATCGATGAACTCCATTGTTGCGCCCTTAAGGTGAGTTCAGTGTTTTATTTGTTTTCTTTTTTTTTTGTTCGTTATCCGAAAAAATCAAACTTTATTTTAGTCCTGCACACTCAGTAGCATCGACGTCCTTCGATGAACATCACAACAATTCGGTAGATGCTTCTCGTTTCCAAACCCAAATGACACGTCCATCAACGCCGATGGCCATCAATAACGACTATGTAGATATAAGTATGGAAGCAACACAGCTGGGAGTTGGTGTTGCTATCGGCGGCGTTGGCATTGGTGTTGGTGTTGGTCTATGTCCTGCACAACCCAATCCAATGCCGAATATGGCACCCATGCAACAACAAATGGTACATGCATTATCTCCGCAACATATTGGCAATCAGAGCAATCAACTATCTATGATTATTCCACAACCACCAGTGATGTCCCAACAGCTCCAACTGCAACAACAACTTCAACTAGCACAACAGCAGCAGCACCAGCAAGCACAACAACAACAACAACAGCTCCAGAATCAACTTCAACATCAACAGCTTCCACAATTGCATCTGCAACAACAGCAACAGCAACAACCACAGCTGCAACAAATTCATCAACCTCCACAAGTATTACCGCCACCAGCGCAGATTCAACCGCATCAAATTCAACAACTTCAACAACCAATAGCACAACCACCAGCCCCACAACTCCCTCAGATGGTACCATCACCACCCCAACAACTGCAAGCGACTCCAATAGTCCCCCCACAACAAATTCAACAGCTACAACAGCAGCAGCAACAACAACAACAGCAGCAGCAGCAACAACAACAACAGCAGCAACAACAACAACTCCAACAACCACAACAACAACCACCACAACCACCACAGCAACAACAACAACAACCACAGCAACAGACAAATCAACAACAAGTCATAAATGAGGCTAAAGAGAAACTAAAACAAGAAAAAAAGGAAAAACATGCCACCAAGAAGCTAATGAAGGATTTAGCCGTTTGCAAAACTGTTTTAGGTGAAATGGAGGTGAGTTAAAATTTTTGTCCATTTAAAAAAAATATATTTATAATAATATAATGTGGTAAATTATTTCTTTTAACTTATTTTGTATCCTTTTGCTGCAAGTAAAATTAATTCAATTTTAAAATCAGGAGAAATTGTGAAATGGAATATATTTTTTCTAAAATTGCAGTTACACGAAGACTCTTGGCCATTTTTGTTACCTGTGAATACAAAGCAATTCCCAACGTATCGTAAAATAATTAAAATTCCAATGGATCTATCAACAATCAAAAAACGTCTTCAAGATTTAAGGTAAGTTTTCTTTTTTAAAGACCTAACACAACTTAAAAGTGTTTTAAGAGTTTTAGTTTAAATAAAATAACTAACTAACTATAATTTCTATTCCATTTCAAGCTTGTAAACGAATGCAATCTTTTTTGGGAGTGCAATCTTTTATGACTTCAATGTTAAGAATGCAATCTTTTTTGGGAATGCAATCTTTTATGACTTCAATGTTAAGATTGCATTCATTCAATTCACATAAAGATTGAGACTTTATATTTTGTAATCACTAATAATTTTACCTTAAAGAGACTGCAATGATTTGTTTTCAATCAATTGACTCACTTAAAGTCTTTCTCACTTAAAGTCTTTGCATTCTTAAGTGAAATGTCTTTACCCAAAGTTTTCTAAAGTGGCCCATACACCTCGCACACCAATTTTCGGTGTCTGACACCAAGAGATTAAAGTACAAAAAAATTTCAAGAAGAATGCAAAGACATTAGGCAGGTTTAGAAGACTAAAAGACTTGAAAGTAAGGCAAGTTTCTAGCATCTGATTGGCCAGCTGCCAAAATATTGCCTTCCAATTAAGGCAACTTTATTGGAAAGTTAGTCAAGAAAAATCTACCTAACTATCAAATCAAGTCCACTTATGTCAAAATGACAGCTAATCATGATTTTTCAATTAACTGAGAGCTGAACTTTATTACTTTGTGATTTATTTATTTTCTGCAACATTCTATTTGATGTTTTATGCAATAAGGTTCCTTGTCAAATTGGAAAAGGGATAAGTAATATTTCCGTAAAATACGAAATACGGAGTATTTTGTTGAAAATTATGTTTTTGGTAGTTTTATCGCGATCAACTGAAGGTAGAGGTTAGTGATGTAAAGTTCCGAGTTTGAAGTTTATGACACTTGGAAAACTAACTAGTTGCCTTGGCCAAAACGTACATTCAAAAAATGCAGTTGAGTGTAAATGAAGTCCCTTACATTGTATGAACCTGCCCATTAAGTGAACGCAAAAACTTCAAATGAATCCAAAGACTTACAAAAGAATGTAAATGCTTAAAGTGAATGCAAGGACTTCAAGTGAATGGAAAGACTTCAAGTGAATGTAAAGAATGCATCAAGTCTCAAATGATTGCAATCAATTCATTGCAAATGATTGTAGAAAAAATGATTGCAGTCTTTTTAGTCAAAATGATTGGTGATTGCAGAATTTGAAGTCCCAATCTTTTGGTTAAATAAATGAATGTAATATTTATGTTGAATTCAATAAATGATTTATAGTGATTGCATTCCCAAAAGATTGCATTCTTTTACAAGCCTGTTTCATTTCAATACAAATTTTCTTTTCAAATTCTGACCTTTTATGTCTTTTATTTTTATTTCAGTTATAAAACCCGCGAAGATTTCTGCGTAGATGTGCGGCAAATCTTTGACAATTGCGAAATGTTTAACGAAGATGACTCACCTGTCGGCAAAGCAGGACACGGCATGAGAAAATTCTTCGAAGTCCGATGGGCTGAACTGACTGATAACAAACATTCATGATATCAAATGCATCACCTAAAGTATTCGAATGATTAGAAAGCTTAAATAGTATTTATAAAAAATCACACACAAATATAAACAAAAAAAAATTGATTTAGAAATAGCATTAAAAGAAATCTTAGTTATAATTTAAAGAAAAAATAAAAATTAAAGAAATAAAATACAATTATAAAATGTAAAGCAAGGCAAACAAATTATAAAATAATAATAAAATACAAAAAGAAGAAAAAACAAAAAAAAAAACAAAAACAAAAGTATTCCAATTCGTATGGAAAAGGATTTAGTCTTACACATTTTTTAAAATATATATTTTTATTATTTAGAACCAACTTCCGTTCTGTAAATAGTTTACTTCTTATATTTAAAGTTTAAAAACTTAATTTTCTTTTTATAAAATAGTAATAATTATTGATGTATTTTTTTTATAAAGCTTAATGCTTCGCTACACAAAATGAATATTTTTCCTATAATTTTAGTTCACACACACACTCTCAATCCCGATGAAAGCAGATGAAACATTTTTGAAACAAATTTTTGTACAAACTTTTTAGAGATTTTACTTGACAGTATTTTTTATCTTTGTTTTGCTTTTGTTAACATCTACTTTTTTTTTATATATACAAGAGAACAATAATAATCTAAAAACAAAAGCATACGAGCAAGAGCGGTTTTTCTTAAGCTATCAGCAAAAAGAAAATGTCTTCTATTGTGAATTCACTTTCGCTTTTAATGATATTGTCGCTAAATTATTTTATTTTGATTTAATTTTTAATTTTTTAACATGACATCATATTTATCATCATTGTGCGCATTTTAATTTTCCTAACAGAAAAATAATAACGTACTTATAGTTAAGGAAATTTGCTTCGCAAAAGCAGATATATATTTTTTGGTTTAATCTCCTTTTAAATGATAATCTAGTTTATATGTCAGTCCTTTTTCTTCTTCATTTACGTTTTTTTTTTTTTTTTTTTTTTTACTTATGTGTATTAAATATTTATAAATATATATATTTTATATGTATAATTGGTATTTTTAGAATAATATAATAACTTTATGTCTATATAATATAAAAATATAGGAGTGTATAATTTTCTTCATGTGTATCGAGATTGTTTTTTTGTCGTATATAGTTTTCTTTTTCCTAATTTATTTTCCATGCATTGTTCTAGTTTTTAAGTTAATAATTCTTTGAAATAATAAATAAAAACAAAAATATATATATACACAAAAATATTATATACACTTAAAAAACTCATAACGTTAAGAAAACAAAAAACGATGTTCGATATGCAAGAAATATATTCGTAAATACAATACTGAAACTATGAAAAACTAGAATTAAATTGTTTAATTTTGTATTTTTGTTTGCGTTGAGATGACTTTTAAAAGTAATTTTTGACTTCAATGCACACATATGTAATTTTTTCAATCAACAAAATAGATGGTTAAAGTTATATTTAAAAAATGCATTTGCTAATTTTTAGTATTCATATGTGTCCAAAAGTCCCGCGCGGAAAACTCTTAAACGAGTAAGAAAGGCAAATGAAAATCATTTAGTGAATTAGGCCTAAACTGGAGAAAAATTGAGACACAAATTTAGCGGTAAATATTTGCGGAGCATCGAAAACTTTGGGAAAGATATGAAAGGTGAAACTTATCAATGACCGACAGACCCGCAATCATCATATCTAGTTAAAATTCCTATGATTCCGCTCTAAAAATAGGTGAAGGTGAAATGGTTTAATAAGAATGGTAAACATTTCAAAAGAAAACAAATTAAAAAAAAATACATGTCGTGAAAAACGAAGAGGAGGCCAGTTATATTTTGATATGAAAATATAGGGGGCCCAGATAGCTAAAACTATCACTTTCATGACCATTGTAAGGCGCCAGTTAGGGACCAGGGGTGGAATCGGCTAAGGTGATAGTTGACTATCATTTTTTTGATAGTCAAATTGACTATCATTTTCATTCCGTCTGTGTAAGATGATTCAACTCAATTCACATCTCACCCTGTGACGTCAGTGGTCTAAAGTAGTGGAGTGCGTAGTGCACACGACTTCTAAGACTGAGCTAAATCTGATATGCGTGGGTTCGAATCCTATGTTGTGCATAAAAAAGTTTTTCAAATAAAATTGGATTAAAGCTCAGCACCACAAAAAAGGAGACTGATGAGTGCAAAAGTGGCAAAGCACGAAATAGCTATATCTCCAGCCAAAAACAATGAGTGGTAGCACCTTTAAGTTGTTGTTGTTCAAAAACATTCAATGAAATTAAAAAAGGAATGGTCAAGTTTAACAAGCTGACATTCTAGTACGAATAGTACAATAAAAATAATATCAATTCAATTCGATTGAACAATTTCAGATTCAAATTGTCAAAATTCGTTGTTGCCTTGGTGAAATTTTAAATTGATTCTTATAAAATATCTAAATAAAACTATCAAATTGGCTGATTTTGAATAAAATTCTTACTTTTCTTGCTTTTTTCGAATATCGTAAGCTTTGTCGGTCACAGGAATGTGTTTAAAAAAAAAAAAAACAAAGTGAACTAAGACAATTTTCCAGTCGTTTGTGTAAGAGTCTGGTAGCTCTATTCGGAATAAACATATTTGTTTGAAATTGATTATCACATTTTTTTGTGACAGCTTTTTAGGTATCAATCTGACTATCACCTTACGTAGATCAAATTCGATCATTTTGATTGTCATTTATCAACAATCACCTTAGCCGATTCCACCCCAGTTATAGCTATCATAGAAATCGATCCGGACAAATTTTTGAATCGATATTTGACGGTGGTGTTTCCCTTTGATTAGAAATGTAAATTATATACTGATCGATCGGAAATCACACAAAAAATTTTTTTTGAGAAAAAAAGTTTAATTGCGCAGTTATGTTTGTCTAAAAATGTATTTTTATATTTTCCGGACGGAAATTCATTTTCCTGAACAGCTGATACTTTTATGTTCAAAAGTGAACGAATCGTTCCACTGATGTGTTCCAATTTCACACAATTCTAATGACAGATTTCTGTCAGTAAAAATTTGTCGGTGGATTTCAATCAGGAAATTGTTTTCAATGACATACATTTTTAATGATAGCTATAAACGACCTATCAAAAAATTCCAATGTTTGCTTTCAATAATGAAAACCAATGATAGCTATAACTGGCGCCTAAAGAAAAGCATTGTTAAAGCCATCTGCGTAGCTGTGTAGGGTAGTGTATATAGAGGTGTTGGGAATTGGGATTGCCTCAATACTCACCTCACCATAACATCATTCAAAAAATATTAGGGCACTCCTTTCTCGTAAGGTGTGGAGTGGATGAGAACATGAAGACAAGAAGTCGAGGGAATTAAAAAAGAGTGGGAAGAGATTTCACTGCAAAGTCTAGAGAAAAGTTTTATGAGTCGATTCCAAATCCAATTTCGAAACAATTTTAAAAAAGGTGGCAACACATCTATACTAATATTTAAAGCTGAAGAGTTTGTTTGAACTCGCTTATCTCACTGGTTCTATTTGACAAATTCCTTCAGTGTTAGATAGCCCATTTTTCGTCAACATTAGGATTATATGCGTACACGGCCCCACAAAGAAGTTCTTCGAGTTCTTGGACAAAGTAAATCAGCTGTGCCTTAGCTATGATATTAAAATTGTCTTGGGAGATTTTAATGCCAAGTTAGGAAAGAAAGACATCTTTAGTAGAATAATCAGGAAAAATAGCCTACACGACAACACTTTCGATAACGGTGGCCTAAAAGTTAAACCACACCAATCGACATCATCGCTTATGGCCAGAAACCCAAATAGGTACAAACTCTTCAAATTCTGACATACATTTTTGGTTAATTACAAGTTTTCAAAAACTACAAGTCTTTAATAAAATCTCTTGAAAACTTGTCGTAACTCAAAGTCGTACACAAACAAACAAACAAACAAACCTAAGGTGAATATAAATCCTTGGAATAAGAGCAAACAAATTGTTAGCTATGAAAAGATTTGTCCAAAATATCAAACTTTTTAACGAAATCTTTTTTTAAATGTTAAATTCTCAATGAAATTTAATATTTCAACTGATTTTACATAGTTTCATTTTTAGAACTTAACTTTTTACTACAAAATTTTATATCAATTTCACTAATCAATCAATCAATGATTTAATTGTGTTTTGTTGCTTCGTGTAAAATGAGTTCAGCCCTCTGAATTCACTCAAATTCATAATATTCAACTGAACGCAACCATTAAAGCGGTTCATATTTCAAACGGTAATTTCTTTATGTTTCCAAACCCAACACCCAAAATGGTTCAGATATTTGGTTTCTGTTAACCGTTTCATTATATTTTTCCTATAATAATTTTTATTTGCAGAAAAGGTTTGTGTCTAGGGTCAATATTTCAAATACACCGTTAAATTTTAGAACAGAAGTTTTTTTTTTTTTTAAAGCGCTTTTGTAACGGGTGTTTTTTTTAGACATGTGGTTTTCAATGTGGAAATACTTTTTTCGGAGTTCGTCTTTTTGACAGCTAACACTTAATTTTTGCTCAGTTCGGTTTGTCATTTTATTTCATAAACATACTTACAAATTTTTTACCAAAATCATGGTTCGGTTCGCGCAACGCCACGCAATCAATTTGTTGAAGGAAACTTTTTGTGAGCGCATTATCTCACGTCGTGGCCAATGCTGTCGAAAGTACTGCAAAAGCAATATTTGTATTGCTTTAGCTTGGTACGTACTGCCGTACTGCACACTTTTCTTTTGTACTGCATTTTCATTTTTGTATTGCCATTTGTATTGCCTCACTTTAAATATTTTCCATGAAAGTGCACTTCCAAGTTCCACTATTTTGTCGAACTTTGTCAAAAACGAATTTATCGATGACGCCTCTCTGAACTCAATAGATTTTTGCAATAAATATTGCTTTTAAGACTCAAAGGAAATCTACCTTGGCGCACAAGCTAACATTTTAGTTTGCTCTGGAGTCTAACAGGTGAGGTTATACAAAATATAAAATAAAAGTGGAGAGATTACTACATCGAATTATGCACTCAAATAAGAAAAAGAATTAAGTTCCAAGAAAAAGTTTTAGAAGCCGTGCAAACAATTGATCAAAAAAAAAATAAATCCCCAAGCCTTACCCCGCTTATACAATTGTTTCCAAATTTAATTCAAGAAGAACTTGTCAATGACCTTGATGGTGAATGAAGGGCTCTTTAACATCAAAGTATGATAAGTGTAGATTTGAAATTCGAAGACTATTGGAGCGCTATCTTTAATTTAAAAAACGCATTAAATGCTCCAATGTTTCCCCTTTTAAAAACATTTGTTGGGTCCATTTTATGCTTTCCGCATAGCAATGTAAGTGCAGAGCGCATATTTTCCCAAGGAGCTTTGATAAAAGAAACTCTTTACTGACATCCACAGTCAATGCAATTTCAATGGCAAAGGAATTAATAAGGCATAGCTGCGCTATGTAAAATTCAATAAACATTGTTTGCTTTCCAAAATTATTACTAGTAACCGGAATTTAAAATATAATTTTATGTTGAGTCTTTATAAAAAATATTCTCGCGCTAAAATTACATATTAAATGTGTTTAAAAATTCAGAAATATGAATTGAAATTAACTGCGATATTTTTATTTTATTTGCATTCATTTATTTTTGTATAATACTTATATAGCTATAATATATATTTATTTTTATTATAAAAAAGTTCCTATTTTATTAAAAGTGAAATTAATAATAAAATTAATGTTAAAATAAGACTAAGCAATTGAACTAAAAGGCTTATAGATATAAAAAGTAGATATGTATCTAAGTTTATTTTTTGTTATAAAGAAAAATAAAAATACATATATATGAATTAAAAAAAAAAATATATGCGTATTGCTTTTGTGCAAAAATTATGCAAAATTTTTTGGAATGCACTGCTTTGGACCTTTCCAAAACGACAACACTGGTCGTGGCCTCCAAGAGACTATTAGGCGCTTTTTTATTGACATACGAATCCAATTGCTGCAAAACAGATGTCGAAAATTGGTCCTCCCGTCTTAAAAGGTGGCCACTTGTCCGTCATTTTTATAAAACACATTGTGACAATTCCAAATGCTTATCTTCATGTTTTTGGCCAAAAAATCAAATTACCTGCGTTTTATTTCTTCTTGAAAACCACGCTTCTAAAAAGAACACCTTTTATATGAAAATATATACAAAGAAAAGGTATGCATACTTAAAGTTACGACTGTTTAAAATAGTTTTAAGGAACTTTGAAGACAATGTTTTTATTTCTTTAGATTTTAATTTTTTGTTTAGAATTGTTTGTATCGATTTTTAAACTTATGTTCTGGTTGCATCATTTCTAATTTTAATCCTTTCATACAAAAATTTTAATTTTGAATTATTTTATGAACAGTCTTTTACCACTTTACTAAAGTCAAAAACACAAATCAATTTGGCGCAAAGTTTTAAACGATTTAATAAAACGTTAAAGTAATTTTTAGAAATTTACTAAACTAAAAAAATGATTTCCATATATAATTTTGAATGATTTTAACATCTCAACAATTTGCTTAAGTTAACAGAATGGCTACTTTAACTTTAAACTATTTGTAAAATTCATATGACATCTTGAGTTGAGGTTGAGTTGTTTCCAAACTGTCACTGCTTGGACATGTTCAGATGTATAACTTTTTTAATAAAAGAGAATAAGTGTTCTACTAAATTAATTACATTTTTGAAATAGCTCAAATTTTGTTAAATTGATAACTAGTAAAATACTCATAATTTATTTTTAGTAAGGAAATACAAATCTTACTAAATTAAAATGATTTATGTCATCGAAAGAACAACGTTTTAAATGTCGTGAAGAAATTTCTACAAAACATTAACCCTCATCCATGCGAATTAAAGCCCATACATTTTTTATCAAAAAGCCTGTGAAAACCCAAAAAATTATAATAAAACAAGATTCTTTGATCTCTCCCGCACAAAATTTCGTACCTTTCAATCCATCAACGAGTAGCAAGACAAATTTGTCTGTGCCGACAGATTGCCTATTGTTCACTTTAACCATACATCTATTTAGTGAGAAATTCAATCAATCCAACAATAAAATAAAAATAATTTATTAAAGCTCATAAAAATCATCTTGGGAAACAATTCAAAAATATTTTTTAATGCTTTATTACCCAGAAATGGAACCCATTTAAAGCTCACACATTAACGCTTCGCTTATAAGCAGATGATGGTTACCTTTTTAGGAATTGGTGCTTTAATCTTTTTGTAAGGAATAAAATATACAAATAATAAACGAAACGAAGAAAAAATACAATCTGCTAATTTAACCACCTTCAATCATGCTCGCTGTCAGATGATTTACGATTCTCTTTCATCTGAATTTTTGTATCTGTTTCCTACATCAGGCAACATCACGAAGAACTGACATATGAGTGTTGTGAAAGAACTGTCAAAACAAGAAACCAACACATTCTTTTATTATGACGGATGGGTCATAAATCTCTGTTATATTTTTTAGTTTTTTGATTTTTGCTGAGAATCTTGTACCTATACAAACGTTTGTAGGTAAATTAATTTGCGTAAAATTTAATTGCTTAAAATAAACTGCTTAAATTGGACTTTGCTTTCATTGATCAATTAATTTTAATCAAGTTATCAAAATTGGATACTTAATATAACTCAGTGGGGCATTGAGAAACTTATAAAATATCATCAGAAAAAAATAATCAATCATTTTTGTATAATTACCACTGAACTAGAAACAAATCAATGAACCTTAAGGCGTTATTTAATTTGTTTTCGCACTAAAGCTCGGAGCGCAAAGCAATCGAACTGTCAAACACAAATTCTTGTTTTTTTTTTGTAGATTAGATTTACATATAAAAGCGTTCAGTGATCTAGTTTTGAGCGTGTTCTATAAGAGATGAACATTAATTGGTCAAATTCCGAGCAAATGGACGAACAACTGAACGCGGCCAACATCAGCCATTTTTAATGCGATTTGACATTTCTGTATTCAAAAAGAAGTTTATGAATGGCCATTTTTGAAAATATCAATTAACATTTTTTTTATTTTGTCAAAGTTATCTAGAATAAATAAATAAATCGTTAGGCGTTCAATTTTTAAAAATTCACATACAAAAATGAACTGTCAAAAGTCAAATCTTGTTTTTGTAGATTAGATTTAGGAGAGCCGTCAGTAAGCTTATCTTGAGAGTGTTTTAATACTACGTTTCCACCGGGCACTAAACCGAAATTTAGCTAGATTTGTCACAAATCTCCTTGAAATCTTGAAGATTTACCATACAAATTTTAATCTCCTCAAATGAAGATTTCAAATAAAACTCATTGAAATCTACTTGGAAACATTAGTTTGTCAAATCAAACAAACTTTTTTTTCGGAGAATAATTGTTGAACCGACCCATTTAAACGCCAATTTCGTTTATTGACAGATGGAAATGTCAATAAAAACTATCTGTCTCACTTCCATATGACTCAAATTCAAAACAATAAACAACTTTCAAGAAATCATAGACGAAATAAAATGTAAGTACACAAAAATAATAAATATGTACAAGAATATAATAAAACTAATTACTTACAGATGATGAGTGAACAAATACATATTTTTTTCTTTTCGAAAGGAGAATAATTTGAAGTTTGGTTGTTATGACATAAACCAAACGTCAAATTAATCTCCTTTTCTTTGGTGGAAACACCTCATGATTTATTTTAAATCACTTGCCTTAAATCTCCGATTATTTGTTGGTGGAAACGTACTATAAGAAATCAAAATAATATGATTAAACACCGAGCAAATGAACAAAAACATGAACGCGGCCAATTTCACACATTTGACAGTTCAATATACAAGAAGAGGCTCTTTCCTGAACGACCGTTTAAAAATGTATTTTACCAATTTGACGAAGTTATCACTTTAGAGAACAGAATATCAAAAAAGATATTTCCACAAGTCACGAATTTGACATTTTGACATTTATAAACGAAAGAGAACGAAAACACATCGAGTTTTAAATAACTATGTATGTATGTATGTAGATATGTTAATACATGAAGGATGTCTTTTTCAAACGTGTGGTTTACAGGAAGAAATAAAATGCATATAGCTTAATGGTATAGCTTTATTATAAACATAAGGCTTTTAAATTAGAAGCCCAATTTTCAACCACTTTTTGCTACAATTGGGGACGTATGTCACTTATAACGCGATGAACAGTTTCTTTCAATGCTGCAATCGTCTGCGTAGACAAAAGACTTCACATAAAAAAGTCCATGGTTTAAAAACGCACTCGATCTTAGAAACCACGGTACAGGAGCTTCAAGAGTAAATCTATTTATTATAAAATGGCAAACCAAACGGAGCTTTAATCAAGTGACAGCTGTCAAAAAGACTAACTCCGAAAAAAGTATTGCCAGATTGAAAACCACACGTCTAAAGGAAACACCAGGTTTATTCAAAATCTAAAATGCATAGAGAAACAATATGTCCTCAAAGGGCTCTTTCTGAACTAACTATACCTTAGGTCTGCCTTAGAGAAAAATAGTAAAATGTTTTGTAGCAGTTTTAAATAATGTTAAAATGCCTCCAAATCTTAAGACGCCATTTTATTTTGTAACGCCTGTCATATGGATACTGATACTGAACATAATACAGTGATCTAATTGAAACTAGATGCGCCACGCGACGTTACTCGTATACTTTATTTCGAAACAAATTTGGTTAACATAAAAAGGATTATAGCAAGCCAACTTTAGAAGATTAACATAAGATTAAAAATTCTGTCACACATTATTATAGGAAAACTTTAACCATTTCCGCATAGCACGCAGTGGAAGCTCTCAAAGGAGAAAAATCCCCGATTTTGAAACATTCTTTATTGGTGCTCCGGTCGTATTAGTCTAAAGGCCCAACTATAATAGACTTAACCGAGCTTAAGCCAGCTTAAGGGAACGAACCAATACGCAGCCTTATATGTACCTAACCATAATAGACGTTCTGCTCAGCTTCGTTAAATTTCGCTAACTTTCGCGCAATTACGCAAGAGCCATTTAAATGGCTCGAGCTTAAGCAAATGTCAAATTTGAAACGCATTTTGCTTAAGTTACTTGAATCTGTTGCGGTAAAATTTACCACAACAAGTTTCACTCGCCTATTGTATATCCTTTTCCCTTTTTAACCTTCCGTTCTTCGTTGTGGCTCCAAGATATTCTAAGAGTTCAGTTGAATCCTGTCTTCCATCAGTCAGTGGCCTGCTCTTATTATATACTGGAAAAGCAACCAAAAACAGGTGTGGACCAAAATGGTGCAGTTGTGTGACGGGCGGTCCACAAAAGACTCTTGGTACGACAGATGGTCTGCCCGAATACCAATCATGGTGACAGACAGGTGGTCTGGTCACCAAAACAAACAAAAAAAGGCACGAGCGACACTTGGTCCTCGATTGCTGATGTTACTCAAATGAGAATGGCTGCATGCCCAACATAAACCATTCGCTTATTGTAAAAGATGGAACGTTAACGAGAGTCCTTAATCCCCTAGTCTGCGCGAAAGTCCAACGACAAGTAGAGTAGAATCGCGAGATAAAAACCACTGCCAACTTCCACCCTCCGACAGTTAAAACAAAAAAAAGGAAATTGATAAGCTTTCTTCAATTTTTACTAAATTGTAATTTCTTACGAGGGGAAAAATGAACGCGTTAAACACTTGAGTTTCATGCAACTTATCAAAGTTTATCCAAAATTATGGGGGTGTGAATAGGGTGGCTGAATGCACCCATTGAATTCCCGCTCACTGGAAGAAGTACCAGAGGTCGGCGAATCCAATGACGGTGGTAGTGCATAAAGCTGGGGTGAAACGTGCGAGTAGGAAAAGTAGTGGTGTCTCAACTGCGTTCACTCACTCTTGCAAATATGCTAGGTGTAGCTGAATTAAAACGCGAACGAGACCCATACTTTCTGATTGGCCGAAAGCATGTGGGAATGGAAAAGAAAGAAGAGGTCATCAAGGCAAGGTGAAAGCCTGGAAGATCTTTTCTTTGCGATATAGAAACTGAGCCGGAGATTCGACAAGAATTGAAAAAAAAATTGAGAAAGGAAACTTTGACAAGTTGAAAGGAAATTGAAGTGTTTTAAATAATAAAGTGATAGAGAAGGTGTAAAGTTTTGAGGAAAAAGAAAGTGAAAATTGGAGGAAGTTAGAAGGAAAAAATAAAGGGATTGGAAAACCACTAGGAGAGGGAAGTTGGCAGGACAGCAGGAAAAAGCTAAGTATTTTATTTGGTATTTGAAGAGTACATTTTTTTTTATTTGTGCGTGATAGTGACTATTGAGCATTGTGTAATAATCGTTGGGCTTTCGTTTCGTAAAAAAAAAGGTAATTCCGAGAAAGCGGAACTCGCGACCCGTGTTTAAAAATTGTCTTTGTCCAGTCGGGACAAAAGGTTAACGGTCCATCTTAGGTGTTATACACCAATTCTTTGTCTTCCAAAATTCTTAAAAGATCTTGGGTTTTAATCCTACTCGTAAGGTTTCCCAAGCAAAACCTAAAACAATTAAAAATATTTCTACCTATTCAAAACATCTTCTTTTTTTATTTGTTCACAAATTGTCTTATTTGGTTCCGCTCCAAAAGGTTTGTGATTTCCTTTTTACAAAAAAAATCACTGGCGCCCATTTTGCTTCTTTTAATTTTTGTATACATTTCGAGAACACCCTATTTACAGGCTTATTCTAATTAATTTGATAAGGTAAATCATTCCAATTAATAAAACTTACCTTTGTTCCCAATTAATCGAACCCACCCCAAAACTGAGCTGTCGGGCGACAGCCCTGCTTTTGCTGTCTGGGTGGAAATTAACGAACAAACCTATTCGCGTCTGACAGTTGTCTATTATTTCATTTTCAATTAATCACAAATAGGTACTACTCGTGCGCGCCGGCTACCTATTTGATTTAATTATAATTCGATTGCGATTTTGATAATCTTGTGTTCTTATTGAGTTTGCGGACAATCACTCCGCCATCGTATTGTACTTCCTATCTTAAAATTCATCCTAAATTCGGTTTGTTAATTTTTTACAACAAATCCATTATGGTTACTTTTAGCCTTCCTCAATAAATGGAATATCTAACGCTTAACGGAATTTTCGGGTTGCACCAGTACTTCATGAGATTAGAGCGTTCAAACAAACAAACAAACAAACAAGCAAACGAAATCTTCAGATTTATAATATTAGTATAGATAAAAAAGGTTCAAAATATCAACAAATTAACTTTGTGCGATGCATTTTATTGTGATTGTAAAGAAAATTAAATTTAATATTTCAGGATCGTTTGTCTTTCTCTTTTTGAATATCAAGTGGAAGGAACATACAATTTCAAGACGTTCGTATTATAATGTATTTTGACATTCTGGTTGTTTTAATTTAAATTTGTTTGTTTTATGCATTTCTCGAACTGCAAGCAGCATGACTTTCTTTTTACCTCAAACCACAAGCAAAAGTTTGTTTTCATATTTTTCTTTAGATATCTTCTGCGGGCCTGCCAAAAGTCTTATTGTTAATTGGACCTGTCAAAAACGATCCAAATCAAACGATAACTAATTCCCCGCAAGGCCAACCGACCGACACATCGACAAACTGTCATTAACGAACACATCCATCCAAACACACTCGCATCTTACTGTCAAATATTTGGTCTGAAAAATCACTGCGTGGTCACCGGATCACACATCAATCAGTCTCCCATCGCCATCTATCTACATCTCGATTGCTCGATCGCTAGATGGCGCGTTGATTATCATCACATCAGGTAATATCTATACAATAACAAACATGATCATTATAATCAACATCAATTTGCAATCGATAATAATAATTGCTGATTGATGATGTAATGATGATTGGCCAGAAATTATATTCAGTCTCTTTTTTTTTGTTTTTCATCTCGATGTGATGTGACCAGTCCATCGCTTAAATTGACCTTTATCCAACGTCCAGCATTCCATTACGTATGTTCGTATATGTATTTGCTTCTCTTGGCCGTTTGGCCTGAGGAAAAATACAATCAGACCGACTTGATTCGATTCGATTCGATTCGACTGACAGACATTCAGACTCGTCTCGCAGTTTTGCACAAAATACATAAAAAGTAAAGAAAATACCATCGTGCGGCGGCGGCGGATCGGCGGCGTCGTTCAACTTAAAAGCGCATCATCGAAAATTACCAACCACAATTGGCACACGATCGCACAGCGCTGCGCAGCGCAGCTGAGAGTGTTTTGTTTCGTTATACGAGCTTATGTACATATGTATCTACGCGAACGCGATGCCGCGCCGATCGACCTTAATGATATGGATGCCGCAATTGAGACCGTAATCGAAACATATTCATTTGTGGCGGGCAGTAATTTGAAAATTGCAATCGAGGCACTTTTTTACAGTTTTCTTCACTCAATTCGATTGCGGTTACGGATGCGGTGGGTGGGCTTTATTATGAAGCTTTGGGTTTATTTTGTTTCTGTTAAGTAATTTGCAATTGAAATTGTTTCTCCACGTCGCGTTGCACGTCACCGCACCACGTCAGTCCTCAGTCGATTGATTTTAATCATGATGATGATGATGATCACTCGATCGAGATGTGGGTTACAACGAAGATATAATAATTTGAACTGTGAATAATCATCATGCGCTGTGCGCAGGCCGCTGATCGTGTGGTCAGTGGCTAACTATTGAATTAATCTAATGTTTGACTTCGTGCGCCAATAACAATAATAATATAATCATCATGACGAGGGCGTATGTACACATCTGTTGAATGCCATAGTTCCGTACATGTTTATTAAGTTTTTAAATTCTATAGATTAGTGTTTTATGAACTTGTGGATACAATTTTGCAATCTATAAAAATTCTAAACATGTCACTGCTTCTGTATGATATGAATATAGAGTATAGGATATACATACAGGAGTACGAACGATGTTTTATATTTGAGTTCAATTAGATTTTGTTTTTACGTTCGTACCTTCACTGAAGTTTAGGTAAATGAAACATACCAAATCGAAACAAAAGAGCTGATGTTAAAACCAAAGTTGGATCTAGGTTTATAATGTTAGTAGAGTATGGGAGTGAAGAATTTACACTAACGGCAACGGCCTAGTCACTGATAAAGCATCGGTTCCCATTGATCACCGAAATCAAGCATCAGTAAGCGCGGTTAGTAGGCAGATGGAGGACCGTCTCGAAACCTACCGTGTGCCGTTGTCATATGTGTTCTTTCTGTCTGTTGTTCTTTCTCTTCTATCCTTCTGTCTTGAATTAATGTCTTGTGTTGTTATCACCTTATATAGTCTAGTCCCTCAAGGTGCTGTGTTCTCTACTCTGTACATTTATGTGTGTTATATTTTGAATTATCTATGCTATACTTCCTGTTATGAATTATTGACCAACATGAGTTTTTGAACTCGAAACAGAATTTAATAGTTTAGAATACTTGAATAGCATTTTTTTAGTGCATAAACTTTTAGAATACGGACTCAAAAGGATAGGTTGTTAGTCTTAAACAGGGTTTTCTAATAACAGGTTCCATTCCAAAAATATACAAGAGGATTAAATTGATGTTTATTTTAGTGTAAAGTGGAAGATAAGGGTTTACCATAAGCAATGGAAAACAATATCAGCGACTACGATTGGAACAAACTTTCTATGACCAATTTGCGCATTTGTGTCTTTATGTCCTTGATAACTTCACGAATTCTATCTTTAAGGTATGGAATCGATTATGGTGCATTAACATAGACCTCATCTTTCACGTGGCTCCTATATAAAGAAAAAAGTCTAATCGTGTTAAATCAAAAGATCTTGGGGGCCAATTGTGAAAACCCACTTCGAAAAATAAAACTGTCTTGAAATTATTATAACGAAATTGTTAATGTTTCGTAGCTTGTAGAACTTTGTTAATTATATCAATATCTTCGAATTCACGTCATAAATAATCATTAGTCATAACTCGCTAGGGCCATTAACTGTTGCACCAGCGTCAGTGTCAGCTTCGAATAAGTAAGGGCCAATCACATTGCCCGTTGCATTAACCCTTAATTGCACCTTGTATCAAAAATGACAACATAACTATCGTTTAAAAGTGTTTTGTTTAAATCAACAACAAACGGAATTTTTTATAAGAGAGAACAAATATTTCTAGACTAAAAAAAAACAAAAACAAATCATGATTGATCCGTTATCAGTGGTTTATGCGTTATCATTGATTCGTAGGCAGCAATTTGGCAAAAGAGTGAAATTAAAATCTTTCTTTTTTTTATATAAATTAATTTTGTGGAAAGAATTTATCCAAAAAATAGAATCAATAAAGGTTGGCATTTTGATAATATAAATGTATGTTAGTTTTATTTTGATTTTGATTTTTCAAATCAAAAACAAGTGTTTTAGTGTCTGTATCAAAAATGTTTTTAGGCACAATTGTGAATGTTTTCTTTTTTTTATATTTTTTTGTACATAATACTTTCGGATAGTGATAGGGATATCGTAAATTATTTGAAAATTAAAGAATTGAAATTAGAAAATGGGTATTTGTCAGAGGATGACGATGACGTAGATGAAGATGGTCTTCGAGAGTTGTTGACTCGTGCGCAGTAAGCGCTCCTTAAAAATGAAGTTGCAAATGAAAGTGACCATGAACTTGAATGTGAAAATGAGGATGCTGCCCCTGAAAACCAAGAGCATATTGTTCCGTTGCCAGTAATAAACAATGAATCAGGTCCAAGTAGCTCTCGTCGATCTGTGCCTAAGCCATTGACATTCAACGGATTATTTGGAAAAAAGCGCTTGTGTATGATGAAGAAAAAATACAATTTCACGGTTGCAACGACTTCCCATCACAAATAATGGAACTCGAAACTCCGTTTCTTTTTTTTTATTTTTTTACGTCTGATTTTATCGATGAAATAGCCCTGAGACAAATAAATTTTCGTTTCAGAAGCAACCTGATCGTCCTGATTGCGTGACAGTTTGTGAACTGCGCAAGTACATGGGGATTTTGATTTTCATGTCAGTCTATCATTATCCAAGTGTTCGTTCAAATTGGAGTAATAAACATGGATTTTGGGGCATAAAAGAAACTATGACGGTGAATCGGTTTGAAGAAATAAGACGAATTCTGCATTTCAACGACAACGACAAATACAGGCCTGTAAACGACTCGAATCATGTCAGGCTCCATAAGCTTCGTCCAGTGATAGACCACCTCAACGAAATGTATGGTAGTGCACCCATGGATCAAATGTGTGCAACAAAAATTGGTAATTTCATGAAACAATATTTGGCCTTGAAACCCCATAAATGGGGATTCAAACTCTATATGCTGTGTTCCTTGACGGGATATGCCTATAAGTTCATCATCTATTACGGAAAAGACAATGATCCCATGTTGGAAAATGAGATGCATGTTTGAGCGGTTGGAAATGTAATAAAACTTTCTAGGGCAATAGAAAGAAGAGTCAATCGCATTGTTTATTTTGACAATTTCTACAGCTCCCTGCCACTTATGTATTACATGGCCAAGGAAGGAATTTTATGCCTGGGGACTGTGCAAAGAAACAGCCTCGGGAAAAATTGTAAGCTGCTAACGAAGCAAGAAGTTATGGCTAAATCGGTGTCAAGAGGATCGTACGAAGAATACGTCACAAGTTACGAAGATATCGAGATGTCTACCGTGAACTGGAAGGATAACAAACAAGTGACTTTTTTGTCAACGTACATATATTGGTGAAGATCCTGTTTCAAGCATAGAAAGGTACGACAAGACTGAAACGAGAAGAAATAAAATGCACGACTGGGTCGCACGAACTTGCTCCTGTATTCAAAGAGTCTGTTTAAAAAAGTATCTATGTATATAAGATTTAAAAATATACCTGTAAAATAAGTTTGTCTCCAAAGATATAAATGCCATTTGATTTGTCGAAAAAACCTCCATTTTTCAATTTTTTTGGGAGGGGGACATTCAATACAGTTAAAATAATTAAAAAAAAAAACTAATGTAAGATTCAAAATTTTACCTGAAAAATAAGTTTGTCTTCAAAAATTTAAATGCCATTTTATAAATAAAAAAGCCCTTGATTTTTCAAAAATTTTTTTCGAAAATCGTTAGAGCGTTTTTTTTTTAAATTAATTTTTTATATATAAAATTTTTCAATTTTGTTCTAAAAATATTTTTGGTATGCAGTTGTTTAGTGATTGTAAATATACGCTCTACATTTCAATTTCGTAAACAAATATCAACCCGTTTTTGAGATATAGAATTTTGAAAAAAAAAGTTCAATATTTTTTTAAAAATCCAAACAAAAAAAAATTGCACTTTTGATAATCAAATATTGTTAAAGCAATATAAGAGCTTATTCATAAAAAAATTTATTGAAATCAGTACATAAGTTGCTGAGAAAATTAAAAAACAAAATAACGGTTCTATGAGCGGTACCTTTCCTGAGCAATACAAAAATATGTTTTTCTTATTAAAAGAAGCCAAGTTAAAAAATAAAATTTTAGAGAAAATTAAAAAAAATCTATCGGTTTGTTTTTGAGAAAATTCGAATTATCGTTTTTTGACCAAAAAAATTGTATGGGGGCCACTGTTAGTTTTGATCTTAAAAAAAAAATGAAAAAAACGCCTAACGCGAATCTGCTCAAAACCTTAACTTCCAAGTTTGAACTCAATCGACCGAATGGTTTAGGCTGTAGGAGCGTGGACAGACAGACAAAATTTTGCACGAATGCAAAACTTGCCATATAGTTCCTATATGTCGCAAGTAAAAAATGTATCATGTTCAAAAATTGTCAAAGAATACAACGCTCATATGGGCGGGGTGGATTAAATGGATTCGTACTTGGGACGGTACCGTATCTGCATGAAAAGTAGAAAATGGTACTCGAGGCTATTCTATCACCTCCTGGACCTTACTGTGATAAAATCATGGGTGTTATACAAGCAAGTTTTGTCTAAGAAAGGGAAAGGGCCGAAAGAAACTTTGAATCTTGTCGATCTTAGAATCGAACTTGCCGGAAAGCTTTGTAAATACATATAAGGCACACAATCAGCCAACGAGAGGTCGGCCCAGCAGCAGCAGTAGTTTTAGTGTTGCAGGTTGTCCCGTCAGTGGATGATTTTTGAAATATTTTTTTGCATCATATAAACATATTCAGTCCAAAAATCTTTTTTTTCTAGAAAATAAAAAATCATTTAAGGGTTAAACAGTGGCACGTTGAAGATGGAGAGGTTTTTAACCTGTAGGTGTCAATTTTATTTTGCATAAATGGATTTGGTTTTTGTTACGAAGCCTCTAGGAGTCTAGGAGCTTATCAAAAAAGTATCAACAAAGCGAAACAACCAATCTTGGACTTTCCGAGTCCTAAATAGACAATTTTGCTTGATAACAAAGTCTCCGAGGTTAAAATGTGCCTCATAACTAAAAATTCATTTCAAGGATCTAATCAGCGAAGATACGAAGTTGCTGATGAACGAACGCCTGTTGCGTTAATCGAACTTGAAAAGACCTAATGCTGGCCGAGAAGGATCTTCAGTGTTGCGAACTGTAATTGTAAAATGTTCACTACTTTTGTAGTGAATTTTGATAAATAAAAAGCTTCGTGAAGGCATGTATCGTTTTATTTTTAGTGATGGTGCAGTTTTTACTTGTAAAATGTCAAAAGATGATAGATTAAAAAGTGACAGACAGCTATCCAAATAGCAGGCTATTCAAAATGAACACTCCTATTGTATAACTTATTATAAATTGAAAAGAATAAGTCCATACATAAATTTTTCCATTTTTGGAAACTCGACTTTATAAACACTGTACATACTTAGATTTTCAGAATTTCCGATATCCGTTTTGCACTGTAAACTCACTGTCAACTATCAACTCAGCCATATTTATCTATGTATATGTGTACAAATCTAGATACATATACAAACTTCATAAGGAATAAAATGGCATCGCTCATAAAAGGAATAATGTGCTTTAACTCGTTTAATTACTGAATCATATTTAATTTATTTAACAGTCTGGTAAGTTGACAAATCTTTCTTTTAAATGGGAAAAAATCTTTGTTTTCCGAACCGTTTTCTTCAAAATGTGCAATTTCAAACATCTAAGGATATTATATTTTAAAAATATTGCATTTTAAAATACCTGTTTATAAAAACTTAAATTTTTTTGTCAACACATTTTAAAAGAATGAAATTACCTTAAGTATGCGACTTTTCTTCAAAAGAAAAAGGAATTGTGACCGTTATTAGATGAACTAACCTTCTACTTCTACTTCTACTACTTCTGAACCTTAAAAAATGAATTATATGATTTCACAAAGGGATTTTAATTTTAAAGGCATTTACAAATAGTTTCATTTATTAATATCAAGCCTATACAAGTATTCATTAAATCATATATGTACTAAATCAAATATGAGTACCTTAAAGCCCCTCTATCGCTAGTTTTTGAACCACAAGGTAATTCGATTGTATTTTAATATATAATTTAATAATAGTCGAAAAGATTATAAGACCAAAAAGATAAAAGTACGTTTATTTTTTAGTGAAATTGCTTAATACTGTAGACATGAACAAATATTTTTATAATTTTTAGTTTTTTGGAATATAAGGTTTTTCAAAAAGAACTTAAACATTTTGAAATTATAATAATAACGCATCCTTAAAACAAGTATAAAACATTATAAAAATGACAGTCACGTTACATCAGTATAAAGAAGATCGTTACCGAGACACATTGCAAAGTCATTTCTTTATTTAATTTAGTAGGCTTAAGAGATATGATTTCGAAGATTACTTTTGATAACCACAATTTTTATTGCAACCATTTGCAACCATACTTCTCAGACTTTTGTTATAATGTTAGCAAATTAAATGGGATGGTATTAATTATCCATTTATGTATACTCGTATAATTATTATAAAATCAGATGACACGAACATAAAGATACATTACTAAACTTGCCTCTAGGATTGATGTTTTTACACCCTGTTTTCTTGCAAACATTATCATAAGAAAAAATTATGTATTGCTGTAAATATTCGTACATATTTGAGTAGTATAAATATCGGACTTGAGGAATAAAATGCTCCTCCCTAGTGTAAAAAATGTGCTCCGAGCATCAAAATTGCTCCTAAAGGAGGACAGCTATGACACTGGCTCGTTGGTGTAGTATCATGGGCAGTATGCATTGAGTGTCATGTGTGTGCTTGTGTGTGGAAAAAAAAGGTGGATGAAATTTGTGGGGGTTGAAAATGTGATAGGAAATTTCGAATTGATAATGAATGAAAATGTAAGGAAAATGTAAGGAAAAAAAAAAAAAAAAAAGTGTTGGTAGAAAACTATTGTTGGGACTGTAAGAATATACTTTTTGGGCATGGGAATAGGGATGGGAAAATTTCATGCATGTTAATTACAACAACTATACAGTAGTATAAATATCGGACTTGAGGAATAGAGCATTTGGGTAAAATGTATTTTGTTGTTGTAAATTGTGAATTTTGGTGTGAATTTAGTTTTCGTGACTGTGAATTGCGGTTAGTGATGTACCTACAAATTTTTTTTATGTTTTTAGCTTGAATATTGACGTGGAGGATGCGGTGTATGTACACTGTACAGTAGGATGCTAGAAAAAAGGGATTCTTGTATGGTTTGTAGGTAGATTTCATTAGAGTATGGGTATATGAGTTTTGTATGGTAATGAGATCATATTACATCAGTGGGAGTTCATTGACTTTAAGATGCATTGGTTGTTTGAAGGTTGATAGTAATTTATGAAAAACAATTTAAGAAATAATAGAAAGGAAACAAATATTTTATGTCGTTTATAATAATTGTGATTTATTAATCCATGAATTGTTAGTCGGTGGGAAGCCGAGCCATTTAACATATACATTGTCTCCATTACTTTTAAGTACTTTTTCCACGAGATAAATATGAGGGTATTTAGTCTTTTGTAATTCTTTTTCGTAAAAACATCCACTAATAGGTTGACCATTAAAATCTTCAAGGAGATATGTTGGCGGGTTGGTTAGGTTTACTTTTCTTATCATAAAAATTTCCGTTGTCCAATTTGGTGTGTAGCCTTTCTCGAAAACGTGTTTGAACTTGCTTATTCTAACATTGTCGCCAACTCTATATTTACCCTGTGGAGCGATTTTAATTCTATTATAAGCTGTAGATAAGATTTTTTTAGAGTTTTCCTGATTCACATCGATTGGGCGCATTTTTATAGTTCTATGCATAGAGTGATTGTATTCTTTCAACAAATCATTAATAATGCACGTCCATTTGTAATTACCATTAAGACTGAATTCCTTCCACATTTTCTCCTTAAGTGTGCGATTAAAACGTTCAACAATTGATGCCTTAAGGGAGCTGTATGTAGAGTAATGATTTATGTTGTATAATTTCATTAAATCGTGAAACATCTTATTAAAAAATTCTTTTCCATCATCAGTTTGAAGGTTCTTAGGCTGTCGTGATGATCTGATGAAAATTGATTTCATCGCTTCTGCAACAGATAAAGCGGTCTTATTTTTTAAAGCAACTGCCCATGCATATTTCGAGAATGTGTCAATGACCGTCATTAGGTATTTATAGCCATTATTTTCCTTGTGGTAAGGTATCATTTCAACCAAATCAGCTTGCCACAGGTCATCAAATCCTTTGATAACAACCCTACGTCGATTGAAATTCTTTCTTGCTGACCTGTGAAGCTCTTCAACAACTTGTCGTTTACTCATTTTTTTAAAGAATGCAAGAAAAAAACATTTATGTATGGTTTTATAATAACATTTATTTTAATCTTTTATATAGTAACATTAGTTTTTTTAATCTTATCAAACGATGCTCAATCATAAAACATCCACACGTATCTGGTCCCTCTTTACATGTATTTGAAGACCACGAACAGTTTGTAAAATGACATCCATGTTTAGAATTAACTTTACTAACGTTTTTATAGTTACTAAAATATGAAATATTACTTATAATCTCATCATGATGTTCTTCAAGTAAATCATATTTATAAGCCCTTAAAAAACTCATAATTTCATTTAAAATTAAAGATATGTTTATATTCGACATGATGTGCTATCGTTTTGATTTACAAATAAACTGAATCCAAGATCGGTTAGCTATGATTTCTTATATGAAAATATTTGGTTCACCTTCTTGATTCTCTTTCAGTTTTCCTATATGAAGAAGAAAATACTTTCGAAGATCATCCAACAAGCGAATTGTATTCAAATTTTGTATGTCAATGTAATCTCTTAAGATTTTTTCTTTATTTTCTAATTTATCATCTATGTATGCTTTGTTTACTGCTTCATCGGGCGTTGTAGGACTTTTTATGTTGCGAAGACGTTTTCCTTCAATATCAAAGTCACCATTCTCAGTTCGCTTAAAACCATTACCAGGAGGTCCTGCAGGACCAACAATTACTCTTTGAAATTTATTAGTGCTTCTTCCGAACTTGTCAACACTCATTTTGCTAATAAATTAAATTTTGCTCACGCAACTCTTCCACAATTGAATTTATTTCATTTTTATGGTTGTTATGCCCTGATTTTTCAGAAGCAATTAAAAGTCTCAACCTATCCACAAGCTCATTTGGATCATCCCAATACACAAAATCAATAGGGTTGGTTGAGTAGATCATTGCAGGTGCATTAATTGTGTATGCTTTTCCAATTTTCTTTTGTGTATTTTGTGTCATACCCTGGACCAAAGGTTTAATGATTTTCTTATACTTTTGTCCTCTATTACCTTTAACCTGTGAATTCATATCATGATTTTTCATGTGTGCACATGTTTTTTGTAGTATTGTCTGATACTGCTTTAAATCTTCACTAGTATAAATACTCTTTCGTGGATTTTTATGTAGAACAAGTTCGAGAAGACCATCAGTTCCACGGAAAATTTCTTTATCAATTACAATATTGTTTTCATCATTAATTCGAAAATTTGATCTCCCTAACTTGTTTGAATTTGATTCAACGTCAAAGTATGGACCATAGATTTTATCATGATCTGAATTTGAAAGTATGGCTTCATTAATCGGAGTACTTTCATTGAAGCTATTTGAAGGTGTTTTAAATGAAGAGTCGTCATCGGCTAACATTGAATTCGTTAATGATAAATTTAAATCTCTCTCTAGAGAAATTTTTTCATCTTCTTCTTCTATAGGACTTTTAAATTGAAGACGACGTTTTACAGTAGGTGGTTTTATTTCTTTAAATTCATCATTTATGTTTTCATTATTTTTCACATTTTTCGCGATTTTCTGTAAGGGTTCAACAATTGTTTTGAACGTGTTTTCAATTTCAGTATCTTTAATCAATTTTCCAGTCTTGAGGAGCATATACTTTTTCTTTAAAGCTTTCTGTGTATTTATAAGATTTTTAAGCGTATTCATATTCGTATCCATAGCTATTTAGAGTGTTAGATTACTTCTAATAGGATCTGAAGAATGGGTAGTCCAATACAGGACGGTTCAATACAGGACGGTTCAATACAGGTCGGTTCAATACAGGGCTATTCAATACAGGGCTGTTCAATACAGGGCTGTTCAATACAGGGCTGTTCAATACAGGGGCTGTTCAATACAAGGCAGTATAATACAGGTAATATTAAGATAGGTGTATTAATATGAAAAGCAGTTTCACGACTGTATCAATTTATAAAATAACTGTTTCTTTAAAAGATTTTTTATACCGTCCATTTTTAACGGAACTATCTTTATCAATAACTAAAAACCCATACAATTCTTTCCAGCATTCTGAACACAACTCTTTAAACTGTTTGAACGTCATATCTGAATTAATATGATCATTAAAAATATGTTTCAAATTAAGATCATCTTGCTTGAAAAGAATTATATAGTTAGCGTTATCTCGAATCAAATGTTTTGGAATGTGTGTATATGATTGGCATAAGTAGAAGCTATCTACACCGCTATGTCGACCCATACAAAAGTAGTCTCTTATGGTATTTTGTTTTTCACAAGCTACATCGTCAAATATGAAAACTGAATTGGGTTTAGCCTTAGAAGGCAGCATAACTTCACAATTATTTGAAAATTCATAATAATGCATTTCTTTTATTGATTTTATAACCTTTTTTAGATATGCATATTTTGGTTGATGCAATGATTTTGAATAAAGGTATATATTTTCAAACTTTAAACCATTGACATCTAAAAGAATGCTTAACATAACGTTTGTTTTCCCACAATTAGATGGGCCTACAATTATTCCTCGAATACTATTTGGAAATAATGTTCCATGCTTCTTTTTTTGTTTTACATTTCCATCAAAGTTTTGTACAGAAATAGCTTCTTGCTGTCTTACAAACTTCATTTTGTAGAATGAGGCTTTTACACATAAATCCCCGTGTTTTATAAACATTATTTCATAATCGCTCCATGCGTCTAAGAAAACAGTTATATAATGATTGATTTTAAGACCCACTCTGTTAGTTTGAATAATTCAGTTCAGGGAAACGGATTGGTTAATTCAATAATAAACAAACTTCCTTTTGAGTTACATCTACCATCTTATAATTTTTGTGGACCTGGAACTAAACTTAAAGAGCGTCTTGCTAGAGGAGACCGTGGAATCAACCAATTGGATGAAGCTTGTCGAGAACACGATATTGCATATAGTAAAAGCAATAATTTGAATTATAGACATACAGCCGATAAAATTTTGGGTGAGAAATCCTGGCAGAGGTTTAGAGCTAAGGATTCAACACTACCAGAAAAAATAAATAGTCTTTTAGTTACGAGCATGATGAAGGCTAAATCTACTCTTGGAATGGGTATATCATCAAAAACAAAAACAAAGAAAGTCCGTCAGTGCCCTAGGATTAAGAAAACAAATCTATTCAAAAATGCGGTAAAAGAAGCCAGAGCGGCAATAAAAAATCTGAACACTGAAGACTCAAATAAATTAGCAACAACGGCTTTACATGCAGCCAGACAAATAATAAAGAAAAAACGTAGGAGTATAACACTTCCTAGAGTAATACCAATTCCCAAAGTTGGAGGACTTTTACCATTGCTACCTATCTTAGCAGGGTTATCAGCTGTAGGTTCTCTTACCGGTGGTGTTGCAGGAATGGCGAAAGCTATAAACGATTCAAAGATCGGAAGACAACAATTGGAAGAAAATAGACGTCACAATAAAGCTATGGAAACAATAAAACTTAAACAAGGAAAGGGCCTTTATCTGAAGCCATATAAAACTGGTTTGGGGTTATTTTTAAGTCCGCAAGAATCAAAAAACTATTAAAAATGCTACCCAACCGCCCTCTCACTAACATAGATATATCGCATTTTGGCAAAAACTATATCCCAAATTTCCGAGGCGTTTTTATGAGGGATGAATTGCCAAACAAACCATTTAAAAGAGAGAGTGGAGTCGTAAATTTAGATGATAATAGTGGGATCGGTACCCATTGGGTAGCATATAACAAAAATAAAAATAATGTACAATATTTTGATAGCTTTGGTAATTTAAGACCTCCCCAGGAAATAGTAAGATACTTGCATGGAAATAATATTTATTACAATCATAAATGTTTACAGCGTTTTAATACATTTAATTGTGGACATTTATGTTTGAAGTTTCTTGTTGATCAGAATAAATAAGCTATACATTATAAAATTCGTTTCATTTCTTTTCCACTGATAATGTCGATAACACTTACACTGAGCGGGAACAAGTCTACTCTCACAACAGAGTACTTTCCACCAATAGTATTAGACTCGAATTATGTTTGTGGATTAGTGGATTTCCAAACATACAACTCCATACCTAACGTTGATGTAATGAATAATTTATTTCATTTAGGTAATGATGTAATTAAACTTCCTATTGGCTCTTACGAAATTGAAGATATAAATAATTTTATTCAAGAAGGGCTTTTAAAAAAAAATAATACGGCAAGCGTAAAGATCAGAGCAAATAACAACACTTTAAAATGTGAAATATACTGCAGTGAAGACATAGATTTTTCACATCCTAATTCCATTGGTTCACTACTGGGGTTCAGTAACAGAAAACTGGTTGCAAAACAAATGCATGAGTCAGATCTTTACGTTGATATCAATCGTGTAAATACGGTGAGAGTTGAGTGTAACTTAATTGACGGAACATTTATAAATAACCAATCTGCGCATATACTTCATCAATTTTCAATCAAAGTCAGTCCAGGGTATAAAATAATTGAGGTTCCTAAAAATGTTATTTATTTACCAGTGAACGTGAAGAAGATAAGTTCAATAACAATAAATTTGTTAGATCAAGACGGAAACCTTATTAACTTTCGAGGTGAATTAATAACGATACGATTACACCTCAATCACCAAAAATGATAATTTATAATACTATATCTGATGCTAATAATTCCTATAAAAGACAGGGTTCACCGGGCTCTATAATCAATGCTTCATCAACTCCTAAAGCAACAGTACAAACGCTAACAGAAGCAAACCAATTGTTTTTATTATCATTAGGATTCACATTGAAGAAAAGAAAATAATAAATTCAATTTAACAAAGTAAGATATGCTGAATATTTTTCAAGAACCAACATTTGATGATAGTATTTCAAAATACGAATATCATTCCTATTCCCCGTATTTAAACAACTTCGGTAAAAATGACATCATCCACATCTGTGTGCAACATCAAAATCTCAATATATTACCTTCGGAAAGTTACATTTATGTTGAGGGGACTGTATCGAAAAATGATGGATCGGAAGTCAAAAAGACACAACTTGTAAACAATTGTATAGCATTTCTCTTTGATGAGATCCGTTATGAACTGAATGGTATTGAAATAGATAGTAATCGTAATGTTGGAATCACAACTTCTATAAAAAATTATATTTCTTTGAATCAAAATGAAAGTGTTATGTTATATAATGGAGGTTGGTGTCCAAATTCTTCATTAAACTTAGATGGACCATATTTTAATTTTTGTTTGCCGCTAAACAAACTTTTGGGTTTTGCAGAGGATTTCAAAAAAATAATTCCTAATGCTCGACATGACTTAATTCTAACCCGTTCTCGTACTGATGAAAATTCACTAATAGCTGATGCAGATGAACAAGCGAAGATAACATTACTCAAAGTTCAATGGAAAGTTCCGCATGTTCACCTTACTGATTCTTTGAAATTGAACCTATTCAAGTCTATAAATGATAATGACACTATGAAAATTGCATTTCGTAATTGGGATTTATATGAATATCCTGTCCTACCTACAAGTGACCATCATATTTGGAATGTTAAGACCACTTCACAAGTTGAAAAGCCTAGATACATTATTGTTGCGTTACAAACTAACAAGAGAAATCAACTGAAAGAGAATCCTACCTATTTTGATCATTGTAACGTTACCAACGTAAAGGCATATTTAAATTCTGACGTTTATCCATACGAAGACCAAAATATATCATTTAAAAACAACAACTTTAGTATTATTTATCAGATGTACTGTGAGTTTAGAAAAAATTATTATAATTGTTCAGTTGCAGAGCCATTGCTAACAAGAACTCTCTTTAAATCACAAGCACCGATTTTTGTGATTGATTGTAGACATCAGAATGAAATAGTGAAAACTGGACCAGTTGATATTCGTTTGGAAATTAAAACAGCTAAAGAACTACCTCCAAATACATCAGCGTATTGCCTTATGCTGCATGATCGAATAATAAATTACAATCCTCTGAGTCAATTAGTATCTCGAAATATTTAAAGATTTAGTTCAATATAGCTTATAATCAAGAACACACGAACCCTAGCAATGGCATTCATCATTGACATTCAAGGTTTTAGAGGTCCCAATGACAAGTTGATAGTTAAGGAAATAGCTATTCTGCGTGGCTGTAGCCATCAGCACTTCATTATAACACCTCCGTTTGACTTTAAGCATTTACCAACAACATTAAAAAGACAAGCAAAATGGCTATATCAAAACCATCATGGTTTGCACTGGAATGGCGGATTCACCAAATATAATAAAGTGGAAGAATTTCTTCGAGATAATATTATAAATCACATTGTTTATGTAAAAGGCGATGAAAAATTACAATGGATAAAGCGATTACTAAATGAAAACGTTGAAGTAATAAATGTTGAAAATATAAACTGCCCCAACTTCAAAGAACTGAAAAGACTTTTTCCAAGTGAGACAAGATGCTTATCACATAGCAAATGCTGTGCCCTGCAAAATGTATTTTTAATTAATAATTTTGTATGCAGCCAGAATCTAAAGTTTTCCTAAAAATGTAATGTGAAATAAAAAGCAACAATTGTTCTTTATTTTAAAAATTCCTTAAGCTTAACATTTTTTTGTTTTGTTTTTTCTTATATAAATAGGTTAATAAATAAAAATAATTTACTTAAGCTTAACATTTTTTTGTTTTGTTTTTTCTTATATAAATAGGTTAATAAATAAAAATAATTTACTTAAAATTAACAATATTTCTTTTTTGTTTTTAATGTGTATTCATTTGATAATGACCCCATGCGTAGGTGCTTACTCCATCTTCCCTTATATATCTCTTATCATCAAGATGACTTAAAACAATCTTATTTAGCTGTTGTGTATAGATTTGGTGAGCAAAAGATCGAAAAACAAACATTTCACCATGAAAAATTCGTTTGTTATACAAACAATCCTTATAGCTGGCTAAATTTATATCATTCAATGCTATTTTCTTGACGCCTTTAGCTTTTTTTACTTCCGTTTCTTCAACAGAATAAGAATACATTTTCGATCTTAACCCAATAAATTCCTTCATTATCTTCCCAGAATTTTCATCTTTCATCATACCCAAGACTTTTTTATTTTTTATTGGAATATTATAGGGATTATCAACTGAGTATGCAGAAGTATCGAAATATGAATCAATATCATGTTGAATATCATTATAAAAATCGTGAGTTTTTATTGTATATATAAATGAATCTGTATCCATATAGTTTAATTTTAAACAATTACCATATTTGGGTTGCATATAGCTATAATGGAAGTCATACATTTTCCATTTAGAAAACTCTAACACACAAAATCGGTTTATCGTAATAAGTATTAACTCTTTTCATTTGAATTGCCGTCATTTCATCAGTGAATTTAGTTAAACTATGGAAATTCGGTTTTGCTATTAAAGCTCTAGCTCCTAGACGTTTTTTGTGACTCCCCCAAGAGGTTACAATCTTAACATCTTTTCTTTTATCTACGTTTTCCATAGTTTTCCCAAAAACACTATTGTTCATTAACTTAAAGAAATTTTTCTCAAAATCGCTCGTAGCTAAGGTGCGATGTTGATTATTCAAATCAATATATTTTTGAAGCCACCTAGATTGTTTAAACTGTAAAACTCTATGTATACGAATGAGTTTTAACCCATTTTTAATACATTGTTGTAGATTTTTATAATGTATAACATAATTTTGTTTTGGAGTTAAATCTGCTATTAATTTCGAAAACTTTGATTGATTTACTTTTTTGTTTTGCACACAAAATGGTAAATCATTATGACATTCATGCAAGGAATCTGGGTATTCTAAGTCTACTTCATATATATACCCGACTTCCGAGTCATCTGAAATATTCATTAAATCAATGTTTTGAATATTATTAACCCATTTAATAGATGAATAAGGTAGAGGACAAGACATTGCCCACCCATATAAATTGTTGGCATCAACATACATCAAATACTGTGAATCTTTTGTTTCATCATAGTTTTGCATATATTTATTGTTGGCAACTGAGTGGCGATGTGAACATTGAGAGATGCCTCCTCTAATACCCTTCTTTATGAAATTATATATTTCAATGTCTTGAATAAGATCCAGCTTTATATGGGTTTTTCTAAGCATTGCATCCCAAGATAACCCTGGTGCTGTGTAATAATGACAGGGATCAAGTTCGTAAATACTTTTACAAATAATTTTAAAATTTTCAAATATGTCAGCTAGTAGAAGAACGTCAGTTTTTAAATATAACTCCATATAATCTGAAAGAGTCTGACATTTAAAAACTGTCCATACTTTTTTAGCATGATTGTATTCGCTATCGGAGCAAGCTTCACCAGTCAATTTATTTTTAAAACACTCTTGAGGAGGAAGGGTTTTTTCCTCTAAACTCTCCCATGTTTTTACATGATCATAGGGAAATACACCTTTCCTTGTCAGAAGCTTAAACTCTTCTTCAATTGGAAAATTAGATCTTATTAATTTAAAATCACTTGGTGTTAAGTCTTTTGTAAGGGAATCAATGCTAGAAGGCATAAAACGTAGAGAATCCAAAAATCTCAGTTCTATAGTTCTGTTATCAAACGTATGTAATGTCTTTGAAACAGAAATATAGCGCTCCTTATTAAGAGGAATGCAAGAAATATTTCCGTTGTATGAAGCAAGTTCTTTGATAAGTAAATGCGAATCATACCCGGTGAAATTATGGAACAATATTGGGAAAAATTTAGGTTTTTGGTAAATCAAATTACATTTATTATGCGCTGGGCCATTATATTTGCCTGTATAATGACAATGATCTGCAACTCGATCTGTTCCTAACTCTTTGTTGCAGATATGACATAATGGACAATTTCTTTGATATTCTAAATCAATTTCTGATAAAAGTAGCATGGGTTTAGAATTTCTTTTATGTAATTCATAGCAATCTTTTATCAGAGAACTAACAAAATCTTTTACACAATTGCTGCCTTTAAACATTTTAAATCTATTGAGAGAACTATCACAAGATTTTATAAAGTAAGCACCTGCGCATGGGATATGTTTTTGAATATTTAAACTACTACTAATACTACTACTACTACTAGCATTACCTGGGGATCCTACTTCCTCGAGGATGCATTCGAAATCTGCATATATTGTGAAAGGCACGTCCATCTTCCGCTCAAAATGTTCAAACGATACAGTCTTTTTATCGTCGTTGGGCATTTTTGTCACCATTTTACAGCAGTTGTCCTTGTGCATCATCAGTTTTTCTTCAGATATAAATCTTAGCAAGCACGTGTTGCAAAACCAAGATTTTCCTCTGTAGTTTTTCGCCTGCGTTGAAACAAGTCTAAAAATAAAAAATTTTAAAGAAATTAGAAAAATGTATATGTTTTAATAATAGGTAATAATCAGATCTATAATTGCAATAAAGCTTACCTTGATATGCTTTTAATCCAGACAAAGTGCGAAATTCCCTCGTTTTGCAAGAGAATTAGATTGATGTGATTTCTCTTCTCCTGTGGTGTAATGTAATAGGGTCCTACTACTATCTTCTTCTCATCGTCAAATCCAAACACATTGATGCTTAAAGTAGGGTTTAGTGTTTCAAACTTAGAAATATCGCTAAGTCTTAAAGGAAATTGCAGATCAGCGAAATCAATTCTGATGTTATTTTTATAAATCGTTCGTGAACTGATATCTCGTATCTTGTATGTTTCAGGTTTATGGGTATTGTTCTTTCCTTTGCTAAAAAGTGCTGAGATGATGGCCCATTTGAAACAATACTCATCAGTGTTGTGAACGTTTATACAGGCTCTTTTTCTAGAAAGAAAACTAGGCAACGGTATATGTCTTGAACCTTTGATTGGTGTGTATTGATTTATGTTTATTTCCACGTGACATATCCGCAGCAAGGCCCATCCGCTGTCTTTTTCTTGAAATTCTTGCATTTTCGTGTCAATTTCATCTATCATATTCCTATATGAAGAAATTATATCACTGCCTTCAAGTGCAATTTCCATTTTTGTGTTGAAACTTTTAAGACTTAGCTCCATTTCATCCTCCGACGTAAATTTAATATACTCAGCAAACAATTCTAAGTTGAACTTAACACTTTGCAACTTTTCCAGGTGATCTTTCAATTTTCCTAGAATTGCTGACTCTGCTTCATTGAGAAACTCAGGGGGACTTAGGTTTTCTTCACTCTTGTTTTTATAAATGAGAGTTTCTACTCTCCCATTGAAACAACTTTTCAGCACCAGGAAGTCATCAGAAAGGAGTTCTGCAACAAGTCGCTTATGGACATTTCGCCGTACATGGTTTGTCCAATCTCTTGCATTGATGTTCAGCTCACACACATCACAATATTTTATTGCAGACTTCTGAGTTTCTTCTGCGTTCGAAAACATGGCCTCTATCAAACTGATGTGTTCAATACTTTTTAAGTGATTATCCCACTGACAAAATATAACATCTTTTTCGCAGATTTCGCAACGCGTTTTCGCTGGTCCAGCTTGAGTCGAGCAATCACCGTTTTGGAAGATTTCATGATCCAAAGAACTGTCTTCAAATAAAAGTTCTTGTTGCATTTTTAAATGTGCCTTGCTCTTCAAATGGTTATTCCATTGACATGGGATCACATTTTTATCACACACCACACATAATCTTTTTGCAGGGGCAGCTTCTTTCGAGCCATCCATTTTCTCAAATAATTGCTTAACCAATTCCGAATGAGTATTGGTTTTAGCATGATCAATCCACTGCCCCTTTTTAACACTTTTTTCACACACATAGCAAAAGTTTTTATTTTCACCGTTAACCGATTCCCTTAAAGACGTATGAATTTTCATATGTCTTTTCAAATTAAAATTTTTGGAAAACGATTTTCCGCAAACTTCACATAAAAACGACTTCATGATTGAATTGATTTTTGGGTCGTACCGGGGTGAGGTATTCTTTAAGAATAAGAATATTTTGAATATATCAGCTAGGTTTGTATATAGCTCAAACATCTTGAATATCAAAACCGAGTTAGTAGATAATCAGACTCCCTTTAGTAAGTAATCTACACCTCATAAATTTAGTATTTTATTATTTTCTAATGAATCTCTGACTATGTACTGTAGATAAGTATACATCATAATTTATTCATCTAGGATTTTCTGATGTTCATCATGCTTTAAAAATTGACACATATTACTTTTGGTAAAATATTTATATTTCTGATTTTCTAGTGGCCTCATAACTTAAAAAGTAAGTTTACATGATGATGGTATACGTGAAGATAGTTTATAATTTATTCTTTTTAAATTTACTGACCATCCTTTGACCCAATAAATTTAGTATCTATGATTTTTTAAGAAAAAATGCTATTAAGTTTGTATTTTATGGTTTTCTAGCTAGCAAACAGATTTTGAAACTGTAATATGCTTTTCTCGCCTTAATAACTTGTTACATGCCCAATATAAAAACCTTAAAAGTATATTTAAATACTATTGATTTTGTATGAATTCAGTTTAATTTATTTTCGCTGATTAACCAGAGGTAAACATGTTGAAACCTGTCAAACTCTTCCCCTCATAAAGTAAACACTTTTACGCAAATGAAATGAAAAGAGGCAATTAAAAACAAAATATGTATGCTCAGAACATGTAAGGTTTATTTAATAATTTACAGTTCTTCTTCAATTTTAATACTAGCAGTTCGTCCTAACGGACATAAATAGGTAAAGTTGAATGAACCTCGATTGATTTCGGTTATTGCAGCGTCTGACAATTTGTTGTATCGCATTGGGAAGAAAGTCTGAAAGAAAAAAGTCTTTAGTATTTACGTTTTTAAACGTTTTAAGAAATAAAAATGGAAAATTACCTGAAATTCGCCCAAATCAGCAACAATTCGTTCTCCAAATTTCGTAACACAACGTTTCAGTTTACCAATACGATATTTTTCATTTTGTTTTAATTCAATAACCTTTTTACAAGGCTTGAACAAAACTTCCTCTTCAACTTGTAAAAGTTCTTCTCTGAGATTCATCGTCGACGGTATGAGATACATCCTAAACTGAAACAGCTATTTATACAGAAATTTCTGAAAAAAATGTGGAAGGAATTTAGTTTTAATCACACCAAATTGGACAACGGAAATTTTTATGATAAGAAAAGTAAACCTAACCAACCCGCCAACATATCTCCTTGAAGATTTTAATGGTCAACCTATTAGTGGATGTTTTTACGAAAAAGAACACGTTTTCGAGAAAGGCTACACACCAAATTGGACAACGGAAATTTTTATGATAAGAAAAGTAAACCTAACCAACCCGCCAACATATCTCCTTGAAGATTTTAATGGTCAACCTATTAGTGGATGTTTTTACGAAAAAGAATTACAAAAGACTAAATACCCTCATATTTATCTCGTGGAAAAAGTACTTAAAAGTAATGGAGACAATGTATATGTTAAATGGCTCGGCTTCCCACCGACTAACAATTCATGGATTAATAAATCACAATTATTATAAACGACATAAAATATTTGTTTCCTTTCTATTATTTCTTAAATTGTTTTTCATAAATTACTATCAACCTTCAAACAACCAATGCATCTTAAAGTCAATGAACTCCCACTGATGTAATATGATCTCATTACCATACAAAACTCATATACCCATACTCTAATGAAATCTACCTACAAACCATACAAGAATCCCTTTTTTCTAGCATCCTACTGTACAGTGTACATACACCGCATCCTCCACGTCAATATTCAAGCTAAAAACATAAAAAAATTTTGTAGGTACATCACTAACCGCAATTCACAGTCACGAAAACTAAATTCACACCAAAATTCACAATTTACAACAACAAAATACATTTTACCCAAATGCTCTATTCCTCAAGTCCGATATTTATACTACTGTATAGTTGTTGTAATTAACATGCATGAAATTTTCCCATCCCTATTCCCATGCCCAAAAAGTATTTTCCCATCCCTATTCCCATGCCCAAAAAGTATATTCTTACAGTCCCAACAATAGTTTTCTACCAACACTTTTTTTTTTTTTTTTTTTTTTCCTTACATTTTCCTTACATTTTCATTCATTATCAATTCGAAATTTCCTATCACATTTTCAACCCCCACAAATTTCATCCACCTTTTTTTTCCACACACAAGCACACACATGACACTCAATGCATACTGCCCATGATACTACACCAACGAGCCAGTGTCATAGCTGTCCTCCTTTAGGAGCAATTTTGATGCTCGGAGCACATTTTTTACACTAGGGAGGAGCATTTTATTCCTCAAGTCCGATATTTATACTACTTATTTGTAATAAAGAGTTGTGGAATTAAGTTCTTAGTTTTTATGTGTACATCAATAACACTCCACTCATAAGTCCTCTTCTTTCTTGAATTTAATCTAGAATGAAGTAACGGATAGAAATTACGAGTACTATAAATAAAAAAAAATAAACCACTGCCAACTGTTAATCAAATTATAACGTCTTTTATGTCAACCCAGTTTTATGAAAAATTTCTATATATCATATCATAACTGCAAATGACAACTTATATCTCAGGAGAAACATTAAATTTATCTGTCAACCATCATATCCAGGCACGTGGATAGTGTGACAAATTATGAAGATGAAAAAGAAAAATAGAAATTCTTGACTTATAGTTGATTAGTTGTATTATAAGTTCTTTTATGGTGCGAATTGTTGAAGTAGGAGCACCAGCTTAGTGCTACAGTGTTATTCCATGGTAGGTTTATAGGAACATAAATGTCCAGAATTAAATGATAGATTTATGTCTCACTCGGGATATTATTAGTTACCTTTAAGAAAACTTGAAAAATAATGTAGTTGTAAGCGGGGAAGTTTCTATCATACTATAGTATAATTTAATAATAATTTAGGCGAAGAAAGTTCGAACGTGGCTGAAAACTAAAGTCATCGAAATTTTTAACTTTTGATTTAATGACACCATCTCAAAAAGTTCTTGAAACCTTTTATAGTTAAGGTTTAAATATTAAAAAACCAAAAATCCGAAAAATCCGATTTTGACATAAGTAAGTAATTTACAAAAAGGGAACTACCCCTCAAAGAGGGTTATCTAATAAGTACTTAACAACTTTTAATTTTATTTGTGAAAGCACCCTTTCACTAATTCTCGAACTGTCCTTATCACTTTATTCAGTAACATTTTCATTATGGAAAAATACGCGAATAAGCAACGTCTGCTAATTATAAAACTTTTCTACCTAAATTCGGAGTCGGTGACCGCAGCTTTAAGAGTTGTAAACGGTAAAATAGAATTGCAACCAAATACCCAATGCATTAAATTGCCATACAATTTCTGCACTGTTATTCAGAAAAACATATATGAATTGATTCAGAGTATTTTCCGAAAGCACATACAGTAATCCCCGCTTAGTTGCACCTCGCTTAATTGAACATCCCGCTTAATTGATCGAACAAATTGGCTTCGAAAATTTCCCGTATTAGTAGCAAAGCTTTTTAGACGGTTAATTGAACTCGCATAGTTGAATTACTCGCTTAATTGATCTTAAAAATATGCAGCAGAAAAACTAAATACATGGACATTTTTCGGATAATTGGACGGAGAAAAAAATTATTTTGATTGGGAAAACCAAAACGCCAAGGTGTTTTAAAAATAAGGTTGTACCTTTGCAATATTCCTCCAACAAAAAAGCATATATGACCCAACATTTATGGGCCCAAATTTTATACTTATAAATTTGCGAAGAAATGATAAAGCAGAACAGACAAATAATTCTTTTTGTCGACAATGCTGCCTGTCATAAGAAGTTGGAGAATTTAAAAAATATAAACGTGCAGTTTGTACCCACAAATACAACGTCTATCATTCAGCCCCTTGACCAAGGCATTATTCATTGTTTCAAAGCTTACTATCAGCAAAATATAATAAGGAAACAAATTACAGCCATCGAACGTGGCAAGACTATCGAAGAATTTTCGAAGTCGATCACATATTTGTAAGCAATGAACATAAGCAAATATTGTTTGTGGCTTCTAACACCTTCTACTATAAGAAATTGTTTTAGAAAGGTAATATTGGAAATATTTTACTTCTAAACCTAAATTTGCAAGTTCTATTTTTAAAGCAGGCTTCATCCAAGAAGAAGAACAGCCGGAAAATAATCTCGTGGTTATAGATAACGTTCTTGAGGACAATGCAGATTTCAATCCTTATTTGGCATGTGATGACATAACATATCATGTTATGGCGAACTAACAGACGCCGAAATTAAGTTGACACTGAAATGTTTATAGAGTAAATTTCTGGGATGAATAATTCATTTTTTAGTTGACCTACTCGTGCAATTATACGGGTTTCGCTTAATTGAACAGATATGTCAATTAAGCGGGGTTTCGCTAATTGAACCAACCGGATAATTGACCGAAAAATCTGACAAAATGTTCAGTGCAATTAAGCGGGGAATACTGTAGTAATTCCTTGAATCATAACTAGCTCAGTCATCGGGCTATTTTGGCAGCCACAAATATTGATGTTGACGAAATTAACTCCCAGATACAACAGTTGTTACCAGGCGATCTGAAGTCTTTAAAATCAATCGGTAATGTTGCTAATGAAAAGAAGAGTGTTAATTTTCCAATTGATTTTTTAAATTCACTAGATATATGTACATAATCTTCGATTAATTTATTTATTCACCTATTATTCTCCTGCGTAATTTGAATCCACCTCAATTATGCAACACGTTTAGTCATCAAAATAATGTAGGAAATATTCTTGAAGAAACCGTTTTAACTGGAAAGTTTAAAGAAAAAGTGGTCCTCTTGCCACGTATACCCATGAACGAATACAACCGTCGAACCTATTTGTGTTAGCGAAAGACAGGCACCGATTAGTGCTAAATTAAATTAAAATTAAAAGTATTCATAATTCAAAATAATTAATATTATTGTTAGAAGATCTAAAACTATCCACCCTTCCCTCGTCATTTATAAGTTTAACTGTCACATGTTATTTTCTAAAAACTTTGTAATATACTCATTTGTTGACATGTCAAGATGGCTTGCACTCGTTTCACCTCGTTTCTGTTTTATGCTTGCACACAGCCGATGATTTGCTTGATTCTATAATAGTCCTTGATGAACTAGAACTTGCTCTTTTTAATATGAAAAACAATAAGTCCCCAGGAATTAATGACATTCCCGTAAAACTTCTAAAAAAGTCATGTTTAGAATATAAGCAATATCTTCTTTCTTTTTATAACAACTTGTACGATTCAGCTTGCGTTCCCACGAGTTTTAATAAAGCTGTTATATTTTCAATATTTAAGTAAGGTGATGCTAGCTTACCTGAGAATTACAGAGGTATTTCAATATTAAATTCCATTAGAAAAGTATTTGCTAGAATCCTATACAAAAGACTTTACAGTTGGGTAGAATCAAAAAATCGCTTAAGTATGTTTCAAGCTGGTTTTTGTGAGGGCTTTTCAACGGTTCACCATATTTTGCTTTATCGAGTATTGCTAACAAATTTATGCAAAAGAAAAAGAAGATGTTTGCTTGCTTTATCGACTTAAAAGCTGCATTTGATACCGTCAATCGACAAGCTCTCATTTACAAAATGGCCTCTTTTTGTATATCTAGAAAATGACTAAATATCTACGAAAAATGTTTATGTAAAACCTATGCGACAGTTTGGGGTGGGGCCGAGATTTCAAATTGGGGCCGAGATTTCAAATTGGTTTCAAACGACTGCAGGTGTTCCTCAAGGATGTATCCTCAGCCCAATCTTGTTTGTCCTTTACATTGATGATAATAATTCAGATAATTTACCCGGTGGAGTTTGTTTTTCTGATATTCGTATAAAAGTACTTCTTTACGCGGATGACTTGGTTATGCTAGCTGATATAACCCATCTTCTCTCCAGCTACAAATCAATAGGGTCCAAACGTACTGCCATATCTGGGACCTTTAAATAAACTCAAAGAAAACAAAGATAATGATATTTGAGGCACGGAGTTGTAGAAGGTTGAGAGAAGAAAGGTGGTTCCTTAACAACCAACCTATTGAAATAGTACAGGAATTCAAATATCTGGGGGTGTTGATGTCTGCTAACGGTATAAGCTTCAATGTTCAGCATAAGAGTAAAGAAGCTAAAGTAGCTCTCAACATAATGTGGTGAACTTTCTTCTCAAACAAAAACATAGACTTAGGATCTAAATACCGAGTTTCCCAAGCACCCATTAACACTTGCTTGTCTTACGGTATTCAAGTTTTTGGTCACACCTATTTTGAAGAAATTGAGTTGATACAACGCCTTTTTTTCAAAAGATTATTTTGGTTACCTAGTTCGATTCCAACCTATGCAATTCATGTTGAGCCTGGAATTGTGCCGATTTATGTATTTTAATAAGAGTGTTGAGTAAACCAAGATCGAATCTTCACACATCTATCATGAAGGTTCTTCTGCGAACAGAATCATCGCCATTTAAGGAATGGACTCAACTTGCCCGATTGCATAATATCGGGTGATTTTTTAAGAGCTTGAGAACTTTTTTAAAAAAAAAAACGCATAAAATTTGCAAAATCTCATCGATTCTTTATTTGAAACGTTAGATTGGTCCATGACATTTACTTTTTGAAGATAATTTCATTTAAATGTTGACCGCGGCTGCGTCTTAGGTGGTCCATTCGGAAAGTCCAATTTTGGGTAACTTTTTCGAGCATTTCGGCCGGAATAGCCCGAATTTCTTCGGAAATGTTGTCTTCCAAAGCTGGAATAGTTGCTGGCTTATTTGTGTAGACTTTAAACTTGACGTAGCCCCACAAAAAATAGTCTAAAGGCGTCAAATCGCATGATCTTGGTGGCCAACTTACCGGTCCATTGCTTGAGATGAATTGTTCTCCGAAGTTTTCCCTCAAAATGGCCATAGAATCGCGAGCTGTGTGGCATGTAGCGCCATCTTCTTGAAACCACATGTCAACCAAGTTCAGTTCTTCCATTTTTGGCAACAAAAAGTTTGTTAGCATTGAACGATAGCGATCGCCATTCACCGTAACGTTGCGTCCAACATCATCTTTGAAAAAATACGGTCCAATGATTCCACCAGCGTACAAACCACACCAAACAGTGCATTTTTCGGGATGCATGGGCAGTTCTTGAACGGCTTCTGGTTGCTCTTCACTCCAAATGCGGCAATTTTGCTTATTTACGTAGCCATTCAACCAGAAATGAGCCTCATCGCTGAACAAAATTTGTCGATAAACACATTTCGAACCAAACACTGATTTTGGTAATAAAATTCAATGATTTGCAAGCGTTGCTCGTTAGTAAGTCTATTCATGATGAAATGTCAAAGCATACTGAGCATCTTTCTCTTTGACACCATGTCTGAAATCCCGCGTGATCTGTCAAATACTAATGCATGAAAATCCTAACCTCAAAAAAATCACCCATTATTTCTCTTGAACTGACTGAGTTTAACAAAGATAATTGGCAAGATATCATTTCGAATGTTATCGCAAAAGTTGATGAAAATATATATCTTCAACATCTAAATAGAGCATCATCATCGTGAACAAGAGAAAATGTATAGAAATCTAAGCCACTCCTTAAATACTGATGCGACAAATTATTTCAATAATAGAATTTCTGCGAGAGCTATAGGCACAATTTTCAGAGCAAGGGTTGAAATATTGAACTTGAAAAAAGTTATCCTACCTTTCGGTTCCCGTTTAAATAGTATACAACAATGTTATATCACCAAAAACGTTAGCCACAGCAGTGCGTGGCCGGGTCAGCTAGTAATGTATATATATTGAAATTAAAATTTTCAACTCTAAAAAACAAAATATGATAGAAGTAAATATTTTTAAATATAGACATTGTTATATATATGATCAGGTTTAAATTGACCAACAAATTTAATTAACTAAATATGTAGGCATAGATGTTTATTTTAACCGATATACACGTCACAATTTTTATATTTTATTTACCAAAGGGACGTCGTATAATGCTACAAAAACACATCCTCCTCATTTCGTCCATTTTTAAAAAAATGTCCCCAATGTCTCTTCTCACGAATATAAAATGAACATTTCGATCCCTTAATTCGTATAACTGAATAAATTATCCCTTTTTATTTATTCCCAATTTAAAGGCATATAGCATAAAGCAATTTAAAGAATATATCAGACTCCATTTTTTCCAACCAAAAACACAAACAACAAAAAGAAAACATTTAAATGGACTCAACATCTAAATTGCTTCTTATACGGATACTACCTATAGGTATGTTCCTAAGCTATATAGGTAGGAATACACATCACCCATTAAGTGTACACCTAAGTTTCCCTGTCGTACATAATTATTACCAAAAACCAGCCTCGCCAGGCATATAAATAGCTACGAGTCAGATAATCTTCCAAGAGTCCAATCATCTTCGGGAGTCGGGACGAGAAAAAAAGTCAGGTATTTTTTGGATCCCTTTGATTCTCCCACAAACAAAAAAATTAAATCACATTTTCTATAATAAAATTATTTGGTCTATCTATCTCGGGAGACATTCCGATGGTTCTAAGAAACCTGAAACCAATCTCAAAAAAAAAAAAAAGAGTACGATGAGAACCCTGAACCGGTCGGTTATGTAAAAGATACATTTAATAAATACAAAAATATATATCTTAGGTCTACAACTCTAAATCTACGGTTTTAGAAAATAAATTTATTTGTTTCTTCATGCATCAAGATGCTGTGATTGGGGAGACACTTAAAAAATCCCATCGGGCCATCATATCGTCGGAAACACAGCATCAGAAAAAAAGAACTCCACAAGGTTCCATTTTTGGAATGCACCTCTCTTTAGGTAGGTACTCTTCATGTATGTATCTGGATCTGGACAAATGAAAAACAGGAATCAGGAATATTTTGTGAGCTTATTATGTTGCCATATAACAGCGACGAATTTTACCCCTAGCATAAGGTTGACATAACCAATGGCTGATGTGGCTGCTTTTGGCTGATGGCGTAGACAACGACGACGACGACGACGTTTCTTATGATTCTAATTCTGGTCACATCTCGACGGGGCCAGCATTTAAAATGCTATTAAGATCCTGTGCCAGAGATGTGATTTTTAACTGGCAAGACTCATCTTCGGACGTATAATAATAGTTCTTTGGTCGTCTTCCTATGTTCTTTGCTGTTGCTGTTCTGCTGTCGTCATTTACTTTTCTTTTATAAACATTAAGTCGTAAATTTAGTTTCCGTATACACCACATTGGTAATCACTTGTTTCATTTTATTTTTGTTTTGTCATTTTTTAATTTTGAATGTTTTGATTTTTTAATGTAGCACTCTGGGAGATGGGAGGACAGATCATATTCCAGATGTCGTGTCGTGCTCATGGCGGAGTCTTTTGATTAAGCCAAAAATACCATTCGTATAGTCGACGACGACGACGACGAGTTCCATCAGAAGATGGGAGACTTTGATTAAAAATTAAAAAAAAAAAAACTGAGACTGATTGAAAAATCTTTCGAAACGAACAAGACACAAGAATATATAAAAATCTTTATTAGCATACGATTGGAGCACCACCATTAATTATACCACGCTGTATAGGTATAGAGAATTATTTAATAAATTGATAAGAAGTGAAGATATCTTTTGAGTGGTTCTTCTTTTTGTTAGTATAACTCTTTTCATACGGAGGAAGCACTCCAGAAGCAGAACAAGAAGATATATGGCTATCGGACGATTAGATCTTGATTGAAAATTCCTTTGTTTTACACAAAAAATACATAAATATTATCTTTTAAAATTGTTTTTCAATTTTTTTTTTTGTTGAGCAAGTTAGTCCAACCCAGAGTGGTGTATTTTAATTTTATCTCAATCCACTATTAATTTAAAATAATATAAATACAAAAAATCTAAAAAACAATTATTTGTTCTTCTGGTTTAACTTTTCTATAAGAAGCAAAATTGAAAAAGAAAAACTCCCTCGCAAATAATCAAAACCAATATTTTGTTGGCAAAGGAAAAAGTTTTTCAATTTCTGTTGGGAAAACAGATGTTTGTGAAGGATATTTGTTTCCTAGTATTTATTTATACATTTCACAATATATTGGAAAACTTTTGACAAACATTGCATGTTATATTTATTTTTGGTGATATACCTACGTGCTGAATATGCGATAGAAAGTATGGAAGTTGATTAAACTTGTGACAACAATATTCTAAAGAAGTATTTGCAATAAGTTTTATAATTAACTGTCAGTTTCTTTGGTTGAAATTGTTTGACTTAACTGTTTGTATTCTCATTTCCATATTGAATGGTAGTTGAAAACGATTTCAAAACAAAAAGGAGGATGGGCAGCAATGCACATTGATAACTTCCCATTAGTGCTTTTCTTGTAATACGCTAAATTGTTATTTAAAAAACTTATTTTAATTTTTGGAACGTTTTTGTTTTGTAAATCGACAGTTTTGATTCGGTTTTTCTAAAAGTGTAATAAATGTGGAGAAGATCAAGTCGGTTTAAAATTGTCTTAAAGGTAATATAGGTGTTTCCATTTAGAGGTTTTATTTTGAATAGCCCGTAATTTGAGTCTTTAAAATAAGCAAATATCATGAATATCAGACTAAGTATAGCCAATAGTGCGAATTGCAGATTTGTCTACTCTCCTGCAATTTTTCGAATTTTTCGCTACTTAGATTTTTTTTCCAACTAAACGATGTTTTGTCCGATTTTAATGACATAGTTAAAATTTTGAAGATTATTAAGGGCACTACAGAAAGGTTACGAAATTATATCAAACAAAAAAAAACAAAGATTTAAGATAAAAGAGAAAAAATTGTATTTTTCTTGCTATCCCATATTAACGAAAAAATGAATTTTAGGGCCCTATAACTTAAGAAATAATTAATGCAAACAATAATACAGGGTAATCCATTTTGCGGTTTCAAAAGTAAAAGTAAATAAAACACATATAAAATATTTTGTTCATGATATTTATTTTTTATTATAAAGTTTGAACGTTGACATTATGAGTGAAATACTACATTATTTAAATTGCCATCCCGAATGTTGTTTTTAAGTGCTAAAGAGTTAAAGTTTTATCTGAATAAACACGGTTTTTCGCGTAGCCCCACAAAAAACAGTCCAGCGGTGTCAAATCGCATGATCTTGGTGGAGAGTTGATATCGCCACGAAGAGAAATTACGCAGTCAGGAAATGTCTATTGCAATAAAGCCATATTCGCTCGAGTTGTGTGGCATGTGGCACCGTTTTTTTGAAACCACATATTCTCCAAGTCATATTCTTCAATAGCAGGCAAAAAAGTTGGTTATCATATGACCATAACGCTCTGAATTGACGGTGACAGTCGTTCCATCGTCGTTTTCGAAGAAGAAAGGCCCAATCAACACCTCCGGACCAAAGAGCGCACCAAACAGTGACTTTTTGTGGATGTAATGGACTCTCTTCAATTACTTGAGGATTCTCAGAACCTTATTAACATACCCACCAAGTGAGAAATGTGCTTCGTAGCTGAAGAAAATTTTGTTCGAAAAATCGCTGTCCATCACCGCCTGTTGTTCAAGCATCCATTCGACGTATCTACGACGTTGTTAATGGTCAGCTGGCTTCAGCTGTTGTGTGTGTGAGCTGGACTTTATATGGATGTAGGTATAGATCCAAATGCAAAATACGCCGTAATGTGCCGTAAGACAGTCCTAATTCCTGAGAACGACGAGGAATCGACACATTCGGGTCTTCGGCGACACTTTCACTTACAGCAGCGATATTTTCAGTTTTACAAGCAAAACGATGGTGCACAGGCCTTACAATATCTATAACCAATCCAGTCTCTTCAGATTTCTTCCCAATTTTGTTAATTGCTTACGTAGTTGGACGGTTATGTATATGTAAACCATAATCGCTTAAATTACGATATGTCGCAGGTACAGAATCACCATTTTTATAGCAGGTTTTAAGAATTTTTATTCGTTGGGCGATAGTTAAGCGGTCCATTTTGGTAAATATCAGACTTTCAATTGAAAAAAAATTGGTTCAAAAACTTAGTTTGACAGATGTCGAATTCCTGCCCTATACTTTTGAAACCGCAAAATGGATAACCCGTTATATTTTTTGTTTGAGGTTGTAATCGTATAATGAAACGATTTAGAAAATATCTCCTCGGAGTCTTCTAAAATGATTATAAAATTATCAATACTTCATTTCAACACCAGATCCTTTTTGAAGTGCCATATTAATGAGCATTTACAAAAACCCTAGTTGAGTCACTTAATCATGGCTTACAAGTTTTATTGAATTCTGGGTGATAACAAATTTTTTCAAAAAAGAACTATTGAATTTCTCATTTTTTTAATTCACTTAAGGTAACTTTTTTTTACCAAAAGCTTGAATGTTTCAAAAATCACTGAAGTTAGAAATTTGGGTGTTGTGAAACAAGATTAGTTTATAAAAACTATAATATCCTGAAAAAAAGAATCAAAAACCTCATTTTTGAATTTTTTGCAGCCGCTGTTCCAAGCGGACCAGAAGAGCAAACTATAAAACTTGAAATTAGAATAAAAAAAAAACCACGTGATCTACTAAATTAATTTTTGCTAAGATTTTGAACATCGATTAACAATAGTTTTAAGCATTTTCGTCCTCTATTTTAATGAAATTCTGACTAAAACTTTTGTAGCTAAAAACGATATTTTCACAACTTAAAAGTATTCACTAATATTTAAGTATTTATTAATTTATTAGTGAATGTCATTATTAAACATTTTTTTCCCCAATTTTTAGACTAAACTAAGCTAAAATTTCAATTGAAAAACTAAGCAAGTTAAAAATGTTTGGGCAACATTAAGTTTGCTCTTTGACATAACATATGACATATGTAAGTATAATCAAAAGTAAGCACACAATTTTAAATTTGATATTGGCGAAATTTTTAAAATTATATATTATACGTACATATCTTTTGAAATATCATAGTTAGTATTAAAAAACTGAATTTGATACTTTTATAAAGGGTGAAATAATGTAGTTTTTTTTTTTCATTTTACCTCGAATATTAGTAGAAATCTGAACTATTTTCAGGACATTTAAAATCATATTTTGCATCCTTATATTTAAACAAAAAAAATATATATTTATGTCTATAGCTCTTATCATCAATCTTCGTGACGATTGTTTAAACAAAGAAAAATAACATCATATCATACGCTCTTATCAATGCTTAAATAATTATAAAGGGTGGTCAAACTACAAAATACGATGTTAATTACGTGTCACATCTTAACACCAAATTTTTCACTCAACTTTTTTTTACATTATTTTATTTCAGTCATTGACGACTTCAATCATCGAGGGGTAATAAAATTGAGCAACACGTTAAGTTTTAAATAGTTAGATTTTATCAGTGCAAACATTATTGTTTTCTAATAAATTAATTTTGTTTGTTGAATAATTATTATGAATAACATTCTAAGAGACGATACTTTGCGGACTGATTTTTTCGAATTGAAATGTTTTACATTTCTCTACGTTTCATGGTCCGTCCCTAATCTAATCTAATCTAAGCTTAAAATTTTTATAGACATGTCTGTGTTTGGTTTTGTACGTTACGTCCATATCTCAAGAAACATAAGAAACATCGATTTTAAATAAATTTAGTTTAACAGATAATAATATCAAAAGATGCACAAGGGACTTTTAAAAAAAATTAGTTTGTGATGTTTTTATTATAACAATTTAAAAAATGTTTGACCACAATATCTCAAGAACCAATAACGCTACCGACTTAAATTAAATTTTATATTATATATTGTGAGGTGCTTCCAAACTAGTATATTTTTGGAAAGAAAATCAATTAATGGTTTTTTTTTATAAAATAAAAAAACTGAAAAAAATAATTGTCTCTTTGAATATTTTACACACAAAAAACGATTTTATTTACAAAATAATTATATGCAACGAAGAATAACGTTTTTGACATCTGTTCAAATTTTGAGGAAAATCAAAGTGACAGACAGAGTGGATTTTCGACTCAAATAATTTCATCGTATAGAAAATATTGTTTTAAACATTCAGTAAATTGTAAGACAAAGTGATAAAGCTTCATGTTCAGTTCTCGATATCTTATGAATAAATGAAGGTATTGACTTCAAAATGACTTCATTATGTGATCATTTTTTTTTAGAAAAATCCAATCTGTATGCTTTTATATAAGAAGTGAAAACTTTCCAAATATGCTACTAAAATTGGTAAAAATTGGTTTTCGATTAAAAGTCTAATTAACAAAAATAAGTTTTGAAATCAAAGTATTTTATCAAATGCAAAATGTTGTTGGTAATTTTTAGTTAATTTTTTAGAGAAATTCAACTGATAACTTTTGTAACAAAATACGAAAATCTATAAACCTTTTAAGCAAGACTAATTGACCAGGTGGAATGGGAAGTTATCAGTGTGGGTCGCATCCCAGCCTCTTTTACATTGTTACTTGATACCAAAATTGGTATGAATTCAAAAAGAAATCAACTAATGGTTTTTTTATAAATCAACAAAACTGAACAAAAATACTGGTCTCGACGAATATTTTCCGACAAAAAAAGTTATTAATAACCAAAATAACTTTATGTTTCAAAGAATAATTTTTTTGACGTCTGGTCATTTATTTTAGAAAAATCGAAGTGAACCTAAGAAAAATGCTTCTAAAAGTTATTAAACATTTTTGACTCGAAGATATTGACTATAAACTAATTTTTCTTATAAAAACATTGCTTAAAAAATATGGTACAATTTTCAGAATAGTCCAATACAAAATTTTCTTATAAATACACTGAGTTCCAAAAAAAAGTGGCGCACCTTAAAATTGCGTAATAATTTCAAATGTGAATTCAGTGTTGTTTATTAACATTTAATATTATTACTTTATGTACAAAAAAAAAAACAAATGGAAAGAACTTTTAAATAAAACATAAAATAAATGAGTTTTGGTTAACTGAGTAGTGGGTATGGCCTCCCCTAACATATCTATCAAAGCTTTAATTCGCCTCGGCATACCTTGAATAAGTTTTTTTAGAGATCGCGTCGTCGTCCAAATTATATCACGCCTTATCATTTTTACCAGCAGATCCCAAATATGTTCAATGGGATTCATGTCCGGGATCATGGCAGGCCAAGCCATCACATCGATTTCTATTTCTTCCAAGTAGTCCCAAATGCACCTATCAACGTGAGGTCTCGCATTGTCTTGCATCAGCAAGAAATATTCACCAATTAATCGTGAAAGAAACCACATATTCTTCTAATATGTTGGTGATGTAATAATTGGAGTTAACCGATCATTCCACACTATGCACAGCCCATTTATTCAGTGCACGGAAATTCCTGCCCACACCATGACGGAACTTCATCAGAAATTTTCCCGCTGGGAAATTGTTGCCGAATTGTATCTCCCACCTGATCTTCCAATGCGAAACTGTTGCCGAATTATATCTCCCACCTGATCTTCTCCACACTTTGCTACGTCCATCTAATGAGAGTTGACATAACCTGGACTCATCAGTGAAGAGACCTATACCCTAGTCGGCATCGGTTTAATCTTGTGAAAGCAAGCAAATTCCATTCGCTCGTACTTTATCGTGAGTCTTGGTATACGACCAGACCACTTTCCACTGTACGCCGCGCGCGCCGCCGCCGCCCCAGCATTCGAGCATTCACAGCGGTCCCTATTACTGATTAAAGTCTGAGAGACACTTCAATCGCTGTTTGGTGATGGTCTCGAAGGCTTTGAAGTACCAAATATCTCTGCAAAAATAAAGCGGTATATTATCAAAATAATAACAACACAACGTAAAGTATGACTGCGCCACTTATTGTGTATTAATGTCTGCAAGAAATACTACAAAAAATTGGTAAAACTGATTTTCAACTGGAATATCTCGAAAATATTTGAAGGTCTTGACTTCAAAATTATTTCATCTAATCAACATTTTTTCTACAAAAAATAAAAATTTTCAAAAAATGCTGCTTTGAGCTGTTTTTCTACTAAAATATCTCGGAAACAAAAACAGACTTTGAAATCAAACTCATTCCTACGCATATGCAAAATATTGTTGTTTAGTTTTATTTAATTTTTTTAGAAAATACAATTGACAAATTTGTTGACAAAAGTAGAATTTGGTTAACCCCAAATATCTCATCTAGAATATTGAAGAAAAAAACGATATTAAATTCAGAATAATTTTATGCTACAAAAAATAACGTTTTTAACATCTGGTAAAATTTCGAGAGGAATCGAAGTAACTGTTAACAAAAAATAAAAACCTAAAGAAAATACAACTCAAAGTTGTTAAAAATCGATTTTCTACTCGAATATCTTTTAAAAAAAGATATTGCCTCCAAACTAATTATATCTTTAAGAAAGTGTTGTTTTTAAGATCTATTTAAATTTTTAGAAAATTCCAACAATCAGTTTTCTTATAACACATAAGAATCTACCAATATACTACGCAAAATTAGTAAAAAATTATGTTCGATTCGAATATTTTGAAAATACATGAAGGTATTGACTTTTAAATTATTTCATTCTATTAAAAATATTGTTTTTTACGTAAGATGATGTTCTTAGAAAGATCCAATCAGTATTTTTTTTACAATAAATAAAAACTTTTAAAAAAATCCTGCTAATGCTGATAAAAATTGGATTTTAGACTAAAAGTGTCTGAAACTAGAACAGATTTTAAAATCAAACTTATTTGCTAACTTTTAGTTCATTTTTTTACAAAATACGAAAACCTACAAAAACAACAAAAAACTGATAAGAAATGGTTTTGAACTCAAGTATTATGAGAACAAAGAAAGATATTGACTTCAAGTGTTTTTATCTCACACAAAATATTGTCATTAATATTTTGTTAAAGTTTTAAAAATGTTATCAGTGTGGGTCGCAGACCAGCCTCTTTTATATTTTTAATTTAAAAATACGTCACGAAAAGGAATTTTAACAATTGAAAATAAATTATTTTTCAGGTCGAGTTTTTGGAGAAAAAAAGAAATTATATTACCTCTAAAAAAATGTATGATACGAGAAATTACGTTTTGAAATCTTGTACAATTTTTAAGAAAAATTAAATTTAAAATTATTTAAAAAAAAAAAATTAAAACACAAATAGAAAAAGGCTAAGACATTATTATCGTAATAATTAAAACATCACTCACATTGAGGTATGACACAGACATTTAATTTGGAATTTTTTAGGAACACTTTGTTATTATATGAGTATTAGAAATGTTGACCTGCTTCACTGCACACCCTACAGGGAAAAACCCATACCTAAGTTTATAACTATAAAAGTATAATTTTGCTTTCCATGAATCCGCAACCAATTTCCTTTAAAAATCATATTTTGATCTTTATCCTTAGATGAAGCTTCGCGATTAAGTTTATATCAATCTTATCACGAAAACGTGAAGAAACTCTCATTTACCTTCTATTATATAATTATATGGTAAATATTTACACATAATAAAGTTTTAACCTTAGCCTCTCACACGTACAGGCTAAGCTTAATTTTATATAGAAAAATCACCCACGCCATTTTTCCTGTTCCTCAAATTTCGCACCCACACTCAAAATATAAAAAAAAGGTGGGTCTAACTTATAGTTTTTTGTTCTGTTGATTCCCAGCATAACGTCCATCCGAGAGCAAAGTTGAAGCTATACGAGTACAATTTAATTTAATAAAAATACACAAACCGCATATCCGCTCGCGCCCTGCGCCCCGCACCCAACAAAAAAAAAAAAAAACAAAAAACCTTGTAAAACGTTTATCCTCCTTCCAACACAAAATGGCTACAAGAACTGACCCATGTATAATCGAGGTCCAACTTAAAGTTATACTTCTTTCATTTTGCAGGTCTAAACAGGTCCAATCCTTAAGGCCGTTGATGGGTTTTTGCGCATCCAGCTTTATAGCTTACACAGAGGATAGAAAAATGGTTCTTCATGCATCATGTTCAGGACCATGGCTTAGAAAACCGAGTATACCTATCTACCTATCCATGATTGTGGTAATAATGTAATAACGTGAATATATTGATTTCATCGCAAACACATAAATTAGTTGCCCAAAGAGTAAAAGCCTGCGAATGAACGAGGTGCAGCATCGCATCATAGAACTCTATTTCGATCTTGAATAAATGGTTAATGCGGACGGCATCGGCATCGAGTCCTCAGTCGCATTGGATAGAGGGGCGAAATTGTTGCAGGCTATAAATGGGCGTTTGTGAATTGCACGTTGTTCTTTTTTTTACGTATACCTATATTATGGTCAGAATATGAGTGCTGCATGCATCTTTTCGCAACGAATATAAAAATTGCAAGCTGCTGCATCGCCGAGGGTGGTTTTGTGGTTCCAAACTTCCAATATGGTGTTGCAAAGGCTTATCCATAATTTACACTCCGGATCACTTTCTCAAACTTTTGGTTTTTTTTGTATTGTTCTAAGAGAAGTCCAAGAAAAACTTATAACTGTAAATATTCTGCACAAACTTAATTCAAAAACTCTAAAATGCCTAGAATTTGTCCATAACATCGGTGTAAGAATAGTTTCTTAAACTTTAAAAATGCCTAAAAAAGTTTAATAAAAATTATGCATGCAGCACTGCATGCATAATTGAACTTTAAGCATTTTCGAGAATTCTTTTTGAGATTTTATGACAGTTAGGTCAATTTGTTGCTTTTTTAATCTAAAAATAAATAAATTAGGTGGCGCAACAGTTCATGAAGAACCAGGGTCTAGTGACTTACAACTCTCAACCATTCCTGTGTGCGAGTACTGTTGTCAGAGATGGAGGGGACCTACAGTTTATATGCCGAATCCGAACGGCTAATTTGAGAAAGCACTTTTCATGACAACAATTATTACTCTTGGAAGATTTGTCAATTCCTCGCAAGAGGAAATACCCGTGAAAAAAGTTATGTGGCACAGGCAGGGATCGAACCCAAGACCTCTTGCATGACAGTCCAACGCACTAACAATCACGCTACGGGTACTACTATTTTAATCTACTTAAGCTTAATTTTTCTATTGATAAGTCCTTCTTTTTGATATTTTTAAGCTCTTAACAAAGTAAATGTCTACCATCTGCAATATTTTTGGAAGTAAGAAAAACATCGACTTCAATCAAACGACCTGGATTGTAAATACGTATAATTTTATACCTCCATTTAGTTCTGTGGATTGTGCATAAGTAAGTTATAAATAATAACTGGCGTGTTGTAAATCAAAATTATCAGTTTTGATGGTCGAGAGTCGAGAGTGTTCGCCTGCAGTTGAACTCTCCTATTGCACACACGAGGCGAAGCGAGCCGAGGTGGTGTGGTGGTGGCTCATTGGTTCGATACTGGTCCTGCTGAACCTGATGTTGGTACCTTTAAACATATTTTGATTGGACTTTTTCTTCTCCCATGCAATCGTCCTCCACCTTAAGGCTTATACAGACTTTATTCGATAAACACATGCGAGTTATAAAACTCGGCATAAGCTATCATGGCTGCCCCTTGATGGCCGTTTTCCTTGTCCTTACCTATACTCGATTATAGGTATAGTATGCGTTTTTCATATCACAGGGACGTGCGCAACGATCCTTTATATGTACATATTGAACTCAAGAGTCAAACGCATACGATAGGATATAATTAGGTGGAGCTTTTTTGTTGTTGCTTTTTGAACGTCATCCATTGCTGCGCAGTGACTTCGAAAAAGACCCATTCCCACCTCGCGCTCGACTCGAATGCGGGCTGTGTGTATATAATTTATCAGTGTTATGTGCGCAGTGCATAATCAAGTGATTTTCTTAAATGGAAACGTTTATTTATGCTCGCGAAATGCATCAAGCGAAGGATTGAATTTGGAATGGATCTAATAGAGATGCGCGCAGTTAAAAGGAAGTATCTATCTACCTAACCTCGTATGTCTAACCATATCACCTGTGCGCAAAGTGTGGGGCTATACGTAATTTCTTTTAGAATTTTTTATATCTTTCACAGCTAAAATTACAGAACTTTCGCATCAGTCTTTAGGTACGTATACGTAACGTACTATATAAATTATTACCCTATTGGAATTGACTTTCAAAGAAAAGTACACAGCAATTTGAAAATGATTAGGTTAGATGGTGTTACATACATTTAAGTCTTGAATAAAGGATCTCTTTACAATTTGTTCAGATGATGATGATGATGGTTTGTGCGGTTAACTTGATGTTGTGTGAAGATTGGTTTGTAACAAGCATTTTATCCAATTCGACTTGATTGTGTTTTAAAAAGAAAATAACCTTTTGCGGGAGTTTTACGTAATGGAAAAAAGCTCAATTATTTATTTCTTTTTGATCGGAAACTGAACCTCCTTAACATCTTTCAATATGATGTTTTTTTAGCTGTATGGAAGTGTTGATGGTTCTTGTCTATTTTTTAACATTTAAAAATTTCAACCTGGGTTGACATTTCTATTTTGTCAAAAATCCTTGTAAGCTAGAACACCTCTTCCAAATTGTGCAAATTTAACGTTCTCGAAGTTTTTAGAGAAGGTACTTCGTCTACTTTACGAAATTCATTTCTGACTGTTATATGCCTTCAAAATTGTTGTATATCGAGGGAAGCCATTATTTCTGTTTTTTCCTAAAGCTAATCAGCTAAACATCGACAACATTATGTTTCAACAAGACGGCGTAACTTATAATACGATCATTTAATTGCAAAAAAAAGGCTGGGAACCGACCCACACTGATAACCTCCCATCCCGTCTGTCGATTTGTCTTGCTTAAAAGGTTTGTAGGTTTTCGTGTTCTATTAAAAAAATTGTCAGTTGAATTATTCTAAAAGATTAAAAAATTACCAACAATATTTTGCGTTTGATGAAATAGTTTGATTTCAAAATCTATTTTTGTAAACGAGATTTTTAGTCGAAAAACAATTTTTACCAATTTTAGTAGCATTTCTTAAAAGTTTTTATTTCTTATATAAACAAATACAAATTGGATGAATGAAACTAATTTTAAGTCAATATCTTCTATTGTTCACGAGATATCGAGAACCGAATATAATTTTTTTACGAAATTTGCGTACTATTTTTTTATGAGAAAACTAACTGTTGGATTTTTATACAAAAAATTACGGAATGTCGAAAACAATATTTTCTGTGAAATAAAATAGGTTTGAAGCCACTATTTTCAATTTTTGAAAAGATATTTGAGTCGAAAGTAAATTTGTACTAAGTTTTAGTATTGTTTTTTTTTTTTAGGTTTTTATTTTTTGTAAAAAAACTGTCAATTCGATTTTTCTCAAAATTTTACTGAATGTTGGAAACAGTATTTTTTATAAGAAAAAATTAGTTTGAATCTATAATCTCAAATATTTGTAAAGATATTTGAGCCGAAAAACAATTGTTACCAACTTTTTTTAGGTTTTGTTTTTACCTTTTTTTATTTTTTGTAAAAAAACTGTCAATTTCATTTTCTCAAAAATTTTACAGAATATCAAAAACAATTTTTTTATAAGATAAAATTAGTTTGAAGCCATAATCTGAAATTTTTGAAAAGATATTTGAGTCAAAAATCAATTTTTACCAACTTTAAGTAATGTTTTTTTTTAGGTTTTTATTTTTTATAAAAAAGCTGTCAATTCGATTTTTCTCAAAATTTTATCAGATGTCAAAGACGTTATTTTTCGTTCAACAAAATTAGTTTGGAGACAAAATCACTTTTTGTTCGTAAAATATTCGAGGTGACAAACATTTTTTTAGTTTTTTTGATTTATAAAAAACCCGTTGAATGGAATTTTTTCCAAAAATGTACTAGTTTGGTATCACGTCATAATATATAATAAACAATTTCATTCTATTCGATAGCGTTATTGGTTCGTGAGATATTTTGGGTAAACCAAATTTTAGTCTAAAAAAAAACACCCACGCAATTTTTTTGAGAGTCCTTTCTGCATCTTTCTGCATTATTATCTGTAGAACAATATTTATTTGAAGTCGATATCTCTGCTGGTTCTTGAGCTATGGACGACGAAAAAACGTCGCAGACGTATGGATGTATCGACGTACGGACGTACGAACGTACCTACACACGTACGCACATACATTTCTTTAAAAATCTTTTATTTCGACTCTAGGGGTCTTGAAACGTCGAGAAATGTCGAAATTTTCAATTCGACAAATCGGACCAATTACAATAACTTCCTATGGGAAGTTAATAAATTTGGTGACAACTTTATTTCCAGAAGTGTACTTTCCAATCAGCCAAATTGTTTCGCGCAACTTAACGCCTTTTGATTATTCTCTATGCAGTTATGCTGATTCATCGTTTTATTTCAGACATATTTATTGGAAAAAGTAGTGAAACATTTTACCAATCAATTAGACTATGTTACTGTTAAGATTATAATAACACAAAATTAATTCTAAGAATATTTATATCTGGAATGGATTTTAAAAAATCGTAAATCAATTTCTAATTAATAAATAAATAAGTTAGGTGGTGCAAAAATCCGTTGAGAACTAGCGCCTGGCGACTTACAACTCTCAACCATACCTGTTGCGAGTAATGTTTTCAGGGATAAAGGGCACCTACAGGTTTATGCCAAATTCGAACGGCTAATTTGAGAAAGCATTTTTCATGAGACAATATCAGTGAGAAAAAAAATTAAGTTGGCACAGGCACGAATCGTCCCAAGGTCTCTAGCATGACAGTCCTACGCACTTACCATCAAGAAAAAGAGCACAATTTGTTTTATATTTATATTTATTTCAAAAGCCCTGAGCTTTTCTATAGACTGGCTTAAACGTTACACAAAATTTTTGTAAACCTTTCTTAACATAAACGTTGAAATGTTGACAGAATATTGTCGAAATTAAATTTTCAGGTCTTCCAAGTCACACGGTTGTGTGACTGACTGTTGGCAGTTAACCGTTCCGTCGAAAAAATAAAACCGATGAAGACCACTCCTCCACTTCCATCTAAACGGTAAACTTTGGTAAATAAAGAGGCTTCTCTTGAATCACGGAAGAGTTCTCTTCACACTATACAAAGATTTTGTTTATTTACGTCGTCGCCGTTCTAGTAGTCACGTATATATTGGAATTTACAGAGATACATAACGATTTTTCAATTTATCAATATGACGAACGATATCAAATTGAACAACGCTTGTTTAACTCCCAAAACTCATGGCATTTAATGTTTGGAAATATAATTTGGCATATGTGCTCTATTTTGTCGGTCCAATGTAGAATCACTTTTTCAAGACCCAACAGCTTTTTACATCATAGTCCACTATAAAAGTCGGTGTACCACAAGAAAGTGTCTTAGGACCTGCATTTGTCATTTTTTTATTAATTGGACTTTGGACACATTTTCCCTGTTCTATATGGATTCTTTTGGATAAATAAAGAAAACACTAAGTCCCAATCAAGTGTTATCCAAATTTTATATCAATTTTGTATAACTGTTTTTTCAATAGTATATATGTATGTATTTACTTTACTCTTAACCTTCGACTATATTTATACAAATTCCTCCCCCCACTTTGCGTGTTTTTTTCTCCTTTAAGCTATAAGGTCTTAAATTTCCTCATATATAATTAAGCAATTTCTCAGGCCTTTTTTTTTTGGAATAGATTCCAGAAGATCGATACTGATTATTATGGATATACAATATGAGACAACCGTCAGGGTTATTTTATATTTTATAAAAACCAAATAAGTTCGCGCAAAACGAAACCTCTTTCATGATCCAAATATTTGAATACGTGTGCTTCCTTGAGGCTGTCGTTATCCATCATTGCAACAAATAATAATGCTGATTGCCTCTTGACACGATTTTCACATCGATAAACCATCAGAGGCAGCGATGAAGGAGCTTAAGGAGCTATATGAGGAAGACCTATGACTAGGAGATGGTATTGCCGTTACAACAACAAAAAATAACAACAACAACAAAAATAATTCCCCCAGCTCGATCTATCGCGCAAGCAAGAGGCAGTGACAAATGAGCACAATTTACATTATTATACATGGGAATTAAACAGACATTTTGTGCCGTCAGGGGTCGCGCAGAGCTTCTATACATTTCTATGCAGCAATTTTCGGGCCATGAATCGTGTATTTCATGTCACAGTCACTAGTAACAGTAACAGCAACAGCAATAACAGCAACAACAGAACAGCCATAACAGCACAGTCTATAATACCTACCTCCTATAACCAATAACCATGGTGTAGGTACATGGAACATGGAATTGGTGTTATCCATGCGCTATGCCATTTCCAATTGAGCTATGTTCGATTAATCTTTTTGATTTATGTCCACGTGCGAGAAAGTAGCATGAACAAATGTCTCGATGGCATTTAATTGGGAATCGGGACTGCATGGGGGCAGCTTTAACTCCCCATCACCGACCGACCGACCGTAGAGCCTTTATAGCCAGCCATTCACAAATGCTTAAGTGATGACGATGCTGTTTTTTTCTAAAATAACTTATGTTTGGGTCTTGTGTGGCATTCTTATACCACATACTTATGTACATAAATACCTATCTATAATCCTGGGGGCTTTATAGAGGCTCGCTAGCTTAATAACAGCAAACAGCGGTAAATTATGTTTGACTAGCTGTGTGTTGTCAACAAGATTGCGAATCATACATAAATATTATGACAGACAAAAAATAATTGGAGGTCAATTAGGTTTGTTTGTGGTTGTGTGGATATTATAAAAATGTGGTCTTTTAGTGTTAAATTCTATTTGTGGTTCTCTCCATCACCATAATTCTACAGAAATCGAAGGACAGTATAGGAACATATGTACATATATCGACTTAATGTCGAGAATTATACCTACCTGATAAATATTTAGCTTTGACACCATGGTGTTAATGATTAAATGCAAAAGATCGAAGATTGTGAATAAAAGCTGTTTAGGTATTTAGGTTTATAGCACTTTATAGGAGCTATAGATATATAAACAACACAAATCATATCACAAAAGGTGTTTCTTGGAAGCGTATAATACAATTTATTAATAAATTCAAAAACACTATTTAAAGTATTAGTTTTATAAGAATTTATTATAACCGAGGTAAGGAAGATATACTTCTATAAAATTATGAAAGATATGATTTATTGAATAACTAAATTTTGTTGGCACTTAAATTGTCAATTACAAACTTGTAATTCAACTAGCTTCCCTAATTTAATGGCGGATTTAAAAGAAGAGTAGTGACTCCTTCTGAGACGTAAAGTTCAAAGGGTTTAGTTGTATAAACAATGAATTAAATTATAGATTTGTAAGTACTTTAACGTTAGCTATCAACAAATCGTTTGTTTTTCTGATCTTATGAGCTCAATATTCAAACCATAGGAAAACAATTCCTTTTTAATTATTTAAAAAAAAAACTTTTCTGACACAAAGCGAAAAGATTCATACCCAAAGATAAAAGATCGTCGATTTATTATATATTTTTGATTGAAAGAAAATTAGCGATTTGGCATTCAAAATACGAACAATTTTGAAGGCAATAAAAAAGTTTTTTTATAACGACGCCATTTTGTTCCATACTGATTTTTTCTAAAATCCAGTTAAACGACAGCTTTAGAAAGTTCCACGCGATAATTTTTTCCTTGAGTAAGAATCTTTATATAAGCTATTGAGAAAAAATCACAATATTTTTTTTCATCTTAACTTGCTTATGTTCAAATTTTAACAGAAATTATATCCAATGAATTATTTTCTCTGAATTCAAAAACATAATTTTGTATGTTCCTTATTTCTTAAATTGTATGTTCCTTATTTCTTAAATTTGTTTTCAAAGCTTCACACAAAAAAAATAATTTTCCAGATTTTTTCTGCTTTCTTCAGCTCTAATCAAAACATTAATAAGTTTAAGAAGTTTTCAATGTTGGCCTTTGACCACTAAGAATTATTTTGCATGTGTCTTAGCTTTTTTTAAACTCTTTGAAACCTGTTGTAACTGAAGCGAACTAAACAGTTTATGAATCTGCAGTTGCAGAAATTTAACATCTAAAAATTAACAATTAGAACAATCTTATCTGAAACTAAAGAACTGTTTGTTTATACTTTGACTAAAGAAAGTTCTTCGCAAGCAGATTCGTATTGATTTAAAAAAAGATTAGGTTAGAGACTAAAAACATATGAGTTTGATGTACAACATTGTAAAAAGTTCTTTTGAAATTAATTTACAATGAACGTACCCAAAATGCATGAAAGTTCTTGTAGGTTAACATTTTAAATGGAAAAAGTCAGAAGTTGGAGAACTATTTAGACCATTTCTTGATGGAAAACAGCTATCTAAGAAAAAAGCTTTTACTGTTTAGTTTATGAAACTCGTAAGAATGTATAAGGTTAAGGATATGAATTTTCTAGTAAAAATAAAAGTACCTTCACAAGGCAAGTTATTAAATATAATTTTTTAGCGCTTATGTACAAAAATTCGAACTTGTGGTAAGTTTGTAAATCCACCCACCGCTCGATTAGTTGAATATCATTTTTGAAAAAAAATAATGTCTTTTTAGGAAATAAACAAAAAATCGCAATTTCTTACAGTTGTGTTTTCTGAAATGACAGTGAGGGATATAAAAAGTTTTAGATTTAATTTTCGTTAAAAGATATTGAATCGTTTTGGATATACCTATCGAATTTTGAAAAAAAAGTAATATTTTTTTTTTAACCCAAAAACTAAAATTTTACAAGTTATTGAAATCAGTTTATTATAGTTCTTAAGAAAACTTAAAAGCAAAAGGAAGGGATACCATTCTGGAGCAATACAAAAATACTTTGTTGGATTGAAACAAGCCAAGTTAGGAAAAACAATTTTAGAGAAAATTTAATAAAAATCTATCATTCGTGTTAAAGAAAATTCGAATTTTGGATTTTTGACCAACAAATTTGTATAAGAACTACTGTTATTTTTAGTCTTAAAAAAATTTCTAATTTAAACTCAATTGACCGAAAGGTTTGGGCTTTAGGGGCGACGACAGACAGACAGGCGCAGGCGGACGGAATTGGGCACCCACTTTTTTCGACCTCTCTACCTTGCCATGATTGATTAAAATCTGGAGTCTTACGAATATTAAAGTTTCAGGCAGTCTTAGTAAATGTGATAAAAGAAACATTCGTCTGGCTGTACTAAGTGGCAATGTTTCTGAGAAAATACATCAAGAGTAAAATATTTCCGAGAATTGAAATAGGGAGAGAAATGCATTGTATTTTGACGCCTTCGCTGATTTCAAATATGGTTTCGGTTGATTTCATCTCCTGGATTGCCAATTTGTACATGACAGACGTGCAGTTGGCTGCATTTTTCTGACATACGCGATTAAAGTCACCCAATAAAATACAGGGTTATCCGCTTTGCGGTTTCAAAAGTAAACGTAAATAAAACACATATAAAATACTTTTTTTTCATTAAATTTTTTTTTTATAAAGTTTGAACGTTGACATTATATGTAAAATACTACGACATTTAAATGACCACCACGAGAATTTTTGCAAGCGTCGATTCTTTTGAGGTAATTTTCGACCACTTTTTGACACATATTGGGCGGTATCTCAGTCATAGTTTGACCAATGTTGGTTTTTAAGTGCTCAAGAGTTAAAGGTTTATCTGCATAAACACGGTCTTTCGTAGCCCCACAAAAAAAAGTCCAGCGGTATCAAATCGCATGATCTTGGTGGCCAGTTGTTATCGCCACAAACGCGACGAGAAATTACGCGGCCAGGAAATGTCTCTTGCAATAAAGCCATATTCGCTCGAGTTGTGTGGCATCTGGTACCGTCTTGTTGTTATCAAATGACCATTCCATCGTCGTTTTCGAAGAAGTAAGGTCCAATAACACCTCTCGACCTCGACCAAAGAGCGCACCAAAAAGTGACTTTTTGTGGTTGTAATGGCCTCTCTTCAATTACTTGAGTATTCTCAGAACCCCAAATACGACAATTTTGTTTATTAACATACCCACCAAGTAAGAAATGTGCTTCGTTGCTGAAGAAAATTTTGTTCGAAAAATCGCTGTCCACCGCCCGTTGTTCAAGCATCCATTCGGCTTATCTACGACGTTGTGAATGGTCAGCTGGCTTCAGTTGTTGTGTGAGTTGGACTTTATATGGATATAAAATGTAGATACGGCATTGCAAAAAAAAATTAAAATGTGCGGTAAGACAGTCTTAATTCCTGAGAACGACGAGGAATCGACTCATTCGGGCCTTCGGCAACACTTTCACATACAGCAGTGATATTTTCAGTGGTACGAGCGAAACGATGGTGCACAGCCCTTACAATATCTGCAACCAATCCAGTCTCTTCAAATTTCTTCATAATTTTGCCAATTTCTTGCGTAGTTGGACGATTACGTAGACCATAATCTCCTCTTTAAGCACGATATGTGGCTAAGGCAGAATCACAATTTTTGTAGTAGGTTTCAACAATTTGTATGCGATGTGCGATAGTTAAGCGATCCATTTTCGTAAATATCAGACTTTTAATTAAAAAATATTTGTTTTAACAACTTAGTTTGACAGATGTCGAGTTTCAGCCCTATACTTTTGAAACCGTAAAATGGATAACCCGTTAGTGCTCAACTGTTGACAGCCACGAATTAACTTGCGATTGTTATTGGTGTTTTTTTTTAAATTGGATTTTGATGATAATCAATTGTAATCCCAGAAATGCAAATGTTAACTAGCAGAAGCTTTAACCAAACCAATCCATCGAATATCGCTATAAAAGTCATGAATTTTCCGCATAGTATCTTATCAATTGTATTAGATGTGATTTATTGAAATGTAAGTTAAAAAAAGCTTTATTCCTAAAAAAAAAAATGTAGCTGACAGACGTTTAAATTAAACCAACTACTTACTATCGCGATTTAAAACCGCGAATACTATTTTTGATAACATAATTTAAATTGCAAAGGTAATGTCTTAAAATCTATATCAACACAAAGGGTTTAGCTTCCGAAAATTACATTCCAAATTTCATTCGTCGAAATTTAGTTTTACTAAATTGTTATTTTCTTTAAAAAAATAATAATTCATTACTGAGAAGTTAATTCTTCACTTTTACAAAATTTAAAATGTCGAAAACTAACCATAAAATGCATAAAATAAAAGCAAATTCTCCTATAAAGTAACATCTTTTCTTGGTTAATATTAAGTAAGTTTTATTTTCTACAAAAATATTGTACATAGAAAAGCTGTAGCTTTATCTTTAACTCTCAATTAAACAAATAAACCAAATCAAAACAATGGTGTTATTCGCTAAACATTTCTAGGAACCAAGTTTAAAGAAATTTGACCAACATTGTCGTTTAGAGAAAGTCACGTTGCATCAAGACCTGCGTTTTTTCTTGTCTTAAAGTTAGTAAAGCATTAAAACGTATTGTACCCATATGCGTTCTTAAATGTTAAAAAGTAACCTTATACCTTATACTACACCTTTATTAAAAAAAAAGGAATAAAAACCTCATTTAACTTAAAACAATTCTTTTTTTATATATTCAAGCCCATATGTGACTGTATGCATTCAAGTTATTTTAAAATAGAAATTTCACTTAATTTTGTTTAAACTCATTAAGTATCAAATCAACCGAAACGCAGCTCATATATATTTATTCGCCTACCTATCACACGATCCAACATAACCGAATCGCCTTTGCCATCGCCACCCGCCCGAAACAATTCATGTTAAGACACTTTTACTTTGGCGATAATTAAATGGAAATGAGTTTAATGACGCGATCCAAATTAGTTTAATTCCAATTCCATGATGTTATAAAAAGAAAAAAATTAAAAAAACTAGAAAAGAGGTTGTTCTAATCACGCTTTTATTTCCCTTCATTTTTATTAACTTCAAAAAACCTTTTGAACAACACCGAATTGAATGTGTTTTAATTTTTTTATTTCCATCTAGGGCTCGAGTGTATCTCATTTTATTTATTTTTGAAATTGTGATATCCAAGATGGACGAATGGACGGACGCGGACGCCGCAAAAGAAAATCCCATTATTGAACTCAAATGGAAGCCATTTCCTCGAACATAAGTTCCATTAAAAAATATAATTTTTAAGGTTCTTTCAGAAGTTGAATTTGATGCGGAGTTATGTTTTTATTATTATAGACTCTTTATTGTTGTTGTTATATTTTCAACCACATCATGCGGGAACAGTTAAACCATTATTCAATGAATTTTTCGTAATTAACATTTAAGGCAGTAACACTTTAACTTTATGCTTTATTACTGCGAGAAGAAACCAGTAGCAACAAAAGAGTTATTAAAGAAATTTAAAAGAAAAACATAAATGGCTACCGCAGTTACCGCATCTAAAATGAGTCAAAGATGGTGGAAAGATGATGATGATGATGATGGAGGAATTTTGGTTAATATCTTTCTTCAGAAATATGTATTTTATTTATGCTTCACTCAAATCAAAGTATTTTAAAATGAAAAGAAGCAATTTCTTAAAGCTATTAAAGGTAATTACGTTTTTATCTTCCTTTTTAAAATTTGTGGGTGAACTGTAAAATAATTTTGAAAGATCTAAGATCAAACGTCATTGGTTGATAGAAAAAGTTTAATAGTAATAGACATGAAGTAATATAAAGTTGGAAGTAGCACTTTTTAAAAGATCATCATTAAGTGCTTATAGCTAAGCATAAGAATTTTAAATTGACTTCAAAAGGCCGAGGATTGCAATAAAAATTGTATGAATTACTAACGGCTGTATCACAGCAAGTTATGGTTTGTTAAATGTATTTAATAATACAAAAAAATATCATTTTTAGTTATTACTTAAATTTAGCTTAACTTTAATGTGATCAAACGTACATATTTTTTTTTTAAATATAAAAACCTTACATGTTTTAAGAACGTATCTTTGCTCCAAAAAGCAGACTCTCTAAACTGCACCAACTATAGAGGCATCAGTCTACTTAACATCGCTTACAAAATCTTCTCTAATATGTGAACGTCTAAAGCCCATCGTCAACAACCCGATAGGTCCTTATCAGTGTGGTTTTAGACCAGGAAAGTCCACAGTTGATCAAATATTCACATTATGCCAGATTCTTGAAAAAACCCAAGAACATCAAATCGACACCCACCATCTTTTCATCGATTTTAAGGCCGCATATGACAGTATCTACTTCTACAGGGAGGAGTTGTATAGAACCATGTCTTTAATTTTGGCATCCCTGCAAAACTCGTCCGTTTGTGCAAGATGACCATGGAAAATCCGAGCTGCTCCATAAAGGTTGGAAACAACTTAACAGAAAATTTCGATGTCAAAAAAGACTTTAGAGAAGATGATGCGCTGTCATGCGATTTCTTTAACATCGTTTACTTGAAGGAGGTCTTGGGTTCGATCCCTGCCTATGCCATCTAAACTTTGTTTCACGGGTAGTGCCTCTTGCGAGGAATTGACAAATTCTGAGTAATTCTTGTCATGAAAAGTGCTTTCTCAAATTGGCCGTTCGGATTCGGCTTAAAACTGTAGGTCCCCTCCATTCCTGACAACAGTACTCGCACACCAGGAATGGTTGAGAGTTGTAAGTCACTAGGCCCTAGTTCTCAAAAGGACTGTTGCGCCACCCAATTTATTTATTTTTACTTGAAGGAATAGTGCAGAGCTCTTTGATGTAAATTGGAAAAAAACAACTCATATTTTTTGCAGTTTCTGTTACCTGCCCCTTTTCATGGGTTTTGGAAAAGCCCCACTTGAGACTTTTATAACGTCAGTGTCCAAAGCTGGTCATGAAAATTAAATCTGGTAGATTAAAAGTAGCTTAACTTATAGGATGTGGGTACAAAAATCCAAAAATATAATTGGATTAATGCCAGATTAGAATAATAGCTCAGTTAAATTAATTGATGGAATATTCAAGAGCTTAATGTTGACAAGTGGCAACCATGAGCAAATCAATAAAATATCAAAGCAAGTATAAAAATTTTTCTGTTAACATTTTTTCAGCTTTAAATCTATCTTCATTTTTGAACGAATCTTTGTACCAATTTGATTTGAAAGATCTCGGATGGGAAACAAGTTTTAGATTTTTTGATTAGTGAAAAAGGGGGGGGGGGTAACTTTTTTTTGTACATTTTTCGCACTAAAAATCAATTTTAAGAAACAAATCTCTGGAACAATTTAGAAGAGCCTCGGAACAATTGGGAACAAGTTTTGGAATTTTGAATTTCGGAAAAGGGGGACCAGAATATCGTTAACAGAATAGTACACTGTTAAGTGTTATTTGGACTTAATATCTTAATTTTTGAATATATTTGATTGAAACTTCGGAACAATTTGATCTGAGTGATTATGCATGTACAAATATTTTTTAAATGTGGGTTTTTGTAAAGGGGGGGGGGTGGTTATGTTTTTTTGAATGTAGGCATAATCATTATTTATTTAATAGAGTCCGAATCTTAAAGACCTTTTGGTCTTTGCTGAAAGAATACAGCTTTGGCTTAAAATATTAAATTCTTTCAAGGTGGGGCACTAGGGAGGGGAAACATTATTTTTTTCGTTTTTGTACACCTTAAGCTATATTTCCTTATGGTTTTGGGCGAAATTTGGACACGAACTGAAGGAAGTATGGTTTGACTTGGAACTTTTTTTGAATTTTTGATTTTTGAAAAAGGGGAGCTGAAATAATGTTTACAAAATTAAAAGACATCAAGATTTTTTCTTAAAAGATCGATCATCAGCGTAAATAATAGGTTAGAAGCCAAGTTTTGGCTGCTGTTCATGTGCTTATTAAAGTTTTATTGAAATGTAAGCTTTAACAAAAAACAAACAAAATGGGGAGACGTATTTTGCATAAAAAAAATCGGTTGCAATATTTTTTGAAATATACATTTTACGACTCTTAATTTTTGGAACAATGGTTAGAACACTTTTTAGGATCTAAAAAAAAAATATAAATAGTTGGAATTTCGAAAAAAGGGGGGCTAGATTTTTTTCAAATTTTGACCAAAATTTTGATCATAGAGGTCCAAATATTTGGGACAATGTTCAGAACAACTAGCACAACCTGGAACAATTTTCAAAAAATAGATTGACGGTAAAAGGGGGGGCTAGGTCAAAAAGAGTTTTTCGGGTCTAAAACCCCCATTTTTGGGAACTTCACGCACTCCAAAACGTCACCATCGACAGACGGTTCATAGGCTCTCCTATGAACGCAGAAAACAACACCAGCGCGCGCTGAGATCAAACGAAGAATAACTCTTGCTAACCGCTGTTTCTTTGAGCTAAGAAAGCAATTGATTAGCAAAGCCCACTCTCGAGTGACCAAAGTGTCGCTATATAAGACCCTCCTCATCCCCGTCCTGCTATACTGTGCAGAAGCATGGACTATGACAAAAGCGGATGATAGCACCTTGATTCGTATCGAGAGAAAAGTTTTTCGTGTGATCTGCTGTCCCGTATACAATATACATAGAAGGTTAGTGGAGGAGAAGATGGAACGACTAGCTGTACGGGCTGTTCAGCGACGTAGACTTAGCCAGAAGGGTAAAAGTCCAACGACTAAGATGGCTTTGTCACGTAGAGCGCATGAAAACCAATGCTCCGACCGGGAAAGTTTTTAAATCCACGGCCACAGGACAACGCAGTAGAGAAAGACTGCGGGTTGGGTGGCGCACACAAGTGGAATGTGACCTCATCCAACTTGGAGTGGGAAACTGGAGACATCTAGCTAGGGGCTGGGCTAGATGGAGAAGTTTGTTGGATGAGGCTCTAGTTCACACAGGACTGTAGTGCCGCCTTAAGTAAATAAGTGAATATCTTTGCTCCAAGATTAGAACATCTAGGGTAGTATAAAATGTTCGAGTTCTGAGCATGAAGAAACGTTTTAAACTGAAAATAAATTGTATTTTTTAGCTATTTACAGCGTGGAAGGCTTCTTTTCAAATACTTTGACGCAGGAATCTATATCACTCAAAATTCTGACATAAATCTGAATCATACCTTCGTGAATTTAAATAGGTCATATCTTAACGTTGGAAAACTTATATTCGAAGTGAGTTCTATCGTTCTGTGTTTTTTGTACAATAAAGTATTGGCTCTGTCAGTCCTGAAGTATCTGGAGCTAAGACAACCATCTTGTTGTTGATTGCCAATGCAATCACAATGTTTGACAATTAATTGCGCATTGAGCCAGTGGTGGCAACATAAGATCATTTTTTTTTTTAAATGAAGCTAAAAACAACGTTAATCAACATTAAGGCTTACAGAGCCATGTTACCCGACTTATTTTGCTGAAATTGAAGACATATTTTTGGACGAACATTTACTTCTGCTGGATAGCGTGTTTTACCACAGATCTTTCGAACTTTTTTCACCAAATTCCCAAATTGTGTTATCACGGAGCTTCGGTTTAACCCTATGGAACTTCTTTTGTGGGGAACTCTGAAGGTGTAATATATCCTGCCGATAATGTGATAAACGATTCAAGAGCTTTAAGCCAGCCAATAAGGCAGTCACCTGAACGACACTTTGTGGTACATCATTTTATACAAAATTAATGGGAATGTATATAAATGAATGTTTGTTCTGATAAAGCCATAATGCTTGAAAGAACTTTAATATTGTTTGTTTTATTACATTTTTAAAAAGAAACCTTTTAATCGTTCACCCTTTATATACCTTGTTTATAAATTATAACAAAACACATTAACAATTAATAGTTTTCTGCAAAACCTTAGTTAGGAATCCACATGATTTAAGTCTCAAAAAGGAACACAAATATTCCTGAACACGCCTTCTTGCAACTCAAACAACAAAACAGAAGAATCTTTCAAAGAAATTTATTCTGCGAATAAAAATCTAAATAAGTGTTTTAGTTCCTTCGAAGTTTTGTTAAATAAGTACTTAAAATAAAAATACAGATGTAAAAATATTTAAGTTTTTATATAATGGTTACCTAAAAAACATTATTTCTAAACTATTCTTTAAATGAGATGGATAAAAAACAAAAATTCTTCATTTTCTTATTTTATTTTGCAATTAATTTAAGTTGTCTTAAGGCAATAATCATCATAAAACGATGGCCTTATGGGGAAAATTATACAAACTGTCATCATCATCATCATCGTCAAGAATCCAACATTTTACCAGACGTTACTAGTTTTATAAGAAAATTAAAAAATAAAAAAAACTATCTGTAAACCTTTATGTTTGTATCTATATGTATTTATACATTTTTTATTTTTTTATTTTTTCATTATTTATTAAAAAGCATTTAACATGAAAATCTTAGTCTCTAATTAGGAACAACTTCATTCATGCCATAGTCCCCACATACCGAATATGGTAGCCGTTTAGCAAAAGTCACATATAAATACTTACATATACAAGGAGGTACAATATCGATAAAAGTTGTTTAATTATAAAGTCAATTCTGGCGAATGACGAATGTATGTAGTGTTTTTTTTTTTTATTTTTTTTATATAATTATCTTGATTGAGTCCGTCCTCAAGCTAGACTGGTTGTCATTGGTTTTATTAAAGAGCCGTCGAAGAAGAAGAGGTACATAAACGTATAGCTTATCGATTTGACGTTGAAGATTTATTGGGTTTTATAATTTATTATTATATTATTAAAAATATTTTACAATATCTATTTTTTATTTTTGTTTTTAAATCTTATACGTGCCTTGTTAGAAGAGTTTCATTTCCACGTTAATAAGGTTTGAAATACACAAGCATTGGCGCATTTAATGGTAGGAACAAGCTATACATCTGTCAAATAGTGTTATAAACTAAATATGGTTGATTTATGTATTTTCGTTAGAGAAAATATTATTTTATTTTATTTTTTTTTAGTTCGGATGTAACTTAATTGCGGGTATATTTCTAGGAATTCAATAATCTCGGAACTTGGATAACTTGAAGCGTTTTAAATTGAATCTTGGTGTATATTTTTTCATATCACAGATGAGAAAATAATAATGCTTTACATGGAGAGGTTATATCATATAAGAAGTTATATTTACAGACAAATGAAATAAATGTATACAAATAAAAAAAATAAACGAAAGAGCTGAGGTAAGAACTTGAATCCCTCAGTTTTTCAAATTTAAATATTACAAGAACAAAAACACATTTATGGATGCTTTAATACTTCCTAAAAAGTTTCCTAATAAATATTTGACTGGAGTGAGGATTATATAATACACTTAATCTTAAGAAGTATTTGAAAAACAAGAACAATAATTTTGATGAAAAACGTTCGCTGTATCTTAAAAATGGATTAAAATGCAGACGAAACGTTTTTATTTTACATGGTTCTTTAATCATTTTTTGACAAAAAATAACTTTTTGGTAGTTATAAAGATAATTTGAAAATGTTTTTTGATACAGAATATTTTACCAAACCTAAGCCAACAAAATAAAATCACACCCAAACATTTTTTTTTTTTTTTACAATATTTGACTCCAAATCAATCAATAATATGAAAAAAGTGTTATAATCACTTTTGCGTAGAATTACATAAGCTACAATTTGTACCCAGTATTCCATTATTGTTTACCTATACAAAAATAATATTATTTTCTAGTAATTTTTATACAAAACGGCATTTCACGTTCTCTAGCTTCTCGTTTGACTTTAAATTTAAGGTACTTTTTCTCTGTTTACAGAAAGATACCCTTTTCTATAATTTTCAGATTGTCAATGACTTAAGATTTTAATATTTTAAGTAAAATGTTTAGAGCATTTTTGAAAGCTACCAAGCTAAATTTATGATTTTGATAGTTTTAAACAATTGTAGGAACTTATTTTCTTAACATTTTACTTTAGTTAAAATTACAACATAGCTACTTTTTCCATATGTAACTTGATAACATCTTAGTTTCTGAAATATGAAAATAAAAGATCCGCTTTCCAAGTATAGGTTTGTTTGCTTTTTTTTTTTAAAGAACTGTCACTATAGACGTTTTCGGAAGCATTCTTTAAATATTAGGGAAATGGTCTTAGTTAAAAAAAAAAAACTTCCGACAAAGCTGAATTTCGGTGGGAAGCTATATTTATACGTCTTAAACGTTCTCTGAAAAGCTCTCCAATTTTGAAACGGCACAAGAAAATTCAGGGGTAAGGGAAGGTTGAAAACGGATTATGAACATTTTTTTACAAACTACTCGAAAAATATAGGTTTTTTGAAGACAGTTGCAGATAGATAGATTCAGATGAAAATAGTTGAAGTGCAGTCGATTTAGTAAATATAATAAACGTATACATTTATACGAAAGTTTCGGAGTGGTACCGCCAGGCAAACACTCTCTCCCTACTAATTCCCAAGAAGTTAATAAACTTCCAACAGGAGGCTATTATATAATCGCTCCGATTTATCGAATTGAAAATTTTGACATTTCTCGACCAAGGTCGCTAGAACCTAATTCAAAGGTTTTCAGAGAGATGTCTGTGAGTGCGTGTATACACGTACTTTCGGTACGTCCGCGTCCGTACGTTACCTTTTTTTTGCTGGCTAAATCTCACCAACCGTCAGCGATATCGACTTCAAATAAATTTTGTGTTACAGATAATATCATCAAAATATACAAAAAAGACTTTTAAAATATCAATTTAAGAAAATTGAAAAATTTGGTTGAAACCAAATATCGCTCCAACCAATAGCCCTAACGACTTCAATTAAATTCAATATTATACATCATGATTCATGACGTAATACCAAATTGGTACGAGTATACATTTAAAACAAAAATAATCTAACGTTTTTTTAATAAGTTAAACAAACATATAAAAAATAGTTATCACATTGAATATGTGAACAAAAATATTACTACCTTTAAAATAATTGTTTGCATCGAAGAACAACGTTTTAAACATTTGGTCAAATTTTTAGAAAAATCGAAGTGATAGTTTTTTTTAACAAAAAATAAAAACCTAAAAAGTTGGTAAAAACAGATTTTCAACTCGAGTGTTTTTTTAAAAAAATTACGAATTGGTAAAACCTGATTTTTGACTCAAATATCTCGAGAGTAAATAAAAGTATAGATTTAAAAATATTTTTATTCTATACAAAATATTGCTGTTAGCATAAATTAATTTTTCTACAAAAATCAAATCCGTGTTTTTATTATAAAACAAAATAACAAACCTTCAAAAAACCTCCCACTTCTGGTTTTCGACTAAAATATCTCAAAAACGGAAACAGGTATTGAAATCGAACTTATTTCATCATACGTAAAATAACGGGTTATCCATTTTGCGGTTTCAGAAGTATAAGGCTGGAACTCGACATCTGTCAAACTAAGTTCTTAAAAACGATTTTTTTTAGTTTTTAGTTGAATGTCTGACGTTTAACTACAGCACAACACATACAAATTGTTAAAACCTACTACAAAAATGCTATTTCTGTCACAGCCACAGCCACATATCGTGTTTCAAGAGGAGATTATGGTTTACATAATCGTCCAACTACGCAAGCAATTGGCAAAATTGTCAAGAAATTTGAATGGATGCGACCCACACTGATAACTTCCCATCCCGTCTGTCGATTTGTCATGCTTAATAGGTTTTTAGGTTTTAGTGTTTTGTTAAAAAAGTTGTCAGTTGAATTATTCTAAAATATTTCAAAATTACCAACAATATTTTGCATTTGATGAAATAGTTTGATTTCAAAATCTATTTTTGTAAACGAGATTTTTAGTCGAAAAACAATTTTTAACAATAGTAGCATATTTGGAAAGTATTAATTTCTTATATAAACAAATACAAATTAGATGAATGAAACTAATTTAAAGTCAATATCTTCTATTGTTTACCAGATATCGAGAACCGAACATCAATTTTTACCAATTTTGCGTAATATTTTTTTTATGAAAAAACTGACTGTTGGATTTTTATAAAAAAAGTACTGAATGTCGAAAACAATATTTTCTGTGAGATAAAATGAGTTTAAATCCAATATTTTTAATTTTTAAAAAGATATTTGAGTCAATATGTCAAAGTTTTGAAAAGATATTTAAGTCGAAAATCAATTTTTACCAACATTTGTTAATTTTTGTTTAGGTTTTTATTTTTTGTAAAAAAACTGTAAATTCTATTTTTCTCAAAATTTTACCGAATGTTGAAAAAAATATTTCTTATAAGATAAAAAAGGTTGGAAGTCATAATTTCAAATTTTTTTAAAAGATATTTGGTTCGAAATTGAATTTTTACCCACTTTGAGTAATGTTTTTTTTAGGTTTTTATTTTTGTCAAAAACGTTATTCTTTATTGCACAAAAATATTTGGGAGATAAAATCAGTTTTTGTTCGTAAAATATTCGAGGTGACAAATATTTTATTTTAGTATTTTTGATTTATAAAAGAACCGTAGGTTGGAATTTTTTTTTTGGGTAAATCAAAATTTTCACCTGTTTTTTAAATTGCTATGGAAAAAAAACCACCCACTCAATTTTTTTGAGAGTCCTTTCTGTATAACAAAATTTATTAACTTCCCATAGGAAGTTATTGTAATGGGTCCGATTTGTCAAATTGAAAATTTTGACATTTCTCGTCGTTTCAAGGCCCCTAGAGTCGAAATAAAAGATTTTTAGAGAGATGTCTGTGCGTGCGTGTGTACGTAAGTTAAAAAATGAGAAATTCAAAAGTTCTTGTTTTAAGAAATTTGCTATCACCCAGAATTCAATACAACTTGTGAGCCCTGATTTAGTGACTCACCTAGTCTTTTTGTAAATGCTATTTAATATATCGCTTCAAAAAGGGTCTAGTATTGAAATTAAGTAGGTATTGATAATTTTATAATCATTTTAGAAGACTCCGAGTAGATATTTTCTGAATCGTTTCACAATACGATTGCAACCTTAACCAAAAATAGGATATTACCTAAGGGGTTCCTAGCGCTTAATTAAGCCTTTAATCTGCTCATTAACGTATATATAGTTACTCGTTCTGCTGTATTAAAATAATTACAAAAAAGGAAATTTATAGAAGGACTTGAGAGTCAATTAGAAATACTTAACCACTTCACCACTTTTTATAAAACTTAGGACCGATTTACGCAAGAATTTTCCTCTTCATCAAAATCATTATTATAGGATAGTTTTTTTTGTTAAATGATAGTCTTACCTACTTGAAAAAAGTAATGGTTCTTTTCAGAGTTGTCTCTAATCTCTTTGAGAAGATCTTACCTCTCGTGTACCTCTTTTATCTCATATAAAATAAAATGCGTAAAAAACCTTTTTGTATGATGACAACGCAAAGTTCTATTCTTAAATTAGTAAGTCTTCCTAAGGTATTTTTCAATTATTTACCAAAGGTTCAAAGTTTCCATCCCATCATCATAAATGCTTACTCTTTATGCGTGCGTTTAATTTTGTTTTCTTAATTGAATAATTTTTTAACTTCTTGGTCTTGGTCTTCATCGTGTTTCTGCCACAGCCGCTGGCTGCCGCCGCCGCCGCCACCGTTGGTCCTCGTAAGATTCTCCTAGATAAATAAACTCAACTAAACATACATTATACGACTATATACCATAGCTGCTATATAAACTGATGAAGAGAGCGTTAAAAAGATCAATTTATCCGTTGATTGCAATATTTTCGCATTTAATTACCTGCTAACTAAAAAACAATTTCTGCATAGATGAGCGCATGTCATCACGTACAAGAAAATGCTAGTTATAAAAATTGGTTGCAAGTTGCAGCTCTAAAAAACGATTATAACGACGACGGACAACGACTATCATGGTGGTGGTCGGTGGCACGGCGGCGCGGCGGCGGTGATGATGATGATGATGGTGTCCGGTAATCATGGTGCGTTTTGCAGACTTTTGCAGTGCAAATAAGTTATCTTCAAGCCGATTGACGGCCGACATCGACATCTTCTCTAGGAAGTGCTTAATTTTCATTTCTTGCTCGCCTCGTTGTCGCATCATTTTCATCCATCTATATCGAATCCATGCTCAACCGTCCGCGTCGTCGTCATGCGTCAGACCATTCGTCGCGTCATCCTGGTGCGTCGCGTCGTTCGGTCCGTCCGTCCAATCCAGTCTGGTTTGATCTTTGCTCTGCTCATCTCTACTGAAGTCCGTCCATATGTCTACCAATAAAAACCGGATAAAAATGGTTATCATCCAGGAGTTTAAGTGGCAAAGTAATTACCACTGACCAGACCAGACCATCACCACAGCAGCCCCGAAGATCATCAGCACCGGGCAAAGTATAGACATTGCGCCTGACCGCAGAGAGTCACCACCATCGCACTATACCACACCATCACCACACCACATCAGTTGGGAGGTTGTTATATTTTTACCTTTGCGTCTGCACTCTGCACACAGTCAAGTCAATTAAGCCTTAAAGTGGTCAGTCACTCACTTTCCCCCTCTTTTTTTTTTCTTTGCTGCTGTTGTTGGTTGATCCGAAGACTTTGTGAAGACTTCCCGAGGGAGATAAACAAAAACTATAAAACAGATCCAAGAGAAGAAGAACAAAAATAAAAACATCCCATTGCGTGATAATTAAAATCGCTGACTGGACAACTCCTCCTGGCCATGATGCCATATGCATATATGTCTCACAGCTCAGCGCAGCGGTGGAGGCCAGACCAATAAGCAAACTGGACTGAAACTGATGGACGGACACGAAGGGAACTCACCAAAAAAACTCAAGAAAAAAAATAAAACTAAACCAGTCCAGAGATCGTTGTGCAGAGCAACGAAATAATTACGATCATCAGGTGAAGATGTGCTCCCGGCACATCCGACGGACGAAGACAGAGACAGCGACGCTATAGAAGACGCAAGACGAAAGAGGTAACGCGACGCAGTCGGCAGACCGAACTGGACGGATGGCATCATCATGGGTGCACTTGGATCGTGACTCCTAATGATATAATGGTCTCTTGGGCTCATTATAATTTTTGGCCAAGCCAATTACACTGCTTCTTTGTCTCTGTCTCTCTGGTCTTATGTCTCATTCTCATGTGAATGTGGTGTTAGTTCGCTGGTTTTGGCGATGTTGATGGTATGTTTGCATTTACTCGCATCAGACAGACGAGAACAAGCTGGATTTCTATTTCAACTGACAAGTTCCCAAATGATGATTCCATCATGCTAAACCTCATGAAATGGCGAGTCTCTCTTCTGTGAGTCGTAGCTCGTAGGTTAAGAACGAGAGTATATATTTTGCATGCATCACGCCCGTCTAGCTAGATCCTTCCTGCGGATAAGGACCAACGAACGACAATGATGATGCCATCACGACGACGACGACAACGGACGATATATAGATATACCTTCTCATCGCATCGATTCGGGAATGCTTTGCTTAGGTCTGCCTAGCCTAGGGTATATGCCTATAAAGGGGTATAAGCTCGTTGTGAAGGACAACTTAACTAATAACATCGCCTTGTTGTGTCCCGCGCTTAGTCCACTCCACTATACACTCTTTGGAACATGTCCCGGGCATTTTATTTCCATTTAATTTCGTCTTCTTTTGGCTTTTTTTGTTTTGAAGCTGAAGCTGATGCTGAAGTTGGTGCTCTTCTTCTTATTCTTCGTGATGCTCTGATGGCCGGCTCTAAAGTAAGTGGTTATAGACATTCGCTGGAATCATGTACGATGTGATGTTCGCGCGTCAACATGCCACGAAATGGCCGCAGCGCATCGCATCGCAGTAGTGTCGGGGTGTTGGGGTGCCAGAGGCCGGAAGCCGGAGTGAGCGTTTCTTTTCGTGCACCATCTCTAATTTACAGCATCCCCCGATATGGCGGGTAGGTACTGAAGGAAGAAGGTTGATGCAATGCCCATAATGTTAGTCCAGAGTCCTTGGCGAAACAGCAAAGCGATAAAACATGTATGTTTGGTCGTTCTTGCGGAGGAGCTCGCGGTTCTTATATTCCATATGAACTTTTAATTCTCTTCATGTGCTTGTTGTTGTCGTCCGTCTTCATTCGTCCATCGCTTCGTCGTAGTCAGTCCATCGTTTTGATGATAGTCCTGGGCCTGTTCCTGGAGGAGTGAATTTCTTAGTTTAAAAAGCTGTTGCAGTGCTCCCAATTCGCTGTCCAGTCCACATAGCAGAGACCGATCGATGGAATTCATTAAAATCACATTTGTATGGACGGGATGCGGAGTCTGGAATTAATGTCCTCTATACTATGCTTCTGATCGGCTGCTCTGATGGTTGTGGTGTTGGGCCTTTTCTGTTTTCGGATTGTAATTTTTTTTCTTGCTAAGCAATGATGCAGGCTTTTGTTCCTCTGTCAATAATGGTGGAACATGGCACATGAAAATAAGATTGTTCAATGTGATCATCCATTGTTGTTGTCCTTGTGCATCCTCGTCGTCGTCTTCGTCGTCGTGGTCGTCTTAGCCTTCATCGCGACAACAACGACGCACGACGCGACGAAGGGACAACAAAGAGTTTAAGTCGTTTTTTTTTTTTTGCTGGATCAGAATCTGATGCGGTTATAAAAGAATTGGTTAAGTTTTTGAAAATATACGAGTGCTTTGTACTTTGTACGGTTGTCGTCTCTTGAAACAAGGCTTAAGATAGAGCACTATATTAACTGCAATGTATGAAAGGTGGTCTTAAAGGGGTTTTTTCTTCTTTTTTTTTTCTTTGTACCTTTATATAAAAATGGACTTTTGTGCTGTTTGGACTTGACTGCGTATTTATATACGAGTACGAAGTAATAATAATGAAATTGTTGTCTCGAACAATGTTGTCCATAATTATTGATTCCGATTGGAGATATAGACTTTATATACTCGTATATAAAATTGTCTTGATTTTTTTGCTTATTTAGAAAATTTTAAAAACTACGAACTTGCTTTGAGATTTGGGAACTTATGTTGTCTCTAGACATCTGGCTGGATATCATTGATTTGATGGGAATGTGGCTTTTTAAAATTATTGAACAATTTTTAGGTGAAAGAGGAGGATTTGACATTCAAAGCCCGACGACCAGGAACATTTTTACAAAGAAATGGGAACTTTAACTGTTATTAAATGTAAAAAGTTTTGATTCAGTTTCAAATAAATATCAATTATTATTGACTACCAGGGTTAGGATTTTGTTGACCTAAAAAATTTAAAAAAGCCAAAACAAAAAACTTAAATAGGTAAGGAAAAGGCATTTATTAAAAAAATTCTAGGAAAATAAACAAAAATACATTTAATTATAGTACCATTGGATAACCAAGATTTTTTTAAAGTTCTCAGGTAGCAATCTTTTTCGGTTTTTTTTTTAGAAGGGCTGTGAAGGAGCTAAATGATCTCTCAACAGCTGAAACGAATGGAGCCCAAAGAAATAAAAAAAAAATAAAAAAAACATTATTTACTTCAATGTTTCCTGGAAGTTTGGAATCCACGTCGCCGTTTATTACAGAATTTATCTGCTCAATCGTTTTTAGCCCTGTGTTTCCATTATAAACGGCAGGAAACTTCTTCAAGACTTCCTCTGCAATGGGCCCTTTTGTTTTTTTTTTTTTTAATTTTCTTCAATGTCTTTTAAAACAGGCAGCACTTCGCCAATTAATGTTACTTGATGAAAATATTGTTAGCTTACATTATAAGTAGGTACAGACTCTTAAATATACCTGTTTTTGTAGGTCTTTGAAAATATGTTTTTTCGGATCAACTAAAAACCCAAAATTGACTTTAATGTACGCCAGCTGAGCTTGCAGTTCTTCATCTTCAACCAATTTTTTTGCAAATGCAACACAGCTAGCATCATCTCCGAGAACGCTAACGATTTTGTTGATCCGAGCAAAATAGTCCGCATAATATGCTGCTGCCTCTAACCAAGTACCCCAGCGAGTTAAAACCTAGTTTAAATGGAAATTCAAAAATACGACTTCAAATTCAGTTTCAAACAAACTTACAGGTTGAGGTGGCAGTGGCAATTCAGGTTCCATATCCTTAAAAATAGCAATCCGAGATGGAGTCTTCAGAAATACTTTTTTCAAGTTCGACACGAAGGCGTCAACTTTTGAGTAGCGTATGCTTTCACAAACTCTGTTTACATCGTTAGCGACGCCAGTTACGTGAACCAGTTTCGAGTACAACCCTTGCAAAGTTTTGCCACTTTTCTTCATATACGGTGCAGCGTCTGTTACGAACAACAAAACCTTTCCTCTCTTAAGCTCATCGGGCCTCAACAATCGCATCGAATCGTCAAAAATCTGGGTTTTTAACTAAAGATTCTCAACGGTATGCGAAAATGTTCGCATATTCTTTTAAGGCTAAACCAATTATTAGATATTTCTTAACAAAATTTAATAAAAACGTTACGTTTCTGTTATGTTATGTTATGTTGAATTCCCTGAAAAATTGATATTTTACAAAGTTAAGTTCGAAACGACATTGTTTCGGATTTTTGTATAGCAATTTTATAATTTCGTATTTTTTTAAGCAAAGGTTTAAAGGTTTAGAAAACTAGAAATTATTCATATGTCCATTAATTTAAGTGATATATGTACGTACATAGGTACCTAAAAACTATGAGAAAGTTTTTTGAAATGGTCGCAATACTGATTCTTGCGTTGATGTTATATATGAATTTTGACAATTCTAAACCGAAATTTTTCAATCGAATTAAGTTGAATCATCTCACCCAGGAGGAAAGCTCACTGATAGTCAATTTGACTTTTAAAAATATGAAATTCACTTATCACGTTAGTAGATTCCAGCTCAGTATTTCCTTGGAGGTACAATTGTAGTTCTTCTATCCTTTTAAATTTTGTTTCTCTATTTTTGAACTACAGTGATTTGACAACAGAGATTTTCAAGTACAACAGGAAATTTTAACCCAAATTAAATACTTATGGCTATAAATTCACTGTTTCCTTAGGTCTATTTAAAAATCAAAAATGAATGTTAATTTAACCTTTAAAATCTTTTTTTGCATTTAATTGTTGCTGCGAGGTATATGCATTTTTTAAATTATATAATTAAAAAATTAATTAAAGTACTAAAAATATTATTATTCGGTACAGTCAAAATGGTTTCATAGACCAATTTAAAACTTTTACATAAACACTGATGGTTTGTTTTTGTGGAGGGGTATATCTATTGCATTTTACTAAATCAGTTTTTCTTACAGCTTGCTGTTGAAAGAAGTCAGCATTTTTCAATATGGTTTAGCGGAATTCTGTTTTTCAATTCTTTGTTTGTCAATATCGAAAATAAAAATTAATAAGTTTTTGGTGTTTAAGAATTGTTTTTTTTTTTATTAATTTTAAAGTATTTGGAAGAATTAGGTATTTTAAAAATTGTATTCATATCATATTTTGGCGCAAAATTTCGAAATATGTATTCGAACGTTCTTGTTATGCATTATGCCTACTGTTTTTTATCATACTTAAAATTCATTTTTAATAGAACTTAGAAAGAACTATCCATCAAAGGCTTTCAAAAAGTTATGATTTGTGTGAAAACCGTTAGTTTAATTAATATAATTATGTATTATTTTTATTTTTTGAAACAGATTTTTTTCGAAAGAAAATTGTGTATAAAATTAATTTTAACAATAGAAATTTGACCAAATCAGAATTTCAGCTCCAAACCTTGCCTTTTATGAAAAATCTAATATCTATCAAAATATGAGGTTCGTAAACAACATACAAATGTATATGCAGAAGTTTTACATAAACAGCCAATTTTCAAACTCTTTGTTAGGAACTTCGTATAATGGTAAAAAAATTTTTGGGAATATTTAGAAGATTTACAACCGTATCTATAAAGAGATTTTATAAAGCCCTCGTAAGTTTAAAATAGTACCTCTAAGTAGTTTTAAAGTGCGAAATCAGTATCTATAATCAAATTTCTTCTTTAAGTGTTTAAAGGTCACTTAAAGCTGTTTTAAAATTTATTTTGACATGTTTTAAAGTTTGAAATTATTTTCTACCTGCTGTTTTTTTAATTTCCCATAGGAAGTTATTGTAATGGGTCCGATTTGTCGAATTGAAAATTTTGACATTTCTTGACGTTTCAAGGTCCCTAGAGTCGAAATAAAAGATTTTTAGAAAGGTGTCTGTGCGTGCGTGTGCACGTACGTTCGTACGTCCATACGTACGTACGTCCGTACGTTCGCGACGTTTTTTTCGTCTTCTATAGCTCAAGAACCAGTAGAGATATCGACTTCAAATAAATTTTGTTATACAGATAATAATGCAAACAAAATTGGGTGGGGTGTTTTTTTACCATAGCAATTTAAAAAAAGGTGGTTTTGGTTAACCCAAAATATCTCAAAAACCAATAACGCTAGCGATTTGAATTACATTTTATATTGTATATTATGACGTGAAACCGAACATGTATATTTTTTTAAATAAAATCCAACTACCGGTTTTTTATATATCAAAAAACTGGAAAAAAATATTTGTCACCTCGAATATTTTACGAACAAAAAATAATGTTATCTTAAATATAATTTTATGCAACGAAGAATAACGTTTTTCACATCTGGTAAAATTTTGAAAAAAATCAAATTGACAGTTTTCTTACAAAAAAATAAAAACCTAAGAAACTAAAAGTTGGTAAAAATTGATTTTGGACTCAAATATCCTTTCAAAAATTGGATATATTGGCTTTAAACTAATTTAATATTTTAAAAAATATTGTTTTCAATAATCTGTAAAATTTTGAGAAAAATCGAATTCACAGTTTTTTTTTACAAAAAATAAATACCTTAAAAAAAACATTGCTTAAATTTGGTAAACATTTACTTTCGACTCAAATATCTTTTCAGAAGCTTAATATAATAACATAATTTTATCTCAGAGAAAATATTGTTTTCAACATTCAGTAAAATTTTTATAAAAATCCAACAGTCAGTTTTTGTCATAGAAAATTAAAATCTACAAAAAATAGTACGAAAAATTTGTAAAAATTGATGTTCGGTTCTCGTGAGTAATAAAAGATATTGACTTCAAATTAATTTCATTCATCCAATTTGTATTCGTTTATACTCGAAATAAAATCTTTTAAAATGCTATTAAAATTGGTATTGGTTTTCGACTTAAAATCTCGATAACTGTAAAATAGATTTTGAAATCAAACTATTTCATTATATGTAAAATATTGTTGGTAATTTTCAAATTTTTATTTTGAAGAATAATTCAATTGACAACTTTTTTTAACAAAACACGAAAACCTACAAAAACAACAAAAAACTGAAAAGAAATGGTGTTAAGCCAACAAAATTAAATTAAATTTAAATAAGAACAAAATGTATATAATTGTACATACATAGTTAAGAAATGTATATAATTGTATATTTTGAATTTTTTGAATAAACAAAACAAAAATGAATTATAATTCTATACATAATATGTTTATATTTTTCCTAACAATACTTTAGCTAAATAATAATAATAAAATAGTAAGAAATCCAGCCGATCTGCAAAAAAAAAAGGAAAATAGGATCGGTTAAAAACAACAAAAATGTATGTACGTCTACGTACTTACCGAATGTTATCGAAACACCCTCTGCGCAAGTACTCAAGTCGCATTATAGGAACATTCAAATGATAAAAACATGAAAAAAAAAATAAGAAAGGGTTAATTAAACAAAAACAACACAAAGGCAAACAAAATTAGTGTATGCTTAAAATACAGCACACCCTATACTCACATGAAAACAATAACAAACAAAACAGCGAAAGCGTAGGTGTCCACAGGAGTCTCACCGGAATTTGGCAATTGTTTATGTTGATTGAATAACCTAAAAATAGGAAAAAAGATAGATTTAAACATTAAATTTGCGTTAGTTAATAACAATTTACAACAATTTAGTTAAATAACACACATTACACGAACAAAACATTGACACAATTTGTAAACATATATTACAGTACAAAACACTAATTCTTCGTCACGATTTTTATTAAAAACAGTAAACAGGATAAGGTCTTATGTTCGTAGAAAACAAACAACTACATTTTTAAACATTTTACACCATATAAACACAGAAATACATTAATTGAACACAAATGAGGCAAACAAATATAACCTCAAATTACATTGAAACTTTTCATTAACAATAATACTATTAATTTCACAAACCACAAAGAATAAACACTTGAATTAACTAAACCACTACCCGAACATCTGTTTTAACATTTAAAATTTAACAAATCACAAATAATTACCAAGATTTTAAGTTAACAAAATTTGCACAACATGCGCACAACAACTTTTCTAATTTGACAGGTGAACTTTATTATCAGTGTTCACAGGGTGCACTATATATAACGAATTTTATTTAAAGAACACGAAAATTTGGTCAAATTAGTAAAAAGTTAATTATTTATTAAGTTATAAACAAATTATTAACTTTATAATAAGGGTATTCATACAAACACAGAAAACCCATAGAAACCTTAAAAACTGTAGAATTTTCTATCGGTAGAAATCAACTGTCAACATTTGTATGGGAAAAATATTCTGCAAAATATAGACTTTTATCTCTCAAATTTGAAGCAGAAATCGTAGAAAAAAAAAAAGATAGACGTTTATCAAACAGCTGTTTGTTTCTAACGTTTCTAAGGGTTTACATGAACACCCCATTAGAAATATTTGCGGAAACGTTAGAAACAAACACAAAATTTATCTGTTTTTTTTTTTCTACGATTTCTGCTTCAAATTTGAGAGATAAAAGTCTATATTTTGCAGAATATTTTTCCCATACAAATTTTGACAGTTGATTTCTACCGATAGAAAATTCTACAGTTTTTAAGGTTTCTATGGGTTTTCTGTGTTTGCATGAATACCCTTAGAAAACAAGATGAAATAGAAATATATTAAAATGAAAATAAATCTGCACGAAAATTGCAAATAGCGACGGAATGGCATTGCCCGAAATTCATTTTTTTGTATGTTTATTCACCACGGTAAGTACATAAAAATGTTTAAATAATAAAAAACATACAAAAACGTTATTAAATATTGAAAAAGATTAATATTAAGACAACCAAATAATAATAATTATTAATTTCAGCAAAATTAAGCTTATTTCTTAATATTAATGAAAAATTCTCTATTATTTCATGTGGTGAATTCAACAAAATTTGTATTCCACCCGATTGGCAATGTCATGGCAATGCAAAAACTACCCGAAAAGGGGTATAAAAGGCCGATAAATTTTACAATCGTCCTCTTTGAGTTCAGCACGCCGCGCCGCCGCCGCCAGATATACAGCCAGATAAACAGCAACCAACGTAATTTTGTTTACAAGAAAACCCAATTAATTAAAGGTAAAAACGTGGAACTTGTTTGACGATTTATACGTCAAACATATATCACTGAGCATTTAACTTAGCTTTAAAAACTAACATAATTTGTTTTAAATACAGTCAAATTGAACTTGTGGGACGATTTATAGTCCCACACATATGGTTTGACAGTTGCCAATTATTTAACTTATGAATTAATTTAGTATAAGTTTGTCAATTGTGTAGACTTACATAGATTATAAGAAATATCAGAAATTTAATTAAAATTTTGAATTACTAATGAAAGTACGCCTTGTTTTGCGTTTTTATTTAAAGAAAATATTCTTCAGAGAGGAATAAAACCGTTTTGAGTCATTTCACTTTGAAAAATATACAAATGGTTTTCGACTAAAGTATTAAGAGAACAAAGAAAGATATTGACTTCAAAGTATTTATCTCACACAAAATATTGTTATGAATATTTTGTTAAAGTTTTAAGCAAGAACAATCGACAGACGGGATGTGAAGTTATCAGCGTGGGTCGCAGCCCAGCCTATTTTTCGTTTTGTTTTTGAAACTAGTACTAATATTTGTGTTTTTCACAGATATGGCCTAAATATTGGTGTTTGTGATTTCTTAGACTAATATTGAAACTATTTTGGAAAAATGTTTCATAGAATTATAAAAATACCACTGAAGACCTTCTCAAGTCTTTATAGAATTAAATTAACAGTAACTCTAAATTTTAGGAAATACAAAAGCAATGTTTATTGGTTTCTTTTCTTTAACTATCATTCAAACTTCATAATGTCCACTCTGCCTATGATCAATTAAAGAGTACTCAAACCTCCTTTAGCGAGCGTTCGAGTGTTCTAAAAATATAAGTGGTTCATCAATGAATATTACGATCTCTAGGCTTACGTTACGTTATAAATTCCAAAAATACAAATAAAATAATTTCATATTCTTCCAAAATTTAAAAAATAAAGTAATAAAAGCATAAAATAAAACCAACATGTTTTAAAAAAAGGTCCAGAAAAAAAAGAAGTTATGTTAAGTTAATTTTTTCTGATTCTATTTTAGTTTTCAAATTAACACGTTTTACAATGAACATCAGGTAGGTATAAAATAAAAACCAAATGCAAACCTCTACAACATATTTCGTCTCTATAGAAATTAACTTAGCTTCCTATATTGAAAAACTTAATATAGCCTTCCATTATTCATGATGAGAACCTGTGAAACCCCATGCCGAGCATCATCATCCATTTTAACAAAATATAAAAGAAAAAAAAGAAAACATCAACAAAACCTTTAAGAGGAATTAATTTTATTTAGGTAAGCTTGAGATTGAGCCCCTTCATCCAGCATCCGAAAAACATAAAAAAAAAAATAACAAGTTCTGGAATAAATTAGCGTTAACGCGTATTTCTCTGCATAGGTTAGGTACGAGTATATCCAATCAAGGGTGGATCCCATATCATCATACTCATACACTGCGCGATGCTCTTTCCCATTTCGATTCCAAATCCAGAATCAGAATCTTTAGGCTGATGCTGTAGTAGGAGGCAGGTAGGAGGAGGTATACCTTTACTACCTATATCGTTGCTGTCACGAAAAAGAAATATGTTCTATGTATAAATAAATATTCCAAAAAAAAATGGACACAAAACAGAAAAACACCCAAAAAGGAAACCAAACTAACTTAAAAAAAGAAAACATTAAAAAGCCGACAAACTAATCAAAATCCCCGAATGAACCATTCGATATAATGGAACGATCATTGGGAAAGAGATGCACATGGTCTTGTCCGTTTTGGATGGTTCTTTCGTTCGTTCCTAAGGTCTGCCATGCCATCCAGGTACCTCGAAGCGCATTTTTATAGATATGTGGTGGATGCTTCCCGTCCATCCCATCATCAGTGCCAGTGTATCCAGAGCCCAGGTATAAACTCATTAAAGAACATGATGAAGGGAAATAACCATGCCCATTTGTGCCCCTCTCCCTATATATATCAACCTATGTATATATTACTCCATTTGATCCAGCTTTGGTGCGGGATCGATGATCGGGGCGGCTGCGGCCGCGGCAGGAGTGAGGAGCAACAACATCAGCAGGCGCATTAAGGACCGCCATGCTGAATTCCATCTCTGCTCTGCCTTACTGATGAAGGGCTTCATATTCGGCTGCATCGAAGTTGCTTATCGGTTCGGCGAGGCGGCCGGCGCGGTAGTTGCGAATGGCTATGGCAATGGAAATGGGAATCCTGTTGGCGATGCGATGGCTGACTGTATGGGACTGCCACTCTATGCCCGGGAGCAGGCGGGCGCAGGGACCTTGATTGGATCTTTATAGCGCTGGTTAATTCCACTATGCTTTGTGTGCAGGTATGACGACCCAACGTTAATTAAGATTATGAAGTCATAAGAACTTGGTCCCCGGTCTAATAGGCTCTTCGCGATGCGATTGCATGATGCCAGGCGAGTTCTGTCTGTCTTGCTTTGTAGAGCTCCATCTCCATCCCCAATCTCCCGAGGGAACTTAATGGCTAAAGTGCTTTTTTTGTAGATATATACGTATGCAGGTATAGGTCCATCAGGCTAAAGGATATATCTATAACAACCTTCCTTCTTGATGGCAACTTGCGAGGCAAAAATGCCAGAGCCTGTTTGGAGTCGACAACTTGATTTTGCAGCATTAACAAGATTAAATTATATTCTCTTCGTCGCTTCTGCCGCGCTACCTGCCTGCCACAAGCTTTGACTCCGACTTCGACTTCGGTGCAACTTCATATGTGTGTATTTCTCAATTTAATACTATTTTCGCCTTTATCTATATTTTGATGTTGTTGTTGTTGCTTTTGAGGGGTCTTTGGATGGTGGAGTTGGAATTACTATATTGATGCTACTATTATAGCATTTTAAGCTTGAATAGAAGTATAATTCCTAGGTAAGGTATATTAATGTTTTTTCTTTTCTTCATAGATCTCAAGCCCTCTGCACTTTGCCGAGTTGAAGTTGGAGTCTGATTGCAGCTTAGATAGTTTAAGCAGCAAAGCAATAATAATTGCCAAAGGTATATAAATTGTGGAATTTTTAGTAATTAACTTATGGTCGCAATCAAATTGGTTTTAGTTATAAATAATTTCAACTCAGCAGGATGGGGCTTAAGTTTACCTGCAATCTGAATGTCATGCTGCGGTTTTCAGCGAAAGAAAATAAAATATAACTTTATTATTGTTTTGTTTTTAAAATTTAATTTATTGAAAGAAAATAATCGTGAGTGAGTCTTTTCTGCGCGAATGCTTTAAGGATTTAACATGGAGAGAAGAAGATAGCACGGTTTTCGCATTAACTCAACAATTAATAACTTAAATTGGAATTTTAAATGAAATTAAATTTTAGTTTATGTTTTTAAAGGTTTTTAATGTCCATGAAAAAGTAAGTTTATGAGCTAATTAATAATTTTATCATATGGACAGCCAAATTTCACTCTGACTTTCGGAGAAAGTTTTGGGGCGCACTTTATCATAAAATTAAGCGCAGTTCCTCAAGACGAGATCATGATTTTTCTTTTCTCGTGGCCAGCTTTAGAATAAACATTATTGAAAAAAAACAACAATTGTTTTTAAATTGTTTAGGCCCTATAGGAATTTGTTTTTGGAGTACACAGCCAATTTCTTAAGGTTCTAAATTATGTTCTTAACATTTTTGTATTTGATAACATACACTGGTTAATATGCTGATGGAAAGCTGTAGTTGTCCGTCAGGCTTATAAAGGAATGCTATCTTTTGGGAATGTAATCATTATAAACCATTTACTAAATTTAATATAAAGATTGCAATCATTGAATTCACCTAAATGTTGGGAATTCAACATTCGAAATCACCAATAATTCGATCTTAAAAAGACTGAAACCATTTTTTCTCCAATCATTTGAGTCGAATCAATCGATTGCAATCATTTTTGCAATTTTTTAAAGTCTTTGCATTCTTTTGAAGTCTTGGCATTCACTTAAAGTCCTTAAATTCACTTAAAGTCACTTATATTGATTGCGGCAGAAACTGTCACAAAACGTATAGTTAACAATTTTGATAAAAAAATCGAGTTAAATACTTCTAAATACTTTTCTTATTTGTCATAATTTCATATAATTTTATTTGTTCTCTGCTTTTCAGTAAAATTAATATTTGCGATATCAAAATATCGGTTAGAAGATAATGTGGTTTCGAAGCATTAATGCAACTGCTCGAGAATAAAGTGTATATGAATGTTAATGTTAATGTTAATGCTAATGTTTTAAATTACTTGAAAATTGCAAATGTATAACACGGAAATTCACTTTGTTTTAAGTTCGAAGAAAATTAAATCGGCAATAGAAATAAAGGGTTGCCTATTGTTTCGTTTTTTTTTGTTTCGATAAATTATTGTTTCGTTTTTGTTATAATTATTTAAATTCATTTCTAAAACGTTTATTTTTTTTTGTAGGTATTTTGTTTAAAATTCATTTCGTTTCAATATTATTTCGAATTTCTTCTTTTGTTTTGTACTTGTTTCGCTTTTCCGTTACAGCTTCTATGTATTACTTAAACTTGGGTTATTTCGTCAACGGTTGTTTCGCATTTTGTCTCTATGTAAATGTATTTTTTTGGAATTCCATTTTTTTGTTATCGGTTAGTTAGTTTATAATTGATTGATTGGCAGTCGTCGCGTGCGGTTCGCTTAAGAAGAATATTACCAATTAAATCTTAAATTATGGAATCTTATTCCATTTGTAGTACATTTAAATCAAAGAGAAGAGGTGAAAAGCTTAATTTTGAGGGATTTTCCTATGATCTGTTTAAAGAAAAAAATGAAAAATATAATTGATACTGTGAACTTAAGGAGAATAAAAGTTATGTTTGTAAAGTGCGTATTGTAACATTTAAACAAGAAGAAGGAAAACATGTCATAGAATCCATTTTCGGTAAACACAATCATGAACCAAATGCTTTGCGAAAGCCCGTAGCAGATGTGTTATCAAAAATTAAAGATTGTACTAAAAGAAGCGCTAGTAAAAGTAGTAAAATAATTCAAGATAATGTCGCGAATTGTAGTCACGAAGTTAGAGCAAACCTTCCATCTAAAATATCTTTGCAACAACAAATAAAACGAAAAAGGAAGAAAACGACTGAGTTATTGGATGAACCAACATCAATAGATTTCATTTTGCCGGAAGAAATTAAGACGAGAAAATTTGTATTGTAGATGACTTTTTAAAAGATAAGCACAGAATAATTATAATAACAAGTTTAGACAATTTAAAGCATTTGGAAAAAGTCAGTTTTGGATGATGGATGGTATACCTTCAAAATTGTTTCAACATTGTTCTATCAACTTTATACCATCCACTGTAACGTTGACAGTAGTTTTAAGGCATTTCCAATGGTTTATGCTCTAATGACAGGGAAAAGTACAAAATTGTACGATTTGTTGTTTAAAAGTCTTCATAATTATGCTCTCAAACAAGGAATTAAATTGAGTCCAAAACTATGTATTATGTATTTTGAAAAAGCAGCTATTAACAGCATCAGAAACTTGTATGTTGACTGTATACCTAAGGGGTGCAGTTTTCATCTGTTTCAATCCATTTATCGGCGTGTCCAAAAATCTGGTTTGCAAAAAAAGTATGGTTCTGATCCAAAATTTTCTTTGAAAATTCGGCATATAGACGCACTTTCTCTTATGTCCCCAGATAAAATTTCTTTAGCCTTTAATAAATTAAAGGAAGAAATGCCTTCTGAGACAAAGCCAATAATGGACTGGTTTGACGAATTTTATGTAAACGGAAAAAATGGAAAACCACCTGCGTACCTTCCTTTGTTTTTGAGCATTCACACTCAATTTAAGATGAAGATGCCTACAACGCAAAATTTTGCCGAATCGTTCCACAGGCATATAAATTCTGTTATTGGCGCATCTAACATGCATTGGTTTGTATAAATTAATTTTTGAGATAAAAAAGGAAATGAAATATGTTGAAGATGTGCAATTGAAAAACTATTTAGAGGGGATTCAATTCCCCAAAAAAAGAGAAGGTATATTGATAAAGATTCCAGAATCAGGACTATTCTTGAAAAACAAGAAGAAAATTCTGACATGGGATTATTGAAAGCCCTGGCTTCAAATATAAAATTGTATTAGTTTAAATGCTCATAGTGTTTATTTTGAATTTGTTATTTTGTGTTAAATGAATTATTTATTTTGTTCTAAATTTAGCTTTTTCTATTTTTTACGTAGTTTTGTTAACCTTATTTTGTTTGAAGAAAATATTTTCGTTTAATTAAAATAACCTTATAAAAAACAAAAAGTTTTTCTGTGTTAAACTACTACCTGGGTATCAAAAAGCTATGCCAATTCAAAATTATTTGGTTTGTATCAATTTTAATAAAATGATAGGAAAGCATATTTTTGATAGTCGTAAAAATAAATATGTTTTATTTATTTTGATTTCAATCATTTCGCCACTGCTTGTTTAGGTTCTTTTCATGCACAAAAATGAAAACAAAAATAAACAAACAGTGGCGAAATTATTGAAATCGAAACAAACGAAAACGAAACAATTGAAGGCGAAACAAACATAAGCGAAATGATCGAAAAAGAAAACAATAAAAACCGAAATGAAATTAAAACAAAATACTTAAAAAATAAAACAAAAATTGTCGAAACAAAAAAAAAAAACAAATAAATGAAAAGAGAAACAGTGAAATGCGAAACAACAAAATGCGAAACGATTAAAACGAAACAATTAAAAAACGAGAGAGAAAAGACGAAACGTACCATACCCGAAATAAATATATCTTTTCGAGGCCCTTTACCTTACATTACTACTGAAGGGTTACTTCACAAGCTAGTAAGTGACTAATAATTCAAAAAAGATTGAATTCCTAAGTCACTTATGAATTAAAACAATTAAAACCATAATTCATAAGTCACAAACTTGCTCATGACTTACATATGTATTTTTTAATACATAAGTCACAAACTTCCTCGTAACCTACATCTATTTTTCATTCATAAGTCATTTAATTCAAAAATTTGCCAACTCTGTTACGAAGATCCAGATACGAGGCTTACGAAAATTTGGCTTAAGTGTGTGTGATTTTGTATTAATCTATTATATCCCTAAAACCGCGTTATGTCAATATATGAAACTCAACTTTTTTGATATTAAATGGAGGGCTTTAAAATTTAAAACTTATTTTTATTTCAGGGGCTACGTTAAGAAACAAAATTGCCGCATTTTTGAGAAGCCAAAATGTATATGCTCAGCAAGTGACAGTTTGTTTGCGAATTTAAGTGGCATCATTAGACCATTTGTCTTCGGATATGACGCTAAAGAACAACGATCGGTGGGCGTGTGTTAAATGAAGATATGGATTTAGGCGACACAGCCCTAGTGATCTTTTGCGTACCAAATTCCTAAATAGTAAGTTATCTACCTGCACTTGGCGATGTTATTTGGCCACTTGAGAGCTGCACCTTCACCCCGTTGGACTTTTGTGTTGAAAGAAACCATAAATGAAAGATGTTATATCAACAATCCGAAAACGATAAAAACCACAAAACCATCAACAATGTCTTGAAAAGATGGAGTAGTAGAATGCGGTACTACGCAGCCAGCTGAGGGAGTCACTTAAACAACGTAGTATTATGGGAATGTATTCTCTTACTTAAAAAGTCATAATATATGAATTTCAGTTGTGTCAAATTTGTTGTATTTTTAAAAAAGAAACTTGTGTTTGGCCTAAATTGCCAAATATTTCGCTTACAAATACCTTAATAATTCTAGAATAAATCTTAATTCTTCAAAATTACAACTTATACGTTCAGAAAAGTTGAGTGCTGACTCGTCGAGTACTAAAATTATGTCGATACTGTACCAGTCAAACGGTTTCCATATGCATAAATATTTTTTCAGCAATCCATATCTTCGGTGAATTATATTTTTAGCAAAGTTTATTTAAAATCTGCTACTCATTGGGTCCCACAAGGTAGCCACCTAGGTCCTTTTCTATTCTTAGTATTCATGACTCAAAAAATAATTGAAACTAACATCAAACTATTTTGATGGTAAAGACAACAAATTAGATACGTAACTAATTTTTAATTTATAGAATATTTCAAGACTGGTTGCCTTAACTTCCCGAGAATATAAGACTGTATTTTATAGAAATATGGATTTACATTTTCGAGATCCAATTATGTACTCTTAATATATTACTAAAAACAAGGATGTCTTTTCTAAGTAATCTTTCTTTGTACTTATACGCTTTTATTCCTACACCTTCATATTCACTCATGAAGAATTCATATTAAACCTCAATACCTCCAACCCAATTCTGGCGAACAATCTAACCCATGGTATATGTATATTGAAACAATCTATGAAGTGATTTTAATTAACTGAAGAGAAAATAAATAATCCCAACCACATACAAAACAATAAACCCACAAAGGGGCAGAGGGTGGCTCTGGTTCATCATTCTGTACAACTGTATTTATTCTTCAACACAAAATGAATAATATCTATTCCAACCCAACCCAACCCAACCCAAGCCAAGCCAATCCAACCCCCAACTGTGTTATAAGGATATACGACGCGAAGACGACACGACGAGCGACCGACGAACGTCTCAAACTTCCGTTTTCCAACTCACAACACATGGATTTGTTGAGATAATTCAGTTTGCTTAACTAAAACATGTTGAAAAACACAAGATAATAAATTTTCCAACCCCCTCTTTATACACCCTTCAAACTAAATTGAATAAAAAGATACAACAACTTTCATCCCTTATATCAAAACCCACAGAAGTTGTTCTTTTCCACGCAGAGATTAAGGACTGAAAAAAAAAACAAAAAAATAAAACCGTTGCCGCAATTCATGGTTCCACTTAAGGAAAAGTACATAAAATCCTGCGACTATTACTGCGAGGCGAAAATATTATTATTCCATCAGATAACACAAAAGGGATGAACACCACGAAGTCTTTTTCGTATCTTTTCAACAAATCCACTCCGCTACCCCCTCCCTCCCGCTATACAAAAACACACACTGTGTAACTGGGAAATTGAAAGACGAAAAAGAAAAGGGACATCAACCACTCCCTTGTATAAGTACAATCGACAAATGGTTAATTTCATGGAGAGTTCATCCCCAATCAGAGCACAATGGCTGCCACCGGAAGATAATATCATGGAGGGTTAAAAGAAAAAAGAAACCGGGAGCATAATAACGAGAATAGACGGAACGGAATACCGAACCCGATATACCTTCCTTGTTGTTTGGATATACTCGCATATCTATATGCGTACAAACTCCACTCGCCCGGGAATAAGCGATAATTGAATAAGGGTTGTTTTACTTGTATAGTTCTCTCTACTCCACTGTTGTTCTTTGTCTTTTCACCCCATCATACTAGCGGTAAATGTGGGTAAGTTCACAACAAGCGATATAATAAAAGCAACAAACACAAATTGAAAGTTTACTGCAGACGTTTAAGGGTCGCGTTGTGTGGGTGGACGGGGCGAATAATAAAAAAGAAACCGAAAACAATTTCAACACGCTGCTCCTGCTGCTGCTCTTAAAAAGGACTTCGTGCGAGGGTAGGAATATAACAATAACTGTTTTTGTTATGTATGTAGTATGTTCTTTGCTCGTAATTGGAGTGATTATTTGGTGTTAAGCAAGAATAACTTGTTAAAGGGGGTGGCTCTAAACTCTCAAGCTCTCGAACGAATTGTATGGTGGCCGTGGATGGGGTTGGGTCTGGGTCGTTCGTCGTGTCGTTCTTTGATGGTCGGTGGTGAAGTTGGTGTGTTAATAATTTAAAATTATTCACTATGGGAGAGTATATTAACAAACGATGTATTATGAGTGTGTACTTAATAAAAATCGGTTGTTATAATTAATTGAAATACTATTTAAAGTTATTCACGAAGTGGATTATATTTATTGAGTTTCGGTTAATTTGAACGCTAATAAAGTTCTGGTATGCGTGTTTAGTGTATATATACATAGGTAATTCAATCAATATAGGAAAAGTAGGGCACATAGTTCTGGATTCGAAAGCGATTTTTCAAATTATTTTACAATTTTGATAAAACTTGTAAAAACTAAAATTTTTACATTCCTTAATTAATTCTTCATTAATTCATTTCAGCTTTAAAATTAAACAAAATTTGGGGCTATATATAGTTACCAGCACAAAGGTATGCGTGTATGTAGTATCTAGCCATATATACTTATGCTTGAAGGAGACTAATTAAGGGTGATCCAAATACAAGTTTCTTTTCAAAAATGTAATAAAATGAAGACAATTACATTTTTCAATTTACATATATTATGGCTTCATTTATCAAAGAAAACATTCATATTAAAGAAAACGACGTTATTCAAGTTGCTGTCTTTACAGTAGAGCATTATGTCACTAAAATTTTCCAAGACTTTGTTGATGATTTCGGACTGAAGTTATGGATCTATGCGGTTAGTTTTAGCTCTTAAGTGCTGGTAAGGTGCATGTATGTACCAGCTCATCAACCACTTTTTAATGTTACCTACAAGATCCTTTCCACAGTACTATGTGAGCGACTTAAACTTTTCTTCAAAACAATCGGCATGTACCAGTATGGCTTCAGACGAGGAAGATCAACGATAAAGACCAAATATTCACATCGAAGGAAATCCTTCAAAGCCGCATATGATAGCATAAGTCGCCAAGAGCTTTTATTGGCGATGTCAGAGCTCGGGATCTGGAAAAAACTGATCTATCAACAACCCCGCGTGATATTACAGAACACTCGGTGCAGTGTGCAAATATGGGTAATCTATTTCAGACAAGTGTAGGGATCAGGCAAGGCGATGTCCCCGAGTCTCTAGATCCCAAGAGTTGTGTTAACCTTAAAGGCACTATTTTTAACAGGTCTTCACAATTGATTGGCTATGAGGACGAAATCGATATCATCGGCCGCTGCAAACGAGCTGTTGTATAGTAACTTTCTCAGCTATAGATGAACAGCCGAAATGCAATGGCCTTGAAGTTAAGCAAAATATGTATATGCTATCAACAAACAAATTCTTATTTGTCTATCGTTTAGGACAAACATTTTTGGTAGCAGTAATTGCGAGGTATTCAAGGACTTCAACTATGCCTCGGAATAAATTCCTCGAACGAAACCTTAGTGAAAATCCGACGAAGAATTACCCCTGCGAACCGCTGATACTTCGTTTGGTTAAACAAATTGTTTCGTTACGTTATGCAAAACTATAATTTTACTGCAACGAGTGCTGGATGAGAAGTAAAACAGGGGAATTGAAATTATGGGCACTTTCAAGAGAGAAAAATATCCTTTAGCTATTATCTTTTTGGCAACACTGGTTGCTGACGCACGTTTCGTGTTTTGTTTCACTGTCAAACATCTTCAGTTTGGTCTATAATATAACCATGAATCGTCTTACAAACGAACAACGCTTGCAAATTATTGAATTTTATTATCAAAATGCGTCCTCTGTTAAGAAAGTTCATCGCGCGCTTCTTCCATTTTATTTTATGGTCAGTTTAATCGACCGGCTGAAGCGGCTATTCGGGCTATTGTGACTAAATTTCGCTTACGTAGAGTGCGAACTGAAGAAAATATCGCAGCTATATCGGCCAGTGTTAATGATGAGTGATGACCATCAATTACACTGGTCGATAAGGTTTTTTTACTGGCATTGAAATTGCGCTTTTCCAAAGGGTTTTGGAGACCTTAATTTAAATCCGACTTTAAAATTAATGTATCACATCAAGTTTTTCAGATATTATTTTTTAAAATGCGAAAAAACACGTATATTCGGCGTTTTGCGGCTGTCTAAATTTATTTAGTAGCTTTTTTTCAATCAAATCCGTGAATGTTTTCCAAATCTAAAATCCCTTTATTCAATAGCCGCGTTTTATTATCACCATGATCTGATCCGGATCAGATCATGATAATAAAACAGCATTGGATCATCATATTTTTCATTATTTAAAGTTTGGTAGCAGTGTCAAATTCGTTCTTTCAAAAGTGACATTTCGAAGCAAAACAAAAAATACAAACACATTTATCGATGATGATGATTCAAGTTCCAGTTCTAGCTCCACAACTTTTGAAAATGTTCCTGCAAATCACCAAAGAATTAAAAACTTTTTTGAAATAATTCAAAGCTATTCCGATGTAGACTTCAAAAAACAATTTATTATAATTTATTTGTATTTTCTCCCATTTGTGCTGTGCTGCGGTAGGTTTCGAGACGGTCCCCCATCTGACTACTAACCGCGCTCACAGATGCTTGATTTCGGTGATTGATGGGAACCGATGCTTTATCAGTGACTATATTTTTTGACATTTAAAGCAGTGTTGCCATAAGAAAATTTTGCTCAATGATTTTTTTTTGTTCTTTTTTTTTTGGGAAAAATAATACCAATGAATTAAGTCAAATATACATTTTTTTGAACTTAATTATTTTAATTTCACCAATTTATGTCTAGTTTTGTTAAAATATCTCATTATTTCATGGATCATATACAAAATAAATAAATATAAAGCTTCTCGCTTTCTATTTAAAAAATATTTTATTTCAGTCAGATGAAAATGTTTATATGGCAATACAGGTTTTATATAATTTTTTTGCAATGATACCAACATTTAAATGTGAAATCACAATGATAAAGCGCTCCTTGTTGTGAAAAAAAGAATTAAATTTTGGATCTGAAATTGAGATCCAAACACAAAGCAGGATCTTGTGTTGTTGTTGTAATGCGCGTAAATCCAAGATCCGGATCAGATCATGGTGATAATAAAACGCGGCTAATATTAAATTGAAAGAAACACTTAACCACTTTTGCTAAAATAGTTTTCAACAGAAAAATGCAAAACGGTTTGAAAGTAAGTTTGGTTCTTGTAACGAATCTGTTGTCTAAATAATTCTATTATAGCAAGTTTTTGAAATACATATATTAAAAAATGTAAAAATGATGTTGAATACGGGTATTTTTAAAACTGGAGCAAATAGTTAAAATATGAGTACGTAAATAAAACGTAATTTACAAAACTATTAAAGTATCAAATTCAAGTTTTTTTCGAGACTTCATATAGATTCAAATAAAGACTCATTACTAATGCGAATTTCCAGAAACTAAGCAAGATACTAAAATCCTTGGAATTGTATCCAAAAGAGAAAGGTTTGTACTTTTCAAAATCATCATACAATTATTGTTAAGAGATATTTTGAGTTTGAACTTAGGCTTAAAAAACCAGTTTTTGTTTGTTTTTAGCATTTTTAAAGGGGCATATGTATGTATTTTAAAAACCTGATGTGATAGACAAATTTAAAGGTTAGATTCGAATAAATTTAGGACATCTTAATCCTTTTAAACAGTATTCCTTTGTTTGTGCAACAGGAAAAAAACGAAATTTTATCAACCAGTGTTATCGATTCGTCGCCGTGCGCAGCAATTGGGCTTCTGTTACTCAACAACGTGGCAAATTTTGCGGAAGGATTTAGGTGTGATGCCTTTCAAAATACAGTTGTTGCAAGAATTGAAGCCGAATGACCTACTGCAACGTAAAATTTTTGGTGAATGGGCTCTTGGAAAGTTGGCCGAAGATCCACTTTTTTACCGAAAAATTGTTTTCAGCGACGAAGCTAATTTTTGTCTCAATGGTTACGTAAATAAGCAGAATTGTCGGCTTCGTCTGGTTTACGATGGGCCTGCTTCGAGGTTGCTTTGAATGACATTTCTAATATGACATTTCTAAATTGGCACTTCTGTCATTAGCAGCTTTTATTTTTTCTCAAAAATTTGTTTTGATTTTTCGTTCAGTAAAAAATATGAATTTTGACATCGAAAAAATTAAATGTATTGCGGAAGTAGCTTACACAGCCTATAATAACCAATGGGAATCCCTCCAAAAGCAAAATGCATTTTGTTTGTTGACTTTTTTTTTTACAGCTGTTGAACTGTCAGACAAAGTAAATGTTCAGCAAATTTGAACTAGAGCTTCCGTTCGGAGTCACATTACGTATAACATTACGTTCTTTTCCTTACGATTGTCAAACGAAACGTGAGGTCAAAGCTTCATTGTGATAGCATGCATTGAACTCCTATGGCTAAACTCGTAAACGTCAGGCGTAGCCGAAGCTGAAGCGTGTTTGTGTTTCAGCCATAAGTTACTTAGACCTTGTAAGCCAAAATATCACAGATTTTTGTGCAGAATTGTCCTTTCCCAACTTTGTTAAAGTGTGAAATGACTCATTTCGTTATATGGGAAAGTTTGAACATAAGGCTTACTTTTTGTAAAGATTTTGTACAGACTGGAAAACCACTGTTAGTGTCAAATTAACTCAGGATTTTAAAAGATACCACTAGATGGCCTAAAATGTTATTATTTTAAAACAAACCTATAGAAAACATTTCATAACAACATTTAAAACTGCAACAACTATTAATTAACGACTAATTAAGAGAAAATTACTATAGCAAGCAATCAAACATTCATCATAAAAAGTTGTGACTTTTAAGTCACTTAGTTATTCCCATCTAAGGGTTTGGATTTCCTGCAATGCGATGATTTGACACGCTACCAAATATTATTGTTTTTAACGATCATATATACAAAAATATTATAAACAGATCTACTTATAGACAACAACAAAAATGATATAAAGAATGCATTTTATTTGTTCATTAAAACAATCGTGTGAGTATTTTCCATTTGATATAATTTGAAAAATTTTTATTTTATTTATTCGTTTCACACACTTGACTGCCACTCGCTTGCACACGCATAAATCTAATCTGATATACCCACAGTAATTATCTCATAACAAACTATGTCTGTCTGATTGCAATCTAAAGGCTAACTTACTTATAGATAGATAGGTATACGGATGAGACCGGCATCAGTGCGAAGTGGTACGGCAGCGGCGGCTTTATTCTTTCATGTTTTGCACTAAAATAGCAAATTGAATTACTGAATTTAATTAACAATTAAAACAATCACACACAATACTCTTCGTCATCGCGTATATGAATAAATAAGGAAAAAAAAACTCCATTCTTGCACTTTTCACGCGCCTTTATAATCCTATACGAGTATATTCCCAACAACGTCATTTGCCAAGCCATCATCAGCGTCAATTGGAATCAAGCCAACCGGACCGTTGCCGTTGCCGTAGCTGTTGCGTTGCGTTGCTTTGCGCGAATTGCATTTTCCAATCCTCATTATTTTTCCTACTCGTACTCGAAACTCGAACTCATACCATGTGTTTTATTTAATGCAAGTTGATGGTTTCCATGGTGGTGAGATTTTCCAAGAAAAATTCCCATCAACAATTCAAAAGCGAACTAACCAACGAACGCGATGGCTTTAGATACTAATATATCTTACCTATAAGTATAGATGTATAGGCCGCTGCAGTGCACCGCACCGCACCACCAAGATATATACTTAAGTGAAGAATTTTCCATTTAACGCTTCTTGGAGATGAAATTGCCTGATGCCTGATCAGAGTGCCGTGCCGTGCCGTGCCGCTAAAGCTGATGGGGCTGGCAAGTCGTAAGTTGCAACACTCTTGTTAACGAGCTAAAAGCCACACATCAAAAAATTAATCCCTCCATTTAGACGCGCTTTTATCTTTTAATTGTTATAATAATTAGCAAGTAGATGTTGTTAGTATAATGTGAACGCCATTTTAACGGCCATTGATTTGATGATTGTGCGAAACACTGCTGCGCTTATATTATTCGTAATATAAGTGAGATATATCATGCGATATTTTGTAACAATGTTTCTGTAACTAGAAAGAGTATGTTTAATATTAAGCGGATATGGGGTTAGATGTAAAGTTTTTATAAAATTGAGGTTTGAATGAATTTAAACGATCGATATTCTGGAATTTGATATACTTCAAAAGATTGAACTTTAAGGTAAGACGACTACTAGGTCCATTAAAATTAGATATCAATTTCTATTCTGCAGAGCAGGATTGATGGGTGTACTAAGACCTTAATTTGACTATTTAGCACATGATATAAAGTACCCTTATTGAAACAAACAATTAAAGAAGGGTTTAAATTGTTGCCATTATTATAAATAGTTTAAAGTAAGTTATACAGGGTCATTAATATTTCGGTTCGTATGAAAATTGTATTCCAGTATAAGGTTAAGACTTTTCCATTAAGTAGGAAAAATATTCAAATTCGACAAGTTTTGCAACATGCCATTGTTTTATGGTAATTTTGAACAACTTTTTCGAACATTTCGCGTTGAATTTCGGTAATACTCGTAACTTGAATAATGTTGGCTTGTAAAGAGTCTACAGTTGGAGGATTATTTGCGTAAGCATGGTCTTTTTCGTAGCCTCACCAACATCTAAATCTTAGGAATTAAATTGCATTATAAACGACTTTTTGCCAATTATAATTCTCTTGTTGGAACTATACATATCGTCCATTTTATGATCTGCGAACTTCCACTTTATTAAAATTTCTTCACAATTTTACAGACAATTGGGCGATTATGACGTCTATAATTATCACGTGATGCGTGAAAACTAAATACGTTTGATACACCTCTTTTTCATAGTGTAAAATGTCAGTGCTACCTACCAAAACGACGAAATGAATGACTTGGAAGTAGAATTTTTAACTTCTCATAGGAAGTTATTGTAATAGATTATAACTCAAAATCCGTCAGAGATATCGACTTCAAATGGTCTGTTTAAAAATAGTACCTATGATTTAAGGCTTAAAAAGAGGCTGGGATGCGACCCACACACTGATAACTTCCCATCCCGTCTGTCGATTTGTCTTGCTTAAAAGTTTGTAGGGTTTTGTGTTTTGTTTCTTAAAATTTTAAAAATTACCAACAATATTTTGCATATAATGAAATAGTTTGATTTCAAAATCAGTTTTTGTTAACGAGATTTTTAGTCGAAAACCAATTTTTACTAATTTTAGTAGCATTTTTTAAAAGTTTTTATTTCTTAAATAAACAAACCCAAATCGGATGAATGAAATTAATTTTAAGTCAATACCTTCTATTTTTCACGAGATATCGATAACCGAACATCATTTTTTACCAAATTTGCGTCCTATTTTTTGTAGATTTTATTTTTTTATGAACAAACTGACTGTTGGATTTTAATAAAAATTTACTGAATGTGGAAAATTATATTTTCTGTAAGTAAAATTAGTTTGAAGCCAATATTTTTAATTTAAAAAAAGATATTTGAGTCGAAAATCAATTTTTATTTTTGAGTTTGATTTTTCTCAAAATTTTATCGAATGTTCAAAACAATATTTCTTATAAGATAAAATTAGTTTGAAGCTAATAACTTTTATTAATTTTTTTTTAAGGTTTTTATTTTTTGTAAGAAAATTGTCAATTCGATTTTTGTCAAAATTTAACTGAATGTTGAAAGCAATATTTCTCATAAGATAAAATTAGTTCAAAGCCAATATCTCAAAGTTTTGAAAAGATATTTAAGTCAAAAATCAATTTTTAACAACTTTTGTTAATTTTTTTTTAGGTTCTTAATTTTTTGTAAAAAAAACTGTCTATTCGATTTTTCTCAAAATTTTACCAGATGTTGAAAACGTTATTGTTCGTTGCACAAAATTGTTTTGGAGATAAAATCATTTTTTATTCGTAAAATTTTCGAGGTGACAAATATTTTTTTTTTCAGTTTTTTTGATTTAAAAAAACCGTTAATTGGATTTTGTTCCAAAAATATACTTGTTTGGTATCACTTTACAGTATATAATATAATATTTAATTCAAGTCTCTAGCGTTATTGGTTAGTGAGATATTTAGGGTTAACCAAAATGTTCACCTTTTTTTTAACTGCTATAGTAAAAAAACGACCTACGCAATTTTTTTGAGAGCCCTTTCTGCATCTTTCTGCATTATTATCCTTATAACAAAATTTATTTGAAGTCGATATTTCTTCTGGTTTTTAAGCTATGGACGACGAAGAAAACGTCGCGAACGTACGGACGTACAGACGTACAGACGTACGGACGTACGAACGTACGTACACACGCACGCACAGGGGCCTTGAAAAGTCGAGAAATTTCAAAATTTTCAATTTGACAAATCGGACCCATTACAATAACTTCCTATGGGAAGTTAAAAATTTACCTGTAAATAAGTTTGTCATAGAAAAAAGAAATCGTTAGAGCGTATTTTTTTTAAATTAATTTTGTAAGTATACAATTTTTCATGTTGCTCAAAAACATTTTTGGTATGCAGCAATACTTAAAATATATTGATATACATTTTATATTTGATTTTCGTAAAAAACTGCTGCTCCTTTTTCTAATTTAAAAAAAAAAAAATTTATATTTTACTAAAAATCCAAAACAAAAATATTGACATTTTTGATAATCAAATAATATAAAGACAATATGAAAGCTTGTACAAACGTACATAGCAAAAATTATTGAAATTAGTTCATGAGTTCCTGAGAAAATTTAAAAAACAAAATAACGCTTCTATGGGGGGTGCCGTTCTGGAGCAATACAAAATTATATTTTTTTTTATTGAAAGTTAAGAAAAACAAATTTAAGGAAAATTTAATATAAATCTATCGGTTTATTTTTGAGAAAATTCGAATTTTTGATTTTTGACCAACAAATTTGTACTGTTATTTTTGAACTTTAAACAAAATTGAAAAAAACGTGACGCAAAATTATCGACCCAATGATTTTGGGCTGTAGAGACTTGGACAGACAGATAGACAGACAGACGCAATCGGGGGACCAACTTTTTACGACTTCACTACCATTGTAAGGTCATGTTTGATTAAAATCTCGAGTTCAAATTTCTTACGAATGAAAGAATTACCATATATAGATATAGTTACTATATATCGCAAGTAAAAAGTGAACAATTTGTTGGATAATTCTTAAACGCTATAGCAACTTCAGTAAAATTAAATATTGAAAATTGCTACGTGACACCAAATTGGTACAAATTCGAAAAAAATCAACTAACTAAAAAATATATTTGTCACTTTGAATGTTTGCGAACAAAAAACGATACTACTCGTATTTTAAATATAATTTTATGTATCGAAATAATAACGTTTTTGACAGTTTGAAATGACAAAAATTAAAAACATTATGAAAAGTTGGTACAAATTGACTTTCGACACAAATATCGTCTTAACAGTTAAAGACATTGGCTTCAAATTGATTAAATCTTATAAAAAACATTGTTTTTAACTTTGTATACAATTTTTATAAAAATCCAATTGAGTTAAATAAAATAACAACAAAATCTGTGCAAACTGATATTCGACTCAAATATCTCAATAATAAATAAAAATATTGACTTAAAAATTATTCACTTCTTTAAAAAACATTTATGTAAATATGAGTTAAATTTCTTAGAAATATTTAATCGGCATTATTATTATAAGGAATAAAATTGGTAAAAATTGGTTTTTGACAAAAATATTTCGGGAACAAAAACAGGTATTAAAATCAAACTTATTTTATCATAAACAAATTTTGTAGAAAAATCCAATTGCAAACTCTTTTTATAAAAAACGAAAACTTACAAAAACAACTAACAACTATTGAGTAATGGTTTTCGACTCAAGTATCTCGAGACCTGAGAAAGATATTGAGTTCGAACTTTTTTGTCTTACATAAAATGTTGTTATTGATATTTTATAAAACTTGTAGAAATACTGACAGACGGGCACGAATGAGAAGTTATTAGTGTAGGTCACATTGACATCCCAGCTTGTTTTTTATTTTCAAGGGTTATGCCTGCAAAAATATTTTGACGTGACAACGTCTTAAATTAGGTTTATTAGGGAGTCACTTATGAAAAAGTGTAACGCCCGGTAACGTTACGATGAGTCACCGAACGAGAGAGAGGCCCGCCGAATGCCTCCGAACGAGAGAGAGGCCCGCCGAATGCCTTGCGTCTCTCTCCCACTCAACTATGATCGGTCTGCCGCGCGCGCAGCACTAGAGAATTAGGCGCATTGAATCGGCGCATGCTTGTGTCTCTGTCTTTGTCTTTCTCGAACGTTCTTGGCGTTGCAAAAACAAGAAAGCGTCATAATACAAGTTCACACGTGTGGTTAAAGTATCGTCAGCTGTGTCTGTAGTGAAAATGTGGAGTGCTTAGATTCGTCATTTACAACAACTACAACAATAAAGGTAAATAATTGTACACTGATATTTCATTATCGTAAACTATGATTGATTGATTAATTGTTAGATTGACACAAAAGTTGAGAAACTGAGTTTATAGGTTATGTCATACTATTGATAAATGTTGATAGTGTTAAGTAAATTATTAGTTTAACAATAAATATTCTACCTAGAAAAAGACGTTGTCACGTAAAATCTTCCCGTAAAACCGACTTTACAGGCAACCATTTTTTTTTTTGTATTATGAAACTAAGTTTTAGAGTTTAACCAAAAGCCCTTCTGAAAAAATTGTATAGCTCTAAAGAATTTTTTTTCCACATAATTATCTAGGGACTTTTAGATAAACCTGCGTAATATTATCTATAAAATGACTACGTGAATTGGTTCATACGTTGAATCGGCCCAGAGTTCAAAATAAGGGCTTGGAAATTTTATGTAATATTTAAATGGGTTTTAATTTTTAGATAATACTTACAACTTTTTTTTTTTTGGGGTGTTCTTCAAAAACTTTAATACACGTTTATTCGAATTCGAACAAAAACACTTACATTTGTCTGAGGCTTCGTTAATACAGTTTTTTTAAATGAAATTCGTGATGATTTTTCAAATCGATAATTAAAATGTTTAAATATGTTTAGTATACTCGTACTACTCATTAGTTGTAAGTCTTCACCTGTGCTACAGGCATTCTGATGATACGCTGAACCATTTTTACTAAAACGGCCACAAAAAAAAAGACTACTACATCGAGTTCCTAAAATATGTATATTGAATAAACATACAAATAATGTTGAAACCGTGTTTTTTTAAAACTTGAGCAGAATGCTAGCTAAAACCGAAGTTCGGATGCAAAAGCAGCATCAACAATTTTATCTTAAATGTATTTATCAAAACAATGGAAGCATCAAATTTATATTTGAAATTAGGTAACGACTCATAAGTCATCTGATAACATAAGAATCTCTGAACACTAAATGAGATACTAAAATATATTGAACTGTTTTAAGACCATATACATAGATTGAAATATTTAAGGGTGAGATTCGAATTCAGGATTACTAAAGCCTGTAAAGCAAAGAATTGTTAAGTTTCTTAAGAAGGAAAGAAAAAAAAAATCAGTGATATAAACGACAAGTTCGAAATTAAACAAACTTTTTCTCGGTTCAGCAATTTTTAAGAAGTAACCAATACTTTAGGTACCTAATACAGATCTGCAAGATGAAGGGCTCATGTGTTGAGCAATATCTAAAATAATATTAAAGACAGTACAGAAAAAGTGGCTGAATCCAAACTGAAAAACATCGACCAATGAAGACGTAATGAATCTAAGATAACCGACCAATTAAAAATCTAGAAATTTAACATCACTTGTGGTCCATATTGCCACCTGAGTAGATGAATTATTTTTTTTCAAATAAACTATGAACTATTTTTGTGTAATTTTTCTTTTCAAAATTTTGCATTTATCATTACTATCACTCTAAAATATAAATACTTAAGATCCTTACAAATTTCTATATTCAAAATGATCTTAAACCTTGTCGGCTTTTGATCAAAGCCATATAGAATTAAAAGAAGACAAAATGCTTTTTGGACCATTATCTGACAACATTTCCAAAGATCATAAGTCACTTGTCACACAATATACCCATAAGACTGCCTGCCACATAAAACCGATTAAAAAAAAACATTGTTACTCAAAGTCTGATGATAAAACCAGCTCAGCAGAGAGAGTATGTCCTGTATTTCTATAAACATTAATCCCAATTCACCTCCTAAGCCACACAATGTCTTCAAAATGCAATCTTATTTATTAACGATGACACTTTGCTTTGCTAGCCAAAAAGTCATTACATCCAATAAAAAAAGGACGAATTCTTTTATTTAATTTAACAACAAAAGCGCACCGACAACAATATTTATCCTGCCAATGAATCGATCGCCATCACACAAAAATAGGAACAATAAAGAGAGAAGGACACAATCCACAGGTAAACATTATTATGGTGTTCGGTTATACTCTCTGAAAGGATCCTAGACACCAGCTCAATAAATATATAGGTACTCCGGTGCGTGCATCAAGGTAAAACCGATAAAGTTTGTCAACAATAAATAAAATAAGGCTCATAAACAAAGCCTCTGTGGATCTGAATCTGGATATAAAACGCACACCCATATATTTAGCTGGATGTGTAAAATGTGTAATAGCATCAGAGACATCAGAGATCCTTTACGTTCAAAATTATATGTGTACGGGGATAGTTGACACAATATAACGAGATGTCCTTGCTGTGCATTTAAAAAGGACAAAAGAAAATCCTTCAAAGCCATCCTACCGACATTGTTGGTTGTGTTTGTGATTGTGATACGGAATGGATGAGCACGAAGAGAATCTTTATGAATGCAGTCGTTGACTATAGATATACCTGAAACTCCGAAAGAGAGATCAGATCCTTTATAGAAGAAGAGTAGGTATATGTAGATATGAAGAAGAAGGTCGTGGGAAAGGATGCTTCCTGGTATTAATGGCGCTACTTGCTTGCGTGATGGTAAACAATTGCAACACAAACAAAAAGGCTAATTTGAATTTTTATGGTTTATTGGCATTGAGGAGGATATAATGCGGACCACCCAAAAGCCGCTCGAGCACGATTTTATATGATTGTTCCATAAAGCCAAAAGAGGTTATAGCATTTATTGTGATTTGAAATTTTTGAACAAAATAAAAATAAAGATAGCGGGAGTGGAGGCTTGCTGTGATTTTAATCGCGGGGTTTTATGATATTCAGGTCAATTGTGGTCCATTAGCGTATGTGCTAATGCATTTTGATTAAGGATAATGAGGCCGCTATTTGTGCGTGTTGTGCGGTGTGCCTTATTTTTATCATATCATTAAATAACGTTTGGTGTCTATTAGAGTAATAGAATGATGTCATAATAGGGAATCTTGTTTCGAAATCGTGGTTAATGGAGGATTTTATAAATTAGGTTATTTTTTTAGGATCAGAGCTAAGCTACCTCCTTAATTTATTTTAAACATATTATTTAGATGATTTAAAATAAAGTACCGCGGGAAAAAAGACAATCTTCGGAAAAGTAAAAACTCTATTGAAATAAATGGATTTTTTGGCCAAAAGAATTCCAACTTTAAACAAGTGCAAAAAAGGGGATGAGAAGCGACGAAAACTGATAACTTCCCATTCGTGTTTCAAAAATCCCTAAAAGCCTTACAAAATGTTAATAACAACATTTTGTAAAAGCTAAAACAAATTACTTGAGTCAAAAAACATTTTTTATCAGTTTTTAGTTGTTTTTGTAGGTTTTCGTTTTTTTGTAAAAAATAAACAAAAAGTTAACGACAATATTTAGCGTACGGAAAAATAAGTTACAATTCAACAATTTTATTTATTCTTGAGTTCTTTAAGTTGAAATTTATTTTTTTTTATTTTCGTTTTTGAAATGTTTTATATCTTATACAAAAAACTATCGGTTTGACTTTTTTAATTAAATTATATTATGTTTACAAAAATACTTTCTTATAAAACTTTGAAGTCAATTCCTTCATCTTTTCTTGAGATATTCGCATCGAAAATCAGTTTTTACCAACTTCTTGTAGGATTTTTTAAAATTTTTAATTTTTGTAAAATAAACTGTGACTTAGATTTTTCTAAAAAATTAAACCTGATGTCAGAAACGTAATTCTTTGATGTGTAAAATTAGTGCGGAGCTAAGATCATGTTTATTCGAAAAATATTTTAAAGGACAAATATTTTTTTTGATTTTAAAAAAGTGTTAGTTGAATTTTATTTTCAAATTTATACCGATTAGCCAACTAGGTTTCACATCACAATGTAAAATATAAAATTTTATTGAATCCGTTTGAGTTATTTTGTTTTATTTTAAAGGTTGCCAACTTTAAGTGGCAACACTATTTTAACTGACGGCCATGGCCAGCTGTCAGCTTTTTCTTACATCTATTTGATAACCATGATGTGCAGGAGCTGAGCTTTCCAAAAGATGGCGCAACATGTCACACAGATCGTGCCAAAATTGATTTATTGATGTTAACGTTTGATAACCGCATAGTTTAACGTTACGGGTCCGTCAATTGGCTTCGAAGATTGAGTGATTCAACGTCTCTTGATAAGCCTAAAATGATTGACCACATGGAGGCAAACATTCGCCGTATTATTGCCGATATACGACGAAAAATGTTAGAAAAAGTCATCGAAAATTGGAGCTCCAGATTAGATAACGTCTGACAGGTTATATTCCAGAAATCATATTTAAATAATTATTTCAGAAGATTATCTTTCTAATAAAGTCAATCTATATGCAAATCATCTTTGTTTTATTTCATTCCTAAGTTCTATACACTCTTTGTGAATTAAAAAATGCATCGATCTTCAGCTTTATAAAAAGAAATCTATGCTGTATTGAAAATTAAGTTCTGAAGTGATATAGTGTAGATTGGAGAAATGACTCCTTAGATTTCGTTATGCCAATTGCAAATTACAAGTTTTTTTTGTCAACTTTTACGTTACTGTTTACTGTTTTGAAAATAAAATTGTCTGTACGTAATTTTAAAAAATAAATATTTTTTGGGACAACTTTCAAAATTGAATTTTTTTTTTAGATTAAATACTCGGTTTTCCATTTTGGTATCATGAAAAAACGAATATTCTTTAAGAGAAACCAGTAGATGTTTATTAAATTATAAAGACAAAGGTATGCAGTTATAATCATAGAAAACTTTATTAGTCTATATAGACTATTCTTACAGCAATTTATTCATTTCATTAAATTTTCTCTGACCAATTTGCACATTTGCTGCTGTCCTCGATAAAAATAAAATAAAAATATCATCTTTAAAGTTTTGAATCCAATATAGAGCATTGACATAAATCTTAAATTTCATATGGACCACAGTAAAAATTCTGCAAATGTGTTAAATCACAAGAAATTTGTGGCCATTTGGGATCATTCTTCTTTTCGACAGATAACTAAATAGGTCAGAAAACTTTTGTTGCAAAACTGCAAACTGTGAATACAAAATGTTTACAATTTTTGCAGTGAATTTTAACAATTACAATTTATTAAATGTCAAAATAGCACAATTAAAAAAAAAAAAAACAAAAAACAACAAATAGTGGGTTATAAAAAGGATACTCTTATTGAAAAAGCCTTAAAAGTTATAGTTGCGCTTTTTTTTTTATTTTGTTTATATAGCTCATTAAAATAATACGTATAAGAAATAAACTTAGTTCGAAAAAATTCCGACAAAGCAGAATTTCGGTGCAGAGTTTCAATTATATGTCCCTAACTCTACTTAAAAAAGTACTCTTATTTTGGACCGTTACACAAACTTTACTTCTGTAGAATATTTTTTATTATATTGATTTTTATTCCGTTAATAATTGTTGCTTAAACTTAAAGACTTTTTAACATTTTAATAAATCAAGGAACTATTAAATGTGAAATATGAAAACCAACAAACTGGTTTTTTAACAAAAAAAACATTTTTACTGAAAAATAATAGATATATGGCCAACTTTTTGACAAAGTTCTAATCTCTAAAATTTGGCTATTCGAAAAATTAGAACTCGATTGAGTTTTAACTTCTTTTTTTCATATCAAGTTCTCAAGCGTTAGAACTCTGAATTTGATGCCAGTTTTGAGATAAGACTTCCATTTCTTAGTCCTTCAAATTTTGGGGTCTAGGAAATTAGGACTCACCTTAATAACATACGACTTGATGTTTTGGTAACATTTTTTTTAAATTGATACCAACAGACTTTTTAATGTGGAGTGATAATAATTTGTTATTAGAAAATTAATTTATGTCCGAGGACAAGTCCAGCTTGCAACAGTTTTCTGATGAAAAATATGATTTTTGACATATAAAAAAGTGTTATATATGCCGAAAAGTCCTTTGCAGTACGATTTATTATGTATTGCCATCCATTTTGCGGTTCAAAAGTAGTTCTCAACGGACTATTGCGCCACCTAATTTATTTATTTTTTAAGGTCCAATCACAACTCCGAACCAAAGAACGCACCAAACAGTGACTTTTTGTGGATATAATGGCTTCTTTTCATTTACTTGAATACTATCAGAACCCCAAATATGACAATTTTGTTTATTAACTACCGAGTGAGAAATGTGCTTCGTCGCTGAAGAAAAAAAAGGCGCTGTCCACCGCCTGTTGTCCAATCAGCCATTCGATGTATCTACGAAGTTGTGAATGGTCATCTGGCTTCAGTTTTTATGTGAGCTGGACTTTATATGGATGTAGATGTAGATCCAAATGAATCGACACATTTGGGTCTTCGGAAAAACTATCACTTACAGCAGCGATATTTTCAGTGGTACGAGCAAAACAATGGTGCACCAGGCCTTACAATATCTGTAACCAATCCAGTCTCTAAATTTCTTCACAATTTCACCACAATTTTCACGTTACTTATTTTACATCCCAATCCTACTTCATCACCGTGACCCCTTTACCTCAGCGCTCCGCCACAGCGATCATACAGACATCAAGTCTATGGACGTTACAACAAACACAGAAGTGCCATGGACCTGTCAATTTCTAAAATCTTATGTTGCATGGACATTCTAACAACCAAAAACGCCAGAGATTTTGTCACAGTAAGCACTTTGACGAAAACTTTTTTAAATCGAAAAAACATGTTAAAAGCAAACAAAACAGAAAAATATTGAAAATAAAAAATATCATCCAATTGACATTGGTCCACAGAAAAATACAATTAGAAATTAATTTATATCGGTAATTTATGTATTTAATGATGTAAAATAAATGCCAATATTGTTCACCGTAAAAACAAACCTGACAAACATTCAATATTATATATTGATAAAATGTCAGAATAGAATGTCTAAAAATTCTACCGGGTGCTATGAAAGTAGAAAATTATTATTTGAAACATTTTTGTATAAGCGATATTTAACTCCTTATTTAAAAAAAAAATAAAAATAAAGTTTCGAGTGTTATTAGATCGAGTTCTAAATTAATTTATTAATTTTAGAATTTGCCAAGGAATTGTCTAATAGTGTACGAAATTGGTTATGATTTGTTTCTGGAGAGTATTTTTTATTTAAAACCCTTTGAACACATATAAGTTCAATAATTTTCAAACAATTTTATAAGAACAGTTGCATAATAATAGAATTCTGGGACCTTAAATTAGTTGAACAAAATTTTGACCAAATATTACAGAGAAGGTAAATTTACATTGATTTTGAAAAAGATAATCTTTAATACATTATTATAAATAACTAAGTTGTTTTGGTCTTATGAGATCATCTCGATCGTGCAATATGTCAAAAGTCATTCCACCATACAAAAACATTTTGGAAATTTCCCTCTTTTCCCACGATGTACTCTTCAAGAGCTTACCAAATTTCTTCAGATCAAAATGTCACATCACATAATCAAACTTTAAAGTCAAATTGTTTATTTAATATGTAGGTTTAGTGTTATGATCTCTGAACTTAGCAATTTGAAAGTAAAAATGCTTTTGTAAGACCGTCAATTGCACATCAATTATTACCTACAATTTTTCATTGCAAAATATAAAGAAAACAACCATTGATGCGATGATGCATCAAGGGAGACAAAAAGGAAACAAAACAAAAACAATTTATATAATAATCCGATATCCGATAAAATCCTTTACAAATTATTTAGATGGAAAGCAAAACAGAGCATCAGCGCAAATCCAAATTGTAAGCCATTCGAAACAACATATTACACACAAAAACCATAACATAAATATCTGACCAAAAACAATCCAAAAAACGCTGCATCTGAAGTCACTCGTTGTCGTCGTCGTAGTTGTCATTGCCGTCAATAAGAACCGCAGCAGTCCACAAACGGGCATTTGAGCTTCATCATCAATACGCGAGTCCAGTGTATCGGGAGCCAATGAAGCCGCAGACTCAAAATGATGCACAAACCGAGACCGAAAAACCGACCAAAAAACTCTCGAGAACCACCTCATCATTTGATTCCCCATCGAGTTGTTCATCGTCCGTCGTCGTCGTCGTCGTCATCATCATCATCGGTCGTTGTGTTCCATTTATAGACTCTTCTGTGCGGCTGCTGCAACAGCAGCCATCGATTAAGAGGCCACATTAAGGCATTTGCGATATCATTTGATAAGTTCCAGGTTCCACCAACCCAAACTCTGCCTCACTCTTTCTCTCGATATACTTTAATACTCCAATTGTACAACATCAAGACCAACAATCCGCAAGCAGCTCGCACAGCACACAAACCACCAGTCACCATCACTGATGATGATGATGCGGTGAATCTGGAACTGGAGTTGGAGCTGGACCAGCAACAGCAGCAACAGGATTGGGACCAATTCTTGTTGCTTTGTTGTTGTGTTTTGTGTCGTTTGTTGGTAGTGCGCTTCGGAAAACTGCATCCGTCGAAGCAATAAATGTCTGACAAGCAATAAACAACCAAAGAGGATGCCCATGTTCGGAGGTGCATCAGCAACGGCTAAAAGAACTCGAGTTTTGCTGCGCTGCGCTGCGCAATTTCGAGTTATTCTAGAGGGGGAGGTGACCAGGTCCGCATTTCCAACGATAGAAGTTACAAAATGGACGACACCTACAAAGAAACGTGAAAGTGAATGATTTTAATTAAAATTTGAATTACTATCAGGCTCTCATCAGGGTCTTATCAGGCACTATTCAGATTGTTATCAGGGCCTTGACAGTCGCTGCGAAGAACAATGAAGGAAGCAAATTTACATAGTAAAAAGGTGCTCAGGATTCACAAGCCAACTGAGATCATCGGTTTCTGCCCGTTTAACCCCGGTTCAAAACCAACAAAACACAGAGGTGTATACCCTAAATCCACTCCTGCATCGAAAAAGCTTGTCCTCGCAAATAGATTTCATCGCGGGCGCGCTTTGCCAAAGCTATCTGCGATCTAAAATCTATGATGCTGTGCGAGATGTGCGCTCGCTCTGTGATCTGGTTTCCTTTCCCGCGCACCATCATACCCCTCCCCAACCCTTGCAATCTCAACAAGTACTCATGTTCCTTGGGAGTTGTTGCTTTGTTTGTTGCATTAAATGCGCTTCGCATGTAATTTGACAGCAAATGTATTACTCTATCACATCCTTATTATTATGCTCTCCAGCTGGTCGGGAGATGTCCATTGTTGGTGGTAATACATTAGCCATTACTCCGACAATAGATGTTTAGATGTTTTCGCTAGTCGTATGGTTAGGATACGGCTACGGTCGGCGGCGGTGGAAATGGCGATGGTGGTTGCGCTGCACCACTGTTGCAGTCAGCAGTGGCAGCAATGAAGTTCCATGAGTTTCAAAGAGAGGATTGGATGTTAAAGACGATGTTGTGCGGTGGTTATAAGCTGGCGGGAGGTCGAGCGGGAGGTTGGTTGGCGATACGATGATGCTCTGTTTTTCTTTTGGACCCACTCTTGGACTTTGGTACATGCATAGAAACATACATACATATGGCATAATACAAAATGCCGAATCAGTTTAGTGGCGGTACTACGAGTTGCCGCAGTTGTTGGGAGTAGGTACTATAAGTTGTAGTCGTCGTCTATTGAATTCCGATTTAGGAATGTAATTAAGCACAGTTGATGAGATGGAACTGTTGAGATAGCAAATGTAATTGTGTATTAGTGGAAATCTCAAATCGCTGAGTTAATTGGATTTATTCTTTTTTTGTTTGGGAAAATAGAAAATAAATGCATCAGTGGAGTTAAGTTTTTTTTGGATGAATCATGTACATGTTATGAGTTGTAAATGTCAAAGTTGAATGAATGAAGGTACTGGAGAATATTTTTGAACAATTTAAGGAGATTAAACAATGTTTCGGAATTTAATATCATTATGGCTAGCTCCACTTCATTTTGGGAAGGGTATTTAAATTTAAATGTAGGGTTTAAGTAAGGTATTGAAAATATTGTTATATCAGTCAGTGCTCTTACAGTAATCTTTCAAGGAATTGAAATATTTTCAAAGAAACAGTGTTCAGATGGCTTGTGAATTGTATCTCAGAATCTCACAATTTTATTCTCAAACAGTGTAGAATATTTATAAATCATAATACATGATATTGAAAAATGTCAGCAATTTTCAGATGTCTGAAACAAGGAAATCCTACAATTTTAAACGTGTTACCTGTAAATAATGTTTCTAGTTATATTGTAAAGTACATACAAATTTAGGACCAAAATGTTTTCTTCAAATCTGACAACGTACGATCTGGTTCTACGCTACTTGTCTTTTGTATCCAAAAAAACCTCTGAAGGTCAAAATTGGTTGTATATGAATTCTTAAACTCGATGGTCCGTTTTTTTTTTTTCAACATGATGATTCTAATCCGATGCGATGGAGTACGAGTTATGTATGGATAAATTGTATGAACTTTCTGTTGTGAATATGTCGAAATTTGTATTTTAAGTACTGAACTGAAAGTATTTAGGAAGTATTGAGATGTTTCTAACGACGGCCGCCGCGCCGCTCCATCATACCAATTCAATACCGAAAGTTTACCGACAAGTGAGAAAATAAACATTAGATCGGTATTCATTCAGTAGTAAGTAGTAAATATCGATACCTACTTTTTTGTTTTGAGAATTTGAGCCTTACATTGTCATTTAAAGTAAAATAACAAAATTCCTTAGAACAAAATTCAATTGTCGACGGAGTGATTTTAATTCATCGTTCTTTAAGGCTTAAAACGAAAAGCTCACATTATCTATAAAAACAAAGTGTTAAGACCAGACTTAAAAAAAAAATCCATTTTTCTGTAAATCCTTTAATAAAAAGCAGAATGGGAAAAATGTATAAAAGCTAGTCTACTTAGTGCCCCACGAACAAGACCTATACAAATTATTAGGTACTGTGTAGTTTATGAATGCACAAATATGTAGTATGTCTTAAACAATGGGAATTGGCTTAAATCAGCGACCAAATAGACGAAATGTGTAATATTTGACAAATTCATTGTTTCATTAAATATATTATATTTTTCACATTGTCAGTTGATATCGACTCAACTTAAGTACCACATGCCATCTCCTTGATTTTATTTTTGAGGAAAAAATACATAATATTGGTATTATCATTTTGTTGCGACTTAGCACCAGAATCATTTTTTAAAAGAGGTTAGTCCTATAGAGTGCATAATCGATGGCAATTTGCGTTATTTAATAAATTTAGTGAAGGTTGAAATAAAATACAAAAACCAATATTTGCGTAGCCGAATAAACGAAGTAGAATTGTATACTTTTAAAAGTAATAAGATTTTTGTTAATATACCGTCTAAGTCTCATTGTTTACACTTCTTTATCCATAAACAAAAACGATGCTCTTGAACTAAGCATTCTAACGTTATATATGTAGCTTAACTGTAGGCATTAAATGCACTATTCTTCCTATTCATTTCATTCACAAAATCTAATGAAATAAAGTGTTCATATTAATAGGGAATTATTACACAACCACAATGTTATTCGCCATTATAGTCCGTTTGTATAAAATTGTATATATTTTGAGGTCAATTCAGTTAATTGAAAGTGACCAATATTGTCATATCAGTAGCACACTATGGAAAATCATTTTCGGTATAATTGCCATCTTTGTTAACATTTATATCCCAAGCAACATGGCTAACAGATTTCTGTCCACACAAAAAAAAAAATAGATGTGCTTAGGTAGGCTAAGCTTTCCCACGTTCTTTTTTATTCACAAATTTTTATATTTTAAATTAGTGATCATAATTATGCTTTAAAAAAAATTAAAAGATTGAAAAAATTATGCCTATTTTCGCAGTACTTTATGTTGTACCTAATTTACATATGTTAAAAAATACTGAACTTACAATTGAAATAAGATGATTTTCAAAAACAAAATTAGTTCAAAGTGTTCAGTGTATATTTTTAACAAAAGCGTCAAATAATTAAATACAATTGTTTAAATTAGACAATGTCATATAAATCTTTTTTTTTAGCTAAAAATCCGACCATTTTCGTAATCTACAGAACTTTAAGCTAAAGACTATTCAAATTTAAAATAAAAACGTTAATTTTATTTACAATGTTTACTTTTGAAGATTGATAAAAATAAAGGCTGTACATTTTTCTTTTCAAAAATCTGTCTTTAAAATTTGAATTCATATAAAGTTTGCAGTTCAGCTCTTTTGTTTGGATTTTTCTCATGCTCGTGAAGTATCAAAACAGCAAAATAAATTTGGTTCTCGATTGAACTTAATGCTTTTTTTGACGTTAAAATATTTTATTATTTAAGTTAAGAATATAATGCAGTGCCTTGTTATAATTACAAATAATTTGAAAAGTATATTAAGTTTAAAAGTTGCACTGGTTAAAAATGAGATTGAGAGCGAAGTAGGGAATTTTGTTGTCCTTTTATTTTTATATATTTTTCCAATTTTGCTAACTCTAAGATTATAATAATGATGCAGAAAAGTTAGCACTATACAATGAGCAGCATTTAAAGAAAAAAGTGACCAAAAACGTACTTTTGAATTGTAACAGTACCTACTTGCACTTAAAGTGAATGAATTTGAATGAGTTCATCGTTCAATTCGATGATAATTTGAATAAACTACAGTTAACTTAATGACAATTTGTGTATCAAGATTTATTTAAGATCATATTATACTATATTTTTAAAATATTCGACTCAAATAAAGCAGTAAACAATTCCAGAGTGCTGTTTTCTTGTGGTCTTTCAAAAATTTGTAAACAAGTGTTTTAATAAAATGTTTCTGTGTTTTTTTTTTTTAATTACATTTTTGAAGTTGTATTTAACAAAGGAAAAATTGTAGAATTTTTTTTTCTATTTCAATAAAAAACACAATTACAAACATTTTTAAATAAAACTATTTTTCTAAATTCCTGTTTCACCAAGCAAAATATTCTACAGGCGAATGTTAATTTGTAATTTATCTTACAAGTTTGTTTCTTCTTAAAATCTTATAACAAAATCTTGTGACAAAAGTGATGATATTTTCATAATAAAAAAAGTCTATAGGCCGCGAATCAACTAGTAAATGTAATATTATTATTTATCTTGGTCAATGCAAGGCAGAAGAAGAAGAACACAAAGCATCAGTTTAAAATAGCTTTAAGATGAAGGACAATACCATGGAGGAGTTGCCAACGCCCGCGCCCATCCAACAAGTCAACAGTTCAATTCATATGCATGCATATAGAAATTGGTGTCAGTTTAGATTTCAAATATATTGTCCTCGTATATTAGCCTTAGTCTTTATTGATGAAAAGCCCTTGAAACTGCAAAGAGTCATTATGTGTCAAAGTATCGGAAGATTTTTCAAATAATGTGTTTTTTTTAAATTAAAGGAGCAGCAAATATATTTGTTTGCTTCTTCATCTCGATCAATTCAGCACAAAGTTCAACAAAATTATAAAAAAAATATTTTAAATCAAAAGTCATTATTAATTTATCTACAAAATGTTGTCTGTACAATTTTCCAGCTTTCAGCACAACTTTGTGAAATAAATATTTTTAGTTCGTAAATCAAAAAATTGAATCACAAATTTGTAAAAAAATTGTGGTTACACCTTATATTTTTAGGGCGAAATAGACGATGGAATACGGGAGCTATAAAATAAAAGATTTTTGAAGAAAATTTACAAGTCTTAATGTTGTTTAAAATAATTAACTAGTTGCAGCTTCAAATAAGTAAAGTAGGGTTTATGCAACAGAATTAATGTTATGTAATTTTTGCATTTGGTGTGAATTATAAAATCTTTATCAAATAAAAACATCAAAAAGTTATTTCCTCTATATAAAGAAGAACAATATTTTTTTAACATTTTTTTTAAATTCCAGCAGTAAATTAATTTGACCTATTGAAAAGAGAACGTTTTTAATAAATCATATAAACAATTGTAGTTAAAGATGTGTTTAATGTTTTGAAAACAGACTTTTCCATTTTTTAATGAACATTAATGAAATGAATGACAAAATTCTGAACAAATTATTATATTGATACTAGGTGACCCGACAAACGTTGTTTGGTCATAAAAATAATTTCTAGAGAACATTTTGCTAAAAATAAATAACTTATTGTAAGTGTGCAAGGATGTGGTATATAAGTGCAATAGGTATAGAGCGGTGACAAAATATTAAAATAACAAATCATCAAACACATTTTTTTTTATTTTTTAAAATTAATTCTTTAAAATTATATATGTGCATTGTACATATATGCTAATTATAACAATACTACAAAAAAAAAACAATATCAATCCCTTAATGCAATAAAGTGTACAATATTTTTTGTGATCCCATCTTTCGCCAATACACACAAACTGGATTGTTTGCCCAATCGAGAGTACGCCACTTATAATTGTCCGTGTGAAAAAACATGAAGTGCTCAAATCTAAGCCGCAGACAGACATCGTTTGGCCTTGAGACTTATTGATAGCCATTGCAAATGCCAATCTAATTGGAAATTGAAGGCGTTTGAATTGAATTGTCACATCTGTGTGTGTAATAATATATTTTCACCTCCGAATTTTTCATTTAGAAATATGATTTCGATAACATTTTTCATTAATTTTTTAATTACTAATCGCATGCGCTTGCACAACCGTGGTGAGTTCAAATTACGAAACAAAATTACTGGAGATCCAATCTTCAGTTGTAAATTATGTGGTGGTATGCCTGGAAAATCCAATAAGTTCAAAAACTCAGTTCGATAGTTTACAGCTTCGGTATAGCATCACAAACTGTATCGATAGATTTGTTGACACCAAGTCTCCTGGTAAAAAATGTTGTTTCTTGAGATTTAATTCGTTGACATTCACATATTTTGCTGCTAAAATTGTTCTTTCTGCCAGCCACTCATGATTTGAATATTGTCTGTGTACATCGGGAAATATCTGGTCAATGAGAGCATCTTGTGAATTTTATGCATCCAGTTTCATCTGTAGTAACTTTTCCGTCGCCTATATCAAACAGTTGTTTTGAGATTGTTTCAGCGGATCTTGAAGCATTTGAACACGCATATTTACTTTCACTTGTACTTTTTCAACATTACGCCACAGTGGCGATGATTTTAAGCACTCGTTAATCTTATCAGCATATACGTTGAACGCGGAATAAAGGGAAGTGTTTGTCTGAAATCACCTTAAAGGAGTAACAGAGTGCCGCCAAATAGTCTGTCGTTGTTTTTTTATATCTTTCAATGTCCTGTTCAACGTCTCAAGTGAATGTTTGTGTGCCATAGTGCATTCATCCCAGATAATAATTTTACACTGTTTCAGCACTGTGGACATGGATGGTGTGTATATTGCACACCGCGTGTGGGTTATTTTGAATATTTAGAGGCAGTTTAAATTCTGAATGAGCTGTTCTGCCTCCATCCAATAAAGTTGTCGCAAAGCCAGAAGATACAACAGCCAATGCGATACCATTATTTGATCGTATTTTAGCAAGAATAAGCAAAATAAGGAATGTTTTGCCTGTTCCACCTGGTGCATCGAAAAGAAAAGAATCAACTTTGTCCTGCCGAAACTGCCAGCATGGTGTGGTCATAATGGTTCTTTGTTCTTCATTGATTAGTGGGACATTGCGAGCAACAATCGCTGCCATTTCTACGGTATTGTATTGTAGTTCATGATTCAATTCAGTGTCTATTAAGTCAGTTGCATTTCGAGTTGGTGAATGCATACCGAAATGACTGAGTGGTAAGTTGGCAATGATAACGCAAAGATCCTCAATAGCAATCAATACTTCATTGTACGTAGCGTCACTGAATACTATCGTAAGATCGTTGGACTGTGTCCGATGTTGATGCAATTAAACAATAGCACTTAGGAATATAAAAAATAGATAAAAACCTATTCTCAAGCCTACCGAATGTATACGCAAAATTTCATTGAAATTGGTTAAGCCGTTAAGTCGGAGGAGTATGGCAACTAACACTGTGACAAGAGAATTTTATATATAAGAGATATCAATATACAAACTGATTATATGTACATATATCAAAAAAGTAATTTTTAAGTGAAATAATCATAACGGTAAAGAATACAATATAAAGATAATATAATATATGCGTTATTAACAAAAAGATCTAAAAATACAAAATCAATATTTCTCAAAGAAGTATTACAAAAATCTAATTTAAAAGGGACTTTACTTTGAAGATGTAGGCTTCTACTCATATTTTGCTATCCTTATGTTAGACATATTGCAATAAGTGCCCTGGATGTTTTTGGAAACTTAGTTTCTATCTTCTACTTATACTTATACTTATACTTTAAATAAGAAATGAGATCACAACTAGTTTAACATTACAAATTCTAATATCAAGCCACCATTTCTTTTAAATAATTAACCAACAATAATATAATTTAAAGTATTATCTTTATTAAGAAAATTTAAAAACGTAAAAAATCAACATCATTATCACTCAAACCAATCACTTGGAAAGACTAAAAATCAAGCTTTTTACATTTCGTTGAATCTGTCCCAGTTTCAATTTTTTTTCTGATTATTTCACCAAGTTCTTCATTGCCAAATTTTACTAAATGGTAAAACGGGCTTGGAATAAATCAAATATTTTAATTTAACATTGATACAGTGCTTCGAATTCACATTATTTCGAATATGTAATTGTAAAAGTGGATAGATACTAGTGACTAGCTGGATATTGGTAATACCTCTTCTAGACATTTGAATATTTGTTTCAAGATTAAAGCAAATTTGTTCGCCACTTTTTATTGAATCTTATACAGTGAACATACATATCACGATTGATGGTGTGATGAGGCCGATTTTCTTTAACTTTGCTGTCACCATTTTATTTCATTTTGAAAAAATAATCAAAACTTTGCTAAGACTACAGAACTTAGTTTTACACTTTTCTTCAACACACAGATGTGTAATTTCTTTCCAAATATACTTTTATGGTACTTTATCAGCTATTCACATCATTATCAAGTTTTCCCATTAAATAAACGAAAAAAATAATAATAATGATAAATACAATGTCCATGTCATGTTAACATCTCTCAATTTGATAGTTAAGCATAATTAATTCCATTTCTTTTCTATTATGACATCGAAAAATCACCATTAATGTTTCAAGCGCCATATTTTCTGTTTTTATGATTTGACATTCAACCACTCCCTATTGTTTGTTTCTCATCATAATCACCAAAAACTATACAAAGGTATTTCTATATACATTGTATATTATGTACAACTTCAGTCTTGATGGCATGTCTTCTAAGTTATGTTCATTTTGGAAATTAGGAAAGCCTTAGAAAATTGCCTAAAATTTCAAAAACCTTCATTTGTTTCTTTCTATTATATTCTTCTACATGTATTCCTATATATCAGCATGAATCAGCGTTCGTCGTCGTTGAAGTCGTCAAAGTTGTCGTTGTTGTTGTTGTTGTTTTAGTTGATGTCGCTAACTTTGTTCCGGTTTCTTTATAGGAACAAGGTACACCAAGAACAAGAAACTCATATAATAAATTGTGGTTTTTTGTTGAATATGTAGACATAGTACTTTTTTGTTGTTTTTGTTGTTCTATAACATAATTTATGAACATTATTAAGTAGGTATTTCTTTCTATGTAACATAGCATGCCTGTAGCCCGATTTCCTCTCTATATCTCTTCATCACCCTTTTCGACGTCGACAACGACGACGACGTTAGAAAAATAACCTAGCGTGACGCACGGAAATTCATTGTTTCCCATTTTGCTAGTTAGCCCATTAAATAAGTTCATTATGTTCAATGGTGTGTGAGAGGGAGGGGGTAAGGGGTTTTCTTATAGTTTTTCCATACGTCAACTCTCTCTCCACTATACTATCCCTTCTTTACCCTCGGTCTATTCTATTGGGAAAAGAGTGAAAATAAATATTTCGTTTTCTTGGCCATTTTCTTTAAGCCACTTCTAGTTAGGAATAAGCGATATACACTGAAAAAAAAATCGTGAATAAGTTCAATTTATTTTAATTTCAACAAAATGTTGTTACTTAAGTTCGAATCAGTGTGTCCTTATAGAGACAGAGACACTTCAAGTCGAAGTTATTGCGTCTTAAAATGGTTCCAATGGCTGCAGAAACTTAAGTTTCTATTTTTATATAACATTTCTTTCAGTGTAAAACTCCTTCGGGGTGCAATTAAACTACGTCAGTTAAGAGAAAATTGAATGATTTAAAAGTAGTTGGTTGGTGCTAGTGTTGGCTGTTTCTTGTTTTTTTTTGAGGTCTTGAAGTCGGACCTTAAATGGGGGTTGGAATATTAATTCCTGTGAATAATTCATTAGGCTTTTATTATTTCATTTCGCTCTGTCAAAACCAAACCAACCTCTCAGGAGCTATAAATGTAAAGGTACATTTATTTAATTAGTTTTCATATTGTTTTCGATGATGATGATGATATGGTGACGTTGGTGGTGTGGGCTTAAGGACCTTTAAGGCTGTGGTTTGAGTTTTTGTTTTACAGGCTTCAGATATTGTACATATTTCACCAGATTTTCATTGCCATCAAACTGGTAATTAGACCAAAAATTTCCATCAAACATGGCTGATTAACCATAATTAATATGGGAAAGTTAATATAAAAGAACCGCACTACAACAGCACCATCATATACGATGAATGGTTGTTAGTTTTTCTTGTTATATTTTTTAGATTGTTTTTGAAATTTGTTGAAATGGGACACAATTAATTATCAATCAAGTAATTTAGCCTATAATTAAATATGTCACAAATATTTCGAATATTTGTGAGTGTGTGTGTGTGTGGTCTAAAACGCCTCTTTTGAAATAATTAAATGACTCAGAGTTTCAAGATGTTAATCGACTTTTAATTGAGCTTCAAAATTTTACCTTATACTGCGTATACAAATAGTCGTATCTTACCATCAACCTTTCTATATACATAATATACAAGTATAGCAAGTTGGAAAATTAAATTTTCCCATGTTAACGTCAACAAAATTGAGGAAAATTATTATTAACTGGTTTTTAATATGCAATTAGTCAAGTTTTTGATGTTGGAAAATGATGAATATAATTATTTTATTCATCAAGAAAGAGAGAGAGAGAGAGAGAATTTATATATTTAGCCTTTTGGCTATGATTTACATATATCTATAAATTTCACAGAATTCCAAATATTTCATGTGAGTTGATTTAGAAGAACTGTGGTATTTGGAAGATATTTATAGCAATGCTTAAGAAACACACAATCTTTTGTAAATTCCAATAAAATAGTGAATTATTAGATATATTCTTCACTTCACTTTGAAACTAATGTTTTGTATTCTGTAATCGCTGTTATACTCGTAGGTGATACATATGTACATACATATGTACATAATATATTCAAAAACTGCAATAATTTTATTCTTAAATACTTTTAGTTGCGTCTGAACTATATCTAAAATCTCTCTTAAAAAGACAATACAATTTTTTCGTACACTTGGGCGTATATGTAACATTTTTTTGTAAGCACTTTTATTTAGTGCTTTCATTTATGTTTACATTAATTACTTAAATTTTGCGAGTAAGCGATTTTAATGATTTCCTTTATAGTTTGACAACTGAAAATAAAGGGTGATTGTTTAGCTATTATCTTTTTGGCAACACTGGTTTAAACAGCTGACGCACGTTTTGTTTCACTGTCAAAAATCTTCAGTTTGGTCTATAATTTAACCATGAATCGTCTTACAAACGAACAAAGCTTGCCACATGCCACACAGCACGCTCAACAATGGACTTATTGAAAGGCGTGTTCGGTGAACCTTTTATTTCACGTTCGGGACCGGTCAATTGGCTGCCTAGATCGTGTGATTTAACGCCTTTAGACTATTTTTTGTGGGGCTATGTTAAAGTTCATGTCTATACAGACAAGCCCGCTTCAATTGACGCATTGGAAGACAACATTGAAGCATTTATTCGTGAGATACCGGCAGAAATGTTGGAAAGAGTTTGCCAAAATTGGACTAAGCGGATGGACCATTTGAGGCGCAGTCAAGGTCAACATGTGCATGAAATAATCTTCAAACATTAAATTATATGGACTGTACTATCGATTCAAATAAAGATTTCATGCATTGTTCTGAATTGTTTGTGTTTTTTTTTTTGAAAAACTTTCACCCTTTTAAAAAATCACCCTTTATTTTAAAATGTCATTGAATGATTATAAAGGGTGTTTTTTAGAGGTAAAAAGCTTAAAGTTGGTAACTTGCGGCCATTTTGTCATCTGTCAAGTAATTTATATTTAGTTTGGTTGGGAGCGGGTCGAAATGCTGTATTTTAAAATACTGTATGGGTAAAATTCTGTATCATACTGTATGATACTGTATATTCATAATACTGTATGGTTAATATACTGTATCTCAAAATGCTGTTTTGTCAAAATACTGTATCTGATAATACTGTATCTCAAAATTCTTCTTCTCAAAATGCTGTATGAGCAAAATATTATCTAAAAATACTGTATTTTTGCAAAAATCCGCTCTTAAGCTTCCATTATAGAGAACAACAAAATCAGAACTCGATTTCCGCATGTACATTATATCATTTATTGACACTCCAAACAAGTAAAAAACAGAATATATTAATGAGTCATATAAATAAGTAAATAACAATAGGCAATAATATTTATAAGTAACAATCTATGAATTGTATTTACAACAACAACAAAAATTCAAAGATTTATGAATTATCATATGTTATTGTTCAAAGGAAGTATATTATAACATTATGCCAATGAAAAAATATTATGATGTATTCTTTATAAAAGTAATCTGTTTTTAAAATTCTGTATTTCAAAATGCTGTAAATAGGCTGACAAATAAAAATCGTTTTGATAATCTAAAAAAATGCGCACTTTTTTACATTATCAAAACGATTTTTATTTTTCAGCCTATTTACAGCATTTTGAAATACAAAATTTTGGTATACAGATTTTTAAGATACAGAATTTTGAGCTACAGTGTTTTGATCATACAGTATTTTGTACATACAGTATTTTGAAATACAGTATTTTGAGATACAGTATTTTAAATACTGTATCTCTCCTGTATAAATAGTATTATGATTCATACAGGATTTCGAACCCAACCCAGTTTGGTTTGCTATTTAAATTTAACATGAATAGGCAAACACCTGAGAAACTCTTCCAAAATTATGTAAATAAGGCTTTGATTCGAAATTTCATAAGTGAATTTAGTTTAATGATGAATCTCATTTTTGGTTGAATAGCGGAATCATTGGTCCATACTTCTTTAAAAACGATGCTTTCCAGAACGTTACAGTCAGTAGTGACCACTATAGAGCCAAGGTTACTGACGTTTTTGTTCATCAATTCAACAACAATGATGTAGAATATCTTTGGTTTTAACAAGAGGGCTCAACATGTCACGCAGCTCGTGTCATAATTGATTTATTGAAGGAAACGTTTAGTAACCACTTGGTTTCACTTTACTTACTCGTGTATTGGCCTTCAAGACCGTGCAATTCAATACCGCTTTACTATTTTTCGTTGGAATATGTGAAGTCGCTAGTCTACGCGAATAAGCTTGAAACGATTGACCATTTCGAAGACAACATTCGCCTCATTTTTACCGATATATGGCCACGAATGTTTGAAAAAAAGCCACCGGAAATTGGCCCTCCAGATAAGGCTATGTCTGAGCTAGCCTTGACCAGAAATCATATTATATAAATATAAAAGATTTCTTACTCACATCGTCGGTCTGGCCAATGACTCAGTCATCGTTGCCGGGTCTCATTCAACATGCTTCGCTCCACCTTTCTCGGTTGTTGGCCAACTACATTTAGTTGAATGATCTTCCTCGCTGTTTCGAAGAATTTTTCGGGCGGGCTGTTTTTCGCTTATACGTGCTACGTTCCCATCCCACCGGAGTTTACCAAGCTTTATATTTGTTGCTATATTATCTTCGCGGTATATTTCGTATAACTCATTGTTATACCTCATCCATTCCTTACAAATGGGTCCAACTATTCTCCGAAAGACTTTTCTCGCAAACGCTGATAAGAGGTTAAGGTGCCTTTGATTGAGGACCCATACTAACCTCGGATCCATAAATAGGACCATAGTCCCATACAGCAGCAGTTTGGTATTTATGGTGAGATTTTTGGACTTAAAGAGTCTTGATAGGTTATAGTAGGTTCTGTTGGCTTTGAGCGGACGGTCGCGCATTTCTAACACTCTGTTATTATCGGCCGTTAGTATTGACACAAGGTATATGAATGATTGGACTACTTCAAATTTGTGATCACATTCCTTTATTGCTCTTGGATTTCCAACGTTTCCCGCAGACGAAGCCACCATATTTTCCTCATTTATGCACAGAAAAAAAAGTTGTCATATTGACAACCTTATTTTAAAAAATTAACACTGGATAGTCAATAGAATAATTTTGGGTAGTCAATATGACAATAAAAGTAATCAATAGAACAACTTCGGTAGTCAATATCACAATTTGGTTGTCATATTGACTACCAAAATTGACTATCGAGGATTGTTATATTGACTACCCAGTATAGTCAAATTATATTTCGGTTTTCAACAAAAATTGTCATATTGACTATTGCAATTGTCCTATTAACTACCGCAGTTGTCATATTGACCACTGCAGTTTTTATATTGACTACGGCAATAATTGTCATATTGACTACCGCAGTTGTCGTATTGACTACCACATTAGTCAATATGACAACTGTAGTTTTAATTTCCTTCAACCAAAGTTGTCATATTGACTACCAAATTGTAAAATAATTTCGTATCCCAAAATTGACAACCGAAAATTGTTCTATTGAATATCGCGGTTATCGGCTGAAAATTGACTACCAAATAGTCATATTGACTACCAAAATAGGCAATAGGATGCCTTTTTCCCTCTGTGTGTGCACTGTTCAGTCAAAGGTCCCATCTTTCTTACTCGATATGATTAACTGAGTTCTTTATGGCTGAATCACAAACATGCTTCAGCTTCGGCTTCGTCTGCGTTACGGTGGGCCTGCTTCGAGGTTGCTTTGAATGACATTTCTATTATTTCATCCCTCCAAAGAGCAAATATTTTGTTTGTTGACATTTTTTTACAGCTGTTGAGCTGTCAGACAAAGCAAATGTTCAGATAATTGAACTAGAGCTTCCGTTTGGAGTCACATTACTTTACATTACGTTCTTTTCCTTACGATTGTCAAACGAAACGTGAGGTCGAAGCTCCATTGTGATAGCATGCATTAAATTCCTATGGCTGAACTCGTAAACGTCAGGCGAAGCCAAAGCTGAAGCGTGTTTGTGCTTCAGCCATTAGTGCTTGTTGGCTTCTGCCAAATGTGTCAATGTCATATAGGTAAGCCAGTAGTTGTGTGGACTTGTTGACAATTGTCAATTGTCTCTCCCGGAGTCCCGGATTGCTTTCTCTAACGACAGGTTAAAGAGGAAGCAGGCCAGGTCATCCCCTTGTTGGAGCCAATTGAAGAAGCCGATAGGTCTGGTTACCAATCCAGAAAACTTTACTCGACTTGAAACGTTGGTCATGATCATCCTTCATAATCTTATCAGATCGTTTGGGATACCGAATTCTCTCATGGCCTTATAAAGTTCTACCTTGGCTATGCTGTTATGATCTCTGCAACTGTTACCTAAAATGAAGTTGGCAGTACTAAACACTTTAGTCTACTTCTGGTAAACTGGATTCAGAGCTTAGATTGTTCACCACTTCGAGCTCTTCCAGGGGTGAGCCTTAGTGCGTTCATGCAGTTATTGCTTGTATTTTCATCGGACATTTCAATTTAAGCCTGAGAAACGGATGCATTACTTGTAGTCTTGAGGATGCTTCTTGATTGAGGATGCTCTCTGCAAATTATTAGGAGGCATATTTTTCATCATATGGGAACTCCTCAGTAGTACCGTAAACAGTACCGAGGCACGCGAAGAGCATTTCATTTATCGCGTTGCAGCCAATGATGGTAGATTTTATTTTTAATGCCAAAAGATTATCTTTCAAAGTTCTAAGCCTCTAAAAAGAAGAAAACAACCAAAACAGTACTTTTTTTTTAAAGTGATAAATAAGTAATTTTGGTTTGAAAGCACAAACATAAGTTTTGGTTTTAAGAATGCAAAAAATGAACCTTGTTGGCCGAAATGTTGTACCTATCGTCATATTCAAGAAAAGTTGTCCAATGACCCACAATCTCCATCAATTTGTCACAGTTTACGGATGCATTAGCTTCTCGATAGAAGTTGGTTAGAAAAGATGAATTTTCGTCAAAAATCGTTCTTAAGGAAAAATAGATAAATAGTCTTTAAAAATCGTGATACACATAAGTTTTTAATTTATGTTGGAAAATTTAAATACGATTTTATTTTTACATTAATGTGCTGAGAACAATATTTTATAATCTTACAAATCTCAAAATATGCAGAAGTAGTATATACATCTGTTTGACATAATTATATACCTTATACCTATAGACATCAGTTTATAGGCACTTAATAAGCTATAAAACATTTAATTTGCTTTCCATTCGCTTGTAAGAAAATCATTCCACCAATCTGTCGAGGTTTCATTTTTTGACTTTCTAGCAGCAAATTGTCATTAAAGAAAAAGAAAAATCCCTCGTCACGTACTTTCATAACTTTATAGAAACAAAAACCATCATCACGTCGATATGAACCTCCCATATTCTCATTCCCATCCTGGCTCCTGGCATTAAACCTAAATCCGACAAAACATTCTCCCATTGTTTGGTGGAAATAAAACATTTCATACATCTGCTACAAAAGACAATTGGAATAAATAGCAAACCAAAAATCAGCAAAAATCAGGATAACAAGCTGCTGAATGTTGGAATCTTCAAGAGAGCAAAAAACAATCTAAACCACATGATCCCACCATCAGCGTTATAGATATAATGACTACATATATGTAGATAGTCCTCCATGGATGTGTCGATTTCGATGATGGGCGACTTACCACAGAAACAGCCACAAGAAGACAGAAAACACAATTTCCTAACAAGAGAATAGCTACTCTTCATTTTTATTGAACCCATCCATCATCATTTTCATTCCTAATCCGAATCCGAAGAGAGCTCTGGTAAAACTTTCTACCGCAGCCAGCTTCGTCGCCCGTCGTCGTCGTTTGTAGCTCTAATTCCAGGTGATTATCACCAAGTGTTACAACCACAACGAGGACATGATGGAGGAGGCACAAAACGCTGCTGCTCTATAGTTGTACGACAAACAATAGATACATAGATACATGGCATTATTGGTCCAACTACATAAAGGATAGGTATAGATTGCCTTTGCCGATTCCTGATTCTAGCATTTAATCCCAACCGAGGAACATAATAAACACCCAATTTGGTTAGGCTCTACGTTATACGACCCTCCTATACCTCTATACTGAAGCTGAAGACGAAGACGAAGCGATCCCGGATGTGGTTGCCGGTTACCGTTTGCCGTTTGCCGCACTGTTCCTTGAAGCCAGAGCCAGGCGAACACAAAATGGCTGTCAACATGGAGTAACATATGCGATGTGTTGTTAATGGTCCTGTGAATTTTTCCAACAATCATCATTCCTCTATCCTGGGCTGCGCGATAGAGATAGGGGTGGGAATGATGGTTGAACGTTGGGTATGGGAAAGCCGCAATGATATATGATGAGTGCGGTTACCCCTGTCAGCGTCCATCGTCGTTGCTTGCTCGTTCATCGTCGTCGTAGTGGCTCATCCCTTAGCGCTCTAGGAGAGGAGTAGGACTTGTTTCACTAACAATAGCATGGCAAGGCAACTGCGCTGCGCCTGGTTGTATACGACGATGATGGCATATCCGAAGGAGGCGGAGATATGCTTTTGCTTTGCTTTACTTTGATGGCCATCATACCAAAAAGAAAACCGAACACTGAACCGAAAACGCAGATAATATGATGATGGTGATGATGATGATGACGAGGAGAACGATGATGATATGAGTATACTTTGTGGTTCCTCCATGAGATTATTAGCACTTGGGAACATCTGCCACCGGAGCGATAAAAATGCTGCATCGTCATCTCCACTCCACTCGCTCTATAAACGTCCATGATGGTGTTTAGTTGTGTCAGATTTTTCAAATTTATTACAAGGTTTTTCTGACACCACAACTCATAAAAATAAAAACAAGAACAAAACAAACGAGAACACAAAAAGAAAGCAATTTCGGTTCACCATTTTCTATGGGTTCTGGGGGAAAAGATACATTTTTGCTTTATTTCCTTTTTTCAATTATATCATCTTTGAACTCATAAAAGTGAACATTTGGGGTTAAGTGGTTCTTATATGGCTCATGACCAAAATGAAAAAATTAAACTAAGCACTTTTAGTTTGTTCAGATACGAAAAAAAAAGATAAAAAATACAAAATTTAACTTTTATTAATAAAGAACAGAAATTATACATTTTTAAATTGACTTTAAATGAGTTTAAAGCAAAAATTAAGAGGTTTTTTTTTTTATTAAACTAAAATATTCTATAATTGATATTTATGGATTTTTAATAAGAAATCAATTTCGATTTTCATTTAAATCTCAATTTTAAAGTGGTTTTTAAAATAATTGTATAATTTTTGGTTATTTTTTAATAATTTTATGGACAAAAAATGCTGGTTTATATTTAAGAAAACGTATGTTGAGGTTTTTGACCTTTTCTTAATAACAAAACCATAATTTATTTTAATAGTTCTTGGTTAGATCCCTCTCTTAAATATATGGTTTAATTGTTAGGTAGGTACCAGTAAGTTTTACAAATTCATAAAACAATTCATTTGATGATTTTATATAGTCAATTGGTTTTTAAGTAAGTATTAATTAATGTTTAAATTCTAAAAGCACTTTTATAAGGTTATGGATGTTTTAGCTTTTTAGGGCGAATACTAATCCTTTAGTCATAAAACATGTATATGGGAAATAGTTAAGGGAGATATTCTTGAAGTTTGACCCCTATAGAGTAATAAATTCATTCTGCATTTACATAATGTGTCCAAATTATTTTGTGTGGCTGCTGTCCTGTTCCACAAAAGAAAGGAAAAGATAGGTTTACACATTTTCGGTGCGCTTTAACTATCTGCTTTGTATCACTTCAACATTTGTGATTCAAAGCAGCTTGGATTGGACAACGATTTTGGGCGAAAAATGTATATCAATCCCAAATAGGCTTCTTTTTTTGGTAAACCGTAAAGGACCGATGTTATACCAACAATTCGGAATTTTGAGATAGGTTTCGTTTAACTTTCTTAACAAAAAAAAATTAGTTTAAAATTTCTACTTTCAAATTATGACTTTTCACAAAGAAATTCAACTTTTTAAACATTTAGTTGTTACAAAGTTTTGATATTAAGATTCCATTACAAAATTTTACAATTCAGTTCAATCTTTCTTTTACTGAAAAATATTATAATAAAGAAATATAAAATTATTGACTAAAAAATTCCTAAATAAAGATACATTTTTGTACCGGCGACATATAAGAACTGTATGGCATGTTTTGCCTTCGTAAGAATTTCTAACCCAAGATTTTAATCAAACATGAAATTACGAGGATAGTAAAAAGTTTATCCCGCGATTACGATTATTTCAAAAATTGATACCTCAAAAACGGGTACAAATTTCTTTACAAAATGTATATGTAAAACGTGTATCTATAAACGTTAAATAACTCCACATCAACAATATTTTTAAGAAAACAATTTAAAAATTTTATGTACCTACAAAAAAAATAATTTAAAAAACCGTTCTAAAGATTTTCGAAAACAAAAATTTAACAATCAAGGTTTTTTTAATAATTAAATATTATTTAAATTTTTGACGACAAACCGATTTTCCAAGTAAAATTTTAAATCTTAAGATATAAAGGGTTGTTCAATTTTAGAGGGCGAGGTTGAATGTGAACCACATTTAAACGTCAAGTTGTTTGCTGCATTTCTCAATTTCAGACTAACTTAATTTGAACCGTGGAAAGAAACAGAATCAAACAAAGTGTTCAAGTTATTCAAACTTATTATAAAAATGAGCGTTCAAATCAAATTGCATATCGTGCACTTCGTGATTTTTTTGGACAATTTAATAGTTCAAATGTGCGTATAATCGGAAAAATCGTGCAAAATTTTGAGCAAATCGGGTCTGTATAAGATGTGGAAACATCAGTGCATGCATGTTCAGCTAGTACTGCAGTTAATATTGCTGCTGTTAACCTTAAGGCCGCGTTTCCATTTGTAAGTCAACTCGCGGTCTTGCAGAAGTTTCTTGCAGTCGCGTTTACATTGTCATGTAAATTCTTGTCAAAAAATATCTTGAAAGAAGCTCGTGCATCATACTGTCGCAATTTGTTGCAGATGTATTTACACCAGGACAGCAAATTAATGTCGCAAGAAATCTGGTTGTTTGCTTAAAATTGTGAAGTCATGGCGAGAAAACGTCAACGCTTAGCAGCTGCGATAATAATTTTATTATTAAAAAAGAAAAAAAGAGGCTGGGATGCGACCCACACTGATAACTTCCAATCCCGTCTCTCTATTTGTCTTGCTTAAAAGTTTGTAGATTAAAAAAGTTGTTGGGTTAAGAAAGTTGTTAGTTGAATTATTCTTACAAATTTTAAAATTATCAACAATATTTTTCATATGAAGAAATAGTTTAGTTTTAAAATCTAGTTTTTTTAAATAGATTTTTAGTCGAACAAATTTTTTTACCAATTTTAGTAGCATTTCTTAAATTTTTACAAATTAATGAATGAAATTAATTTGAGAGATATCAAGAACCGAACATCAATTTTTACCAAATTTGCGTACTATTTTTTGTAGATTTTATTTTTTTATGAAAAAAACGGACTGTTGGATTTTTATAAAAAAAAACTACTGAAAACGAAAACAACATTTTCTATGAAATAAAAAGAGTTTGAAGACAATTATTTTTAATTTTTAAAAGCTTTTTGAGTCGTAAATAAATTTGTACCCAGTTTTAGTACTGTTTATTTGTTAGGTTTTTATTTTTTGTAAAAAAATAAATTTTCCTCAAAATTTTACTGAACAATATTTTTTAAAAGATAAAAATAGTTTAAAGCTAATATCTCAAAGTTTTGAAAAGATATTTGAGTCGTAAATCAATTTTTACCAACTTTTATTAATTTTTTTGTTAAGGTTTTTATTTTTTGTAAAAAAAATGTCAATTCGATTTTTCTCAAAATTTTTCAAAATGTTAAAAACAATATTTCTTGTAAGTTAAAATTAGCTAAAAGCCATAATCTCAAAGTTTTGAAAAGATATTTGAGTCGAAAATCAATTTTTACCAACTTTTGTTAAATATCACTGAAGGAAAGACCAGCCACTTGCGCGAGATATACGAAACTGTTTCGATAAGCTGCAAGAACTGTCGCGAGTCGATGCAAAAGTGTTTAAACTAGCAATAAATTGTACTTGCAAATACTCGCAAGAAGTTATGAAAGTACTGTCGCGATAAAACTTGCTTGGTTTTTTGCAATTCACTGTCGGACAGACTATCGGACATTTATTGCAGAAGTTTTCTTGCAAATCGAAACGCGGCCTAATACGCTAAAACTCCTCTAAAACATTTTTTTTGAAATATATTGCAAAAATATAAAATTAATCTTGAAAACAGGTATTTTTAAGATTTGAGCAGATAGTTAATAACGAAGTTTGGATTCAAAATCTGCATTCAAAATTAACTTCAAAACGTGTTTTTTTTTTAAACCATGAAAGCAATCATGTAGATTCAAATGAAAAGTAATAATTAATGACAATTTTAAGAGACTAAGTTAAAGATATTAAAATAATTTAAACTGTATCTGGGAGACGAAGATTTAAACTTTGAAAAATCTTTATACAATTTATTATAAAGAGTATGTTGCGTGTTTACCTAAGCTTTAAAAACACCGTTTGAAAATTCTCAGTTCTCTGTAGAACGACTTTGTGCTGCAAGACCGAACCTTAAGGCAAAAAGGACCAATTTATCCTTTATATCTCAAAAAAAATAATTACACTTAAATTGTTAGGCAATTTTGAAAACTGTAAAAAATATACTTTTTCTAGGAATGTGAATTCAAAAAAAGGGTAATTTATGGTTTTCAAAACGTAAACGGTTAAATTTCATATCTTCAGGAAATGATTTATGTTGAGTTGAAATTTTACTGTTAGTTTAATGTACCCACAACAAGCTTACGAGGTTTCAATTTTATTAAGCAAACCCTTTTTTTAAACAATCAATGTTTGAAAAAAATCGACATCATAATCTCCATTTTTCTACACCTTCATTGGGAATATTTATTTATTTTCAAAACAACATTTTAATTTCTTGATAAAGTTCAACATTTAAAAAAAGTATGTTAAGCTAAAAAAACCCTCCTTGCCGATCATGACTTCCCAGTGAATTTTTTTTTTCAATCCCCTTAGGTAAAAGAAAAATCAAAATTGAGCAGACTTTTTTGTCTAATGCAAGTCGTTTTGAATTTTTGTTCTCAAAAGATTTTAAAACTAGAAGCTCAGAGCTTTAAATAGTTTTATTTCCAATCATAGATACTACCATTTTTCAATGAGGCAGGTACAGCATTTTGAAAAATCAATAATGAAAATTCCCAACATCTGTTTCTTTCTCTCAAATGAGTATTTCTTTGAAACATTACGCATTCGACTATATGGACAAAATTATTTATATAAATCACCGATAAGGTATTATAATATGATTTCATCTCATACTTATTTAGTTTCCTTATTAATTCATAAGAAAATTGGTTTCAAAAATTATATTTTCAGCTGCTTTCCTGCCTTGATCAAATCTTGGATCCATTAAAAATTCTTTGAGTACTTTTAATGAAATTCAATGCAAGTTAATTACACCTTTTTTCACACCCTAAATTTACACCTTTAACAAAGTCTTCTTAAAATTCAAGAAACTTTACTTAAATACTTTGACTTATTTGTACAGATCTGATCATCTAGGTTACTCCTTTTTAATTTGTTGTTGATTTATGAAATATTGTTGGTTTAAATAAAAGATTTGATGATAAAAATGTTAATCAAGTTCTTTAACATTTCCCAATCTCTTACTGAAAAATAAGTATCATCTATTTTTGTCAAGCCAGCCAACGACCCAAACGGCCAACCATCACCCCATCATAAACGACGATGGTAATCTCCAAAATTTTCAATTAAAAAAGTTTGCGCTCTAAACGTTAATTACCTCCTCTGAATCAAATTAATTAAAAAATTTAATTTTAATATTCACGATTCGTTCCATTACGTCGGTCGAATCGTCGTTGTCCAACGTTATCGTCATCGTAATCGTCGTATGCTTAAAACATAAGATTGAGTACAATAATTAAGTAAGTTGGCAGGAGCTGTTAATCAAATATTCACCTTCGTCACTTTTTTCTTCGAGTGCATGATACAGGTGGCCCTCATGTACCTGCATAAGATTGGACTCAAATTTTGAAGGATTTATGGTGTTCTTGTCATTTTGCAGTATAGGTTTACCAAATTTTAACCGCATTTCACACCTCAAAGTCTGACTAATTAGGAAGAAAAAAAAAGGAAGGACCAAAAACAAAAACATCCTGTGTCCAATATCTCCTGTCCTACATTTCGCACTGTGTGAGACAAATTTGAATTTACCTCAAAAACTGCAGGATGCAAACCTCAAAAAATTATATAAGAACAACGAAGACGATAACAACGAGACTATTTGACAACATTGCCATCAGACCGCAAAATTCATAATCCGGTTAAGGGAGACGAATCGAGTCCTTTTTGTTTGACGATGGAAATATCCTGGCACCTGATGACTATTTTTTGAAATGAGGATGCAACTGTTTCTATTGCCAAAACCTTTGGTGTATATAATTAACTCGCAAAATCCAATTCGACTCGAGAACCCAAAGACCATACATATTATTGTACCAGAAAAGTCGTTCAATATGTCCTGTTTCAGGTACGAGTACTTTTGACAGTAGGATGAAAAACAACGACGATGAGGTAAAACAAAGTGACAGGTACTCTCACTATCTCTTCGGCACAGCATGAGTTCTTGTGTCAGTATTGCCCAGGTAGTTGATAAAGGAGCTAATAAAATAGGTAAACTGTGTGTTGGGCCAACATCGATTTGTTACGAGGAGCCGCTGCTGTTGATGGTATGTCCATTGTCCGTCCAATATCCAGAGTCCATGTGTGTGGCCTGACCGATCAAAACCAAAACACGACGGCCGGCTTGGCAGGCCAGACCAAGGGTGTTGACTTCAAATGCGGTCAGCTAGCTGTCAAAACAATACGATTTATATATTGTTCCCGCTGGCTGGCCGGTCGGTCGGTTATAACCATCAGGCTCATCACTTTAATATCGGGCGGCATCCTTGTTATCATTTTCGTCCTCTCGCCTGTGAATATACTACACACCACACTATTTACGGCGAAGACGATGACTATTATAGGGACGATGGTGATGTTGATGGCGACCCAGGAACCCGAAACACAATCGGGTTGAGTGTGGAGGGACAATTAATATAAATAGGAGGATGATGTTGTGTTCTTTAAGGGACAACGCCGATGGACATTAAATGGATACTTTGTCTGGGGCTTGCAGGCTTGGTTCTAAAAACTGGTCATGGCATGGATGGCGGTGTGTACTCGAAGGCTGTCGGTTGGTGAGCTAAACATGGCACACAATGCGTGACACCATCTCTTCTATACTTCATCTGCTGCGTCCTCGTTGTCGTTGTTGTCGTTGTCGTCGTGGTCTTAGTCGTCATCGTCTTCTTGGAGTGCCAGAGTTTTGTTATCGGGAACATTTAAGCCATCATTTCGGGTATTTATGGGGACTGCCGCTAAGTAGTAGTTAAGATAGATAGATGGTTGGGTTAAAAGGCTGCGTTGTGATAACATCGCACACATCAGGTGATGCCTAATTTATTGGGCTATTTTGTGGTTTCTTTTTTAAAAGTGATTTGACGGTAGATATATGTATTGTACATACCTATGTCCTCCTGATGGTTGGAGGCTTTATATTGAATTTTATTGTCACTTTCTTTAAGTCTGATTGTATAAATAAATTGTGGGCGAGCTATTACTATTATATTGGAATTGTGTTGAGAAATTGTCGTGATTGATGCGGTTCCAAATCACTTAATGGGCTTAGAAAGACTTTTTTTTTTTTAAAGTAACATAGGTACATGTGAAGAATTATAGCTTCTTTGAGGTGTAAATGTTAAAGTCGTTAGGTTTTTCTAATACCAAAAATAATTTTGAATGTGTGAGGAATTTTTTCTTTGGATTAAAAAAAAAAATGTGTCAATGCTCATAAACAAAGCACATATCGTTTAATTTTTTAAAAGAGAAAAGGTTTAGACCTATAAGTAATAGTTGGCTTAATGTGAGACTTGGAATAATGAATCAAAAATTTAGTGACAGTTTGAAGATAAGCAAAATCTGTTTTCAAATATTCCTACTACTTCACGAAAGTGATGAATGTGTTGATAAATTTTCGTAAAATAGATAGGACAAAATTTATGATAGCTTATTATACATTTATCATCGTGAAATTTTATTATAAAACTAGTTTTCAATGAGAGTAGAGTTGGATGAAAATTTACATTGGTGTATATTAAAGAATTTTTGATATGAAATTCACCACTAGATTGGATATTAAATTGACTCAAGACTTTATTTTGTCTGTGGGCTTGATTAAGAAACTACAACTATGTCCAGTTTTCATGATACGCATTTTTTGACAAGGAACTAAGATGCAGTTTATTGAAAATAGTTTTTGAGAGAATAATTTGATAACATTTTCAAGCGTGTGAGGTGCAAAATAGTAGAAACTGATTAGTGCAATTGTTATGAAATTTGACAAAAAAGAAATGAACAATTAGTCAAAAACCGTAATTGATAACTTATACAATATTAAAGATCCAGAGCAATTTCCACCTAGTTTTGAACATCCACGAGCTTAAAAGGCCCACTTAGCAGAAAAAACCAAAGCGGACACGGAACTTTTTTTAATTTGCATATGTGAACCGCTTCTGTAGAAACTCTTAAACTATGCGCCTTTCAAATTAAAACATGTGGTTCGTTCAGGGTACAGACGACGTTTAGTTGTATGCAAACAAAATTAGTTCAAGTACTGACTTTAATGGCTGAATCACATACACGCTTCAGCTTCGGCTTCGCCTGACGTTTACGAGTTTAGCCATAGGAATTCAATGCATGCTATCACAATGGAGCTTTGACCTCACGTTTCGTTTGGCAATCGTAAGGAAAAGAACGTAATGTAACGTAATGTGACTCTAAACGGAAGCTCTAGTTCAATTTTCTGAACATTTGCTTCGTCTGACAGCTCAAGAGCTGTAAAAAAATGTCAACAAACAAAATATTTGCTCTTTGGAGGGATGAAATAATAGAAATGTCATTCAAAGCAACCTCGAAGCATGCCCAACGTAACGCAGACGAAGCCGAAGCTGAAGCGTGTATGTGATTCAGCCATAAGGCAACTGGGCCGACTTAAATATTTGTAACTTCCCATAGGAAGTTATTGTAATCGGTCCGATTTGTCGAATTGAAAATTTTGACATTTCTCGACGTTTCAAGGTCCCTAGAGTCTAAATAAAATATTTTTAGAGAAATGTCTGTGCGTGCGTGTGTACGTTCACACTTTCGAGAAGCTTTTTTCGTCATCCATAGCAGAACCAGTAAAGATATCGACTTCAAATAAGTTTTGTTATACAGATAATAATGCAGAAAAGACTCCCAAAAAAGTTGAGTGGGTGTTTTTTTACCATAGCAATTTAAAAAAAAGGTGAAAATTTTGGTTAACCCAAAATATCTCAAAAACCAATAACGCTAGTGACTCGAATTCAATTTTATATTGTATAGGCTATGACGTGATACCAAACCAGTATATTTTTGGAAAAAAATCCAATTGACAGTTTTTTTTAGTAAAAAAAAAACTGAAGAAAAACATTACTAAAAGTTGGTAAAAATTGATTTGCAACTCAAATATCTTTTTAAAAATTTGAGATTATTACTTCAAACTAATTTTATCTTATAAGAAATATTGTTTTCAGCATTCGATAGAATTTTAAGAAAAATCGAAATGTCAGTTTTTATTGTTTTCGACAGTAAATTTTTAATAAAAATCCGACAATCAGTTTTTTTTTTTCATAAAAAATAAAATCTTTAAAAAATAGTATGCAATATTAAAAGTATTGACTTCAAAATGATTTTATTCTGTGATAAATTTTCTTAAAAAAATATCTGTATTTGTTTATAAAAGAAATAAAAACTTTCAAAAAATGTTACTAAAATTAGTGAAAATTGGTTCTCGACTAAAAATCTCGTTAACAAAAAAACATTTTGAAATCGAACTATTTCATCGTGTGCAAAATATTGTTAGTAATTTTTTAGTTCTTTTTTAGAATAATTTAACCGACAACTTTTTTAACAAAACACGAAGACCTGCAAACTTTTAAGCAAGACTAATCGACAGACGGGATGGGAAGTTATCAGCGTGCGTCTCATCCCAGTCTCTTTTTTAATTTTTCAAATAAAATTCATTAAATAAAGAGTATAAACACAGTTTTTAATTAAAAAATGTTAATGCGTTTAATATCCTCAATTTTTATTAACAAAAGCCTTACGTGGTTATAATATTATAACAAAAATGGAATGGACCTTGTTAGGTGTATGAGAAGATTTAATTTTTCACTAAATTTGTGTCAACTTTATGGAAAAAGGCAAATTGAAGAGAAGCTGTGGAATGTGGGTTAAAATCAGTAAATCTTCAAGGTGCTTCCAAATTCTACGAAGAACACTCAGCAATTATATCAAGAATTGTTCAAGTAAAAAGAACAAAACATTCGTTTGTATTACGGAACTGTGAACCATTCTCAAGTTGCTATATATATATTCTTTAATTTGAAATTTTGTATTTTACCTAAGCAAAAATGATTGCATCAACTTGCTTTTTTGAAGTTATTGGCCGCAATCCTATTTAAATGTTATAGTTTTTGAGATAACTTTTGGTAATTTTTAACAAGAGTTTAAAATGCTGTACTTATCCATTTGATTAAATTTTTAGTTTTTGAGGTCTTATAGTTTACTTTGATATTACAACACAAGTATACCTACACATATATTTAATACCGTTCCCTCTTGCACTTCTGAGCTTATGGCATTGCTCCTATCCATGAATTAATCGAAAAGTGAACTAAGCAACCACTTGAGATAAACTGATTGAACTGAGTTGTAATTGAAATAAACTGAAAGACGATGAGTCAAATGACATCCAAAAGACCTAAAATCAAAGAAAACAATGGTGGACAGCAAAGTTCTACGGCACTAGGAACAGTAAAAACTCAGTTGATTTTTGAAACAACTTCTAACTTCAGAATCAATTAAGCAAGAAATTTGAAATACCTATGCTTAAATAGTCCAGAAATTTAGAGCTCCATAGCACAATAAATTTTTTGAGATATAGCTCTTCAAAAATTAGAAAACCGTAACGGAGCGACTAACTAAAAGTTTATAAAATTATGAAGCCTATCGTAAAGTCTTAAATTTTTACACAGAGGAAGATCTTATGCCGCAAAGGGAGAAACAAAGTTGAAAATTGCGATTTTAGATTTAAACATAGATATCACAATACTGAAAAATTGATATTTAACTTTTAACCGTAGTAAAAAATTTATTCCACGAAATTAAAGCTCATTAAATTTTATAAAAAAAAGCATTGATTAATTTTTTCGTATCTCTTATAGTTTATAAAATAACTCTAGCGGCAGTGAAGCGAAACATACGGATTTTCCGGTTTTTCGGGTTTATCTTGAAAACTATTTGTCGTATCAAAAAATAATAGTCTACAAAATTAAAGCTTATTAAATTTCCTAAAGAAATATGATATTAATTTGGTTTTAATTGTTTTAGTTTGTAAAATAACTCTATCGGTATTTATCTTATATTAAAAGGTAAATTTTTTTCCAAACAATAATTAAGGATCTTATAAAAATTTGAAACTGCTTCGTCATTATTAGAAAATGCTAATGTATCAGCAATTCCAGAAATGGTTAAACCTTCAGACAACAATTGGAAATCAGCTCTTCTGATCTGAAATCAAAATTATATAAGCAATCATACTATGTTCAGTAAGGTGATAAATTAAGTCAAGAAAAAAGTCCAAAGGGGGTGATACTTATCAATATTAGTAATTCCTGATCTATATTCTAGAACAAGAGTACTAATAGCATCAGAAGAAAATACTAAATCGAGAATTCGATTTTTTGAGTTTTTAATACAGCTCGTTTGCTGTAGTTTCAATTGTGAAGAAGAAGAAAGAGAGGCTTCAAGGCAGGATTCGTCTTCAGATTTAATCAAGTCAATGTGTGGTGAATTAAAATCACCTAAAAGTAAAATATTGGTGTCAGAGCAGGACAAATTGATAAGAAAGTCTAATGCCAAGGAGAGTTCGCTATAAGCAGACTCCAAACTTTTTAGAGGAATGTAAACGTTTAAAGTGAAAATGGTCTGTACCATTATCCTTACAAAGACCATTTCAATTGATAGTTCAAATGGGAAAGATACAGAAGAAGAGAGATTTGTATTTTTTACCGCTATGAAAACACCACCACCTAAATCCTTTGCATTACCAACTTCGAACTCTTGACTGAAAAGTTCTGTGTCAGAAAAGCTTGAATTCAGCCAAGTTTCTGTCAAAACGAACACGTAGTGTGGAAATGATTGGGAGTTAAGAAAAATGTCAGCAGTCTTACTCAGAAGTCCGCTTACGTTTTGGTAGAAGAGCGCAAGCCTTTTAAGTTTTTTGACTTGGTTTTCAAAGAAACACCTTGTTTTTGACTTTGTGTAAATTCGTTGACTTTCTTTGAAAGACATTTGGACACAAATTTTAGAAGCTATAGACTGCATGAACAATTGAATTTGTATAAAATTCAAAATCATAAAAGTGTTTTTTGAAAGTTATTTTTTTAGGTGTAGAACAATTGTTTGGACAAAATATGTTAAAACCATGTTTTCAAATCGATGTAATTTTGAATTGGTCTAGAAATTGTATCCTTTTGTCATATTTTGTCCTAATCTTTGAATTTTGAATTTTTGTTTATTATACTGACGAAAAATTAAAAAGTACGTCTGTGGTTTAAATTATACTCTCGAGTAATATTTCTCTTCAAAACTTACATAATGACGAAATTTTAACTGTCAATTCTCCTCAATTTCTTTTATTTCTTCATGACAAAAGTGAAAAGTACAGCCATTTATTTTAACGTAGATCAAGCAAAACTCTAGGATCTCATGTAAAGCCGATCAAAAAGCTAAACTTGGATGAATAAGGTTTGAAATTTCAACTTTTAATATCGATTTTATTTGTAGAAAAAACTGTAAAGAATCCATTTTTTTGTAGATTTAGAAAAAGAGACCAATTATATTTCTTTATACTTTAAGCTACCCACAAATTCAATCAAAAGGCTATTTATATATTTATTTTATTATCAATTTAAAATACACCCCAAACATTTAATTATTCCAAGATACAAATCAAGAGAAACATGAAAAAATTAATTAACAAAAAACTCCCACAACATCTACTCATCTCCTAAATATACCTTTATAGTACCTATATAAACCATTACTTATCCTTTACCCAACTCAAAGACTGCCACAGGTGCATGCAACATATAAAATTGAAAACAAACCATTTATCTGTTTGAAAAGTCATTTTTCATTTCCTTAAGATATTAGGTACATATATGTAATTCCAGCCTTCTTGTGTCTTTTTCTTAATGTGAGTATAGATATATCTTGCAGGTACAAATAGGATATAAGGATGGACCTTTGAAAATCCTTTGATCCGATTTTATTGCGCCGCCTTGTTTTGTATCATCCCCTAGACAATTACACATATTTTCTTTTTTCAAATTGAAAATTATTGCAGCAATATTGTGACAACAAAGAGCATCTCCTTACAAAAATAACAATCACAACATTTTTAACAGGAGGAGGATCCTTTGCCTTTATTCCATGCCATACACATATACATAAGTATAATGGGCTAAAGGATCGATCGTTTTTTATCCGCTCCTAAAAGTCTCCCTGGAGAGTCCTTTGATGCGTTGCACATATACAGCGCGGCATATTGAATTGAAAATTGAAGAATAATGTTAAATTGTCAGGATCACAATTAACCGACCGAGCGACCGACCGACATTGACATACGATTTCGGACGGACCTATATGATTGCGTTGCGGCTAGATTTTTTGGGTGGTCTACGACCAGACTCACAGTAGGTGACCTCCTCTGATGGTTGCCGCAAAAGTCGCACCCAAGAAAAGATGAATGAGTTGAGTTGAGTAGAGTATGGCTAACATGTGTCCTGAGAAAAGTTGTGCTATGTTCGAAGTCTCTTAAAAACCTATAGCCTCGAAACAAAGCCAAATAGACCGTTTGCTCATGAAACTTCGATTTAGACATTGGCGGCCGCATGCAGCTAAAGCCTCTATTAACTTAATCTACTGCAGATTGAAAATATTTGCAATTGGAACGATTGTATTGATACTTTATCATCGCCGCCACCGCACCAGTCCAGCTTCGAAGTCAGTGTTGGTTCTGTTTGGGTTGGCCACTTCCACTGGAGGCGATAATAAACAACCTTCCAAAGAGCACACTCCGTTCCGTAGGTATATAAATATAGCTTTTCCCGGTCCAGGCATGCTGTATGCCTGCCAATATGCAATTTGCATTATCCGGTCTGAAAAATATGACACGATACCGGTCCATCAGTCAGCAAAGAAAGATTTAAGTTTAAAAAAAAAGAGTTGGTCGAAGGAAGCTGATGCCTGAATGCCTGATGGCTGATGGGTGGGAGCGAGCGTTTGGTCTGGCGATTTTAAAGAAAATTGGCTATTATTTAGTCACGAAGTAGGTAGTGGTTGGTATTGGATTGGATTGGTATCCTATATACACTCTTAGGTATAGAAGGGTAGGGTGGTGGCCAATTTACGTAGCTTTATGGGCTTCATAAATGGCGCAATAAAATCCAACGAAATGTAAACAATTTCCAATCGCGTATATTTATATTGCTTGCGGGGAAGTGCAGGAAATCCAATTAACTTAGCAATTTAGTGCTTTTTGTTGGTATATTTGCAGCAAATGGAGTTCTTGCAATTTGAATTTTCTGCAAAATGGATAATTCATCAGTTGCATTTTCAACATATATTCTTTGTTAGTTTCGTGGGAGAAACCTTTTAAAAAGGTCTTAAGTTAAATCAGAGATAAAACAGTTTGTAATTGAAAATTCAGACAACTTGATGTCTTAAATTGTTACATTATTTAAAATGGTGAAAATGAGTATTATGAGGGAATGAGGTGTGATATTTGTGTGAATGCAATGAAAAAAAAGGCAAAAAATATTCTAAATTTTTATGAAACTTTACGTAATTTTTCTCCAGATGTTTTGTTTTATGTAGAAGGGTTCAGATTGTTTTCAATATAAGTGAATTTATTATTTAGCTAAGGGATGGCTAAATATTTAGAATATGTCTTATCACTTAACACAAAGTTGTTCAAAATTTGTTTTTCAAAGTCATTCAAAATAATTTTTTTTTCTATATTATGCGAGCACTCAAGAGGATATGAATACCCTTATAATGATTAAACACAGTGCGAGCAATTAGGAAGAGAGGATAGGATTAGAAAGAAGATACCGATGCACATTAGTTTTGAATGTCTTCACATTGCAATGAGTGGGAAAGATTGAGTCTTGTAAAGCATTCCACATTCGGTTAGTGCTACTATAGAAAGAATCTCTGTACTTTAAAGTACGTCCGAAATTGGGCTTAAGGGCAAACTGGATGAGCATTCCTAGAAGAACGGGTATTACGATTGAATTCTTTGAGGGGAGGAATGCAACTAGCTATTTCATTAGAGCATTGTTTATGAAAGCAGCGATAAAATAATGACAGTCATGAAACCTTACGAGAGATACAAAAGTTTCAGTTAGGCAACGGTCACCTATCAGTTTTAGGGCTTTCTTTTGAATTCTGTCCAAGAGACTCAAGTGAGTAATAGTAGCACCTGCCCAGATATGGGATTTGTACTCAAGAATCGGAAGAATATAGGCTTTATAGATTATACCTAGATCAGAAGGGGTTAAAAACTTCTTGCATATTCGGAGAAAACTTAAACACTTAGCATCATTTTTGGCGATGTCAAATATGTTGCACTTAAGACTAACTTGAATTTTCACTAATCACTATTCTACTATTCATTCGAAGTGAACCTTCTGTATATTATGTCGGTAACGTCGGTAATACTGCGCGGTATTTTTCTATCACGTGAACGCATTTATTCTATACAATTCAGATCCACATATGAAATATAGCGGATTTTTCATTTGAAAAATAAAAACTAATTTATTGCTTGATTAAGAATATATGCTTTATAAATAAAAGATTATTAACATTGTTAGGGGAAGAACGACACACAAGGAACAATTTGGAACAATAATTTCTATAATGAAATTAAATACAGATTTTGCAAAAAATAATGCAACCCGAAGACCTCCGAGAATTTTGGAATAGCCTAAGATACAGACTCAACCTCCTAGGACCACCATTGAAAGATTTCGCTGTGGCGGTGGAAGATTCGATTCAAAAATATTCAAAAATATCGAAATAATAATTGTGAATTAATTGGTTTATTATTTTAAAATGAAAAAAAGAGGATGGGATGCGACCCACACTGATAACTTCCCATCCCATCTGTCGATTTGTCTTGCTTAAAAGGTTTGTAGGTTTTCTTGTTTTGTTAAAAAAGTTGTCAGTTAAATTATTCTAAAAAATTTTAAAATTACCAACAATATTTTGCATTTGATGAAATAGTTTGATTTCAAAATCTATTTTTGGAAACGATATTTTTCGTCGAAACCCAATTTTAACCAATTTTAGCAGCATTTCTTAAAAGTTTTTATTTCTTAAGGAAATCCACAAACGGCTTAAGACTTTTTAAGTTCAGATTACACAAGAACTCAACCGATTAACCAGAAAAGTGCGTCGATATTAAGTTATATTTTTTCCTTTTGAGGTTCGAAAAATCAAAAATTAAATCGTTTAAAACTTTCTCCATACTTAACATGTCATTGTTTGGTGCAGTTTTAGTCTGGGATGGGATTGGACATTACTAATTTGGAAAATGAATATGATACAACTTTTACAGTAAATAGATTGCCTATACAAAACCATGAATAAAGTTGTCCAACAGAAGACTAAATTTATTTATTAAAAAAACAGGAATCATTGCTGCAAGATTATGTCCCCGAGTTAATGAGCTATTTCAATCTTTGCATTGAAATTAACATCCATGGATTTTTCTTACAAACTACTGGATATGAAATACACGTTTTATAGAATATCTTATCAGGAAAATTATATGAGTCGAGACTTAATAAAAGTTGCTTTTTTGCTCTTTATTCAATGCTTTATAAAAAGTGTTACAGTGATCGGATTTAGTTCAAATATGCGCCGTTGTTTTCGATAATCTGTTTTCATCTAGACGGCAACTTCATAATACTCCCCTCGTAGAGGCCCCCCTTCTTATTTGCGAAGAAGTCGGACAGCCATTTTTCACAAGCCTCCTTTGAGTTCAACTTAACACCACCAAGGGCGTTCGCCAAGGACAGGAACAGGTGGATGCAATAAAACCTCCCATCCGAGTTCCCGTAGCTTCTGACGAGTCATCAACGAAGTGTGTGGTCTGGCGTTGCTCTGGTGGAACACTAAAATGGTGGCCAATTATGGACGCTTCTGGTCGATCACCTGCTTCAAGCGGTCCAGTTGTTCGCAGTAGAAGGTAGAATTAAGCGTCATAGTGGATGCTTCCTTTCCAATCCCACCAAACACACAGCAAAACCTTCCTGGCCTTCAATCCTGACTTGTCCACTATTTTAGACGATTCACCGGCCTTCGGCTACGACAGTTTCGCTTGATATTTTGGTATATGATTCATTTTTCGTCGCCAGTCACCATCCGCTTCAAAAATGAGTCGAGTTCGTTCCGTTTCAGCAGCATATCGTAAGCGTTGATTCGGTCCAGAATTTTTTTTTTGCGTCAAATCATGCGGCACCAAAACATCAAGCTTTTTTTGTATTCAGCTTTCTGCAGATGGTTTAGAATGGTTTGGTGACTAACTCTTATCTCCTGGGCGATGTCACGAGATGCCACATGATGTTCTTACTCGATGTTTTCCATGATTTGATCGGTATTCATCGTCTAAGGTCTTCCGCCGGCAGGCTTATCCATGGTGTCGTTTTCACCGGCTCTGAATCATCGAAACCATTCCTCCGCGGTTCCAAGTGATAGAGTAACATCCCCCAAAATACAATTAATGTCACAGAACGTTTCTCTAGCATATTACCTTTAACGAAGAAAAACTTTAAAATAGCGTGAATTTCGGCGTTAATAAACTTCATGTTTACACGTCTATAACTATTGAACGCAATATCCAAACTAATCATGCATAGCGTCGTTTTGTAGGTTATGTCAAGACTTTTCAAATGATGTATAGTATTGCCAGATATATTCAAAACACAAAAAGTCGGAAGAGACATATTATCCAACCTCTTATAAAACCTTTTATGGAAAAAACATGAGACTGAGGTTAAGGAGACTGAGGAGAGGAGTACAATCAAGTCTTAAGATCTTAAAAGATAATTTGTTGGCATAATTTTAAAATTTGGTGAATTTAAACTTTTAGCTATCAAAAAATATCTTCAAATTCAAACCCTTCTTAAGTATTTTCCAAAAACTCCACAATGTCCAAAGTTACTTCTTTAGCCTTGTGAAACGTAAACAAGACTATAGCTCTGGAGATCTATTTATAAAGTAAGACTACACATCTTCTTCCATAATTGTCATGTGCAATTGAAAACTCTAAATATTCAAAATTTTAAAATCTTATCTATATTTTTAAGTCTTTAGTTTTAATTAATTTTCAACATCTTTTAAAAACACCTCTTTTTTAATATTACCTATAATCTGTGAAAACAAAAACCCGCAACATCCGACCTAACACTATAAGACTTAGTCTCACATTTTATAATAATGTGATGTGATATGATACTCAATCACTAATCCAATTGACCATGAAGAACAGTTCCCAAAATAAAATTCAATTTCATAAACATAAAAAGGATCATGAGACCGAAAATATAAATCCTCCCACCAAAACACTTTATTCTTGTAAATCAGGCACCAAAATCCGTACCGCTGCCTCACCATTATTCCAAAAGACCGCATGATACTTGGTGCTGCGCGCTGGCCGCGCCGTCAAACTTCCAGGAAGCAATCATTTCATTTCACACAACAAACGAACAAAACCATCTCATTATGATCATCTTATTACAAACAGAAATCCCCTAATAGCCGATTAGGGGATTACGACACTGCGACTTGCGGACTTCGCATCACCTCATAGCAAGAGGTACATGAAGTGACGGTCTTTCTTTTCCTTTCCCTTCCCTTACCTATATTATAAGCGCGATCACATCCATCGGTCGTCGGTCGGCCTCCGACTGCTAATCCTCGTCTCATTCCTACAAAATATTTTGACGTTTAACTGCAACAAACAAATGAACACAATGCAAGCCCAGGCAGCCCGAACAATGGACGGACAGATTATAAATAGGAGTCAAGTATGTGTCGGGCTCGGGATCTTTTAGTGTTTTTGTTTTGTCTTCTGGGCAGTCAAAGCAGAGCCTCCTAGTTACGTGAGTAGATACACAAACATTGGGTTGTATAGATGTATCTACTCGCAAGTGATGTACGGCGGCGAGGTAAGGCAAGGCAAGGCAAGGCAAGACAAGGCGAGGCGGTCCAGTGTGATGTGTATCTTGGTGATGGCACTTTACCGGATGATTTGTATCTTGGACAATGATGCGACAGGTCCAGTGGTGAATCTAATAGATTGTTTGCGGCTGGGGTGCCCGCCTTTGAACACGCCGCCCTCTGGGACCACCAACGTACATTTCATAACATGCAGCAAAAAGGAGTCTCAGTCTCACATTCAGGCATTTGTGCTCAACGCAACGGGTGGTGACCGTATAGCATCATGAATCTTGGATCTTCTTACCAATTATTATTGTTATTATTGACTATTATATTGTTTTGCTCTAATTTTCTATATGAGCTGACCTTCAACTATTCAAAAGGGTCTTTGAGAATCTGTTGCGTTGCATTGATGATGCACCTGACGCTGCTGACGTGAAACTTTTTCATCGTTCACATATGGTCCTTATCCCTTCTGTTTTGTAGTCGCGGAGTCGCATTGTGATCCTGTGACCATTAAAATTTATATCGATCAGGAGACATTTTTCAAAAGATGGCGTTTTCAACCTGTTTACATGCGGGATGATGGGATGTATTTGAGTTCGATCCGATCCGATCCGATCGTCACACAGGTGCATTACGCCTAAAGACACGATCGTTTTGTAATAAAATTGGAATTTATTATTCGCCTTTCTGGTGACAGCCATGGCCTGTTGTCATGTAAAATGGATACTCAAGGCATGTAGCTAGCGATGTAAACCATTTGGTGTGTTTTTTTTTTTTATTTTTTAAAAATGCGTTCATGGTGAGCAATGGCGACGACTGCGACGACGATGACGACGTCGACAATGACAACAGTTGGAGTTGGATCATTTGATGAAGATTATGGAGATGCAACCTGTTGTTTTGTCCCAAAAGAACGAACAACGCCTACAGGTGATTTCTTTTATTTCCGTTCTGTTTATTTCTTTCTTATGTTAAATATATAATTTAATTCCTTAACAAATAAAATTAAAGAAGAAGAACAGAAATATGTCGGAGCAACGACATTTTTCTTTGGATTATGTTGATTTAATTTTTCCATCAGAGAACAGTTGTTGTTTTTGTAGCTTTTTGATACTTTTTGGGGACTCATGTGGTTTTAGGTGGGAGATGGGTTTAATTTGTTTGTATTTTCATGTAGGGAATAAGTGTATTAGAGGGTATTTTTATTGGGCGATAATTTATGCACTTAAATACCGTCCATACCCAATTCTAAGATGTTTTGTTCGAACAAGTAAATGTATTATTGTGTGTTTTTGTACAAAAATATTTTGTTTTTACAACCCATTTGAATGCATATAAAGAATTTAATTTGATTTACATATTCCTTAAAAAAAAACAAAATGTACATAAACAAAAGCATGTCTTTCAAAAGAGAGGGTTTTTAATTTTTTTTTTTGGTTGAAGATTTTAAAATCATTGTTTGATTTTTATGTTTTTTAAATGGCCTAAATAAACTCGTGGATTAACTCGTGCTAAGAGCTTTAAAACAACTTTTTATTAGAGATTTAATAGAGTTTCAAGTTTAACTTAATTTTTAGAAGTCTTTTTTTTTTGTTGTACATTTTAGTCATTAGAGTCTCTCAGCAATAAATATAGGTATAGATTTCAATTTTTTCACTTCTCGATGCTCATGCTAAGCTTTTTAAATTCTTAAAGAAATTTTAACACTATGAATTGAATGTGTTTTAAATGTTTTTTAAAATCATTAATTGTTTGGGAATTTAAAGTGATTCATTTTTAAATTTGATTTTACTAACCATTTTCGAAAGCGAGTTTCGATTTATTTTGAAGTTACTTTTATACTTAGAGGAACATATTTTCGTTTGCTTGTGTTGCAGCTTTTTGGTATATTATAATAGATTTTACTGAAATTTTTGATAAATTTTATATTTAATAAATTGAATAACTCCAAAAGCTTTAAATCGGTTTGGACTTCCTAATATTAAACTTTATTTCATGGTACAGATTTTTTAAAGGAGTTATAATGTAGTAAATTTCAATTATTTCAGAGGCATGATATCTGTTTTAGTCTAATAACTTGAAGTTAAACGAGGTAGTGCTTAAATTTGTGTAGGATTAAAAATGTGAGTTTTTGATTTTTGCAATTTATGAAAAATTTTCAGAACATTTTGTGTAACTAAAAATATCAAAAAATATAATAATATGTTTTTCGAATTTTTCAACGTGGAAGGTTTTGAAGTCTTACCGTTTGTTAAATGTTATTGAATACAATTAATTTTGTAATTAATAACTCATATAAACAAATATTCTCTGTCTTTAATTTGAAATAATTTTGTTAAGACAATTATTGTGTATTTTAAAAAACTTGCAAAATTGATTCACGAGGTTATGAAGTATAAGCGAAGAAATGATTTATCGGGACAATTACAAGGGACTGCATTCATATTTACAATACTTACGAGGTATTGCATTATTATTTCTCGAAAAGTTGTAGTGTATTTATGCAATACCTCGTAAGTATGTGTATTTTTTTCGGGTTGAGGTCGAAATACTGTATGGATCAAAATACTGTATTTAAAATACTGTATCTAAAATACTGTATCTCAAAATACTGTATTTCATAATATTGTATGTACAAAATACTGCATGATTAAAATGCTGTATCTCAAAATTCTGTATTTCAAAATTCTGTATATCAAAATTCTGCATTTCAAAATGCTGTAAATAAGACTAAAAAATAAAAATCGTTTTGGCAATGTAAAAAATGCGCACTTTTTTCGTTGTAATGCAGAAAGATGCAGAAAGGACTTTCAATAAAATTGCGTGTGTGTAGATTTTTTACCATAGCAATTTAAAAAAAAGGTGAAAATTTTGGTTTAAACTGAATTTCTCACGAACAAATAAAGCTAAAAACTTGAATTACATTTTATATTATATATTGTAACGTGATACAAAACAAATATTATATTTTTGGAAAAAAATCCAATTAACGGTTTTTTTATCAATCAAAAAACTAATAGACAAAATATTTGTCACCTCGAAAAATGTACGAACAAAAAATGATTTTATCTCCAAAACAATTTTGTGCAACGAAGAATAATGTCTTCAACATCTGGTAAAATTTTGAAGAAAATCGAATTGATAGTTTTTTTTTTATAAAAAATTAAAACCTTAAATAAAAATATTACTCAAAGTTGGTAAAAATTGATTTTCGACTCAAATATCTTTTCGAAAATTTGAGATTATGACTTGAAATTAATTTAATCTTACAAGAAATATTGTTTTCAACATTCGGTAAAATTTTGAGAAAAATCGTATTATTGACAGTTTTCTTACAAAAAATAAAAAAAACTAAAAATAAATTAATAAAAGGTGGTAAAAATTGATTTTCGACAAAATATATTTTCAAAATTTTGAGATATTAATTTTATCTTTTAAAAAATATTTTTTCCAACATTCGGTACAGTTTTGACAAAAATCTGAATTGACAGTTTTCTTGCAAAAACTAAAAACCTAAAAAAGCATTACTAAAAGTTGGTAAACATTGATTTTCGACTCAAATATCTTTTCCAAAATTTGAGATAATTTGTTTTCAACGTTAAATTAAATCCCCTAAAATAATACGAAAATTTGATAAAAATTGATGTTTGGTTCTCGATATCTCGTGAACAATTTGTTTATATAAGAAATACAAAATTTTAAGAAATCCTACTAAAATGGGATAAAATTGGATTTTCGACTAAAAATCCTTTTAACAAAAATAGATTATGAAATCAAACTATTTCATTATATGCAAAATATTTTTGGTAATTTTTAAATTTTTAAGATTGATTCAACTGACAACTTTTTTAAGAAAATACGAAAACCTACAAACTTTCAAGCAAGACAAATCGAAAGACAGGATGAGAAGTTATCCGTGTGGGTCGCATCCCAGCCTCTTTTTTTTTAATTTTTGTCTTTCATGAAAAATTTTCCGAACAGTATTTTTTAACTGAAAGGCTAAAAGATGGCTCTGAATTTTCTTATATTTTGACATTGATAATATGTTTTTTTTCCCGAATTTTTCAACTTAGAGGGATATAAAACTTAACCGTCGTCGATATATTCTTTAAACTTATTCTTCAAAATCGATGACAATGCTCAGCATATTTTTTTGTAAAGAATTTTGTAATTAAATTTTGAAAATATGTCTTTGAATTTGTATCTGTTGAGTAAAAAACTTTTTAATATTTATACTTCGGATCTTATTTTGGATATTTGAACATTTCTTATTGTTTGTATTATTTAATGACCATGAGATTCATCAAAATGGAAAATTTTCATCTCGGTTTCAATATCAGTCTGTAAAGTGGGCCTATGTACTGTGGGTCTACCTCACCTACTAAGCTATGAGGGATATTGGATGGCTTCCCCAAGCCGAATATGGATATTGGCTAGAAAGCCTATCTGTTCCAAGTTTGAAGTAAAAACAAGGCTGAAGAGCCAAACTGTTCTTTTCTACTTCCAAACTGAAAGTGAATTTATTCAATTGAACTTAAGCTATTTATACAAAATAATCAACTTACACACTAAGTTGATTATTTTGTATATCAAATATACATATTATAACTTAAACATAGAAATATTTTATATTCTGAATTCTGTGGGAAATTTACGAACGAAGCGTCTCGTCCCGTCATCGTCAGTGGCATTGAAATTATTACTTAATATTTTAGTGCATGAGGTTGATACTCATGGTCATGACCATGAATGAAATGCGAGTGCATTATAAAAAATAGAAAAGTAATGCGAGTGCATTAAAATAAAGGTTGACTATTGTGAAGCGTAGTGTGGATTAAAGTCAATGACCGGAATTAAATGTATAATGAAGTGATCGCTAGTGTGATTCCTTCACAAGTCTTCTATATGTCTCTTGGTTTTTCCATAAAACGTTTTATTTGAAGTCTCGATTCGACCACTTGCCCGAAATCCTTTTCAAAAAAAAATGGCAAAACCTCTATATCTATTAAAGAAAAAAAAAGCAAATCAGAGATAGTTATATCAAGCTTTTTGAATTTAATTAATAGCTTAGAAAATGTAGATACAAAATTGACTTCCTTGCAAAAATGTTTGACAAAGTTGAAGTGGATAGACTCTTAGAGGATTTTTCAATTATTCACAAGAGGCAGTACCTTCGAAAAAAGGCTTAAGGTCGCATAGGCCGGGATTGAATCCGAGATCTCTAACCATCACACCGCGGATACTGGGTTAGAGGAAACGTTTCGGGGGAATGAGAGAAACGGGCTAGGCTTAATTATACACTTATTCCAATTGGGGACTTTTGTTTCTTCTTATATGTCTGTTTTTAATATACATACTACAAAAATTGTGTATGTACAAATTATTTTGTGGCCAGTATATTATGGTAAGTAAAATAAGTAAAAATCAAGTTCTGTTAATAAGTTAAAAATATTTTTCTCATCATATACATAGGTCGTACGAAAAAATTTCGGATTTTTCACTTAAACTCAGTTATTTGAAAAATTTAAACTCGTTAGTCTTCTAACTCATTTCTTCATCAATTTCTAAAGTATAAGAACTCTGCTGTAGATCTTCAGTTTGAGTAAGAACTTTGAATTTTTAGGCTTTCAAATTGGGGGGTCTAGGATATTAGAACTAGGTTTCACAATGTTTCAACTTCTTCAAATAACTTCAATATAAGATTAGATAATATTTAGGAATAACCAAAAAGGCATTTATGTACAATTTTAATACAATTTTAGGATTTCATTTAGACTGCAAAATAGGTATAATTTTGAATGTACATTTTAGTGTGAAATAATACATTATATGTATGTGAATATTATACGGATGGCTTACGGAATATCATAAATAGTAATTGCATAATGTAAAATGTTCTGCTATGTTCTAAGGGCTGTAATTATGTCGTAAAAAAACATCTAATCTCAAATGTTCAGTATTTCCATGAACATATAACCAGATAAAGTTGTAGAAAGACCCTACTATACGTATTCCTTAAAGAAGACAAATTGTCGGTTTGGGCATTATTGACATCATCTGAGATTCTAGGGATTTCGGGACTTTGAAATTGGTAATTTTAGTTTATCGAAGTTTTGAGAAAAAGCGTAAAAATATTATGTATATTAATAAATAGGCTCTCGACTTCTAGATCTTTATTCAAGCATTTCAAAAAGCATTTAAAAGCGCAGTTCCATTCAAACAAGATCTAAAGGTCCTAGGACTCGAAAATGATGATAAGATGATTAGATGTTAAGAAATACTCGAGTTCTAAATATTTTCAAACAAAGCTCCTAAATGAACGGAGAATTGCAAGGTCGAGTTTAAAAATGTATTTTAATACTTCATCAAGAAATTGGCCAATAAGTTTCTATAAATATGTATTATGTGTACCTTTCATATCATATTTACTCATTTTTAGCGGGTGGTTTTTTAAAGGCTTATATACTTTTTTTCAATGAAACACCAGAAATTCAATGAAATGACCAAAAATTTGTATATAGCAGCTCAAAATGTTTATGACATTTTATGTTAAAAATAAATTCTCTTTAAGGGTGAGAGAGTTAGGAAAAGATACCAGGAATTTAAGTAATCAATTTTAACGATTTTAATACTTTGTTCTGCTTTAAGTCTTGGTGATTTGAAAAAGTATACTAAATGAAAAACAAAAATTAAAACGCACGTTATTAGTATAACAACTTATTTGACAGTTATACCTATTGATTACTTCTTTAAAAAAAAAAACACCCGATTCTAGTTTTTCGAAGTTTCGTCAATCACTGTCAGTTGATATAACAACATTAAGCAGTATAGTAGACAAGTTTGCTATTCATTAAATTTTACTCTTTAACAACCTTCTCATTGAATTAAAAGACTTCTTTCCTATAACGGTATCTAAACTTATGTCCTAATAATTACTAATTTACTTAAAAACACAACGGAATTAATAAACTTATAAACGAGTGTATAGAGTATAATTCTCCAAGTAATATTGTCGCGGAAAGATAATTAAAAGTCCACCACCCAAATCACAGATGCGACGGCTGATAAAATTCCCAGTACCACCCATCGACAGCATAATCATAATCACATCGTGAACAGAAAAGCACTATAGGCTTAAGTAGGTATGTATGTACTTAAACCCCACCACCATTACAACATCAGCCTCTCATTTTCCCTGAAAGTTAATGAATTTTTAATGAACTCATAAGCGTTCGTTAAACAACAATGACACTCGTTAAGTTTATCTAAACAAACATTGGATCGGAAGCCATGCATGGCTTGGGCCATGCGGAATGGAGCGAGCACAGAGCAGCACCACGAAGCAGGTTCCATTTTTCGGAGAGCTGATGACGGCAATAATGTTACCATGTGTACACAATGTGATTACAACTTTAGCGAACCATTGTTCCGCGAGGTAGGTTAAAGTCTATAAGAATCTAGGTACATAGGAAAACTCCATGCAGAGCGGAGGAACGTCGGAAGATTTTCCTACATCACATATAATACTCGTATAACCATCAGCTAATGGCATCAGTTGGAACGTTTATGTTTCTTTGCTTTTTCGTTATACTCCCGTCGTCGTAGTGTGGAAAAACATGCCTCATCATTTGATTGTATCAATTGCGGACAAACAAATAAATTATCATTTACCTGTCCAATTGTGCATCATATAAGAAACAACGACGACGAACATATCTGCTAGTTGCCTGTGCTGTGCTGTGTTGTGCTTCTACAAAACGTTCCAATAAATAGAATCTCGATAAGGTCTGCGCCAGTGTCAGGCATTAGAATATCACTGAGTCTCAGCCACCATAGCCGTAGCGCAGCCACAGCCATACAGCTACATAGAGTCAGGGAGCTCCGCGTCCATAAAGTCAGCGATCATAAATAAAATCGGCCAAAAGACGAATACGTGCGCAATTCGCGATGATAGGTATTATATGCAGTTGGAGTTGGAGAGTTGGAGGTAGAGTTAGAGCGTCTAACCATGCGGCAGATTTATTGCAACCAAGAAATGGAATTGTAACAAGGCTCTATATAGGTCTACGTCTACCTACTTGTAGTGCTGCAGATGTACCTAGTCGTACATATCTGGAGTCCGATTTGGAAGCACACAGTGTGATATTTGCGATCATGGCATGCCCGGTAGTAGTTGCACTCTGATGGCGCACTCCACTTTCGCAGTTGAGAGAGCATCATCAGAAAGCATTAAACCATTAGGCAAACTTGGTGTATTTTTTTTTTAGCACAGTGCTTTAGCAAGCGTTGGGGTTCCACGGACCGGAGTGGAGGCGAGCGGGACTGCGCGCGCGGTCGTTGAGGTCTTGATGATGGTTACGCTCGGATGAGTTTGGCGAAAATTTGTTTGTTCTAATTTCAACGCTTGTTTATGTTGAGGCATCAGTTAGCAAATTATCACCTTACCTATTTATGTTTACTTACAGCTAAAAGCCAAGACCAAGAAGTGGGTTAATTTCAATCGGATAATTGCAGTTACAAGTTGGTAATTGTTGAGAGTTTTATCTGATTGCAAAATAGAAAATATACGCGCTCTTTATTTTAATATGTTCAGGCAGAGATTGTTTAGTTTCAGATGCGATGGAAAGTTATAATTTTGCACGTTCTTTGTGCCCACGTTATGTTTTTGTCAACATTTTTAAACCATTTTATTATAAGATTTTTTGGCAGTACACATTGTTTTTTTTTTTTATAATTAACAAACACTAAAAGCATTTTTTTATACCTTTAATATGCCAAAGACACAGTGTGAGCATTAGGAAAAGAGGGAAGGGTTGGGTAGAAGGTATCGCTATACATTGATTTTGAATTCCTGAACATTGCAATGATAGGGAAAGATAGAGCGTGGCAAGGCGTTCCACATTTGCGTAGTACGGCTAAAAAACAAATATTAGGTATTAATTGCTGTTACTTTAAAAAGCAAATTGGTAGGAATAATAGTTACAAATTGCTTATAATGAGGATTCAAACAGTTAACGTCGTGAATTTCACAGAGGGATGAGGAAAGTCTCATTTTTGTCGGTGGTCTTGGTCTATAATCAAAAAGTTACAATAGAAAAGTCGTGAAATCAACCTTTTTTAATCACTTGTATTTACTTATTAAGAAATCATTATTTTCAGATTATAAACTATTTTCCAATAAGAGGCTTTAATTTAAATAGGTCACTATTTTATTCAATTTTTAAGCTGTCGTCATTTGACATTTTTTTTATAATAAGCGCACACTCAAGGGGATATTGCTTCCCTTATTATGTAAAGACACAGTGTGAGCACTATGAAAGGGAGAGAGGGGTTGGAAGGAGGAGTCGGTGCATATTGGTTTTGAATTCCTGAATATTGCAATGGGAAAGACAGAATGTGGTAAGGAATTCGACATTCGCGTAGTACGGCTAAAGAACGAATCTCTGTACTTGACAGTACGACCGAAGTTGGACTTGAGTGTTTACTGATGAACATACCTAGAAGCACGAGTATTACGGTTGAACTGTTTAAGGGGAGGAATGCAGCTGCCTATTTCCCTAGAGCATAAACCGTTAAAATAACGGTAAAAGAGGGTGAGACAAGAAACTTTACGACTATGTTCCAGCGACGATGGTATGCTCTACGTTCAATACTGTCCAAGAGGCTTAAATAAGTTGAAGGAGCACCAGCCCAAATATGGGAATTATATTCAAGCTTTGGACGTATATAAGTCTTGTAAATAACAGCCAGATCAGAGGGGGAGAAAAACTTCTTGCATCGCCTTAGAAAACCCAAACATCTTGCGGCATTTTTGGCGACTTCGCGTATGTGATCGTTCCATAAAAGGTGGTTGGTGATACACATACCGAGAATATCGAGATGTTCAGTCTCCTCGATGCAAGTGCCATCTATGGATAATGGCAAGGGGGGTATATCTCGCTTTAACGATACAAGACAGCATTGGGTTTTCGAAGCATTACATTTTAATGCGGTTTTTTATTCCCCAATTGTACAATGCTGTCTAGAATAAATAAATAAATTGGGTGGCGCAACAGTCCTTTGAGAACTAGGGCCTAGTGACTTACAACTCTCAACCATTCCTGTGTGCGAGTACTGTTATCAGGGATGGAAGGAACCTACAGTTTTTAAGCCGAATCCGAACGGCTAATTTGAGAAAGCACTTTTCATGACAAGAATTACTCTTGGAGAATTTGTCAATTCCTCGCAAGGGGCAGTACCCGTGAAAAAAACTTTAGATTGCATAGGCAGGGATCGAACCCAAAACCTCTGGCATGACAGTTCAACGCACTTTTTTTCAGTTCAGTTCAACGCACTAACCATCATCCCACGGGTACTACTGTTTAGGTCGGAATTTAATGAGCTTATCATATTTTGTCGTTGCAGTTTCACATCCGAAGAAGAGGGATGTGATTCTGAAAACGAATATGAAAAGCTGAGAGTACTATCGTCAGCGAAACAATGTATTGGATTAGAAGTTACAGACAGGAGATCATTAATAAAAATGAGAAAGAGTGTTGGAGATAGAACAGAGCCCTGTGGCACACCAGCATTTATTTTGTGGTTTTCAGACTTGACCTCATTAAATACTACTTGTATTAAACGATTCGAAAGGTAATTACTAATCCAATGAAGGAGGGATTCATGAAAAACCGAAAGCACGCATTTTTGATAAGAGAGCCTGATGCCAAACCCTATCAAATGCTTTTGAAATAGCAAGTGCAATAATCTTACGTTCTCCAAAGTGATGTAAAGATTTGCTCCACTGTTCGGTGAGATGAACCATGAGATCACCAGTGGACCTATTGCTGCGAAAGCCGTATTGTCGGTCATTAAGAAGTTTTCGATCTTATAGAGATGTTTCTTGAGCTGATAATTAATCAGCGTTTCCATGACCTTGGAAAGAAGGGACCTAAATGCCATCGGTTGGTAATGAGAGGGTGAGAAAGATTCGCCTTTTTTTTGGATAGGCTGGACAAATGCGGTTTTTCATTCATTTTGACATTTGACAATTCATATTAGAACTACCTACTTCATTACTTATAATGGAACCCTTGCTTCAAACACGCATTCAAATTGGTAAAATTTACTATAAAAATGGTGAACATTTGACAGTTACTAGTTCGCAAGCCAAAACACTTTTGGAAAGTCGTGAAGCACCTTTTCGGTCGGCAATATTATTGAGCTGTTCGAGGTTAGGTATTCTTCATACGACAACATAATTCTCTCGGATTTTCATTTATGATGATGATTATGAATCCCATCAAATGTTTGCCTTACTAAGCAATTGTTATTTTAGGGACCAAAACTCCAAAAACAAAAATTTTCAAAATTAAAATTTGAAAAAAAAGGTCTGCCAAATTTCAATAAAACACATCAAGAGCGACCACTAAAAGCCAAAGTCTTGTGATAAGGGTTAAAATATCAATTTAATTTGATACCCCTAAATAAAGGATTTAGTTTTTTGAAACTTAATAAAATTTTCAAAAATTCTACAAAAATGTTTGAAGTCATATTCAACCAATTCATCACTTCAAAAGGAGCTACATTAGTTTCTACATATAAATTTTGTTTATAATTTAAAGCAAACCAACATTTTTCCATGACACCCCAAATAATTGGAGTAAGATTTTGATTTGAATATTTTATGAGACATTATGTATCAGAACAATTTATTGAAATGTTTCTTTATAAATAAATAATTCACATGAAAATAAATTAAGTCAAAAGCATGTCCTTTTGACATTCAATTTAACACTCTTATATTTACTATAGCAACAACTTCAAATGTATCGCCATGAATTCATAATGGATTCTTTCTTAAAATAATGTTTTCATATTATACAGAGTTAAGAAAAAAACAACCCTTAGAACTTGTTAAGTACCTTGTTTATCTAAACGTAATCCATTTCGAAAAAATTAATACACTCAAATGTTAAACCACACCCCATCCGGCATCCGTTTGTTAGATAAATGCATTTCACTATAGAACCCTCTTTCAATTTGTTTGATGCCAATTTTTGTTTCAAAAGAAATACTCGTAGTCTCGTTGACAATAAACTTTCACTTCCAGATCGTGTTCATTTTTCCCGGGAGTTCAAATACAATCTGAGGGTTGGTTTTATTGAAATAGAAGCTTGCTTTAACCCTCATATCCTTCGAGGAGGGTTGTGTGTGACTTAACCCTTTGATTATGTTATTGTTTGGTTGCTGTGGTTGTCTTTTTTGAATGATGGTGGAAAGGATGCATCGTCAGGGATTTGTTCATCACATATCAATTCCCATCAGCGAACGTATACGAAAGAACTACAATGAAGATTGAAAAAAACACCCCTTTTGTAAAGATACAAAGATACTCGTACATATATTCAGATTTAAATGATCTGATTTATACAAAACACTCAATCCGCATGGGAAAAGGGTTTTTCTGATTATTATTGTTTCTTTCCGTGCGGCTGTATCTGTGGTGATTACGTTATTAGTTGACTTTTGTTTGACGCATCATCTCTGTTTTTATGCGCAATGTTGTTAAGGACCTCTCTAAGAAAGGGGTTCGTTTTTCATGGACTTTTGTTATGCGGCACAATAGATAGATATGATACATGCATTAAATCTATACTATTTACGGTCATACTCTTATGAAATTTAGGATCATAAAATATTTTGACAATGACTTTTTGTTTTTTTTTTATTTTTATACGTTATTTCCCGTTACGGTTCTGGTTATGTATATGTATGTTTGTGTCACTAAACCATTCGCCATTATAGCATGTCACGTATTTGTTCAGGGATCATCAACGCGTTCAATTTCGTTTGCGTATATATCCTCTCCAGCTCTGCATCCATCCGCATAACCGTGAATGTGTTGTATAAGATAACGAATTCATTATGACTTAAAAGGACAACATCACACTGATGAATTAATGTTCTGTGCAGTGAACACCCTTTTCGGTTGGCAGAACGAATTTACTGAAATAAAAATTGAAAGAAATTAATTCTTTGAAGGGAAGAACGATGTCATTAAAATGATGCGTTTTTTTTTATCTGGACATGACAGTTAAATGTAAAAGGCTCTGTTTAATTTTTGTTTTCTTCAGCGTCAATGTGAAGTATTTAATGTATGTTTGTCCTGATGGCATCAACGAACCAATTGCCGGTCTTCAAAAATGCTTTTAAGAATTAATTGAGTTTTATTTATTTCGTTAAGTGCATATTTACAAATAAGATGGTTCGAAATAATGGGAAAGGTAATTAAAATGGCTTCTTTTAGAAAATAATTTTCTTTGAATTGATAAAATAAAAATAAATACTAAAATAACTGATGTACTTGTATACATAGGGTCCTACTTAAAACATGCATAGTATTTAAAGCATCGATATTCATGCACCAACAACGTTGAGCTTCTGTTTTAAGGGAAAGTCATTGGTCAAGTTGTTGTCAGCCAACTTTTGAGCATGACACCTGTAAAATGTACTAATAATTTATAAAATTTGGTATAGGTTTGTGTTATTTAATCACATATATATTTTAAAATGTCAATTTTAAAACTAAAGACAACTAATATAATTTCAAGTTCGTGCATCAGCTCTTTCGTTTTAAATGCTTTTAAATGCAAAAAGATTGGTATATTTGTTTTTTTTTTGTTGTATTTATTACGTTCAAGAATGAAATCAAGTTCAGTAGCGTACAAACCTATTAATGAATTTCAAAATCCTTTATCTTTAAAATCAAAATATAGTACTGATCCAATCTATAAACACTCATTTTCATTATTTCAAAAGCATGTTTTATTTATCAAAGTTATAAATATTCAAATTTTTTAAGAGTTCTTCTCTTTTATACCTTTTGTATATCAGAAATAACTTTAATACAAAAAACGAGAACACAAAGATATATATAAATAAACGTAAACAAAAAAAAAGGAAACAAAACAAAAACAAAATTAAGTGGCAAAAGTTATATAGTTGTTTTACTGAATGTATCTATCTTTTTTGTCGATCTTTCAATCCAATTTAATGTAAAATGAAACCAGCTTAATTATCTCTACATCAAAGCTATACATATGTATGTACATAAATATATATTTAGATAGGGTAAAATATAGGAAAATAGGTATATCCAATCAAAGATATTTCTTTTCTTCTGACTCATATCATAAATAAACTGAAGAGATAAATGGAAGAAACAGAAAAAACAAGAATCTTGATCAATTTAAAACAAAAAAATCGTTCACACAACTTATGTACATAGGTATGTACATACATGGACATAAAGTTATAGGAAATGAATTTTGGTTAAAAGTAAAAAAATAAGAACCAAAACCGAGTTAAAAATTCAGGTTTTCTAGGAGAAAATTGAAGAAGCCATATTTCGACAATGCAAATGTTTTTAAGAATTTATGGGATCATTTTGAATCAATTAAGTTATTAACAGATTGCAAAAAAAATATATACAACGACATTACTAAAAAAGCTTTAAGTAGCTTGATTAAAAACAGAACTGTTAAATCTACATCTTTTAAAATTCTGATTCCCAAATTTTATAGTTTTTGGTTGTTTTGTCTTAAGTCAAAACTTGTTTACTCTAAATGAATAGAATATATTTTTATTAAAATATGACAAATCCAAATATTAACCGATTTTTTTTTTTATTAGATCATTTGCTGTTCAAAATTATTTCTAGCTTATGGCCTCTTCGACTGCGTTTTACGAACGCTATCCTAACAATTTTGTGACACTTTTTCGAGAACAATCGATTTTATTCTGTACTGTTTCAAATTTCTAAATGATCAATCATTTGCTGATCAGTACAAGCCAGAGATTAAGAGAGAAATGTGTTAGATCACATGAACAATGTTTCAACTTACAGGTTCATTTCTTGAGATGAATCGGTTACCAAACGTTTGGCTCAACAAATTGATTTATTTATATCAATTCGTTAAATGCTAACGTGAACAATATTTATGAATAAATGCTTAAAAACTACCAAAAAACTAATTTCAATCTTAATTTTTATAAAACCATGTTTTGAATTTGAAATTGTTATTGTTATAAGAAAATAAAATATATAAATATATATACTAGTCATAACTATTTAAGTTCACATAAGTAACTATGTCCTACTTAATGGTTTGCACGGAACTTAACGTTCGTCATAAATGGCGCTAAGTGGAACTTATTTTATGGGGAAGAAATAATATAGTTATGCTAAAGTCCTTAAGTTGCACTTATGAAATTTATAAGGTTATGTCCTTTGATGACATTTCAATAAATTTGTAGGTATCACAAAACTTATTTTTGATTGGCATTAAAGCAAAACTAAAAAATATGATTTTGGAGTTGATAGATGTTGAGGTTCTCGAATTGATTGAGGTTAAAACTTTTCGTCAAATTTACGAAAGGAATGAACATTTTTTTTTTTCTTCTATCAACTGGTCTTTTAAAAAAGATTTCGTCTAACCAAAAATATGACAAATCGATAACAAGCTGGAAGGGCTATATAACAGGTTTGATACAATATTCTTGCAAAAGAAATTGCAAAGCTTTACAGAAATATATATTAAGTTTTGAAGTACACAATCAAAAGTGTTGCAAGTTAAACGAGATTTTTTTTTTAATATATCTACCATCTTTTTCTTAAGAGAACTCGACTTGACGGTGGAATATATAAAGTAATTTTTCGATAAATGTGCAGGGTACTGCATAAATGGTGTTTATTGACGTGGTTGCAATGTGGCCTGGTTCAGCTTATGATGAAAAAATTTGCAATGCAAGTAGAATAAGAGCGAATATAGAAAGTCGAGATTCTACAAATTGCGTTATTTTAGTTTAGAACTTCATTTGATTTGATTATATAGTTTTTACTTTAATTAATCGCAGGTGATTCCGCATACCCACGAAAAACCTTTTGAATGACACCACCATTACTCAGATCCGTGTCCCGGCTGAGTAATGTACTGGCGCACGGTTGTCGTTTTCAATTGAAGACAACTTTTATTAATATTTCGCCCACATGCCTCTTGAACAACATATTAAGAAAAATTTGAGCGTCGTTAGAACCTCCCAAAAGCGTAGATTTTGATCCAGACCTTCAGAATGCAATTAACTTAGGACAAATGACATGCGCTCATAATTTTCAAAGCAAAACTTCATAAAACAGTGGAATACAAAAACGCAATAACCTAATAAATAACTATTTTGGTAGGCTGTGAAATCTTAAGAAAAGTTACAACTGAAATGGAAACAATATAAAGTACTTAATTTTAAACTTTATTAAAAAACTATAACAATAACAAAAAAATGTAAAAAAAAAGGAATTGAAAATAAAATTTAAAACAAAAAACAAACAGGCACATTCTTATCAATTCAATTCTTTTGAAGATGAGTTAAAAAAAATGATTTTATCGAATACCTTAAATACTTTAAGAATTGTGGAAAATTTCCACAATTTGAGAACAAATACATGTTTGGGAAAAATGTGAAGGCGTCACTTTTTACTTTACGGTTTTGATTTCAATGTGAAATTCCAATGATCTTTTTCTCAACTAATATTCAATAGAAATTGAATATATTTTTTTTGAAAAGCTTCTTTTTTTTTGATCTCTAAATGCGTCCGTTTTTCATTTGAAGTAAAATTTGGGTTATTTCCTGTATTTTGTCAGACATATCGTTAATTAATTTTTGAAAACTATTTTGTATTCTTTCCACAAATCTATACTTCACATTCAATTTCCTGTTTTGAAATTTCTTGTATAGGTATACATTTTTGGCATTTTGAAATGAAACGAAGTTGAATGCGTTTCAATCTATGTGGAATTTAGTTAAGCGTATCTTAAATATTTTCTGACAACCAAAAATAAATTATGTTGCATCTAAAATCTAAGATGTACTTAGTTGCGACACACATTTAAGAACAGTATCAGCAAATTGGCCTCAAAGGTCTATGAGCCACCATAATTCGATCTGCTAAAAATTGTATCTAGTGGTCTTTGGAGTCGTATATGCGACTTAAACTAAAGTTAAACGAATGAGAACCGATGGTAACGACTTAATACCATTTCGTATTGCTAGAGCAAAACAAAATTGTAAATAATGTCTATGGTTTTTCAACGAAAAAAGATTTATATAAGAATGCCTTTGGCTTTGAGAATAAGGGGACAGAATATTTAAACTAAACTAATTAAGACAACGGAGACAAAACTTTAAAAACTTTCTCTAAATCACTTCAAACAAAAGCAGTTTGTGAACATTAGGATCGTCCTTTAATCATGCCAATAATTGTTTTTTTAACATCAAAGATAATATGACCTGTAAATGTAAATTTTGAGTCTAAAACTACATCCAAGTCAATCAAAACACATACTTAAGGAACAACGGTCAAAAATGTAATCAAAAACAACTGGAACTTTCTTGCGTGTAAAACTCATGGTTTTACGTTTATCAACATGAAAAACAAGACGATAATATTTAGTCGTCTGCCAAAAGAAGGCAGTCATATGTAGTGTTAGTTCTTTTGAAAAGTTTAATGTCATCAACATATATAAGGACAGACGAATTTTGTATGATCGAAACCAACTCATTTATAAATAAGTAAATATTATTGGACCTCAATGGTTGCCCTGGGGAACACCAGAGTTCACAATAAACAGTCTCGAACACACATTACGAAATTGTCGCTGATTTAAGTATGATAAAATCCAAATTAAAGAAATTCTCATTAAAGCCTTGACACTTTAAGAATTAGTATTTCATGCCACTATTTGTTAAACGCTTTACTGAAATCAGTAAATACACAATCTACTTCTTCACATTTCTCAAAAACATCTTAACAAAAGTGCGTAAATTCAAGTTAATTAGTAACAATAAAACGTTTTTTAACAAAACCATGCTGGTTATTACAAATAAAAGGTTTTCCAATTGGCGCGGGTAGATTTTGGCGCCCCATGTCGGCCATTTTGTTTTGGTGACATCTGTTTATTATTGAGTTGCTTATGCCAAATCATCATGTCAAGTTACACGATTGAACAGCACGTTCAATCTTTATTATCAGAATGAGTTTTCGTTAACACAAACGTTGCGCACATTGCGCCCATTTTACGGTAGACGTGGTGGCCCTTTACAGTCGACTCTTCAAGGTTTGGTAACCAAATTTGACACGACCATTTCAGTATACAATCAGCCAACACCCGTACGTTCAAGGAACTCAAGATCAGCCTAGAACATCGCCGCGGTCCGTGAAAGTGTACAGCAGAACCCGAAGCAGTCTATTCCTCGCCGTGCACAAGTACTCGGCCTTTGGCAGACTTCAATTTGGCGAATTTTGCGTCGTGACTTGAGCCTACTCCCGTACAAGATCCAACTGACCCAGGAGCTCAAAGTTCATTACCATAGACAACGCCGTTTTTTCGCTGACTGGACTTCGGATCGTTTCTTATAGCCCAAATTGAACCATATGGACCTAGACGATATGTGGTTCCAGCAGGAAGGCGACGCTACGTGCCACACAGCAAACGCCACGATTGACATCTTGCATGAACGATTTGAGGGTAAGGTTATCTCTCGCAGGGGTGATGTGAATTGGTCACCAAGGTATTTGACCCCGCTAGACTTTTTCCTGTGGGGTTTCTTTAAGTCAAAGGTTTATGCAAATAAACCACAATCGACCGATGCCCTAAAGGTGAACATAACACAGCCCATCGCTCAAATTCAGCCGGATCTATGCGGAAGAGTCATTGAAAATTGGACCACTCGGATCCGTGCCCTTTCTTGTGCACTTGAGTTATACATAAATAAGCTCTTACAGATAAATGGAAAAATCGAACTTTCTAAAACACTCATCTAGTTTTAATATATTTTGTGCAACAGTATGTTCACTTATTTCAAAATAAATGTTATTAACATGTTGAAAGTTTAAAACTGAAAAAGAAGAGCAAGAAGAGATAACTGCGTTTGTTTCATAAAACGCTTCTTTGAAAAGTCTTGCAAAACATGTTTGCAACAATTTTTTGTTCAAGACTTAATGATGTTGAATGTGACATAGAGTAAGGGTATCCACAAGGTTTTTTCTGCGTCTTTTTGTTTTAATCCGTTCTACTTGAAATTATTTGAAATCACACAAAAAATTCGTTTGCCATTCACGGTAACCCTGGCATCAGTTTCGAAGTTAGAGAAGATGACTCATTAAATTTTCAGGATTCAAGCCGCACCAATATTGTGGGATTTTTGGAATGAAGTCCCATAAAAATTGTGCTTGCTTTAAAACTATCGATTCTACTTGTTCACATACCCGTTAGGTCGGGCATGTGATTCTCATAGCAGAAAATGATTTGACGATAATCACTTTATAGATGTGACGAATAGAGACCTTATATTCGAAATAAAATCGCTGTTTTGGTGTAAGTCGTTGCTTATGCCATGTTTCCAAGCTCTGAAAGAAGTCAAATTTGCCAATTTATTTATTTCTAGCAATAGAAGTATAACAAGACATCTTTTATATCCTTTTAGCTCACTTTTTCACTTGACCAAATAGCAGCTGTTGTCCTCTACGTCTTACCACACACGTCTCTTAATATGTATTAATTTTATTTTATTTTTCATTTATTCTCATTGCATCTGTGCATACACATGACTTCTTGATGACATATCAAAAATAGATAACTATCAGAACGAGCTATATCTTTTTTCTATGTATATAAATGTAGAAAACGCACAATAAAGATCCTTTTTCCTGATCCAACCCCTAATCAAATTGTAATAAAAGAATTCAACTTCTGAATCAGCGCACACAATCGCAACCTAAAAAAAAATCTAATAATAAATCCAAATTTGTTTCCTTATAATAAATAAAATCCCGATGGATATAATATGAGCAGATGTTGCGTGAGTTATGTAATGAAGCAAATTACACAATATTATCCAAAAAAGGACATTAGAAAAGACCCATCATCAGTTTTAGTATAGGATCCAGTAACAGAAGAAATATACGAGTGTATACAATGTCTCCAGTGTAGATTAAATGTGAGTTGGTTTACCTTTTTTTTCGTCCTGACTTTTGTCACCGAAATCTGATTTCAGGATCAATTGTTCGTCATACAAACAACCGCAGTCTATTGACTAAATAGGATATCCTTGTTTGCACCATAACAAACCACACTACACCAACCACAATCATTATCAATGTCCTGATGGCAGAGGGTATCCAATCCATCCTTTTGCAGCTTCTTATGCAGGCATGTTGCATTATTTGATACATTCCGTTACATTGTCATTTTTATGGACAATAACACAAATACACTCGGTTGCAGTTGGCCTCTTTTTGTGTTGCCAAAACAAAGTCGAAATGTGAAAAGGGCCGATTAGTGTACGCACCGCAGGACACGTGTATATATTAAAGTAATGTCTTGTATGATTTTTATTTAAGAAGAACAAACAAAGGACACACAAGTCAAAAAGGATACAAAAATATCATTAAATAGTTTGACATTTATTCCTACTTGGGTTTGGGTTAGAGAAAGCCTCTCTGAGTCTCTGTGTATGAGATTATGGTATAAAGTCTCAAAGCCGAAAATTGGTTTAGCCGTGTCTTAAGAATTGAGAGTGTTTGTCTCTCTAACAAACGATTAAGTGCACGCAGGATCTTTTGCCTTGAAAAGACTAAAAAGAATATCCTTGTTTGAATTTTGTTATAATATGTATTTTCGGGGTAAAATATTGTTTTGCCAAAAATATAGTAAGACCAAAACATATTTGCAAATTTCACCAAATGACAGTCTAATATTTTAGCAAGTAATCATTCTGCCAACCGAAAAATATGTTTTGAGTAAATACAGTTAGTCACGCAAACTTGGATATATTCAAAAAAAAAAAAATACTATTAAGAAAAAGGGAAAGGTATTGTGCCATATATATAAAGCCACAAATAGAAGGCTTTTAAGGTTGCATAAGCAAGATATATTCTGGCTTTCCTTATACAGAATTGGAGGCAATTTTCAAGGAAGACAAATTATCTTGGCTATGGTCGTTTGTTATAAAAATATAAGAATTTTATTTCTCTTTTTCATGTTTGTCTACTTTGAATGTGGAAAAGTGGTAATAGAAAATTACAGGTGTCGTTTTGGTATATAGGAAATTGCTTACTCCAACTTATGTGAGTGTTTTGATGTTATATGTGGTTTGGTTGTTTATTTTAAATGTGACGTCGTTATAAATTCTTATAAAATGTCTTTTGAGAAATTATAGCAATATTTGAAGACATGAAAAACGTCGGACACATATGGTGTGACAAAGTGGTAGAAAAATGATATTATGATCTTGACACCAATAAGAACTTAAAATTTTAGTCTCATATTTATTTTTCTCATGTATCTTACAAATGTTATGCATCTGAGAAAATCTTAAAACGAGGCGAACAGGTTGAAGATCCTGTGTGACACGAAATAAGTGATTGTATATCGAAAGAGAACAAATGTATGGGGAACGATATACTGTATGTGTACCTTTGTCCAAATATTGTTTGTCGAAATACTGTACTTAGATATTCTGTATGGTGGACTAGGGCGGACTGGGCTATCACGTCTCGTGGAACAAAAACGATACTACTTTTGAAGCTTCTGAGACGAGACCGAGAATTTGTACCAAAATTCGAGTCTCGTAAGTATTTTCAGATTTTGTATTGGTCTTCTATGATAAAAGAAAAAAATGCGAAAATGTGTTGTGTCAACGCTTCCTCGATACGAAACCAAATTACACTAATAAAAGGTTTTCCAATGGATACGGGTTGATTTTGACAGCTCGTGGTGACCATATTGTTTTTTTTTTTTCTACTTTATGTCAAAATATCTTTTTTTAATCAATCTCTAAGAGTAACACATTGAAATGATAAGACTTTATTATCTAGAAGTAGCGCCCCACGCGTTGCCCCGTTTTTATGGTCGTCCTTCTAAGTCGACTATTCAACGTTTGGTGGCCAAATTCGAGTCCAACGACTCAGTGAACAATCACCCAACACCCGTACGTCAACGAAACGCAAAATGTGCCGAAACATTGCCACTGTTCTTAAAAGTGTGTAGCAGGACTCGAGGCAGTCAATTCGCCGTCGCCTACCATGACAAATTTTGTGTCGGGATTTGGGCCTGCACCCACACAAAATTTAACTCACCCTGGAGCTAAAACCAAACGATCATACAGAACTTTATGTTTTCGCTAATTGGATTTTAGAGCAGTTGGAAGTTGATGTCAATTTTGGTCGAAAAATCATCTTTATCGATGAAGCCCATTTTTAAATGAATGGTGGTTACGTGAATAAACAACCTTTTCCGGTTTTGGATGACACCAACCACCTTCTGATTCACGAGGTGCCAATATATCCAAATAAAGTTACTGTTTCGTGTGGATTTTCGGCTAGAGGCGTCAACCGGTCCGTACATCTTCGAAAATAATGCTGACAATCACCGTCAACGGTGATGGCTATAGATCGATGATCACCAACTGCTTGTAGCCTGAGTTGGATGATGTGGACCTTGAAGACATATGATTTCAACAGGATTGGAGCTACGCACTATACAAGTAAAGAGAACATCAATATTCAGCGAGAGCGAATTCATGTAATGCGAGGCGACGTAAATTGACCACAGAGTCGTGTAATTTGAACCCTTTGGACTTTTTTTGTGGGGTTCTTTTAAGTTGCGGGTCTATTAAACTACATTATTTAAATGACCACCACTCGAATTGTTGCAGGCATTGATTGTTTTGAAATAATTTTCGACCACTTTTGGCGGTATCTCAGCCATAACTTGACGAATGTTTGTTTTTAAGTGTTCAAGAGTTAAAGGTTTATCTGCATAAATACGGTCTTTCACGTAGCCCCTTTAAAAAAAACTTCAGCCCAGCGGTGTCAAATCGCATGATCTTGGTGGCCAGTTGATATTGCCACGACGAGAAATTACGGGGAAATGTCTCTTGCAATAAAGCTATATTCGCTCGAGTTTTGTAGCACAGTCATGTTGAAAACACATATTCTCCAAGTCGTATTCTTCAACAGCAGACAAAAAAAGTAGGTTATCATATGACCATAACGCTCCGAATAGACGGTGACAGTCGTTCCATCAACGTTTTCGAACAAGTAAGGTCCAATCACATCTCCGGACCGAAGAGCGCACCAAACAGTGACAATTTGTGGATGTAATGACTCCTTTCAATTACTTGAAGATTTTCAGAACCCCAAATACGACAATTTTGTTTATTAACATATCCACCAACTACCGAAAGAGAACTGTGCTTCGTCGCTGAAGAAAAAGTTGTTCGACAATTCGCCGTCCACCGCCAGTTGTTCAAGCACCCATTCGGCGTATCTACGACCGACGACGTTGTGAATGGTCAGCTGGATTCAGTTGTTGTGTGAGCTGGACTTTATATAAATGTAGGTGTAGATCCAAATGCAAAATATGCCATAATGTGCCGTAAGCCAGTTCTTATTTCTGAGAACTACGAGAAATCGACACTTTCGGGTCCTCGGCAACACTTTCACTTACAGCAGCGATATTTTCAGTAGTACGAGCGAAACGATGTTGCACAGACGTTATAGCTTCACAATATCTGTAACCAATCCAGACTCTTCAAATTTCTACACAATTTCGCCAATTGCTTGCGTAGTTTGACGATTATGTAAACCATAATCTCCCCTTAAAGCACGATACGTGGCTGTGGAAGAAACACCATTTTTGTAGTAGGTTTTAACAATTGTATGCGTTGTCGCATAGTTAAGCTATCCATTTTCGTAAATGTCAGACTTTCAACTGAAAAAAAAATTGGTTTAACAACTAAGTTCGACAGATGTCGAATGCCAGTCCTATAGTTTTGAAACCGCAAAATGGATAAAGTGTTACTTTATCTATTTTACTATATGATATCCAGAAAATCCGAACTAAGTAAAGTCAACAAAATTATTTTGTTCACATCAATTCTTCAATCAAAAGATGCTAAAATAAAGTCCTTAATGTTATGTTAGATCTTCCAAGATTTTTTCCTCAACGTGAAAGCTACATGATATAGCAAATATCAACTTTATCACCTTAAAATTGTTCTGTATCTGAAAATCAAATTGTACTTCACTTATTAGAATAACATTCCAATATTTTTATAAGAGTTTGCTTAGGTTATTCTCTTTTAATTGTGTGCAATATTAGCTTGTAAGTTTTCGTATAAGGGTTCTTGGCTGTAGTATTTTAACCTTAAAAGGATGAAAATGTCCTAAAAAATTACAATACATATATAAAAACTGATTCAAGCTAGCCTATAAAGTCGATACTGAGTGTGCACATATAATACAAACAAATCAAAATCATCAACGGCTTAAGATACCTCAGAAAATATTGTGTTAAGAACTTCATAAAATCCAGCAGTTTTCGGCAAACTATTATTTCTTTTAATTCTGTATTTCTATAGTAAGTAAGTAAGTCATGTATTTTGAAAGCAAACATTTTTTCGGTGCACTTAATTTCATAAGGAGTAAAATAGAGAAGCTATATAAACTAAACTACTTAAAAATAATCTAACAACAAAATTTATATACCTTTCTTAAAACTCCATGATTAACAGTTTTGTTTTTTCTTTGAATAAAATCTCATTTCCCGAGTTTTTGAAATACAAGTTTATAAAAGAATCGTTTTTTCCCGCCCAGGCAATATAAAAAAACTTAAATTTTGGGTCAATTTCCGCACCTTATTTTTTTATAATAAGACCTGTCATTCATCAATCTTTTTAGCAAAATTATATTATATTCAGCCATTTTAAAAAATCACCCCTTTTTTAGGCCAAAGATAAATACATGGTTGCTAAGTATAGAGAGTGTTGAAACAACTCACGCTGCATTATTAAAACTCCATTAACTACTTTGGTCAATTCCTCAAAATATATCTAAAGAAATATATGCGTATAATGCATTCTCTACTTAAGACCTGAAGAAATGAAGAATTCAAACTTATTCCTGGAATTCCATTTTGTTTTTTTTTTTTTTACAAACAAAGTAAGAAATGAGAAAAAACAAAATATAATATTCTCCGAAACAAAGATATTAATGAAACTATAATAAATAAAGTGAAGACCCTAATTAAATGAATATAAATGAAATATTCTGATCCATTAATTTCAGACCATCAGGGACCCCTTGCGGACAAGAACATACCACGATGAACGCATCATAAGAGCTGAAGCTATAACTTATAACGTATAAGACATGAAAGACAGAAAGACCATCAAAGACAGACAAATACAGTGGTTGATGCGTTCGTCGTTCGAAGAGAGAAAAACGCCATAGCTAACATTTTAATTTACGATTGCGCGTCCAACTGTTACTAAAGATCTTTTGAATAATAATTTGCTCGTTTTTGATGCCCAAAAATGCATCCGCGTATACTCTTGAACCTACACACAAAAATAAAAACAACAACCCTCCCCTCTGTCCATCATGTTAATATACATATAGCATATGAATAAAGTCTTAAACAAAAACTACCTATAGCTAATGGATTCCTAACGTATCAATGCATCAGACCATCATCATCAGGGAAGGGAAACTATAACATTCCACAAATTGAGTTTGAGTTTTGAGAGTCCAAGAGTCTGATGGTCTGCCATTAAACATCGATGATGACGACGACGAACGGTGGCGGCAGTGACGGCGGCGGTGGTTGGCCATCATTTTCTATATGGAAACGATGCACATCTTTATATATGTTGCGTTCCTAAAGTATCTGAGGCCTTTTTAGGTAATCAACAACCAACGGTCAAACGGACAAAATGAACCCCATGATGCTCTATAGATATAAAAACGGGCATAGGAATCGGTAAATAAGGCTCAGCGAGGGCTCGGCCATCATTAAAATCCGCTTTACACTGATTAGTTGAGGGTCAATTTTGTTCGTTGTTGTTGTTGCTGTTATTGGTAGTGGCTTAGTTATATCTTTGCTACGTCTTTCATTTTGAATCTTCCTCCTTAAAAAAAAAATATATGTATATATAATATATAAAGGTAGAAGATGTTTTGTGGGTATAAGGAACCTGAATTTAAAGTTTTAGGTAAGTTATCTACCTTTATACCATACCTAAGTTAAATAAACGAAGACCAAACATCACTTCACTATTCGTCGTATATCTTTTTCTTGTTCTTCTTCTCTCAGGGCAGAAGATTTGGCTCCCAATTTAAAATTCCCTCGAAAACGATGATGATCATGAGATGAAGATGATGATGACGAGATGAGAATAAGAGACTTTAATTTAAGCGGGTTTTGAAAACGAAACGTAACGAAACAACAGCAGGCGATATGGCATCCCGGAATGGATAATTATAGGTGACCATATTTATTTAGGGATAAAACCGAAATTTGAAGTTCATGTCAGAAGGATATTGAAGAACAGAAACAATGAGAGAAAATAACCATTTCCATGAGATTAAAAAATATTACAAAACTTGTTCATAAAGTTTATATACCTTAAGAAAAATATAATCTTTAAACAAAAAGCCAATTTTAAATTTTGTACAGTTTTAAAAAATGTTTACCTAAAAGCTCGGTAAAACTGTAAATTGTGTGTTTTTTTAGCTTCTTTAAAATCTATTTTTCACAAATTAATCCTGAAAAATATAGTTAGGTACTTTACCGTTCCTACTTTTTAGGGAACGGGGTAATAACTCTGAAGGGCAAATTAGAGTGCTGGCTTTTGTACTTGTTCCTATAAGACCTATGTTACTTTTTAAAATCATGCCAACTAGTTATCAGTATTAAACAAGTGCAGGGTTTTAGCTACCATCTTTTGACTTTTACCAAACTAAAATATTCCATTACTTAAAATGGAACAATACGGTTTTCAAAAAATTGTTAAAATTCACTACAAAAATAGTAAACATTTTTCAATCACAAAAGGAAGCAGGTTCTTATCTGGAAAAAGTGACACTAATGCGGACAAATTTGAGTATTGAGACGACTTTTTTTAAACGAAACCGTGTTGACAAAACTTCAAGTTTCTCGAATCATCGTCGATCTTTGAAATTATAAGCATTCCACAGACGATATTAAATCGTAGATTAAATAAAAAATTTAGGTCATATACCTTTTCAGTTTACACAAGAACTTTAACATGGTTAATCACGAAAACTATTGCGTCTTCACTATTTGTGTCCTGGAAATGCATCAAAATAATTTGAACTTAGGCACAACTAGCCTAAGTGTATTTTTATCGTACAATAAAATCTGAAAGCAATCAGATGCACGTAAAAACACGGGCATCACATATAGGCACGTGCAGATTACAACTGGTTTTCTTCTAATCAAATAAAACAGAAGTCCGAAATTTTAGACTTAGGTCAGTCCGGCATTCATGAAACGAATTTTCTTCCATAAATGATCTCATGTGAGGAGCCCCATTTTAACTCGGAGACTACCGTATCAAGCAGATTGTCGGATTCTGGGCTCCGAGCATTAAAGATTGATTTGCTAAAATGCCTCTTTATCCTCAACCTTGTCACTGTTTGGTGCGGTTTTTGGGCGGGCTCATGACGGTGTAATGGATCTTACTTATTGAATAATAAGGCTGGTACAACTATCACGTTGAATGGAGTGCCCTACAGAGCTATGTTTAGTTATTTTGCAAAGGTGAAATAAATTTCGTACAAAGAAAAAATATTGCGCTTGAAATTTCAAAAGTATCTGATAGGGTTCTGCATCAGGCCCTCTTAAAGAAAATGCTTGCCTTTGGATTAGATAAATCCCACCTTCGTTGGACTAGAAATTACTTTTGAGACCGTTCAATACAAGTAGTATTGGATGGGCCCAAGTCTGAAAGTCACAAAATAAATCCTGGTGTTCCCCAGGGCTCTGTTTTATCTCCGACACTCTTTCTTATCTTTATTAATGATCTTCGGTGTGCAACTTCTAATCCAAACAATTGTTTCGCTGACTATAGTACACTTAGCTTTTTAAATTCATTTTCAGACGCGCATCCCTCTTTTTCGGATGTGGAACTGCACCGAAAAAATATAATAATATGATTTAACAGCGTCTTATACAGCATTGTGCAATGAGGAATAAGGAACCGAGTGGAATTTAATGCTTCGAAAACCCAATGCTGTCTTGTATTGTTTAAGTGAGGTACACCTCATCAATTGCTATTATCTATGACGCGATGTCGTAAAAAAACCAAGACATTGGGTTTTTCTGAGACGATTGGGTGGCGCAACAGTCCGTTGAGAACTAGGGCCTAGTGACTTACAACTCTCAACCATTCCTGTGTGCGAGTACTGTTGTCAGGGATGGAGGGGACCTACAGTTTTAAGCCGAATTTGAACGGCTAATGTGAGAAAGCACTTTTCATGACAAGAATTACTCTTGGAGAATTTGTCAATTCCTCGCAAGAGGCAGTACCCGTGAACAAAATTTTAGATGGCATAGGCAGAAATCGAACCCAAGACCTCTGGCATGACAGTCCAACGTACTATCATGACACGGGTACTTCTGAGACGATACAAGAAATTTATCTCTCCTCCTGATCTCGCTTCAATCTATAATACATATATAAGTCCAAAGCTTGAGTGTAACTCTTATCTGTGGGTTTGTGTTCCAGTAACTTACTTAAAACTCATGGATAGCACACAACGAAGATCTTTTAAAACGATTATTATAACATCATAAACTCTATTATGTCACTCGAACATCGTCGGAATGGTTCTTGCCCCATATTTAAACGACCAAGTATAGGCCGTTTAATCTCTCCCCTTAAACACTTCAACCGTTATACTCGCGCTTCTAAGAAAAGAATGGCCATCAGTTTACCCTTCAGTCCAACTTCGGTCGTACTGTGAAGTGTGAAGTACGGACATTTGTTGTTTAGCCGTACTACGCGAATGTGGAGGAGTGCCTTATTACACTCTACTTTTTCCTGTCAATGCAATGTTTAAGAATTAAACCTAATGTTTACCCACATCTCCTTAATAACACAGCACGAATATAAACAGGAAATATGGGACGCAAGTTTAATATAACAAGAGGAGTTAGACAAGGGGATTCGCTTTCACCACCTTTATTTAGTTCAGTTCTGGAAGACATTTTTCAAAAAACTAACTGAAAAACAAAATATTGAATAAGGATTTGTGGACAAGTTCTTTACAATTTAAGATTTTCAGACAAAAGCTACACACATTCAAGACATGTTGACATGGAACTAACTACCTTGTGTAAAAATTATGGACTTCCAATAAACCAAAGACAAATCACACAAAAGACGATATAACGTTGGACGAAGAAAAAATTGAGTACGTAGAAGATTACATATATTTGTGACAGCTAAAATCACTTAAGGACCAAGAAAATAAAGAAATTAATAGATGCATCACCAAAAGCTGGAAACAATTCTATAGAGACTTAAACATATTTTACAATTGGACCAACACACAGACACAATGAAATATATCTTCGACTCTCCGATTCTACCGATTCTTACTTACGGACTATAAAACAATGAGCTGGACTGCAAGAACACTTGACCAGCTAAGGAAATGTCAAACCAAAATGGAAAGAAAAATTCTGAATATATGAACAAGTCAAAGGGTAAAAAATGAAGATATTCAAAATAGAACCAGAATTATTGACGTCATAAATAGAACAAGAAGGCTAAAATTGAGCTGGGCAGGACATGTATCTAGACTTCAGGACCAAAAATGCACAGAAATTACATTAAATTGAAGACCGGCAGGACGACCCAATAAAAGATGGAGTGACGATCTATGACAAATAAGCCTTGGAGGAGGCTTATGCCAATAACCAACATTATTAACTTTTCAAATTTTTCCTAACTGTTTTATTTTCAATTCAATACACAAATTTTAAATTTATAACAGCATAGTTTTAATATTGTAAGTTTTTTTTCTTCTTAATTTTTAAATTTATTTTTCTTGTAACGCTTTAAAACATTTAGTTAATACTATTGTAAATAAATAAATGTAATCATCAAACTAAGGCAATAAAAGCTTTTAATAATAATAAAAAAAAGAGGCTTGGATGCGACCCAAACTGATAACTTCCCATCCCGTCTGTCGATTTGTCTTGCTTAAAAGGTTTATAAGTTTTCGTGTTTTGTTCAAAAAGTTGTCAGTTGAATTATTCTAAAAAGTTTAAAAATAACACGATATTTTGCATATGCTGAAATAGTTTGATTTTAGAATAACGAGATTTTTAGTCGAAAAGATATTTGAGCCGAAAATAAATGTTTACCAACTTTTAGTAGGTAATGATATTTTAGGTTTTTATTTTTTTATAAAAAAAACTGTCAATTCGATTTTTTTTCAAAATTTTACCAGATGTTAAAAACGTTATTCCTCGTTGCATAAAATTATTTTGGAAATAAAGTCATTTCTTGTTCGTAAAATTTTCGAGGTGAAAATTATTATTTCTTTTATTTAGACTCTAAACTTGAAACGTCGAGATATGTCAAAATTTTCAATTCGAAAAGACTACAATAATTTCCTATGGGAAGTTAGTCATTTATGATTGTAAGAACTCAAGTCTTGAATAAATACTTAAGTTCTTTAGAGATCTGAGGAGGAATAATAGACCACGCCTCTTATAGACAATTTTTACATTGAATTGTCTTTTTTGGTTACAGAAACTTATGAAAAATATCAACTTCTACTTTCTCTTAACGCTGCGCTGGTTTTAGAAAGGATTACGTTAAAGTCATGTTTTGTGACTGAATTTTACCTTAAAAAATAAAAAATGTTTAATTTTTATTAAATTTCACTGAACAAAACTTAATCTCCAAAAAAATTCTACCCAAAAGCTGACTTTCGTTAAAAGAGTTAATAGAGAACGAATGGTCACCATAGGTTGTGTTAGGTATGGAAGGATCATTTATGTATATCTTTAACCCTAACACAGAGTCCAAAAGACAGAATGCAATAATTTAACGATTTTATTTCGGACTTTTCAAGCTGTTCTCATTGCAATTTGCTCAAAAATCCGACCAAAAAACACAAAACAAAAAATAAGAAACAAACAAACAAATTTAAAAAAAAAAGTAACAACAAATCCAAACTGAAAAGAAATAATATTTATGAGGAACAGATACTTTTTCTTGCCGCGGGATACCAGCCAATAACATCATTATAAAACCACAGCACCACATCAGCCATTCTTGTTTCGTTTAAGGTTTTTGATTTTGATTTTGTATTTTTATTTTGTCTGTTAATTAATTTTTGTTGGTTTGGTTTATTTTGTATTTTTAACGAATTCAAATGGAATAAGTTGTGTCCATATTAAGCTCTTAATTTGTGACTTGAAATGCGCGCTGATGTCGCGGCGAAATTAATTATGGACTTTTAGCCAATAAAGTTTCAGATCAGTCTCAACTTCGTCGTCGTCGTTGTTTGTATGTATTTTTGTTTTTGCCAATTGAAATTTTATTTTCAGCTTAAAGATTAACAGTCATATAAATATTTCAGATTTTGTTTTTATATTCTTTTTAAATCAGTTAATTTGTTTTCGGCTTCTTTTTTTGTTTGTTGAAATTAGCATGCGATTATGGCTTTTAGATTTACCAATAATTTACGACCGTTAAAACAATAAAATTATTTTGTTTTTTTTTTTGTTTTTGATTTAAGAAACAGGAAATTTTTGGAAATTTGAATTGTTTTGAAATAAAATCAAAAAAATAATAAAGTAATAAAGTAATAATTTGATTCAGAACATAAAAAGAAATAACAACAACTTTTAATGAAGTTGATAAAATTAAGCGCCAAATAGAATTGTTAAATTGTATATTAATAATTTAATTAAATTGAAAAAACATTTTATGAGTGTTTTTTGTTAGATATATTTAAAACCACATCAAATTTTGAATACAAATTTATTTATGCATAAATAGTTTGATTAGAACTGAAACCAAAATATTTCTGTTACAATTTATTTCAAAATATTCATTAACGAAGTTTTTAAGAATTTTAGAATTTTGCAAAATTCTTGCTTTAAATTAACAATAAAAGAAGTTAATTATATAAATATATGTGTATTAAGATATTTTTTATAAGATTGAAAGGGTCTATTCTTTATTGTTAAAATTAAAATTGTTAAAACCTATTACAAAAATGATGATTCTGCCACAGCCACGTATCGTGCTTTAAGAGAAGATTATGGTTTACATAATCGTCAAACTTCGCAAGCAATTGGCGAAATTGTGTAGAAATTTGGAGAGTCTGGATTGGTTACAGATATTGTGAAGCTAACCTCTGTGCAACATCGTTTCGCTCGTACTACTGAAAATATCGCTGCTGTAAGTGAAAGTGTTGCCGAAGACCCGAAAGTGTCGATTTCTCGTCGTTCTTAGAAATAAGAACTGGCTTACGGCACATTATGGCATATTTTGCATTTGGATCTACACCTACATTCATATAAAGTCCAGCTCACACAACAACTGAAGCTAGCTGACCATTCACAACGTGCGTCGGTCGGTCGTAGATACGCCGAATGGGTGCTTGAACAACAGGCGGTGGACGGTGATTTTGCGAACAAAATTTTCTTCAGCGACAAAGCACATTTCTCACTCGGTAGTCGGTGGGCATGTTAATAAACAAAATTATCGTATTTGGGGTTCTAAGAATCCTCAAGTAATTGAAGTGAGGCCATTACATCCACAAAAAGTCACTGATCTGGAGGTGTGATTTATTTTCGAAAACGACAATGCAACGACTATCACCGTCAATTCGGAGCGTTATGGGTCACATGACAACAGCCTTTTTTTGCCTGCTATTGAAGAATACGACTCGAAGAATATGTGGTTTTAACAAGACGTTGCCACATGCCACACAACTCGAGCGAATATGGCTTTATTGTAAGAGACATTTCCTGGCCGCGTAACTTCTCGTCGTGGGGATATCAACTGGCCACCAAGATCATGCAATTTGACACCACTGGACTTTTTTTGTGGCGCTACGCAAAAAACCGTATTTATGCAGAATTGCAGATCAACCTTTAACACTTGAACACTTAAAAATCAACATGCGTCAAGTTATGGTTGAGATACCGCCCAATATGTGTTAAAAAGTGGTCAGAAATTACCTCAAATCGAATCGAAGCTTGCAACAATTCGCGTGGTCATTTAAATGACGTAGTGTTTCACACATAATGTCAACGGTCGAACTTTATAATAAAAAATAAATATGACTTGCAACGACTGGAAAACCAAATTGCTTGGGTTTTGCGAGCATTTATATTGATTTTTCATTTGCTGAAATATTCTTCTAGTTTATTAAGAGAACCTTGCAGTGTATTGTGAACATCCCTATAAATTACTCCTGATGATTAAATACCTGTATTATCAGCAAACATGGCAATTTTGACGTTATCCCTAAGTAGGGAAAGGTCAGATGCATATACAGGGTGGCGCACGAATCGTGCTACAAAAATAAAACGTAATAACTTTTTTTGTGTGTGAGTAATCGGCTTATTTTTTTTTATTTTGTAGGTTACTATTTAGATTTATAAAAATGGATGCTTGGGATACGGAGAAAAGAATTTGGATAGTGCAACGGTACCATGCTTTGCAGTCCGTCATTTCCGTCCAAAGGGAATTTAGGCGGGAGTTTGGCGGTAATCCCCCGAGTAGATGGACCATTATGAGATTTGTAAACATGTTTGCCGAATCTGGAAGCATCGCACGATGGCCGTACCATCGAGATGCCAATGTTCGGGTTCAGGATACAATCGCAGCAGTAGCATCTGCAATACAGGCCAATCCGAGCGTTTCGACCCGAAACTTATCGGGGCAAATTGGAGTTAGTAGACGGTCATTACAACGGATACTTCATGACGATTTAAACTTGTTTCCGTACAAAGTCCAAATTACTAGCAAGTTAAACCCTCAGGATTTGCCTGTTCGCCTGGAATTTTGCCAAAAAATGATAGCAATGGCCGAAGAAGACAACACATTGATCAATTGTTTGTTCATGTCTGATGAGGCCCATTTTGATCTTAACGGCAATGTAAACAAGCAAAATTGCCGTATATGGAATGAGTCTAATCCAGAAATGCTCCATGAGACGGAACTGCACCCAGAACGAGTCACTGTGTGGTGCGCAGTTTCATCAAGGTGTATTGTCGGGCCGTACTTCTTTGAAGAAAACGGTGTAACCGTTACTGTCAATGGGGACCGTTATTTAAAGATGTTGAAGGAGTTTTTTTACCCAGAACTGCGCCGAAGACGTATACCATTCAACAGCGTTTGGTTTCAGCAAGATGGATCAACTGCACATATAGCCAGACCAGTTATGGCGGAGCTAAACAAAAAATTCGCAAACAAATTAATTTATAGGAACTCCACTCTTCGCTGGCCCCCAAGGTCACCTGACCTGACTGCACCAGACTTCTTTTTATGGGGTTATGTCAAGCAAGAGGTGTATAAAACGAAGCCCAGGAATTTAACTGAATTAAAGCAGTCCATAACGACAATAATTAAGGCGATCCCAACATCAACTCTTCAGGCCGCAATGAATAATTTTTTGACCAGGTGCCGCATATGCGTTGGAGAGCGTGGAGGTCTTTTGGGGTCTATAATCTTTAAAAACAACTAACTATTTAAAATAAAATTTAATTTTCTAACCAATAAAAAAGAAATAAATCAAATACATCGATTAAAAAAAAAGTTATTTGAATTTCTTATTGTAGCACAATTGGTGCGGCACCCTGTATATTAAAAAGGATGAGCCCAAGTACCGAACCTTGCAATACGCCGGACACTGTATCAAGTGTAGAGAACTATTCTTTATTCAATATTACCATAAACTTTCCATCGGATAGAAAGCTTTGTATAATTTGTATTACAGGCATTGAAAACTCCAAGGACTTGAGTTTGTGAAGCAATCCCTCATGCTAGGCCTTATCGAATGCCTTCTAAACGTCTAACATTATTCGACCAGTTGACTTTTTAAAATGTGAATTATCTTTTACGTGTTTTTAAACTCTTCCATTTTGTTGAATGTTATTGTGACTTTTCCTAAAGCCAAACTAAAAGCCAGAAAGAATATTGGTCAAACCAGTGAGATCATCAATGGTTTTCTTTGATTATCTTTTCTAACAGTTTACCTACACTGCAAAGCAAGCTATTAGGCCTATAAATACCATTTTTGGGTTTTCCAGGTTTGTGAATTGTTATAACTGTTGCTGTTTTCCAACACTCAATTAAATAGCATAGTTTTAGACAAACTTTAAAAGTAGTTGTTAAATATTTTATGACTATAAAAGAACGAATTCAAATTTTCTAAGTTTATATTTAATTTGATGCAAAAGTTATTTCTAAGGGCTTATAAAGGGTGTCCCAAAATTAACGCAAGATTTGAATTAAATAGAAAACGAAGTTTTTAGTCTTTTGATATTTATATTTTTATTGACTCGTAAAGTACATAGGATAGGGTTATGTATGGAATAACACATCGGACAAATGGCCTCCACGGCTTTGCATGCACATGCGCACTCTTTTGTTGAAATTTTCCATGACCATTCTGCATAAATGTGGCTGAATTTCGTTGATGCAGCGTTGAATCTCCTCCTTTAATGCACGGGTGCGGTTGTGGGCTTGTTGACATAGACTTGTGATTTCAAATAACCCCATAAAAAGAAGTCTAATGGTGTTAAATCACACGATCTAGGAGGCCAATTTTGATCACCGAAACGAGATAGTACACGATCTGGAAATGTCTCATGCAGTAATTGAATTGTTTCACGGGCTGTATGACATGTGGCACCGTCTTGTTGAAACCACATATTGGACACATCAATATCATCCAATTTTGGCAGAAAGAACTGTGTAATCATGTCGCGATATCGAGCACCAGTAACAGTCACTGCTTGACCAGCATCATTTTCAAAAAAATATGGCCCAATTATGCCTCCAGCCCAAACTCCACACCATACAGTCACGCGTTGTGGATGCATTTGTTTTTCGACAATCACATGTGGGTTCTCCGAACCCCAAATGCGGCAATTTTGGCGATTGACAAAGCCATCAAGATGAAAATGTGCTTCATCGCTTAGGATGATTTTGCTCGAAAAATCAGGGTCCATTTGTTGATGTTCAATAATCCATTCAACGAACTCTCTTCTCTGTGCAACGCTCCATTTTTAATAACCCTATACTGTTAGCTGTCAAATTGCTTTTTTTTCAGGGTTGCCAACACTTCACTGCACAAATGACGGCAAATTCAAATCTTGCGTTAATTTTGGGACACCCTATATTATAGCAAGAAACAGCTTATTCTAAAAAGTTGGTTTTGGATTCAAATTGCAGAATTGTTAATGAACATAAAAGCATTGAGTGTTAAGAGTATTTTCACGTGGTGTTGTTTTCCAGACCTAGACGACGTCACAAACTTATTTATTTATAAGATTTTACCAAATTTGATTCTTTTTCTTTAAGGAAAGAAGGCTGCTTGACTTTGAATCCGTTAAAAGATTTATCTAAATTTTCTCAAAGCTTAACCAATTCTAAGCAAAAATTGAACGCAGAAGTCTTAAATCATATTCATTTTTTTTTTGAAATTTTGAGTTTTAAAATTATTATCTTTCTAAAACTAAGGACAAAATTAAATGCATTAAAAAATATCATTCAAAAATGCGTTTCTGATTTTGAGAAAAGTTCTATCAAGATAATTTGTAAGTTTTTAAATTTTAATATCTAGGTGACGCGACTTTAACGAAAATTTCCCACCCCGCCCAACAAAAAGGATGTAGACCTTCCAATCCTATATTCTTTTGAATCAATCAAAATGCCCCACGGTAATAGTACAGCTTATGGTAAATTCCTAGTTTTTGTTGGACCCTGGGGCTTATACGCACTTTTATTGCTTCATCGATCTTGTAACAAACTTCTGAATAATTTACAATATTTTTGTCCAAATTAAGTGAGGGCTGTGTTTGAAACTTTCATACGTTTGATAAATTGTCAATAATAAGTGATAGTTTCAGAACACGACTGGATTTGACTCGTTATTGCAATAAAAAAAATGATATCGTTGCAGATATTAATTTCTTACGAAGATGCAGACAAAAACTTCAGCAATATTGCACTCATTAAAGAAATTTGATGAGCAATTATATAAAACTTCAGAAGCCATGATTAAATAATTAAATTTTATTATTTGTAATGTTTTTATACATAAATCAGCTACACATACTTGGTGAGCCTCCGCCCGCCGCCTTGCTGTCGGCAGTCATTGGCTTACCATCAGCTAATAGATACCTAATGAGTAATGAGTTTATCTCAAACTTTGATCCCGTCTTCCAACTACCTATAAATAATTTCAATCGAAGAAACATCAAAGTAAAATGACATAAAATTGAAAGCAACTTACATTCGATTTATATCTCCAAATAAAATAAAGAACTATTTCACATAAAATTCTAATTCTTTCAACACCACTTGATGTAGGTAAATATAGTCAAGAAGCATGTACGTTCTTATAAAGGTACTAACGGCAGCCTAGCAGAGTAGTTCAAGTCAACCAATTGTTAAGACACTTTTCAACTTCTAACAAAACCATTTTAAACTACTTCAATCCATTGCATTGCTCGAGCTCTAGAGCTGCCTCGCTTTATTTGAAGACCGAGTCGTGCAATGAAATTGAATAGGACATTGGAACTCTATTAAGATTTCGGAGCTGATTTGACTGTCACACACTGATGCCGCAATAGCAACAGCAGCAGCAGCACCACTAACAGCAGCAATATAGAAACCGCCCGCCACCGCTTTGGCCGACAACAATGACGACGACGACGAACGGTGACGACGACGAGTGGAGGCCAAAATAATGGCTTCCCTTCCAGCAGATAGCCCGCCTCATAGAACAAACGAATGAACCTCAGCAAAACATCATGAAGATAATATGTACTCGTATAGTGGAGGCACATCAGAGGCAAGTGACTCTGAGCTCTATGATGGTCCCGGCGATGATGGTCGCCTGCTTCATTATGGTTGCCCAGGCTCAGATTACTGCTCTGCGATAGGCAAATCAATTGGAATCGTGTAAGAGACACTTTAGAGTGGAACATTTAAAATATTTCTAATTTGTTGCAACTTGACACTGCCATGCTCCGGGTCTGCAGGGACAGAAACAGAATACAGAACACATCACAGGAGCTTGGAAGAGGACAGCACATGCATAAGACCTCCATCCAGCTTCAGACGGACGACAATGCGATCCAAAATGATAGCGTTTTGCTTATAGAGTTAAAGTGAGGTGAAATATACAGTTGTGGTCTTTCTGGCTGGTCTAGTGATTCAATCGATGAATACATTGACATTCATTGATAATGTCACGTTTGAGCCGATCTAGTGGCAATGGCAAACGGCAGCGACAACGGCAGCAGCAGCAGCGGTAGGGCGATGTTTTTCGTCCGCTTGTTTGTGGAGCATGTGAACTGAACTTGTTGGTAGGCTATTCCTATAGTAAGATACAATAAGTTCAATTCTCTCAAATAGATACGAGTACCTAACCTTCCTAAGGCAACGAAGCCATATTTGGAAGTGTAAAAGTTTAATTTAGGACAAGTGAACGTTCAACTAATGAGGGCCATTAGGGGTCACAGGATGTTGTTGTACGTAATAGTTTTTATTTTATTTTTCTAACAGGGACAAACAGTAAGACATTGCGGTAAAAAGGTGGGAATTAGATTTTTATTCTTTGAGATTTTTTAGATAGGTGTTTTTTTTTTTAATTTTATGTCCGTTATCAATGCAAAGAAGAAATAAAAAAATTAATTAGTTTGAAACTAGATCTATAAAATTTAAAGAGTGTGTTGTGTAGGTCTTTGCATATTAAAGAGATTCAACTGTGTGAAATAATTGCATATAACAATAAATTTTGTGTCAGCCATGAAAACTCAACTTCAAACGGTAAGACAAACTTCAATCACAAGACAACGTGTACATGTATGCTCTGAGACTTGATTTGAATATCTCGAGAATAAATACAAATATTGATTTAAAACTTATTTCATTGTACGCAAAATGTAATGCAATCTTAAATTTTTTATATAAGAAATAAAAACTTTACAAAAAATGTTACAAAAATTGGTTTTCGACTAAAAATCTCGGGAACAAAAGCAGTTATTAAAATCAAACTTATTTAATCTAATCATATTCAAAATATGTATTGTTGCTAACTTTTGTTTTAATTTGAGGAAAAATTTAATTGCAAACACTTTTAAAAAACACGAAAATCTTCAAAATCAACAAAAAACTGATAAAAAATGGTTTTCGACTGAGGTATTATGAGAGCAAAGAAAGATGTTGACCTGAAATCTTTTTATCTTAGACAAAATGTTGTTATTAATATTTTGGTAAACTTTTGGAAAAATTGCACACAGACATCTATCTAGAAACCTTTCTCAAGGGACTCTGAAACGTGGAGAAATGTCAACATTTTCAACTGGCGAGTTAATAAATCGGTTAAATTTTGTGTGTGGGGAGGCTTTGTCCATTATTGGAAAAATTAAGATGACATACAACTTTCGGAATTTTGAAATACTATTCAAACCGCTGTATCAGTGAAAAACGCTCGTATAGTATTTGGAATTTCTAAGTTTCTAGTTTTTATATCTTTTGGTTAAAAAACTAAGTAAAATTTAAATATTTGTTTTCTTGTATGGAAACGCTTTGCGTAATAAATAAATGCACGACTGGGTAGGATGAACTTGCTCATATATCCAAAGAGCCTATTTAAAAGTATTTAAAAAAATTAGGTGGCGCAACAGTCCGTAGAGAATCAAGGCCTAGTGAGTAGTGACTTACAATTCTCAACCATTCCTGTGTGCGAGTAATTGCAGGGAAGGAGGGGACCTACAGTTTTATGCCGAATCCGAACGGCTAATTTGAGAAATCACTTTTTCATGACAAGCATTACTCTTGGAAAATTTGTCAGTTCCTCGCAAGAGGCAGTACCCGTGAAAACTTTTTTTTTTTAATTAAGGTGGCACAGGCAGGGATTGAACCCAAGACCTCTCGCATGGCAGTCCAACGCCCTAACCATCATGCCACGGGTACTACATTTAAAAGTATTTCCTGTATTTTAAAATTTAAAAAAGTACCTACCTACAAAAATGTTTGTTGTTTGATTTCTCAAAAAAAAACTAATTTTTCAAATTTTATATTCGAAAATCGTTAGAGCAGTTGTTTCTAAAACTATTGTTTTATGTATAAATTGTTTCAGTTTTGTAATATTTTTGGTATGCAGTAATTAATAACTTATTAATATACGTTTTACATTTCAATTTTGTAAACAAATTATGACCAATTTACGAGATATCGAATTTCGAAAAGAAAAATTTTAATATTTTTTTTAAACAAAAACAAAAACATCATAAAGTATTATTGAGACAGTATAAGCGCTTGTGCAGAAAAAAAGAAGCTTAATTAAGAAACAAATTTGTAGAGAAAATTTAAAAAAATCTATTGGTTTGTTTTTGAGAAAATTCAAATTTTTGGTTTTTGGCCAAAGAAATTGTATAAGGACTACTGTTATTTTTACTCTAAAAAAAATGAACAAAATGCCTAACGCGAATCGGCTAAAAACCTTAATTTTTAAATTTGCAGTAAATCCACCCAATGGTTTAGGCTGTGGGGGTGAGCACAGACGGACTGAATCGGGGCACCCTCATTTTTCGACTTCTCTACCATCGTAACGTCATGTTTTTATTAATGATCTCCTATCTGCAACTTCTAATCTAATACATTGCTTCGCTGACTATAGCACCCTTAGCATTTCATATTTGTTTTCAGACTCACATTACTCTTTTTCGGATAAGGGAGCGTTCAAGTATTACGTAACGCAATTTTTGAAGATTTTTGAACCCCCCTCCTCCCCTTGTAACGCAACGTAACGTTTTTCTGTACTCCCCCTCTCACTCTCTAAACGTTACGTAACACTCAAGTGACCATTTTTACCCTAAAGTCGCAAAAAAGTGTGTTACAGATTTTATCCTTGGTATAGTTTTAATTGCCTTTACGGTAATAATACTAAATAAAACAAGAGATTTTTAATCCGCAACGCCTGCGTATTTTGTTTATTTTTTATAAATTTTTGGCTTTACACACAATTGTTTTCATCCTTCATTCTCCTACTTTAGCTTTTTTTACTAATTTTGTATTAAAAAAAAAAAAACAATGTTACATAACGTGTTGTAAGAAAGACCCCCTCCGCCCCTGTAACGCATCGTAACGTATTACTTGAACGCTCCCTAAGGAACTGCAACGACAAAATATGATAAGCTTGTACAATGGGGAATAAAAACCGCGTGGAGTTTAATGCTTCGAAAACGCAATGCTCTCTTGAATTGTTAAAGCGATATATACCCCCTTGCCATTATCCATGGATGCCACTTTCTTCGAAGAGACTGAACATCTCTATATTTTCGGTATGTGTATCACCAACCCCATCTTGTGGAACGATCCCATACGCGATGTTGCCAAAAATTCCGCAAGGTGTGTGGGTTTCCTTAGGCGACTAGAAACCGAACTGGCTGTTATCTATAAGACTTATATACGTCCAAAGCTTGCGTATAACTCCCATCTCTGGGGCTGGTGAACCTGCAACTTATTTAAGCCTTTTGGACAGTATTGAACGTAGAGCAATTAAATTGATTGGTGATAATATCATCATAAGTTCTTTAACTTCTCTTGAACACTATCGTAAGGTCTCTTGTCTAAACCTTTTTTATCGTTATTTTAACGGTGTATGCTCTAGAGAATTAGCCAGCTGCATTCTTCCCCTTAAACAGTTTAACCGTAATACTCGCGCTTCTAGGAATGCTCATCAGTATACCATCGAGTCCAACTTCGGCTGTACTGTCAAATACAGTGATTCGTTCTTTAGCCGTACTACACGAATGTAGAATGCCTAAGCGCACTCTGTCTTTCCTAGTCATTACAATATTCAGGAATTCAGAACCAATGTGCACCCACATCTCCTTTCAAACAATCTTTCCTTTTCCTAATGTTCATACTGTGTCTCATAATAAGGGTAGTAATATCCCCTTGAGTGCGCGCTTATTATAAATAAAAGTAAGAATGTCACTAGGTGCCGTGAAATAACGCCGAGCGAAATAACGCCGAATTCTGAAATTCGGCCTTGTTTCACTTTAATAAAGTGAAATAACGCCGAATTTTAGCATTCGGCCTTATTTCACTATGGGAAAGTGAAATAATGCCGATTCGGCGTTATTTCACTTTTGGTCCTATACAAAATGCTTATTACATCTCAGTCTCAAATCTAAGTATTTTGAGATTTTGCTAGCATTTTTACTAGAAAAATCCAAAAATATTGAGATCTAGATTTCTCCAGGTGTCAATGACACTTTCTATACTTTGAAAGAAGTTGTTAATATAGGCGCCTGCCTGGCGACTTTACATACCCTAAGCGGAGCAACGGAGTTGCGTGAGCGGGTGTGACCCCGAAAAAGGGAGTTAAAATCCTGAGAACCCGCGAAGCGGGCCACCCACAGGTGCTTTTATTGAAAGAAGTTGTTGATATAGGCGCCTGCCTAACGACTTTACATACAACTTCTTTCAATAAAAGCACCTGTGGGTGGCCCGCTTCGCGGGTTCTCAGGATTTTAACTCCCTTTTTCGGGGTCACACCCGCTCACGCAACTCCGTTGCTCCGCTTAGGGTATGTAAAGTCGCCAGGCAGGCGCCAATATCAACAGCTTTTTTGAATAAAAGCACCTGTGGGTGGCCCGCTTCGCGGGATCTCAGGATTTAAACTCCACTTTTCGGGGTTCACACCCGCTCACGCAACTCCGTTGCTCCGCTTAGGGTATGTAAAGTCATCAGGCAGGCGCCAATATCAACAGCTTTTTTGAATAAAAGCATCATCTCAGGTGATGAAGATAAAGTGTGAAAGTGACATAAGACTAAATTGGCCTTAAGTCACTTTGGAAAGCGACATAAGGCCAACCGTTGAAATTTAGCCTTATGACGCTTTCGAAAAGTGACATAAGGCCAAATTCTAAAATTTGGTCTTATGTCACTTGCCCTTATGTCACGGCACCTTAGTTTATCCTTGCAAAAGTTTAATTAAACCGAATTCTCTGTTTTCTCTCTTTCGGCTTTATTTCCCAATTGGCATTCGGCGTTATTTCACTTATCCAAAGTGAAATAAGGCCGAATGCTTAAATTCGGCGTTATTTCACTTTAGCAAAGCGAAATAAGGCCGAGTTTCAGAATTCGGCGTTATTTCGCTCGGCGTTATTGCACGGCACCATGTCACTATCATATTTTTTAGCAAAAAAAAAAAACTCAAAAAGTAAGAGCTTCAAAATGCTGTTTTTCAAACGTCAATATGACAGTTTTTCATTGTAATAAAGGGTACGTAAAGTTGGAAACACCACAATCGAAATTCCAATGATGCCGGAATTTAGTTCTTTTTGTATGTAACTTAAATGCTCATTAGGTGGCTAAACTCCAGGTCATTTCTTCAGCCCTTATAGACCCTAGGCCCACTCCATCTTAACGTTAAGCTGCGGGGACACCGGCTAAACTCCAAGGAAAAAAAACGAGTTTTTGGTTCGAAACTACAAAAAAACCCAATGATGAAGAAAATCAGAGCTATAGTTTTGTGCTCATTTTGAGTGTAAGAAAGCTTCAATATTCTTATATTAAAAATTCCAATACGGTTCTTTTTTTTTTTGTTAATTTTTAACCTTGAGATCTTAGACCATCACAAATTTACAAGAGAGCATTTGAAAAGTAAGAAGAAATCTTATAGGGCCCATACACTACGCAAACACGTTTGTTCAAACGTGTTTGAGTTTGAGCAAACATAGTTTCGCCACACACTACACAAACATGTTTGATAGATATTAGTTGCGTTTGCGTGACGTTTTTCATCTTAATCACCTACCTACGGACACGGAGCAATGAGTGATTTAGCATGTGCAGCTTTGATTATTGCCTTGGCTATTAAAACTTTTATAAAGTTCAATGAATTCAGTCAAAAAAAATTTTTTCCTCATGTTTATTCATGTTAACTCTATGAAAATTGGCATCGGTTTGAGCAAAACTCAATACACACCACACAAACATGTTTGTGCAGGCACGGAAAATTCAATTTTTTTTATTTTGTTCAAACCGCTTGCGCAAACACGCATCATCGCTACATACTACTCAAACAGTTTGAACAAACATTTTTACAACAACAAAATACATTCGTTTGCTCAAACAGTTTGTGTAGTGTATGCGACCTATTAAACAAATGAATTGAACATTGTTTTATTACCTAATTAATACTTCTTAAGAACTAGATTGCAACCGTTAAGGAGATTTGACGACCGACTATACAAATCACGAAACAAAATCATCTTAATTAAACAGTATTATGTATTAAAAGACATACCTGAAGTAAAGCCAGGCGATCGGTTCGTAATGTAAAGCGATACCGTATCTTGACAAAAATAAAAACAAATGCATTTAAAACGAATAAAATTAAGTTTCCCCCTCCCCCTTCATTTTAAATCTTCGTTAAAAACCTTGAATAGCAGCGATAGTAATGGTGGTACTTACGAACACCCTATACTTAAGTACCTAACTGTTCAATATTGAATGTCCCATTAAAAAACAAAAACAAATCACTGGGAAAGCGATATTTAAACTTTTAGTAAATATTATATTCCACTTGATGCTGGTACCTATCAATCTTCCTTTATATAGCGCTGGGCTGGGTGAAACCCTATTATTTAAAAAATACAAAAAGTCAGTTTGGTGTACATTTTCTTATAATAATATCACTTTTGTACACCTGCAGGCTGTAATGTGATCTTCCACCCATTTGTGGTACATAATTTCGATTTACACAAATTTGATTCGCTTTTCTGGCATTTTCATGCTTCAAAAAAACAAAAGAAAAAGAAAGACAACTTTTATATATGTATCTCGAAAAGCAGCAACAATCATGAAACCCTAAGACCAAATAACGATAACAAAATGAAACACTTAATAAACGTACTTAAGTAAATTATTTAATAAGCACCGCTGTCCCAGCTGCACAAAGGATACCGCCCCATTTCCCATTCCACCACAGGAGATGATTATTAAATCATTGCATTGGGTAATCATCACAATGCCACGCAGAGTCAGTCAAAGAGTCGATAAAGGTAGGTAAGTAAGTATACGTACTCGCATCTTAAAGAAACAACTAAACAACAAACTAGCTGCGCTACAACATAGTGATGGTCCGGCACAAATATGGTGTCCCTCTGAACATCCGTCCATCGTCATTTCTGCTGGTGTACCAGAGTCGGCTATAACGTCACGTCGTCCATCCATATAGTCAAGTTATACGAACCACCAACTGGCCCTATTATACTTACTGCGCTATACCTTGCTCCACAAAACGACGACTTAAGTACATAATGGCCATTATAAAGCATCATGGCGCGCACGATTTATGTTTTAATTTGCCATTATGAAATGTTAATGCGGCCACAGATCGGTCGGTCCCTGGCCAAAGCGGTTTCTTTGCCAAGAGGGACAAGGGACGCTCCAACAACCACTGAACCACCGCGCGCCGGCCGTCGCTTCACCGTGCCGCCGGCAATGCATGGACAACAGGAGAATTCACTAGCGTTGTTGTTGTTGTTGTTGCTGCTGCTGCAGCTTAAAATGCAACATCAACATGCGAAAAAGAAAAATTAAGCGATAAAAACGCGCGATCGTTTCGCGAAATTGCAGTGCTAAAATGCTTTGCAGCAATTTGTTGGTTAAGAGGAAATTACAGAGTAGATAAAGATAGGTACAGCGAGTGCAGAGTATAAACTCAGGAACAAGTTGCAAAACTCATATATATTTGTATATATAGGATTGGATGAGTTGGATACAGTGGAAAGGGGAGAAGAGAGAGAAAGTTATGTCTTGCAGCTATATCGACAAAAATTATTACAAGATGTTGTATTTGTATTCTGTGCGCAAAAGAGCCAGAAGCAGGGTTGCCATGTTCATAGTTATTTACAAATATATTTATATAATTGGTTTTGCACAGGCCCACTTGGAATCAGAGACCTTAAAGTTTTATCTAGAGTTATATGAAGCCGCCACATTCTAAAATTTTAAATAGACTTTTAAAGAAATAGTCCTGAAAATCCCTGAACCTAAAGTCCCAAAAAAGTTTAATATCCACAAATTTTGTGTCGTCATGAAAGACCTAAAATGTTCAAATCCAAAATATTCAACCCAACAAAGAGATCTGTTGAAATATTTTCCCCTGAAAATCCCACAATCCAAAATCCCTAAATAGTTTAATATCCAAAAACTTTGTGTCGTCATGAAAGACCCAAGATGTTCAAATCTAAAATATTCAACCCAACAAAGATATCCCTTGAAATATTTTTTCCTGAAAATCCCACAATCCAAAATCCTTGAATAATTTAATATCCACAAACTTTGTGTCGTCATGAAAGACCCAAAATGTTCAAATCCAAAATATTCAACCCAACAAATCTCCAAAGAAGAGGTCTGTTGAAATAGTTGTTCCTGAAAATCCCACAATCCAAAATCCCTTAATAGTTTAATATCCAAAAACTTTGTGCCGTCATGAAACACCCAAGATATTCAAATCCAAAATATTCAACCCAACAAATCTCCAAAGAAGAGATCTGTTAAAATATTTGTTCCTGAAAGTCCCACAATCCAAAATCCCTTAATAGTTTAATATCCAAAAACTTTGTGTCGTCATGAAACACCCAAGATATTCAAATCCAAAATATTCAACCCAACAAATCTCCAAAAGAAAAGATCTGTTAAAATATTTGTTCCTGAAAGTCCCACAATCCAAAATCCCTAAATAGTTTAATATCCAAAAACTTTGTGTTGCCATGAAAGGCCCAAGTTGTTCCAATCCAAAATAAAAAATCTCCAAAACAAGGGGTCTGTTGAAATATTTGATCCAAATCTTTTATTTTTGGGATTTAAGCTTTATGAGTTTTGAATTGGGGATTTTCGTGTTGGGATTTTAATTTTTTTTTGTGATATAATTTTTCTGAATTTATCTTTTCAGATTTAAGTTTTGGCCAATTATTTAACAGGGTTTTTTGTATGAGGAATTATTTTTTTATTTCAAAACTGGTTTTGGGATTAAGTTCTGGGATTTTAAATTTAAAATTCTAGTTTTGAGGATTGAACTTTTGTAAATGTCATATTGAGGATTTTTTTATAGGTTTCGATCTAGGATTTTAGTTTTTCTTTTAGTTAAATGCGAATAAAGGATATATCTAAATCAAAACTGATTTATGGCAACCCTGACAACGAGGATTATGATGCATGGTAAATAGAATTAATGCTATCATAAGGATTTTTCTCCGATAGATGATGGAATTTTATTATGTTGCAGGAGATTATGTGAAAATTGCTATTGTCTATAGCTATAAACATATCTATACCCATTTTGTACCGTAGCTATACCTTCCTTCATCGAACGAATGAATGGTGCAATTGTTGGTTAGGATAATTTTCAACAATTTTTCTTCTTGTATTGTTGTTTTTCTTTTTCATATTTATTAGTTTTTGTATTTCTTGAAGGAAATAAGGAAATGCTTATGTTCATGCAATTGACGCATGTACATAGTATTTTTGAACATACAATGTATTATACCCATCGTCGCGTTCTTAGGCTTCATTAAATTCAGTTTTAGGGATTATATGGTGTAGAAAGGTAAACTGCAACAATGATGGCGAATCACTAATGAAGGTGTACATGAATCCATATGATGATGACGATGATGGAAAATCGTGAAATGCTAATTTTCTTCTACATGCCCGTGTTTTGTCAAATTATGAGATGTAAATTAAGCCCAAATGTAATATCCAGGATTATTGCTGGGAAAACACATAAACGCAATAAAAGGCATAATTATTCATGTTGAACTTAGAAGCTAAGAAAGTATTTGTAAGTCATTAGAACACCAAAAGAGAAGAAAATTGTTGAAATAAATAAGCATACAAATAATCAAATTAAGTTTTAGATTTTAGTATAAGAATCAAAATATTTTAATTTTCAATTAAGTAGACCAAAATTAAAGCTCAAAGCTTAAATTTTCTGAGATAATGCGGGCTAAAATATTTAAACTGTCCACTGATAGATATCATCTTTAAACTTTATCGTACAACATTTGGTAAATCAAAAAGCAGCATTAATTGATATTTTGTTCACAGTTTTTTAATTATTTAAAAAAAATTTAAGTTTCTTGTAAAATAGTGCTTATGCTTATTAATCAAAAACGTTTGATTAGTTTTAGAATGCATATAGGAGCAGGAATAATTGTGCATTAAAGATGACCCCCTATGAACAAACTAGCCCTTAGTGTTTCAATAATTTAATGCTAATAGTCGAATGACTTTTGTATATTTAACAAAAACACAATAAATTCGTAAACAAATTAAAAAATAAAAATGTAGATTTTTCAATATTTGGTTGGGAAACCTTTTTGCATCACAACTGCCTTACAACGGTTAGGCATGGACGATATTAATGACCTACATTGTTCAACTGGTATTGAGTACCATTTTCTTACTTTTTGGAATAATGCATCCATATTTTAAGCGTGCTTATTGATTTTTTTTACATCCCCCTATAGGTGTTCTATGAGATTAAGATCAACACTTGAGGAGGGCCAGTCTAAACTTGGCAGTGTGTTTTGGATCATTATCCTGGTGAATTTTCCAAATCACAGGTAAATGTTCCTCTGCCCATGGTACCATCACTCTCAAGATGTCCACGTATTTTTCTTTTGTGAGGATGCCACCAATTCGATGGACTGGCCCAACGCCATTCCATGATAAGCACCCCCACACGTTGATAGATCCTCCACCATATTTTACAACAGCAAAAGTGTACTTAGGATCGAATTCCTTTCTTTTTGGCCTTCGTACAAATCTTCTGCCATCGGGACCGATTCTATTGGTTTTGGTTTCATCGGACCAGAGGATAAATTTTCATTGCTCGTTGGTAAACGATAGGTGACGTCGAGAAAACTCAAGTCGCTTTTGTCTCTGCTTTTTCGTTACCATTGGCTTCTTCCGTGCAACCCGACCATGCAATCCAGCTTCGACCAATCGCCTTCTTATGGTCCAGACTGAAACTGGCGAATCCATTTCACTCCAAACTTAACTGTGGATAGCTCTAGTACTCTTTTTGGGGTCAGCTTTTGAAAGACGAACTATTTTTCTGCCATCACGAACTGTTGTTTTCCTTGGTCTTTTCTTCCTTGGCACATTTTCATAGGTGTTATATATCTCAAAATGCTTCACGGCATTAAAAACTTTTTTTTTGGAACAATTCATTTTATCAGAAATTTGTTTATAAGACAAATTTAAAGTTTTCAGCTTTAAAATAGCTTCTCTAATGGCTGGAGTGCATTTAGCTATTTTTCCCATTTCTAACGGTGAATTTGAAGTTGCATTGTCGATTACATATTATTTATTAATAGTTACCTACCAATATTTGATGTTTAAATATTAGAACAAATAAGAATTTCACTAAAAAAATCTAAAGGATAAGGTGTTTCTAATTAGTTACTCTCTGCAATTTAGATAAAATTTCACAAATTTATTGTTTTTATTTCATAAACGCACAAATATAACATAGCCCACCGCTCCAGAAGTCAACAGTTAAATTAACAAGTTAATAACATTGCAATAATTTGAAGAAAAAAGAACCGTTAGATTTGACTGGTTCATTTTCATTCATTGGGTCTTCGTTTCTAATTAATTGCTCGTGGCTATATAGTATATATATGGCTCAAAATCACCAAGGTGCAGAATTGGCTTCGCTAGCAATTTAATGTCTTAAATCTTGACTTAATTAAAAAAAAAAATTAATAAAATACTAAAACTGACCTGTTTTATGTTTCTATCAAACAATATAATTTATTAATAAACTAAATTTTAAATGAAATCAATATACACGCATAGAAAATCATTTCGGGAACGCGTCCCAATCTACAATCTTCAACTTCAAGCCCAAAATACAATTGAAAGATGTAAGGTATTCAACCCCGGTCATCACTTAATACACCGTATTTTTTATACAGAATCTAGTTTTAGAAACGGTACTAATAGATTATTTATTTTTAACTGTAAAAAATGCAAAAACAGTTTGTCCGATACCGCACAAGTCATTTCAGTGAACATATCGATAATCGATCAAAAATAATTTTAAGTAAATGCAGCCATTCAGTGGAAAACGTCAGTCGAGGAAGGGAACAATTACAAAGCCGGCTGCCAGAGTATTTATCGTAAAATAAATTGCATTTAAATGTTAAGTACCTTTTTATTCATTATTCGTTGAGCGTACATCAATAGCCCGTCAATCCGTGAACGCATTTATTAATTTAATTATTGATGAAATTCTTTTCTACTACACGAAATTTCAAAGGTACCTCAAATATTTTCCAATTGACAAAGTCAGATCGCATTTAAGATGACCGCCGTATAATTAAAGCGCGCTCTTATTTGAAATCGTCATTTCGGGAACGGTCATTTCGGGAACGTTCCCGGACATGATTTTTACGTATTTTGCTTGTAGAAGATTTTGTATGTATTGTTTTCATTATTGTTTATTTAATACACATACATAATATACCCATGTTCTTAAACAAAGCTTAAATTATGTACTTTGTTTTGTTTTTGTTGATTTTATCAAACTTTGAAAAACGTTCCCGAATTGATGGTTTTTTGTATGATATTTAGTACTAAAAAATTTTACTAAGAAAGTATACAATTCTGTGCGCTGCCGTGTCAAAGTTTATTTATATACAATTTTTGCAACAGTATAAACTAAAATTCATCATTATAGCTTGCAATTTTTTTTTTCATAAAAAAATTTTGAAATTTGCAACCTTGGTGATTTTGAGCCATATGTACCTTCAGGTTGGTGAAAATTTAGAGAGGCTTTAAAAGAAAATTATTAGAGAGGAAAACTGTAAAAAAAATGCTGGTATGCGACCCCTGCTGATTCGTGTCCATTTGTCGATATTTCTAAAAGTCTAACAAAATATTGATAAAAACATTTTATTTTCCAGTTACTTGAGTCAAAAACCATTTTGTATCAGTTTTTTGTTGTTTTTGTAGGATTTTTGTAACAAAAGAGGATAAAAAAAGAAACTACAAATACATAACAACAATATTTTCCATAGGATAAAATAACTTTTATTTCAATATCTTTACCTTGTTCCCAAGATTCGTGTCGAAAACCAGTTTTACTGCACACTTTTCACTTATTTAAAAATATATTTAATGCCGATATCTCTGCTGGTTCTTAAGATATGGCCGACGTAAAAAGGTATCCTTAATTATGGATGTACAGATTTAGATTCGAGAGACCTTAAAAAGTCATGAAATTTGATGACATTTGACATTTAATAATTAAAAGTGGGCCTCATAAGTAAAAGTGATTTTTTTCCAAATTTTATTTGAAACTTTTATATTTCAGCCTTTGATAAATTAAACCATAAAGAGGTACACAATCAAGAAGTGTACTAAGATTTTTAAAAATATTGATTAAAATGGGGTTTCAAATAAATTTCATAAACTTCGTGATTTTTTGGTCAGCATAATCAACATCAGTGGATTCATAAATGGGTTTTATCTAGTCAATGTTTTCTACGGACTAGAATTTTCGTTTTCGACCCAACCAAACTTCAAACTGTGTTTTTCTCAAAACAGCATTTTTAAAACCGGTGACCACGATATCTAAAAATAGAGTGAATCTATTTATTTGAAATTTTTCATTCTTGTCATTCTGTTACTTTATTTATGCTCAGTTTTGTTTGCCATTTAATTATGAATACACTTACACCTTAGGGGATTTTGTTGTTGGACGACGTTTGATTCCAACAAGACGGCGGCGCGCGGCGGCGGCGCGGTGGTGATATACAATCAATTTATTGAAGAAAACTTTTGGTGAGTGCATTATCTAACGTCAAGAACCTGTGTTGTGGCCTCCAAGACCGTGGGATTTAATTCAAGTCGCTTATCTACGCAGTTAAGCCCGAGACGATTGACGCTTTGAAAGAGAATGTTCAGCTCGTTATTGCTGATATACGTCACAAATTCTTCTAAGCACAAGTCCAAACAAAATACTCAAGTTCTTAGAATGTGATTTGACATTTTATTTTAATTTCATTTAAACGACATAAAACATCAATTATACCTCACAGCAGAGTATCAGTGAGTATAAACATTTTGTTTTTTATTAAAAAGTTTTAGAAAATATTTGAAGTGTTAGTATAACTTGACTGCAGTCTTAAAATTAACTTATAATTTTATTTGTCACAGGACAGAATGGTATCTTTCCATACATGTGCGGGCGTAGTGCATACACCCATAAGATTGGTACCAAATGAAAGCTGATGTTTTGGATATTAACCGCTATAAATATTTTAAAAATCGGTTTGGAAGATTTCGAGATTTTTTGAGCTTGAAGTTGGAGTAGTAAAAATATTTCAGCTATTTTTACATGCTGACATAATCAGTGATGACATATACTTTTTTTGGTATCAATGATTAGCCTAACTTATAACCTATATACTGATATATAATGTTATGTCATTCCTTAGCTTTTAGCTAGGACAAAAAAAACTATTACAAAATGCTCAATTTTTCTATGGGACAGACTTAAATATGATATGGGTATACAATTTTACCCTCATCTCGAATATAGGAAGACTAAACTCAGGACGATCCAAATTTTTTAAGCAAAGTTATTTTTGAGAACTTTCATTTGGTACAAATACCGTTTGAATGTAGTTCTTAGACGAAAGTTGTAAGCCGATATGGCAAAAAAAGATTTTCTTTTATTTTGTATACTCCAATTTCAAGCTCAGTTATCTGTAAATCTCCCAAATCAATTTTAAAAATATTATTAACATATTAAGCAAAACATCAGTTTCCATTGCTGGGTGTACGCACTGGGCCAAAAAACATTCACTGTCGTTTCAAAAGCTAACAAGTTGCAGTTCTTAAATGGCATACAAAAATTATCTTTCCTAGTTGCATTTAGCTACATCTTACTTCCTTCAATGTTAAATCTTTCATTAAAAAGTTGTGTTTTTTCAGAACTAATCCACTTAAATAATTTGCAATCCTACAAATGTACAAAAAACTCACATCCTCATTATTTCAACACTTTTTTAATACCTTCATCCTCATCATTACTGACCGATCTTTCCCCTCATAAAACTTTGCATATAGCATACTCTTAACTCGTATGTAGTAATTCAATACGATCCCTCATCGTCCGGTCCTCCGAATAACCCCTTCTTTGACTTCGAGTCTGATGCGTTTCATTTTATATGATTCGCTACGCAAAACAAAACTATATACCTCTTCCTCAGTATAAAGAAGAAGTGAAGGGGACTCAAAATATTAAATTAACAGCAGCAAATGTACGGACACTTTGATAGATCACCAACGCTGATATTCAGCACTGCAATTATGTCGCGATAAACGACCACGTATGTTTTAATTTTCACATTTGCCATCAACATCAACATCAAAATCCACATCACGGGCAAGGGGAAGAAATTATTGCGCGAGGCTCCTCGAAAAACCCGACTCGAACTCCGATATATACTCTTGACTTTATTCCTGGCTTCACCTTCAAGACGGATCATGGATGCTCGGAATGAGTCGTCGACTCTTTGGAGTTGTTTTACGTATTTCTTCATTTTTGTTGTTGTTGTATTTTTCAGTTCAGTTTAAGTTTTGTCTCCTTGCGTGCTCAAAACTTTACAGGAAACCACTGAGTTCCCGAACGAAACATTATAACAACTTCTGCAGTTGAACATTTTTGCGAATAAATTAAATTGTTAAGAACATTGCACCGCGCTGCTGCGCTGATGCTTTTGCTGTTTCAGGGGGAGAGGGGGTTGGTAGATGGGAGAAGACCTAAACGGTCAACTTGTTTAATTTTATTTATCTCGCCTTGACCGTGTGTTTCACTATGTTTATGTACATATATGAATATGTCTTTGTTCGAAATGATGCGGAGTTCTGGTCATGATCAAGATTCAGATTCAGATCTGCAGAGATTCATTGCGGTCTTGATAAATGGCGATGAATGGCTTAGGAGTAATTTGAGTCTCCCATTGCCACCTATAGGGAAAGTTACAGCGAAATATTATTTTACCAACAAATGTCACCGCGCATTATTTCGTCGGTGGTCTTGCGGGCTTAATTATTGTCGCGCATTCATCCTCACATAAAATTGCGGACCAGCCAACCGACCAGGCTTGCGATTAAGCTCGAATGGAGATCTCGTTGGAATTGTTTTGGGATTTATGATTGTAGATGAAGTTATAAATTATTAAAGAACAAAGTTATCTTCAAAATAAATGTTGGTACCTAACTTTCTTGGAAATTTTGCTCTCCTATGCGAGATTCTTGTTACAGAATTATCAATTTATGTAGACCACTCTGGAAAGTAAGAGTTTTTGCTTTGGGTTGGTTGAGTAAGAAGGCGATCTTAAGGAAATACCATATAAATAAACAGTTTGAGTTGGGAACTTTCAGAGTTGACAGTTGTGCAATAAATGTCAAATAGAAGGTGATAAATCCCGCAGAATAGAGTCGTTCTATGAGCGTTGGGAATAATTATGTACTCGTAGTTTATCAGTTTAAAAAAATGCCTATATTTTCTTATGAAACTTGAGGTTTTACTTGGAAGTTATAAGCGCAAAGTCTTTATTGCAAATTTTAAGACTTTTCTCATAATTGATGGAGTTGTTGTTTAATTTATTTCATTTCTCGAAAAACTTGGATTTATTGAAATTGTGTTCTGCGTGATTTTTTACCTAAAAATATGCGTAAGTCAATTTATTTTTTTGAATGATAACATTATAAGACTTGTTGTTGGGAATTGTGAACCGAGTCAAGGAAGTTCTGGTGACTATGAGGTTGAGAGAACTTAAGGTGCCTGTTTTGCTTAATATGTCTGACAAAGATTTGTACCAAATTGAATAACTAAATTTTTACGGTTACTTGTCGGAATGTGTATAGATTGGTTTTGTTAGTGTCACATTATCTAGAAATTAGCATATTGACGTTCTTGTAATACTTTCTGCAGTGTTACTAAACAATACTCCAAATTATCACGGTTCTCATTGCAACAACAATTTTATTACCTTACGACCTAAATAGAAGTAAAAATAGAATTAAAATGTCAATAGAAAGCAATGACTTTATAACTAGACCTATGTCAATTTTGCCATATTTTCCAAAAGTTATGGAAAAACTTCTTCACTTTGCGGTTTCTTCAAATCAAATTATCTTAATGTTACAGTCTGGTTTTAAGCCAAAGCATAGTTGCGTATCTGCGTTGATAAAAGTATCAGAAGGTATTTGAACTTCTGACAGCAATCCAGGGCTCAAACCTCACTTAGATCGAAGCAAGTCTACTCCAGTTTTGAGGGAGAAAACAAATCTACTTCGCCACTCCGCTTTTTTCAGATCTGCTCCTTTTTTCCACACTAAAAAATTGTTAAGCCAAACCAAAATGAAATTAAATGACAGCACTGTGTATTCTCCAAACAACTCTGCTCTGACTCTCTGTCTCTGAACGGAATCATAATTTTTCTTACTTAATATAAGCAACATAGATCAGCAAGATTAAGTTAGCTTTTGGTACTCATTAAAAACAACCACTAATAAAATGGAAGAACTTATGTTCCAAAACTTATCTGACTATATGTTAACTCTAGCCGTTTTACCACACAGCAGCGCCGCAGCTGAGAGAAAGTTTTGCGAAATGAATTTATTGAAAACTAAAATAAGAAATCGTTGGCATGTCGATACAGTTGAAAATTTAATGTTTTCACGATCATTAATAGCAGATCGAAAACAAATTTTTGAATCATCGCTTGAATTGATTAAATTTATAAGAGAATTTAAATTTGTCCAAGGCAAATACATTCTAAAATAAAATCAATAAAAACCAAAAATATTTATAGTATGTATTATTAAAGTTTTTAGTTTCTGAAGTCTAAGACCGTTTGTGATTCATTTTTTGTTTAAAAAAATGAATACTTTTGTTAAAAATATAGTTTTTGAAAACTATAGTTTTTTTGTTTTCAACTCTAATTTATTATTTAATTTAGTATATAAGATATAAAGTTTAAGGTATTCAAGTCTGAATGAATTTATGTGATTTTTTTGTTAAAAATACCTATTTATTTCCGTTAAATAAATTTTTGTTAAAAATACAGTTTTTGAAAACTTGGGTTTTTCTTTCATTTTCAAATCTACTTCGGAAATTTTTGATTTACTTCACTTTTGCTGCAAATCTGCTCCGAAATTTTGTTACTGAGGTTCGAACCCTCCAATGACTTAGTAACTTTTGTAACCTTGGCTTTTGAACACATGTTCTTTGACTCAAAATATTTTCCAATTTCGCTTATATCTAGTTCTCCTTGTTTTATACAGTCTTATTTACACGCTTTTAAATGAATAAAATATTTTGAGTGGAGTTCCCCAGGAATTTTTTTTGGGTCCACTGCTTTTTACAATATTTATGAATGATTAGATACGCTAATTTCCACATGTATGCTGATAATGTGATTTACTATTCTTGTAATTTCGGATTATTTGAAGATGGAAATTGTAGACGTGTTTAAGCAGTATTTCCAGGAGCTGCTGAATTGGCTTTACGTTGAGTAAGTAATTGAAGAACAAGGAAGCATGAGACCAGTAGAGCTTGGATGGCCTTCTTTTAAAACTCTTAAAATAAAGTGATATTCTGGTAGGGTGCATGCATCAGCTCATCGACCAAGTGTGAAAAGAGGATAGTATGGCCGACGACGGGTCCAATAGCTCGAAATGGCCAATGTACACAAATTTCAGAGGTTCTTCCCAGCTTAAAGTTGCCTACACATTAAGGTGAAAAGATCAACGAATATTGAGTTGAGATCCACTATCTTTTCATTATTGATTTTAAATCCGCATATGATAGCATTAGTCACCAAGAGCTTGTATTGGTGATGTCAGAAATCGGGATCCTAAAAAACTGATCCAGCAACATGCAAATCGGCGATTCCAGCGATTCCTGACATGTACAGGGTTCAGGAAAAAAGATGCGTTATCATATGGAATTTCTTTAACCTAGCCCTGGAGCAAATATTGTGCAAGAGTTTTGTTAACCTGAAGGGTACTATGACTATCTTAAACACTATCGACATCGTCGACCGCTCCAAACGAGATGTTATAGGAGCATTCCCAGCTATATATGAACAGGTGAAACGCGTTAGTCTTGAAGTGAATGAGGACAAAACAAAGAACTAGTATATATGCTATCAACAAACAAAGTCTCATCGTTTCATAGCTCAGGAAAAAAATTACTTGGAAGCAGGAATTTCGGGTTGTTCAAGGATTTCAACTTTCTCGGAACAAACATCAATTCCACGAATGACACCTTTCTGGAAATCTGACCAAGAATTACCATACCGCTCCTACTTTGGCTTGGCCGAACAACTTGGTTCAAAACTCCTTTTCTCGAAAGAAAAATACACCTTATACAGAACTCTAATTTTATTAGTTCTACACTAGGGCGGCGTTACGCCGAGTGCTGCACGTTAAATAAAATAGGGGAACTGATACTTGGAACTTTCCAGATAAAAATCCTTCTGCGGATATTTGGTCCTTATATGCGAACAGGGCAAATGGAGAAAAAGATTCAATAGTGATACATTGTGAGTGTAGGCTTGAGATCCAAAAATGCTGAATATACTGGCTCTGCCATATCGAAGGAATGAACAACAACGCTCCAGAAAAGAAAATCTTTGAATTCCAGGTTCGAGACGAACAAGGAAGTCCGAAACCAAGCTACAGGAATCAGGCGTTTACTGACGCAAGAGCCCTTGGTCTCGACAATAAGATGGAGCTTTCAAAAGACTCCAAACGATAAAAGAACGCAAAATTTCAGACTAAGTAAATAAGTTTTTCATAAAATATTGTGAAAAGTATTTCTTGAAACAAATTATTTTTTACTTGTTTATATTTTATTAATTATTCATAATTCCAAAAGAAATAACTTATTTGGCCAAAAAATAACTAAAGTAATTATATCATGCCTTCAAAACTAAGACCAATGTGGCAAAGTCTAAAAATTGTAGTTAATGTTCATTTTCTCATGAAAACATTAAACTACTTAACAAAAACCCAACAATTGTCGACATTAAAATGACAACTCAAACCACTTTCATTGAGTTATATATAATTTTACTTCTGTTTCCAAAGGTATACCTACTCTCGAATGTAAAGGTACCTTTTTTCTTAACTATGTTTGCACGTATATTCTATATATCAAATACCTTCTGTAAAAGCTGATTACACAAAATGTCTGTATTTGTGGTAACTGTGGGTAACCATAATACACTTCAGCATCATCGCATCATCATCAGCATCCAGGATCAGGTATAAAAACACACTTAGGACCCAATCGAGAAACCACAAATTGAGAGCAGTTCGAATGCAGGAAAGGGGCCGTCCGTTCCAAGTTCCTTAAGCCTAAAAAATATACAAGTCAGAAAAAAATATAAACCAGACGACAGCGTACAAAATCGATTCTGGCACAAAAATAAATAATTTATGTCTCGATACGTGCCGCAACCTTTTCAGAAAAAAAAAATAAACAAAAACGGCAAACCTTAAAACGGAACACTACGTATATTTATATAGGTATAGAAAAGCCCTGATACTTAATTCAGAGCCCAAGAAACCAGCAAAACCGCCATGAAAATAAAATGTATCTGTCCCAGCTCAGACTGAAATCTTGATTAAGGAACCACACAAGCCATGGGCATCATGGATCCGGATGGATGGATACACACTCTACCATCAGGCTCTGGAAAAGCACGGCCTCTCTGTCTGGAGATCGACTCCCGCACCATATAAAGGTGAGACCATGAAATCGGGCCGAGGTGCAAAAACAACGACCGCAACCACAAAAATAAAACATTAAAAAAACAAAAACCTAAAATAAAACACAAAACTACATAAAACCCTCTAAAAGACACAATGTCCATGTTCCAAGTAAGTAGGTATATATCGTGCTACGTTATTGATGGAGAAAGAGAGGACCCTTCGCGCGGCGGCTGCGCGGTAACAACCGAACCGAGGTCCGACCTAAATCAAGCAATCAGAAAGGCATTCGTGGCTAACCCTTGAGTTTGATGGTGAACGTTGTTGTTGTTTTTGGATACGATTGGATTGGAAACGCGCAAAACGCAACCCAAGACGCGTACATACGATACGAGTATAAAGCCGCAACGCAGCAGCCATATCCCTTCTGATTGCGATGCCTGATGAGTCCATTCCGCAGCTCTTCGAATTCGCAGAACCCGCAGACCATTGGATAGTTTGTGCTTGTCCCCAACCTCCAACCAAGTACCTCCACATAGCATATCCACTCACATGTTCTCGAGATGATGATGCGCAGATGGAATAATTTCCGTGCCAAAACTCCTGGGGTATATATTCGTACGAAATGGGATTTTGCGTCGTCCTAGTCGTCGCGTCGAATTGTGTGTTGTGCGCAGCGCATGCGCAGGTCTCTCGTTCTCCTGCCCGGTCCCTCAAACCACCCCCTCCTCCCATCAAATCAACTGCACCAAAAACCAAAGGGATTCGAATTCGATTTATCGGAAATCACGATCAGACTTTGATTTAGGTGCCTGAATTTGGGCATACAAGGATTTTCGTTTGTGGTAATAATAAAGTAATTTCTGCTTTGATCTTGCAGTTGGGATTATTTGGAATTCGCCAAGATTAATGGGCCACCGGCCATATTTCGAACTGCTGGAGAACAAGCAACGACGAATACGAACTAAGCCAAACAAGAAATGGCACAAAAATATAAAAAAATGAAGAAAATAAAACAAGAAAACGAAATCGTTAGCAAATATTTACTGAATTATTTTTCCAATGAAACGAAATTCAAGCTAAACAACAAATATTTTAGACCAAAATGAGAACGAAAATCGTGCCTATATTGTGGCAATAATAATTTTAAGTTGTAGGTAGGCAAAGTGTATTTTTAATTATATTCCAGTTTTTATTTAACTTTTGAACTGAATAGACAAATTATTTTTTTTATTTCACGAAAGAGAACGCTTTCAAAAAGTTCGAACTTAAAATTGCAATAAACACATACGTTTTTTAAAAATATATTTCACTAAGTGCAGCGTGGAAAATAATTCTATTATTTGTTAGCTAAAGACATTATTATAATACATTGCCTATCATTTAAAAAACAATGAGTCCAGAAAGATTTATACAAAATTTTGTAAATTAAAAATAAAATTGCTTAATCACATTTTTTGATTTTTTTTCCATTTTCTTATACGGAAATAATAATGACAAATTATTATAAATAAAATGGTGATAAACAACCTTAAGACTATTCTCATCATAAGACAAAATATGTGTCTTATCCAATTTAAGTATATTATTATGTCCTAAACGTAGTAAAAATCTTTGGTCATTTGTAAAAAACGTACGAAACACCACGTCATCCCCAGTTCCAACGCTCGTCCACAATGACACTCAATATGTAAGTTCGATTGACAAGGCCAATTTGCTTGCAGCAGTTGCAAGAGTACTAAAAGACTCTGAAATACACAAATCCGCTGGACCGGATAGTATTCCCCCTATTGTTCTGAAGAGGTGTTCTTCAACGCTGGAAAAACAACTGCGTAAGCTTTTCCATCTATCCTACTCTACATGCCTTCTCCGAGGGGATGGAAATTATAAGCCTGTCCCTAAAAAAGGCGAATCCTCCTTCCCCTCCAACTATCGTCCAATAGCACTCACTTCCCTTCGTTCCAAAGTCATGGAAACGCTGATTAATTTTAGACTTAAGAAATATCTCGAAGAACGGAAGCTTCTTAATGACCGGCTGTATGGCTTTCGTAGCAATAGGTCCACTGGTGATCTCATGGTTTATCTCACCGAAGAGTGGAACAAATTTGTACATCGTTTTGGAGAAAGTAAGATTATTGTACTTGATATTTCAAAGGCATTTGATAGAGTTTGGCACCAAGCTCTCTTATTGAAAATGCTTGCTTTTGGTATTGATGAAACTTTTCTTCGTTGGATTAGAAATTATATTTTTAGCCGTTCAATACGAGTTGTAGTCGATGGTTTTAAGTCTGAAATTCATAAAATAAATGATGTTGTTCCCCAGGGCTCCGTTTTGTCTCCGACTCTCTTTCTTATCTTTATAAACGATCTGTCACTTCTAATCCATTGAACTGTTTCGCTGACGACAGTACCCTCAACTTTTCATATTGGTTTCTTCGGATGTGGAACTTCATCGGCAGTGTATGAAGTGGGGACAGTATTGTCCAATGGGGAATTATAAAACGTGTAGAATATATCCATGAGGTTCACTTGCATCCATCCGATGCCCCTAAAACAAGTTTAAGTATTTTGAAAAGGATCCAAAAAAGAGCTTCACTCGAATACCGACGCAATTTTTCATGGCTTTCGTTGTTCTACCGGTATTTTTATAAACAGTGTTTTGTCGAATTAGCCAGTTGCACCCCCCATCCCCCCCCTCAAACAATTTAACCGTAATACTCGTACTTTTAGGAATGCACATCAGTTTAATTTCGGACGTACTGTCAAGTACAGAGATTCTTTTTTTAACCTCACATCGAGAATGTTGAAAGCCTTACCCAGCTCTGTTTCTCCCTATCATTTTGATACTTTAAAAGCTCGAACTGTGTTTAAAATTAAAACGTGTTAAGGGTATTAATAACTACTTAAATCACGTAAATTATAATAAAACAAAATGGGCGTATTCAATTTTTTAAACCACCTACGACAACAAAAAGAAGGAAAATTATTAAATAAATAAAAAACACGTATACGCCTGAGTGTACCGTTATTTGATTTGTTATGGGACTTTAAATAAAACAACAGGATTATATCATCGTACTACAAGGAAATGTAATTATTTTCTAAATGAACTAGGCAAGATTGTAGCTATAACTTTATACGGTATTATACTTCAAAACATTCGTAGTCATCGAAAATCTCATTTAGAAATAAATCTATTTTCATGTTTTCCAAAATTGATCCTTTTTTTTATTTTTTTATCCATTTTAGAATTTTTTTGTTTTCAAAATAATAAGTTCTATTTCGAAATATAAATTTTCTGGTTGTATACCTTCTCAAAATTATTTTTTGGAAAATATTCTCAAAAAATCATAACTCCCATTTTTTCTCTCAAATTCTTATGACTGATAGCAAAACTAATTAAGCATAAAAATTAAACCAGTACTCAAGAAAAAATATGATTCAAATTTTAAAAATTACTCAAAACGGTATTTAAAGTTTAAGAAATTCGAAGAAAAACATACCATTATTTTTGTATAAATATCAAGTCTTTATAATAATAAAGTCTTGAAAAAAAAAAACAATTTTTTAAGGTTCATTTTAACAATTGCAGAATGTTATAAGACTGAATTTTAAAAACAGAATATTAATATAAAGCAAAATAATTTTTAGAATAATTTTAGAAAACAATATTTATTGGAGAAAATTTTTAAAATAATAAAAATGCACGATTTGCTTACAGTTTTGAATCTTAGCTCATATTTTTTAGTGATTTCTGAAAGGCGAAAAAAGGGTTCCTGAAAAGTTGGATTTAGGTATAAATACGTTAGTAAGCAAAACAAAAAAACACGCAAGTCAAAAGCTTTCTAGCAAAGTATCTGTAGCATTTCTTCTTTTTCTGATTTAAGAATCTTAAAACTGATAATACTACCTTAAACCACAAATTCCACAAATTATTAAGCTGTTATGGTCGAAAAATAACGCCTTCAATTCAATTTTATTTTATAGTAGTTTCAAATTAGTATACATTTCGAAAAAAATCGACTAAAACAAAATATTATATTACTTCAAAATAATTGCATGTATGAAAAAGTATTTTTTTTGACATCTGTTCAAATTATTAGAAAAATCTAAGTGACAGTTTTATAAACAAAAAACATTAAAAAAGTTGTTAGAAATTAATTTGCAGCAAAAATATCTCGGAAACAAGAACAAAAATTGAAATCAAATAATTATCGTATGCAGAATTTTGTTGCTAACTTTTAGAGGGTTTTCCATTAAAGGCGGGTTGGTTTTAAAATTGTATAAAACAAATTGAATATGAGATATCAATAAGACTTTATCTTTATGTGATAATATCATGTGCGAAATTTAACACTAAATGGCCGTCTCGGCTTCTTTGAGTTGTGCGCATTCGAAAGGTCCTGTTTTTGATGATTTTGGCGCATAAATTAGGCTGAATTTGACTGATGAACACGGCGGTACATTGGTTTGCGGCTTTTTCGCATAGAACTGCGACTTACGAAAGCAGAATATCGATTGTGCCTGAGGCTGTGTGGTACATATCGCCATCCTGTTGAAACCATATGTCTTCGGTGTTCATATCATCCAATTCAGGCTACAAGAAGTTTTTGATCATCAATCTATAGTGTGTAAGAGGCTTCATCTCTTACGATATGAAATATCACTGTACTTAATAATTACTTTGCTCAGAATAATCAAATTAAAGCTTATTTATTTTTCACTGTTTCCATGTAATCAAAATAATATTTTTCATTAGTAATAAAGAAGTTTTGTTCAAGTTAATACGTTTTGTTTCTTATTTTGATCAAAAAAAGCCCTATAATACATCAGAAGTGGGATAAAGTTCCTCATTTAATTGAATAGTGGTTGCATTTCTTACGATAAATTAAAGAAAATTTACTTAAAAAATTTTTTTTTTCTAAAATTTGATCCTAAAATTTTTCCAAACATGGATGCAAATGCAATGGCTCGTGTTTTGATTTTTTTGGAAAACGCTTCTGTGCAAATCCTTAAAGAGAAGCTTGTCCAGATGAATTTAGGCAAACATGGTACCAAGACTTCACTTAAGTGAAGCCATTGATTCGCTTGAACCTGAGCAGATTGAAAACCTGTTCCCTGTTGTTGACCAGGAAGATGAGGCAAGTTGTGATGACGCACATGAGGACGAGGATGACGCTGTGTCACAACGTCTTGAAAAACTCCGTGATTTAGTCAAGAAAAAGGAAGAAATCGCTGAGTTGGAAAAACGTTTGGCTGAACTCAGCACTAACAGCCCTATTCGTGAGTTCCAGCACGTTAGTGCACATTCGTCATGTGATATCGAGGAGTCCTTACCATTATTTAGTGGCGACGATAATTACCCTATTAGTAAGTGGATTGGCAAGATGAAAAATTCGCCATATATTGTAAGCGACGTCGAACTTAGCGCTTCTGCACACTTTCACGAACAGCGGCGATGTTTTCGACAGATCTTGCGTCTGGTGTTGGTTGATTGTTCACTAAGCCGGTCGATTTAAATTTGGCCACCAATCGTTAAACAATCGACTTGAAAGAACGAACATGTTTATCATAAAAAGAGGGCAACGCACCTACCGTTGCGGCTAAAGAACACCCATTTCTATAATAAGGTTTTATCTTTTGCACAAGTTGCTCGACGCTGTAACTTACCATGACGACATGTCTTAAGTGACCGATCAAAACCAAATATTTTGTCAGAAAGTAAAACAAAAACTATAGCCGTGTCGTCGCAAGCCATTTTGGAAACTCTTTACAATGAATATACAAAATACATTAGATGGCGCAACAGAATTAGGCTCTAACAGCTTACAAATCTCAACCATTCCTGTGTCTTGTCAGCGATGGAAGACTACAGTTAATATTCTGAATCCTAACCTTTTATAATTTAATATTTTTAAGTAACGAAGTCACGGAAGTGATTTCAAGAAACACATCTCGAATGTCGTTGCACTTCAATAGTTTTGCAATACAATATTCGAAGGAATCATTTCTTGCAATCATTCCCACGACACAATATTTTTTAAGAATTAAAACTTTATTAATTGAATGAATAAACATAAATATAATATTATTTCTTTAGAATTTAAATTAGAATAATTATATTCCAGAATTGAGGAAAACATACAAATGTTGTCTTAAAAGAGATTCTGTAAAATAAAGTCGTTCCTATTCTTACCATAAAAAAAATAAAGGATCCGAAAATCTAAATCCACCTATATACCTATGATTTTATAGAAACTTAAGTATTTATAACATTTAATCTACCATGGATACATAGTTATAGCTTTCAGTAAAACAGATCTTTATACTTCAAAATTCCTAAATAATAATGCTTGTCCTACTTACAATTAAATGTCACCGCCTTAAGCTTCTGCTTCCGTGACCCTCTATCATGCTTGTCTTGTCAGTAAAGTGTACATATAATCACAATTATGTGATTATGTACATGAAATTCCTCTTTCCATTTATCCAAATATAAGTAATTTTATTATTTTTATTTTGTACACTCTTATACCTAAACTCATATCTACTTATCCTGATCATGGCTTCAAATTAAATAGCATTATTAAAAGATCCCCTTTAGCCATAACTGCTGCTAAAGAGTACTTATACTATATAAGCTGTTCTCTGTATATAGCTAAAGGTTTCCAAAATTAACAAGATGTTCCTTTGAATAATTGCAAAGTAATTCCAGAAAATAAAACACACACTCAAACCACATTGAACATAACCTCATTATCATCCTGATGGGCATCAGAAAACTTGCAAATAGGGTGACAAAAGCATCAGTACATCAGCAGCAGCATCCTCTTTCCATCATCGTAATAATATCCCAGCATTGTTTCTCCACATCAACATCAGCTCCAATCGACACATTCCTTACGAGAAAATCGATTTATCACAAAGAAAAAAGGAAGAAAAAGAAAAATTACAAAAGGACATGCTCAATGCTTTTGGGCTCACGGAAACAGAAACAGCATCACAACAACTGCAACTGAGCAACAACATTAAACATCAACCCAAGACACAACATCCTCTGTAATTGGACAATCTTCGTTTTTATGTTCCTGTGTAAAGTGGTTCTTCCTTTGGTCCAGACTCCGCCCATGGAGTCCCTTTATATATACTTATATATAGGGTTAGGGTATAGCTTCATGATGGGCTCGGAGACGGAGACACTAACCATGGAATGGATGCGCATTCCCAAGCAGATGTTCTGTGGCCATTGACAAGGTAATATCTCCGATCAGACACCTGGGCAATGATGATGATGCTTCTGCTGCTTCAGATGATGATGATGCTGGCAAAAGGGATGTTCCCTTCTCCGAGATGAATGTATCTTTTTTGAAGTTATATTGTTGTTGTTGTTGTTTCACTAATGCAGAGGGCCGATACATGGAACCAGTTTGGGCATTGTTTCCCCACTTTGAGTGGTGGCTTCCATCTATTGTGTGTTGGTTTGTAGGGGTTTATGTATATAAATAAACTTGATTAGGCATTATTGGCGAGGTTGTGCGCCAGCGCTGCTGGGCTCCTCCATTGTCGCCTCGAAAGTGAAAAAGGAAGGCTGTGAGTCGTTGGGGAATTCAGAAAGCAATCACATCTTCTATACCTTAACCGCGTTAACATTACTAAGTTACACTTCCAAAGAATATGAATATGATGGAAATGAGTCTATTTTGCTCCAAGGTAATTCCATCAGTTCTGCTTTTCTAATGAGGAATAGGTATTTCAGTGGAATCATAAGCCGACGTTATAACAAAGCAATATGTTGTATCTAATATACTTTTTTTATCTTTTCATCGGATTTCAGAGGCAGAATGTATGAAATTTTCAATTATTGGATTTTCCCGTTTCAATCTTAACACTATGCTGACTATAGCAAATGTACGACTTTGTTATGCCTTTAATGATGGAACGGTGCAATTTGTCACTATTTTCTTGCACTTATTTCTTTACTGATTCCTGTGACTTTACTATAACTACTAAAGCGATGCAAGAATTGAAATTCTCCGTTATCTCACACGTTTCTTCTGCGAGTGTGAACTATTGAATGAAATTTTTTAATCATCGATAAAGTGGAAGAAAATGTTTTAAAAAGCGTTAATAATTATGTCCTAAATATTTTATTAAAATAATTAAATACATTTTGGAACAAAGGAACGGTGTTTTTAAGAGTTTCAAAGTAATTAATGTGTTATATTTAATACTTTGTATTCGATCAATTATATAATATGTTCTTTTAATTGGACTTAATTATGTCAAGCGGTTAAATTCAGAAAGACATGCATTTTTTTAAGTTGGTGGTATCGGTAGAAATATATTGCCATACAAAGGTACATAAGGTAAATTTAATGGCGGTTTAAAAAGGCGTCTTGGGAGCTTGGGCCTGTTTTTAGATTTATAATTTATAGTGGATTATAATTACTGTGTAACAAGAATAAAGAAGTTAAAGATAATACATGAAACATTATTCAGAAACAAGTTAATACAACGAATTTTATTTTTAAAAGTTGAAACCTATTAAATACTTTTTTGTTGATTAACACATAAACATTTCGAGCTCTTACAGTTTTTCAGTAATTGAATATCTTTCGTAAAAATAAGTCTGAAATTGAAGAACAAAATCCTGAACAATGAAACAAAAATCAGTTTTTGACTTTTGAGTTGTAAAAGGTCCCTTTTTTTGATAAAATATATGTAGTTAAATTGTCATTCGCGATTCGCAATTCCACTAAAACAAGAAAGTGCGGTCAAGATTATACAAAAATAAAATTATTTTTTCCTAAACAATTTTAACTAAAAATAAAAATTAATTAGGTGGCGCAACAGTCCGTTGAGAACTAGGGCCTAGTGACTTACAACTCTCAACAATTCCTGTGTTCGAGTAATGTTTCCAATTGTAATTTTCAAAATTTCGGTTCTCTAACGCAGTGGAAAGAATTACAAAACGAGTAAACGAGTGAATAAATTTTTTCCAGAATTTTTAACTGTTTTTGTTGCGCAGAACCACAGTTATACAGCTCTCGAATAGTTTTTGAAATATTTACATATGTATATTTTCGTTGAAGAGGAACTTTCAAAAACAAAAGAAAAAGGTTCTGGGAAGCAACACTGATAACTTCTCATTTATGCCTGTCGGTTGATATTTCTAAAAGTCTTACAAAATATAAATAAAATAACTTTGTTTGTAAAATAAAAGAAAAGTTGAAGTCAATAATATTTTTCTTTGTTCTCATGATACTTGAGTCGAAAACTCTTATTTAACAGTTTTTAGTTGTTTTTCTAGGTTTTCATGATTTTTAAAAAGCTGCATATGATTTAAGGCGAGAAAAAGTTTTTAAGAATTTTTAGTAATTTTTTTTTTAATTTTTTACTTTTTTTTATAAAAAAAGGCCAATTGGATTTTTGTAAGAAAATTACCTTATGTCAAACTTTGTATGGAATGAAATAATATTGAAATCAATATTTTTAACTTCCCATAGGAAGTTATTGTAATGAGTCCGATTTGTCAAATTGAAAATTTTGACATTTCTCGACGTTTCAAGGTCCCTACAGTCAAAATAAAAGATTTTTAGAAAGATGTCTGTGCGTGCGTGTGTACGTACGTTCGTCGTTCGTACGTCCGTACGTTCGCGACGTTTTTTTCGTCGTCCATAGCTCAAGAACCAGAAGAGATATCGACATCAAATAAATTTTGTTATACAGATAATAAAGCAGAAAGGGCTCTCAAGAAAATTGGGTGGGTGTTTTTTTTTTACCATAGCAGTTTAAAAAAAAGGGTATACATTTTGGATAACCCTAAATATCTCACGAACCAATAATGCTAAAGACTTGAATTAAATTTTAGATTATATATTGTAACGTGATACAAAACAAATATTTAAAAAAAAAAATCCAATTAACGGTTTTTTTTATAAATCAAAAAAACTGAAAAAAAAATGTGTCACCTCGAAAATTTCACGACTCAAATATGATTTCATCTCCAAAATAATTTTGTGCAACGAAGAATAATGTTTTTGACATTTGATAAAATTTTGAGAAAAATCGAACTGACAGTTTTTTTACAAAAAAATAAAAACCTCAAAAAAAATTAATTAAAGTTGGTAAAAATTGATTTTCGACTCCAATATCTTTTTAAAACCTTGAGATATTGGCTTTAAACTACTTTTATCGTTAAAAAAATATTGTTGTCAACATTCAGTAAAATTTAAAAAAAAAATCGATTCGACAGTTTTTTTTACAAAAAATTAACAACCGAAAAAAAATTTAACAAAAGTTGGTAAAAATTGATTTTCGACTCAAATATCTTTTCAAAAATTTGAGATAATGGCTTATAACTAATTTTAACTAATAAAAAATATTGTTTTCAACATGAGGAAAAATTTTGAGAAAAATCGAATTGACAGTTTTATTACAAAAAATAAAAATCTAAAAAAAACAATACTAAAACTTGGTAAAAATTTACTTTCGACTCAAATAGCTTTTCAAAGATTAAAAATATTGGCTTTAGACTTATTTCATTTCACAGAAACTATTGTTTTCGATATTCAGTATTTTTTTTTATAAAAATCCAACAGTCCGTTGGAATAGTACGCAAATTTGGTAAAAATTGATACATATAGACAAATTTTTAAGTAAGACAAATCGACAGACGGGATGGGAAGTTATCAGTGTGGGTCGCATTCCAGCCTCTTTTCATAAAAGATATTTGAGTCGAAAGTCAATGTTTACTATTTATTTTATTGAATTGGAAAGAGATAAAAACAGTTTAAATTCCAATATTTTTAATTGTTGTCATGATATTCGAATCGAAAATCAATTTTTACCAAAATTTTAGTAGGTAGTAGTTCTTTAAGATTGTTATTCTTTATAAATAAAACTGTCACTGAGTTCTGAGACCTTGAAAAGTCGAGATGTGCAAAAATTTTGTATTCTACAAATCGAAACGAATAAAATAACTCTGAATTTGAAGTTAAAAAGAATAATTTTTTTTTTGCTAAAAAATTTAAGCTCTTCAAACAAACTTTTTGCGCAAAATTAATTTATAATTTATTAGCTCTAATGAGGTTTATTTCTATATCAATTTTTTTTAAATGAATTTCCGGTTTTATAAGACCAGCTTAAAGCATTAAAAGTGTAATATTGCGGTGAAAAACTTCGAAAAAGTGACATTTAAATTTTGTTCGAGTATTTGTAGCTTTACAAAATCCCAATATCGATGTTTTGGACATTTTGAATAACCTCTCTGTCAACAAATTTTAAGTAGGTACAGCTTTATGGAAGAATAATATGCAATATTTGACCTTTTGATATTTTTAAGTTAATTAAATTTTTTTTCGTACAAAACAGTAATCAAACATTTTTCAACTCAAATTAAGAAATTTCCTGAACACGGAACAAAATATTTTGAACACGATAAAAACTAGATTTCTAAATGCTATAATATTTCCATGCATTTAATATTTCCTTTTTTCCTCCCGTAATCTCGAACAATTTTTCGGTATAGTAGTATATTTACCGATACCGACGGTATGTTAGGGACTAATTTCTTTAAAAACGATAGACATCAGTGAAATTTGCCAAAATTAGATTTACAAATACTTAAAAATGGGAGTGAAACAGAGGTCCTACTAGTAAGCATCTTGCGTCTTCCATGCTAGCTTCCTAATGTCTTCTTTCCATAAACGCTATAGTTTGTTTAAAATCTTTGTCTTGAACCAAACGAATCATAGTTTTTATCTATGGCTGCGGTCTCGGTCTTAAGCTTATTGTTTTTTTTTTTTTAGCAAAAAGCCTATGTGTGCTTTCGGACAATTTTAATCTACACCGAAATCATATAATTGTAACAGCACCAGGTGTTTGAAAAGGGCAAGAGCCAGCGACAAAAATGTTTCGGTCTCCGGCTGTACACAAGGTGTTCAAAAATTTGAATTAAGGGTATGCCAACATCGAACCTAGTCAAGTAAAAGTGCAAGTTTTGCTTTAAATGCAAAAAGACAGAGTAATAACCCCTGCAAAAAACATTTGACAGAAAAACTTAAGTTTTGACCAAAACTGAATACAAAAAATATTTAACTTAAAGGTTTACATTTGTTGCTTAAACATGTTAAGTCTCTATACTATTGATAAATGTTTGGGGAAACATAGTGCATCTCAAAATTCTTTATAACTGGGTTTTGAACAATGGTTCAAAAATGGCTACAAATTAGTCCCACTATTTCCTTTTCATGTTAGTTTATAATAACCGCGTAAAATTCCACATAGACCAATATTCTTAAAAAAGGACCCCAACAGACCAACTTTAAATTTTGAAAAGTCGTATTAAATTATATTTTTGTTAGGATTAACAGTCCGCCAAATAACCTATTTCTTTAACCTTATTGGTAAAACCTCTACCTTAGAAAAGCCAGGCAATCATCGTTTCTTGGTTTTTTCTATGCAAATACAGAATTGGTTTTTTTATAGGAAATTTATTGATGGATGAAAAATGTTTTCTTTTCAATTTTCCGTATTTTTCTGCAATCAAACCTAACCTGCTAATCAACACTCTACTATTCAGACTTCACTTCAATACGTCCAACAGTCATCGGGAATATATACCTAACCTTTCCGATACCTATTTACCATATCTAAAAAAAATACCAAACTCGTATACCTTAGCTAGGTATATAAAAAAAATTGGCTCATCGCGTGCCAATGCAATAATCCTTTTTTGAATTATTAACTCGCTGTTTGGCCAGCAAATTGGACCTAACAGATACAACGTGGTGTTCGAACGGTGCCCTGATGATGAGATGATGGTGGTGCGGTTTGGTCGTGGAGTAGTGTGAAATCGAATCGCCTTCGTGTTGTTGGTCCGTGGGAACATTCCGCTGCCGCATCTCGTCTCATCGTTCACGGTAATCAAATAAACGTTCCAGAACGCGATACTCCATAAGCTCAAGGAATATATTGTAGGTACCTACACTGCTGCAACTTTGCACCAAACGTGACACTCTTCTTTGGACGCCTCTCTAACTTGGCCCGTTTATATAATTTGCATGTGTTCCGTTCCTGTAACCCAGCCGTATATCCAATTGTTGGTGATGATGATGATGATGATGGTGTCCGTTCTGCATATATTGCAACTAGGTAACTACATTGCAGAGGTCTCTGGTCCCTGATGGTGTGGCAGTTGTTCCTCTCTTTACATGGAAAATGTCATTTCCGAAAGTGAAGCAGCAAGCACCACCATATACAACGAACTTTACATCGTAGGTAGCGGGAGGGGGGCTTGGTAAACTTCTTAAAAAGGGGATTTGTGTAAATTTCAAAATTCAATTTTCGATGCAGTCTACGAGCAACGCACGGGACGTATACGAGCCGACGGACGAACTAAGGATCTCTGGAAACGATACGCACAGTTTTACGCTGATCGGCTGATGGGTGCCCATACCAAGGCCCACGATGCGATGTGTTGCAGGATGGTGGCAAAAAACACACCGTGGAACATGCTACCAGGTTAGTTAGGTTGCCTCTCTTTGCCTTCAGAGGCCATATCATGTACGCCATTTACCACACATTTTCATTTGCATGCCTCCGCACAGTGTATACATTTATATTGGGTTTATATACTGTACACTATATCAGTGGAGGCAGAGGGCTATAACAACAAGACTCATATAGTCAGAAATGGAGAATGGTGGCAGTGGCAGTGGCAGCTTCCCTGGGTTATCCGATTCCGCATTTATGCGCAGCGAGCAGTAAAAGTATAAGAGTTTGCTCGCTGTCCTCACTTAATTAAATGAACATGAACATGGCCAGTTTGTACATACGGATGATGGCCGGAACTCTATGACTGTTATACATATACGTTATATATTGTATACGTTATGTAGGTGTACGCTGAACGGTATGGTGGCTTGTTAGTAATTAGAGTTTGATATTAGTTTAATTTTTTGGATTTGTTAAACTTTTGGTTGACATGTTGTCCTATTGGGAATATGTTCCAATCAATTAATTATACAATACTCACTTTAAAACGGGCATGCGTGGATTTAAACATTTTGTGTAGTTTAATTTTCTTATATGGCCTGTAGAAGGATAATGTGAGAACTGTTTGATTTAGGGGCATTTCTAGACAAGACTTATTTAATTGGATTGACTTTGCCATTGATTTTGATAATGTGGGCGGTTAAGCAGCTGAGCTCGATGTGATATATGTATGTAAGTATTTAGTCAGGACCCCTTGAGCTAAATTTCTCATATCTATTCTGACATGATACCTCAGTTTCACTCCGCAGCGTTACTCACATGCTTTATTTTATAGGTTAGAGTGAGAGGACATAGCTTGTCGCGAATTATTTTTACAAGTATTAAAGGTGAGGAATTCTGTAATACCTATATTATTTTAGCAAAACTTTATCCATTTCCTCAGGACACTTAGTGGAAGCTCTCAAAAGGGAAGAAATCTTCTATTTTGATTCGGCTTAGCGTAATGTTATAAGAATTTTTCAAATCGGACCAGTAGTTCCTGAGTTTAGCCGTCGGCAAATACCAAGAACACTGCTGATACATGATAATGGTGAAACGCCAAATCTAGTACAAAAATGACAACGCAACCCCGTTCGCCAAAAACTTAGTTCTGCTTTTAGTTTTGGAGTACAAATAAATGAAAACGAAAAGAGTGGAAAATTGTAGTAAAAAACCTTTTACAATTTTCTACTTATAAGACTTCTAAGAAGAGCGAATATTTGCGATCGAGTTTACGTCTTGTCAATATTATTATGTCGCTTGCCTTGTCAATGAGTTACTTATATTTAAATGACATATAGGCAGTTCCATTCCTTTTCTCAAGTAACTCAACCGATATTATGTACTTCTACCTCCAGAAATACTGTACACTATAACGCTAGAGCCGAACTTCGGTCGTACTGTCGAGTACAAGAGATTCGTTCTTTAGGCGTACTATTCGAATGAGGAATGGTTCAGGAATTCAAAACCATAATATGCACCGATTTAGGTACTTACTTTCAAAAGTTTCTTGAGTTTCTCTTCCTATAATTCGTTTGGAACGTTTCAATTTGTGTTTGCTCATTAATTCTCCAAGCCTGAGAGCCATAACAAAGAGTTTATTTAACAATTTCGTTACAAATGTTATACTTTGCAGAAATTAAGTAAACTTTAAGGGCTTTCTTTCTCTGTAAGGTTTTCACTGAAATTCAGTGTTTCGTTTAAAATAACTCCAAAATATTTAATTGTTTTCAGGGGATGGTCATAAAAGTTTTATTGTCTTTCTTGGTGTATTTTTAGAGATCGTGTAAAAACCACAATTTAAGACTTATCAATATAGATTGTTAGCTTTTACAATAGCATGATTAACTTGATTATCAGTCTGAAGGTTCAGAAGTATAACGAGATCACTGGCATATAAATATTGTGATCTTAGCTATACTTGCTCCTCCTGGAAGATAAACTAATAAATATCTTTTCTAAATCAAGAAAACAATAATAAACTCATTAGGCAGCCTTGCTTCACTCTTATATCGGTTTCAAACCAATCTAAATATGATGTCCCATTCCAAACAGCTTCATTGGTATGTGTGTACGTTTCTTTGATCACTTTTATGAATTGAAGATATTCCAAGTTTTTAAAGCTTAAGGAAAAGATAATTTCTGTTTACAACGATAAACGCCGCAAAGTCAAACGTCAAAAACAACGGAATATACCCCTTGTTTGACGCTTTGACAATTGATGTGAGTGAAAATATCAGATCCAAGGTTGAATAATTTTTTCTTAGCCCTCTCTTTGAATTCTTTTTACTAATTCTTCACAGAATATTTTTGCATTGTATCCAGTGCCAGCGGCTCATGACGACATTTAACGTTTGTTGGTGGCCAAGGGACATAAGTGGTCGATTATGCTATCATAGGAAAAGATTGGGAACCGTTCGTAAAAGGTTTTCAGATAAGTGAAGTACCATATTCAGACCACCTTTCTGTTGGTGTGACAATGCAAATTCACTTTAAGCATGATGATGAAATAACGATCGACGATATCTAGAAAGGATTGTGAAAGCCTCCTACCCACAAGACGGATTCTGTCAAAATAAAGGTAATCATAATAATAGACCTTCGTCAAGTGCAGTCGCATTTTCTTTTCGCTCCGCAGTTGCCTTTTGCCACCTTTTCACCGACCCCAAATATCATACAAATAAATAAAACAAAAAAACCTATCAATATACTCGCAGCGCGTGTGATATACATACCTACCTGACCCACTTTACTGCCCATCGCCGTTTCCCATTACACCAGCATTTTTTATTTTTTCTTCTTGTGTATTAACAAGTTTAGACAAAATTAAAAACAAGTGAAAAAAATCATAATCAAAAACCCTAAACAAAAATAAACCATATCTTTGTCTTTTTTTTCTGTTTCAATTAATTATGTCGTGCGCGAATAATATGTGTGTCATCGTTGACTCAAACGCGGAACTGTTGAAATGCAGTGGTCTGTGTGGGAAATACCTTCACCCCTCTTGTGCTGGCTTGGCCAGAAAGGCAAGTGTATACCTGAAAGACTATCTACGCAATTTTGCGTTTTATTGTGATGAATGCAATAAAATATCCGTGTCGGATATTATGATTGCTATTCAATGTCTAAAGGAATCCCTGTGTAGTGAACATTCCGTGTGCCAAGATCAAATTTCTAATCTCTCTAAGAAATTTGATCGCGTATGCAATAGTGTTGAAGACTCAAATATCCAATGTCAACAATCGTCCACCCAATGCCTTTCCACGATACGTTCCCTGGAAAAACAATATTGTGACGTAATCGGTGGATTGAACTCTCTTCGTTTAGACATTGATGATAAATTAAAGGTGTTAACTTGTTCGGCTAACGATCTAAAGAAAAACTTGTCTGACCAGTTAAACCTACTAAAGTCGGATATTGATTGCTGTCTTCAAAGTTCGTCATCCCGGCTCTCCCCCTCCTCCAATCATTTGAGTGATGTTGCAAATGTTAGACTCGATAACGAATTTGAAAACATTAAGTGTATGCTATCGCGGGTTTCAACTGCACTCATATCTATTGCTTACGATGTAAGTAATCAAGAACAAAAATATATGAGTGTGCAACGTGAACTTGAAAGCCTTAATGTCCAATCGCAGAAAATTGAATCGCTTCTCTACGACGTCATTAAACAACCTGGCATACCGTCGTGTGATATCGGGAACGTGTCCATTCGTGATGAAATCCATGCGGCAAACCTGGGTGCTGACCCTCTGCAACAATCCACCCCAGTAATTACCATTGCGGAAGAAGATGTAATCTACAAATGTGGCCATTCCTGGAAATTATCCGATTGGAATTTGAGACTTAGCAGGCTTGAATCCGCTAACAACACATGGTTCGTGCTGAACAATTGTCCCGGATATGCTGATGCTACATGGATTCGCTCCTACTTTAAACGAGAATTCTGTGTCGATATTTGCGAATGTCTTCAATTGTCTGGAAGAAGATTCAAGTTCCTGATTCCTACCAAATATAACTGGATGTTTCATCACCAAAGAGGATTTATACGTATTGGTCAAATGCGGCTTTCTATAATGAGCAATAATAAGTCTAACAAACCCAAACCTAATCCCAAACATGTTAACAAACCTAATCCCATACCTAATCTCAAACCTATTACCAAACCTAATCCCAAACATAATCCCAAACCTAATCCCAAACAAAATATTGAAACAAACTGGACTCTCAAAACAAAAATCTTTCCAAACTTTTCTCTCTCTAACCAACTTTCGTCCCTTAAACGGAAAACCTCTCCTACCTCTATAAAGCCTCCATCCAAACGAGTTTCTTTTAACCCTTCCCATCCGGGTCTTGGTTTTCGCCCTCCGATGGTTGATCCTCCTGCCAAAACACCCGAGTATCCAAATTTCATCCATTCTCACACCCTTAACCCTGCTTCTTCTTCATCAGTTCCCCAAGAACCGCAAGGATTCCTTAACCCAATGATCCCTCCAAATGTTAAGCTAACCAAACATCTATCTGAAGCCAATATTAATGATCGATATGTTATGTCCCGTCTTAGAGACCACAAAATTTACAACAATGTTCGTCTTTACCTAGCTTTCCTGCATGACAAACCAGATTCTGTTTGCTTTGAAGGTAAAACAAATACGAACATAAAGGTTTTGATCTCCCAAGAAGGCCTCCCTACCAAACGAGATGCACTAATGGAAATATTCTTGAAATTCCATGATGGTCTTGAAATTTCTCCTCAAAAAGTTAGAGAAGACCTAACCTCTTTTGCGTCCTTTATCTCTTCAAAACGATTATCTCATATCCAAAAATCCCGTGCAGATATGAAGAAATACTATCGCTCCTAACCCGAAGACCACTAAACCTAAATGTCTTAGCCTGTACTATCAAAATGTAAGAGGGTTAAGGTCTAAAACGTCTGCCGTCTTTAATATATCCCAAAACCTACCTTATGACATCTTTGCCCTTACCGAAACCAACCTCACACCCGATATCCTTAGTACCGAACTCTTCACTTACGACTATTCCATCTATCGAATGGATGTCGTGGAATGTGCGAATAATACACATGGCCGTGGTGTGCTTTTAGCTATCAATAGTAATTTTGAAAGTTCACTACTCCATATTCCTACTTCAATGGAATTTGAAGGTGTATCAGCTAAGGTTACACTCCCTAAGTTTTGTCTTTTTGTCCTTTGTTGTTATATTCGACCAGCCCAACAAATTAAAGCATACCAAGCTGCTGTTAATGCCATTGATTATCTGCTCGAACAAGTGCAGCCTAATGATATGATCATCGTTCTTGGCGACTTCAATCTTCCCCATCTCAATTGGTCCATTTCAGATGATCAGACATCCTTCTTTCCAACTAACATTTCCTCTGAATCTGAATCGCTGTTCATTGATCGTCTGTCTGATTGTGGTCTTTTTCAATTAAATGGAGTAGCAAACTTTATGGGAAGACACCTCGATCTCATATTCTCATCTGATTGCGATAACTGTGTTGTCTCCGCGAGCCCTCACCTCCTCTCAACCTTGGATCGCTATCATCCTCCTCTTAATCTCTCCTTCCCCATTGAATTTGAAAACAACTTGTTTGAAATGGAGAATTACTGTTATGATTTTCGTAGGACTGATTTCTCCAAACTCAACAATCTTCTTAGCTCAGCCGACTTTGAATTAAATTCCCTCCACTCAACAGTAGAGTCCCTTACAAATTGGTTTTATTTGATTCTCTCATACTGTATTAAAGAATCAGTACCGTTCTCTCGTAAAAAAGATTTCACTTCTGCTCCCCCTTGGTACAACAGAGAGCTCCGTAACCTAAGAAATAGCCGTAATAAGCTTTGGAAGATCTTTTTACAGTCCAAATCTGATACCGACCACAACAACTATCTTCTCGCCTATAATTCTTTCTCCAATACCTTAACCAAATGGAAAATAACCTTCTTTCTGATGCAAGGACATTTTTCAAGTTTATCAATGTCAAACGAAAATCTGATGGGTTTCCACCTTCAATGAGTTTCTCCAACAAAATCTCCTCAGATCCAACAACCATTTCAAATCTATTTGCCGAATACTTTAGCAAATCGTACACTGAACATCTTCATGATCCTGATCCACACTACTTTAGTTATTTGGATGGCTGCACTCAAACCTCTCTTTCATCTTTTACAATAACTGAAGAAATGGTACTTGCTAAAATCGTAAGCCTCAAAGAAAACTTTAGCCCTGGTCCCGATGGCGTCCCATCAGTTATTCTAAAAAAATGTATGCATTCTTTGTCAAAGCCTCTAACTGCACTCTTTGAACTCTCTCTTTCCCAAGGTGTGTTTCCCCATGTATGGAAAGATTCATTTATATTTCCTATTCATAAACAAGGCAATAAAACCGAAATTAACAATTATAGACCTATTGCGAAACTTTCATGCATTCCTAAACTGTTTGAAAGCCTAGTTTATGATTCCGTTTATTTCCATTGCAAGCCCTTATTCTCCCCCGCTCAACATGGTTTTCTTAAAGGTAGATCCACTACGACTAACTTAATTGAGTTTATATCAAAAGTTTTGTCAGCCCTTGAGAAGGGTAATGAAGTTGATGTTGTATACACTGATTACAGCAAGGCCTTTGATAAAATATCTCATAAGATAATTTATCTCAAACTTAGAGCCCTAGGCTTTCCATCTATGTTTATAAACTGGATAGGATCCTACCTTGCCAATAGAACTTATAGAGTCCTCTTCCGTAACTCAGTTTCCAGTCCCATACATGCAACTTCTGGCGTCCCACAAGGTAGTCACCTTGGCCCCCTTCTCTTCGTCTTATCTGTTAACGATGTCTGTCTCAAATTAAAAAACTCAGATATCCTAATGTTTGCGGATGATAAGAAAATTTTTAAAATTATCTCAACTCCATCTGATTCCCTACTTTTACAAAATGATCTTAATATCTTTTTTGTTTGGTGCATGCATAATTTCCTAGAGTTAAATGTAGGTAAATGTAAACAAATGACCTTTTCGCGCAAACAAATGCCATCTCATAGAGTATACTTCTTCCTTAATGACGCCGTCAACGAAGTCGATTCTATTAGAGATCTTGGTATTATGTGTGACAAACACCTCAATTTCCATTCCCATTTTGACCAAATTATTAATAAAGCTAATAGATCTCTCGGTTTTATTAAGAGATGGTCAAAAGAATTTTCCAACCCCTATGTAACTAAAGCACTTTACATTTCCCTAGTCCGTCCTCATCTTGAATATGCATGCCAAGTATGGTCTCCCTTTTATGAAAACCATTCACTCAGAATTGAAAATGTTCAAAGACGTTTCGTTCGATTTGCCTTACGTGGCCTCCCCTGGGATGATACATCCAACTTGCCTCCTTATGCCGATCGACTTAAACTGATAGGTTTGCAACCCTTATATATTAGGCGCAAAAACGCTGATATATTATTTGCTCATCAATTGTTAATGGGCAATATAGATTCCCCGGCACTCCTGAATGATATTCATCTTAACACCAACCCTCGAAATCTGCGAACTGTCTCCCTTTTCTATATCCCTCATCACCGCACTAATTACGGGCACTTTGAACCAATGTCCAGAATTCTCCGTCACTGCAACGCTGCTATGCTAGTCTTCGACTTTAACATTTCCAAATCCCATCTGAAAGATACCCTTTACTTTTTCCCTTTTTGAGTCCGAATTCCTCGTCCCTTTTAATTTTAAGTCTAATAAAATCAAAATTGTTAGTTCTTGTACATTAAAGAGCTTTTATGTGGGCCTTAGGGCCCACATGATTTAATGTTGAAAACTGATAACAAGAAAAAAAAAAAAAAAAAAAAAAAAAAAGTTAAGTTAGTGTTAAGTTAAGTTAAGTTATGTTAAGTTATAGCTTGTATTAAGCTGAATAAATAAATAAATAAATAAGAAAAGAAGTTTTGTTTGACGAAGAATGTCAAAAAGCTCTAAAAACATCTTTTGCGTGGTTAATGATTTTCCGTAACTCCACCCAAGGATTATTCAAGGGTTCTTATATAGATAACTTTAAGAAGTTTAAAAGTAAGACTAAAAAAAAGTTAAATGAAAAACAAGCAGTCCGAATAATGGCTTGTAAAAACTCCGCTGATTTCTGGAAACTGGTTAGGGAGCTAAATGGAAAACGTTTCACTATGTGTCCGAATGTAATGCGTTCCCCTTTTAAGACCCGAAACTTATTGAGAGAGTTACAGGCTGGATTTACACCGGGATATTCAGCTACAGATAACATTTTTATATTCAGAAGTTTGGCAGAGTATTTCTTGAAACAAAGGAAAAAGCTGTGCGTATTTTGTTATCGATTTTAAAGCAGCTTTTGATACGAATGTCAAGTTAGCATTCAATTTTTGAAATTTCAAAAACTGAGTACGCTGAGCTTTTTTGTAAATTTTTCATACTTAAAATCAATTTTAAGAAACGAATCTCTGGAACAACTTAGAAGAGCTCCGGAACAAAATTTTGAATTTCGGAAAAGGGGGCCAGAACAACGATAACAGGATTTTTCGACTTAAAACCTTTTGTTTTTGCCGAAGCTGTATTCAGCTTTGGCATAAAATTATTTTGTTAGTTTTTGTTCGCCTATACATAGCTATATTTGCTTATAGTTTTGGACGAAATTTGGACACGAACTGGGGGAAATATGGTTTGACTTGGAATATTTTTGGAATTTTTGATTTCTTAAAAAAAATGTTTACAAAATTAAAACACATCGAGATTATTTTTGAAAGTTCGATCATCAGCGTAAATAATAGTTTAAAAGCCAAGTTATGGTTCCTGTACATGTGCTTATTCATGTTTTATTAAAATGTAGGCTTAAAAAAAAATAAATGGGGAGACTTTTTTTGCATTTTGGAAAAAAAAAAATCGGGGGCAATATCTTTTAAAATATATATGTACATTTCATGACAACGTGAACAATTTTCAAAATATCGAATTACGAAAAAAGGGGGGCAGGTCAAAAACAGTTTTTCGGGTTTAAAACCCCCCATTTTTGGGGGTTTTTCAAGAAAAATTCGGAACAAACCGAGAAAAACCTGGAACAACTTTCAAAAATAGGAAAATGGAAAAAGGGGAGCTAACTTCACGCACTCACTACACAGCCCCTTTTTTAAAAAAATGAAAGTACAAACAATTTTGGAATTTTTTCTCTCCACAACTAATTTACAACAAATAATTGTCAACTAATTGCGTACTTAGTTTTAACAAAATCAAAAAGTGTAGTTGCTAACTTAACATCAACCTAGCACTACATACCACTTTTTTTTTAAATCGTAGAGTTACAATTTTTTTTCCACAACTAATTTACAACAAAAAAGCTACAACTTCATATTCAGTTTTTTTAAATTTCGAAAAATGTAGTGCTAACTTGACAGTCGTGCTTTTGATACAATCGATCAAGGTGCACAATTCTATAAGCTGTATAGTCTTGTACTATCATTGAAGTTCGGTCGCGTAGTATGGACAGGTGAAGAGCTCTCTGACTGGTTCGAAATCTCATCAGGAGTCCGACAAGGTTTTACATTAAGCCCTACTTTGCTTGATGCACTTTTCATAGACGACCTTTAAGACTAGCTGCCGATGGAGTGGATTTCGCAGGGATGCGGGTTAAGGCACTGCTGTTAGCAGACGATATAGTCGCGTATGCGAATTCTGCGGAAACTTTGCAGTTCATGATTAACAGAGCTTATCAGTATTGCCAACAATGGAATTTAATAGTTAGTATCGAAAATCTAAGGTTATGAAACGAAAAATGGAGCTTTAATCGCGAAAATATTAGATGTATGCGCTACTAAAAATACCTTGACATTACTGTTACAAATAATTTTCATATCGAGAAACATTTGAAGGAAAAATTGGCTAAGGCAAAAACTGCTATTAATATGACATGTAAAAAATGCTTCATGAATAAGTGTTTAGAGCATAGAAGCAAGTTTAAAGTCTTTGAAGCAGTAGCTAAAGAGCATACTTTTATATAGATCGCAGGTATGGAGATGTAAAAATTACAAAACTCCAAACGCACTTTATAAAAGGAATTTTTCATTTGCCGCAGGAATTTGCAGAAGAAATGTATTCAGTAAAGGCTTTTTTTCAGAAGATCAAGTTATAAGTTTATTTAATGAAATGAATGTTTTTAAATGTTGTCTATTTTTGCAATAGTATTCATAAAATTATATGTATTGGAAAAATCACAGACTTTTAAATGAGGATGGAATTTCTGCTGTGATGGAAAAAGGTTTGATGTATAGAGTAAGTAGCATGTTATAGAAACATTGACAAACATTTACTTTTTCACTGTTACATCTACGTCCAGTCCAGTGTCATCAACAGTAAGTGGTTCAGCGAAATATAAATTTAAAATAGAATTTCTAGTTGCTTAAAGTGTGTGGCGAGGTTTTTTAAAAGATAGGCCCACTCCAATTCTAAAGTTTGCTCCATTCATTTCTCTCGTAATCTTCCAAAAATCTTTAGAGTTTTGAGTTTGTCCAAGGGTTAAGTCTTGTCGGTAATAGAATTCGAATTTCTTTTAAAGCAATAGTTTTTTAAAGAATTTGTAAGCATCATTATACCAAAACTTGATTGTTTGAGGATCGTAGGACTCAACTCTAACCTCTTTTGCTTTAAATATAATAATTAAGTCTTGAGAACAAATTTGGATAACTTGCTTTTGAATGCTTCAAAAAATGAATTAATTTGTACTCACTTAGGAAGTAATATCTTAAGTTTTTTTCACCAGACTTATGTACAAGATTAAAATGTTTAAAAAAAGTTAACCATTATTTCAATAATTTTTTAAATAAGCCTCAATGAAATATATTTCTCTTTCTAAATAAAAATAAATAAATTAGGTGGCGCAACAGTCCGTAGAGAACCAGGGCCTAGTGACTTACAACTCTCAACCATTCCTGTGTGCGAGTACTGTTGTCAGGGATGGAGGGGACCTACAGTTTAATGCCGAATCCGAACGGCTAATTTGAGAAAGCACTTTTTCATGACAAGTATTACTCTTGGAGGATTTGTCAATTCCTCGCAAGAGGCAGTACCCGTTTTTTTTTTTTTTTTTAAAAGGTGGCACAGGCAGGGATCGAACCCAAGACCTCTCGCATGACAGTCCAACGCACTAACCATCATGCCACGGGTACTACATTTCTCTTTCTACTTTATTTTCATTTTCTGATTAATGTATGAAATCGCACTTTAGCCGGTGAAACAGATCTTAAGGACCTTAGGTTAGGACCTATAGGATAATACAAACATAACATTGTGTTCAATATTAAGAGACACCTACTCGATGTGTTTTTCTACCATGTAACAATTAAAGCCTTTATAAAAGAGCATCAAACATTAAAGTTTCAACATGTTAATGATGGTAGAAATATTTTGTCTCGCAGTGAGTTTATTTAGGTAAATTGTGTTATGCACTTAAGGAAAATCGAGAATCTCACTTTGGATACCATTGTCTACAGAATTTCCCACCTCCCTTGTATTTTAATTAACTCCAATTTCAGCAAAATTCGAGGAATTCATCCTGCAGTAGTTATATATGCAAGTATATACTAATGCAGATGCCTTGGCCATGAAACTTAACTTTAAAGAGTCCTAAACGAGCGACATCGATCGTCAATACCGAGAATGCGCCCAGATTCCCCCACGACTAACTACATATATATACGACTAACAACATCACAACCGCATGAAACGACAACGACGACGACGACGGACGACCTTCTGCTCTTCGCTCCATGCCAAGTCATCAAGCCCAAACAGCACAACCTAATTAAAATAAATTCCAGAGTCACAGAAATGCGCAATCCTGGTGCAGCATACGCATCATAAATTCGGACATCATTCAACGTGAGTGAGTGCGCGGAGAATCCCTCAAGACACTCATTTCCATTTGTGTGAACGTTAAATGTGGCGGCACAAGGGCAAGCGCAGAGGGGATCCCTTATACATGGCACAACTTCTTCTCGTCTTCGCAATTCCCCTTTTTGGCATCTTCGGAGCAGAGCCCCCATAAGAGCAACTCTATCCTCATCCCACGAGCGAAGCCCGGCTTCCACCTCCTAATTGTGACTGTATTCCCATTTATTATGCCCTCTCCGCTGGCGTCTGCCGCTCTTTTGGGGCCTCTTCAATGTACGATATGCCAGCCATACAGGCTGCTGGAGCTCAATCTTCTTGGGTGGTCCAGCACGTTCGGCAAATGTTCAAAAGAGCCCAGGCCATCACGAAATCAAATCAGCACAGCAAAAGGGATGTTGTAGAAGCACCAGAATCACTATAGCCTCAACAGCACAGGCAACAGCAACAGAATCAGCAGCAAAAGGAGCAGCAGTGCGAAGGGCAACATTCGCCAAACAATCTTTGCATCCCGTGGCACTGTGATGGCTCAGTGAGGCTAAGGCACAGGCACAGGCGCAGGCGTCGGGCGTAGGAAAGACGCGCACACAGTCGAATCGAATGCGAATTCGAGCCGTCTTGGTCGTCATCATCATCATCGTCATCGTTTAGGGCTCTTGATCTGGGAGTAATCTCAGATCGGCGATAGTGGCGGAGTGGAGCACGGTTTGGTCGGTGCGTAATACAGTTCTGCCCATCGGTCTGCGAGGGCGCTGTGTATATGTCATCCGGAGCTGCACTTCAAGGTGAATTGGTACACCGGGTAAACAATCGGTCCGTCGCATTGTCTGGCTGGCTGGATGGACTGGACCAAACCGATCCAAGCCAACTATACTCAGCGCAGATTCTTGGAGAGATGTACTCAGATGCACCACGGTAAATAGATGCATTTCTTGTAGCAATTTATTGAAATTAATCACTGCTGCATTTGGCCACTTGCATCTTTCTCTTCTGCGACTTGTGAGTTGAGAAGGGAGTTGTTATATCTTTCGTGGATTGTGAATTTGTTATTTCGTATCGTTTCGTTTCTTTTGCGAGGGGGAGGAAACAGCAGTTTCATGCATGATTAATGACGCGGTGCGTGGAAAAGCAAAATGAGCGAGCCAAACAGATTGAAAGACCAACAACAACAATAACAACAACAAAAGCACAAAAAAAGGAACAGGAGATTCTTTGAGAAAGTTAACCCAGCCGCACATCTCTGTATATCTCTGATGATGATGATGATGATGGGCGCGAGTAACTATAAACCTATATCTTGGAAGAGTCCTTTGTTAAAAGTTATATAGCCAAACCAACTATGTGATATCTTTGAGTGGTTTTGACCGTCTCAGAAGCGACTTAAAGATATGAAAAGCATCACACGAAAAACTTGTGCGAGCATCTATACCCAGAGTATAAGAAAACAACGTCCAACATCGACATAAAAATCCATGTAACGCAATCCGTCTTCAAAGGGATTATTTAGGATCACATCTGCGTTAAAGCTTCATTGATTGCATTACATTTTTTAACTCAGAGAGTTGCAATTAGTTTGAGTTGCACATAGCACAGACTTTTTTTCTGAAAGGGAATGACATAAATATCTACGATGGTTTTTGGATAACTTAGGTATTTGTTCGTGAAATCAGTTGGACTTCTCTAGACGTGAAAGCATTTAAAAAGCTATAGACTTGAGTGTTTGTTTTTAAGGAGTTTTAAAAAGTTCTGTAAATAAGAAAATGTCAAACAGCACTGAAAAACTTAATAAAATTTCCCAAAAAATATAACAATCTTCGGATTTAGTTTTAAGGTTTCACTTAAAGAAATTTGCACAACAATGGATCTGCAACGGAACTTCATCATGCATCAGTAGAAAATTAATTGTTAAAGTCAAAAAAATACGCTCAGTTTTTGAAGTTATCCGCGTGCCCTGGTCAAAGTTCTCTAATAAGAGGTATTTAAATAGTATTTTTAAGGGAAATCAATGAATGTTAATTCCAATGTTAAGAGGAAAACGATAGTAGCCAAATAGCCATAGGTTGCAGCACCATATCATTTTCATGAGAAATTCACATATTTTCGGATGTATGTCCCGGAAACGATACATTCAATATAAAATCGGTCCGTCTTCCCGACTTCCCGAGACGAATTAAATATTGCCATATTTAAGCTGAAATCTATAACAATCCCGCTGGAGCAGATGGCTTAAATGCCAAGCTTTTCAAAGCAGCTGCACACAATTAGGTTAGGAGCATGCACCGACTTATTTCTAAATTATGGTAAGAAGAGAGCATGCCCGAGGAATGGAATCTCCAGTATTGTTGCCCTATACTGGAATAAGGAAACCCCCAAAATTTCACCAACAATAGAGGAATCAGCCTTCTTAATATCGCTTAAAAAATCTTCTCTGCCGTTTTATGTGAAAGTCTAAAGCCCATCATCAACTAGATAGGTCCTGATCAGTGTGGTTGTAGACCAGGAAAGTCCACAGACGAATAAATATTCCCATTATGACAGATCCTGGAAAAAGAAGAACATAAAACCGGCAACCATCTCTTCATCGATTTGAAGACCGTTTATAATTTTGGTGAGGGCAAAACCCTCATTTATTCGGCTTATTCCAAGATAATTCTTAATCTAACTTAAACAAACTAAGAAGTTGACTTTAGATTGTGGAGGATTTAGATTCTGAAGAAGCGATTCAGAAGACGAAGTTTTAAGGAAGGAATACTGAAGTTAAAATCAAAAAAGTCCAGGTGCAAATTTACCCTTCGAAACAGTCGAGATATAGGTTCGTTGGAGCCATAGAAGGTTTGGTGTGTAGAAACATAAAGGAGTCGAGTATTACGGGTGTTAAGGGAGTATGTGTTGAAAGAGATAGAGTTGTATGGGGAAACGCAATCAATGGGATCAAAAAGAAGTCTTCTAACGAGTTCAAGTTGAGAATGTTTCAGGAGGCCAACATAGGAAGGAAACCCGAAGAACAAAGCGAAGGAAACGACGTTGAATGCCCTCGATTCTGAGAATATGAATTCTTTATACTTTGAAAAGGGCACCAAACTTAAGACTTATTCGAGCAGTGGGCAAACAAAGGTTATAAAGGGTTTTTCAATTGGCGAGGGTAGATTTTGGTGCCCTGTGGCGGCCATTTTGTTTTGGTGACATCATGTCAAATCTTTTCTTTATTATTCAGTTGTTTATGCCAAATCATCATGGCAAGTTACACCATTGAACAGCACGTCCATTTTACGGTAGACGTGGTGGCCCTTCACAGTCACAGCCCTTCACAACACCCGTACGTTCAAGGAACGGAAGATCGGCCGAATCTGAAAATCAGGCCGGATGGATTCCAGGAAGGGCTGGTGAAGGCCAGGCCATGGCGTCATCAGCGGCCGCCGAGAAAAGTGAATAGTGGTAGTGCACACCGAATTTCAGTTCATCGAAGTATCCAGCATGTTGTATGTTTTTGTAAAGAGGCGTGTTCCGATTACGGTAGCAAGACCCCTCCAACATCCGACGAGCTACTCCGTGCACCGCAAGCATGCCGCAGCTACCGTAACGGGCATTCATTTATTCCCAATCCCTAACCTAGTTCCCATCCCAGGTTTATCTCCCTCGCCCGAACCTATCCTACCCATTCCTCTTCCATTTGTCTAATTACAGCTGGCACCCAACGTCCATACAAATGGCTCCCAATACCCTTTTCCTCTACCAATACCTCGTAATAAAATGGCCAGCAGAACCCGAGGCAGTCTATTCCTAGCCATGCACAAGAACTCGGCCTTTCGCAGACTTCAATTTGGCGAATTTAGCGTCGGGACTTGGGCCTACACTACACCCGTACAAGATCCAACTGATCCAGGAGCTCAAAGTTCATGACTATAAACAACGCCGTTTGTTCGCTGACTGGGCTTCGGATCGTTTGAAAGAGGACCCCAATTTCGGCCGAAAAATCATCTTTAGTGATGAGGTGAATTTTTGGATGAATGAATAGCCGTGTTAAAAAGCAAAATTCCCGTATACTCGTATAGGACGACACGCGAGGTTCACCAGGTGATAATGCATCCTCAAAAAGTTACCGTTTGGCCTAATTGGTCTGTACTTTTTTGAAAACGACGTTAGTGAGGCGGTCACCGTCAACAACGAGAAAATACTTTGGACCAACGTGTTGCGAAACCAATTGCTAAGTGGGCTTTGAGAATGATATCGTCTATATGGGAGAGGAAATTAAGCTCTTGGTCACATAAAATGCTAAGGTCCTTAATGTTGTTAACAGTAGGTATGGGTTGAATGTACAAAAAGTAGAAAAGGGGAGGAGTCTTTAAGCGTAAATGTTAAAAAGTGATTAATTAGCACTTAAAAATACTAAGTTCCATTCAATTTAAGACACCGAGCTGAAACACAATCAAGATCAGGTTGAATAAAGGAAAAATCAAGTATTGATGAAATTTTATAAAAGAGGGTTCAAAACCAAGAATCGACCGACAGTTTGAAAAGTATAAGTCTATGGGAGATTTTGAGAGGGTGAAAGACACGAATTCATCGAGGTTAGTGGTTGTAAGGCTTGTTGCGTTTCCATATATAAGATAGCACTGGTAAAGGGAATTGTAAAGCTCAGTAAAGTGTAGATAATTGCCAAGGTAGTTCGAATAATCAACAGCGGTTGGAGGACGTACACAAATTTCCACCACAGCTTACTTCTTTTGTTTCACAAAGACCTAAGTTGACGATTATACAAAGATGGGGAAGCAGACGAAGTTTTATTGCTTAAAACAGGAACGTAAGGGAAATAGAATCAGATAAAGTTGATTTGTCGAAATTGAGGGAAGCTCTGTTAAGGTGTTCTTTAATTTGACGGAAATTTGCTTTATGAAAGTTATAGGAAAAAGTAATTTAAGGAGGACAGGCTAGTAATAGAGAATCACGATAAAATGATAAAAGAAAGGGTGGATGGTAGTTGTTGGTGGTTGATAGGTGAGGGGGGCTATGCGAAACAGAAGAGTTCAAGGAGTCTGTCAAAAATATAAGATCAAGTTGTCTGTTCATAAAATTAGAGATATCACTGACTTGAAATAGGCTTGAGTCAGCAGAACAATCTAGAAAGAGACATTCTTTGGGAGATGTTGGATTAGAAGTGATACCAGAACAACTGATCACCATTTGTTATTAATAATTTTAACGCATAGTCGAAGATTGTATTTTCCTATTAAATGTCAAAATTTGACAACTTCAAAAGTGAAGTGACAGCTAGTTTAATATTACAAATGAAACCCCTTGTTGGAAAATCGTCAACTTTAAATTTATACTTCGGCACTAGCTGGATTTTTTAAGCATCTGTTCCTCTCCCATAAAGTTCATGGACACCCTGCAATAATTCCACCATTCCCACATAAAGTGGCAATAAATTAAAAAAAATTCTTTCAATTTAATATCACAATTATATTAAATTAACCTATGAACTCGCCTTTTCAATCATTTGCCATTATCAACCTTTCGTTTTGATGTTCGAGCATTCTTGCCTGATGTGTACCACGATAAAACCTAAAACATAGTCTAGGAATATTAAAGTTTGTACTTATCTTTGGCATTAAAAACTTTGCCTATAGATCTATTGACATGTTTGTGATTTGTGACTTTGTTTGCGAAGCTCCGAACCCATTTCTAAATTAAATACCACACCTATGGAACAAATCGCTGCCAATTGTCGTCGTCGTCGTTGTTTCCATCTTCGTCTCTATATCTCTGGGTCTTGTTTGATTCTTGTGGTGTTTTTTTTTATGTTTTAATTCTTCTGCTATTCTAGAGAGGAGCGCCCAATCAACACATCTGGGGAATCTTTTTGAAAGCCATATAAGCATAGAACATCCATAGATGCATCATCAACACGAGCTTCAGATCATCGCATCACCATCATCATCAGATGATGTTTGTCTCGTATATACATAGATGCGAGTATGATTCTGCAATAAATGTGTATCTTAGTTGAATCTTCGTTCCTATCTCTGCAGATGGAATTTCCATCTCATCGCATAGCATCAAGGACAAAACTGCGACGAGAACATCTCGATCTTTCTATATACGATTATACCTATCCAATCCATGATGCCACGTCTCGTCGAGTCAAGTCGCGTCGGTCGACGTCAGTGGGCTGCCTGCCTTGACGTTTGACAATATCATCGGTTGATTGCAAGCATCAGAGGCGCTCCATGTTGCAAGTACTTAACTCCAATTGGTTCCCCATATAACCATGCCTCAGGCGATTCAATGGAACGGCATGGCATTTCATATAGAGAGGAGTATGGTGTGGCGCATCCCATAGCAAACATGAGGTTGTTGCACCACATCCCTGCTTCACATCGAAGGCTATAGAGTAGACTTGAGTTTTTCTATGAATCCCAATCCTATATGATAGCTACATCGAACAACCGAATCAACCGACCGACGACGCGACGATACCAGGTATAGGAACTGGGTCTGGGGCTGGTGCAGAGGCCAGGGCTGTGACTGGCTGGTTGACTGGCACTGGAAATAAAGTCGGTTGCCTGTAATAATTTATCCTTTCAGTCGTCGTCAGTTGGATCGTCTGATTGACGTCTCCTTTTATGATTTCATGTTAGCATGGTTAAGACGCGGTGCGGCATGCACTCGAGAAAATTACACATCACCATCCATCGCAGGAAAAACAGCAAAGCCTGTGGAAATGGAAATGTGATATGGATACGGAAAGACTCCGCACCGAGAGGAGTCTCAGTCTCATCGCTTGTCAGTCAGTTTTCAATTGAAGTCATAGTCATACTTGAAGCTCTAGGTAGGCATATCTATTAGGTATGTTCGAGCAGATGGGAGCTATAGCTATCCTGATGGGGTATATAATCTAAGCCGATGCGTGTGCAGTTGCATGTTCAAGAGTCACCTTTTCGATTGATAGTAATCGATAACGAAAACTAATGTAGGTGAGTTTGCTCTCGTCATAAATGCTCTGCATTATCGACTGAATATAGCTTGTTAGTAGAGTCCGTATAACAACTTCTATCTAAGACCCACTTACAGTTATACCTACATGTGAATTCAGGTAATTGAGTTGTTTTTTATGTTAGCTTATAGCAAACGATATTGATTCGATATCTAATTTGATATAAACACACAAATACAGTCAAAGAATTTAAGCATAAAACGGCTTCTCGGTGCTCGGTCTCTGCAATGGATATGGAAACCTTATAAAAACTGGTATAAAAAGGAGGTAAATTTAATATAATTTTAATATATCGATAAAAACTGGTTGTAATTTAATTTTATAGTATTTTTATTTTCTATGTTTATATACAATTTTAATATTCAAATTGTACTAAGATCGATGTCGTGCAGATAATATTATGGTTTATGGATTTTAAATTGAATCGATTTGCATGCGATGTGAGGTAATTTTGGGGTAATTGATTTAAAATGATGACGTTAATGGGTTATTATTATTATTTGGAATTTGTTAAATTATTACCATATACTTGGTCGATATGGTGGACGTATATAGGTAATTGAATATTGAGAGGTTTATATAGTTAGTAAGGGTTGCGATAGTTTGTAAATTATAGATAAAATATTCATTAAAAATAGTCATTGTCAAGAATTTTCGATTTTCACTTAACGTAGGTACTATATTGTTCCATATGCTTTGTTTGTCTTAGGCATATTAAAGTCAAATAAAGCGACAAATGATAACTTTGAAGTATGTTGGTATAAAATTGGCAAAGGTGACAATCAACTAGTTTATGGCTAGAAGAAGTACAAAGATTGGCAATAAATATAACAAACACCATACCATGAAACTGGAGAATTCGTTCGTTTGTTTCTTTCTTCTCAGTGTTTAAAAACAATTTTCAATTTCTTGTCTTTATATTTATAAATTATGTGTCACGATATTTGTCCATGATGGACTCCTAAACTACTTAACCGATTTTAATCAAATTTGTACACCGTGTGCAGTTTGATCCAACTTGAATGATAGGATCGCTTACATCTCAATTTATGATCGCAATATTATATTATTGCAAATTATTTGTCTATTATTTGACAATCACAATTATACAAACGATTCTAACAGATGGATACATCTTACCATACCTATACTTGGCATAGCGTATTTGGTTGCAGTTCTATTTTACCGTTCCCAATATCTAGTAACTGTTCGGAAATTATTTGTTCTGAAACGGTTTTTAACAAAAAATAAAGTCAAAACGGTTAAAAAGCATTTTTTCTTTTTGCAGTGAATCTGTCCTCTAAGCAACACAACTTCAAGTTTTCGAAATATATTGCAAAACGGGCATTTTAAGAACTACAGTTGAAATCGAAGAACTACAGTTGAAATCAAGTTTTCGAAATATATTGCAAAACGGGCATTTTAAGAACTACAGTTGAAATCGAAGTTAGGATTCGAAATAAACACTTCGAATTATTTTAAAACATATTTTTAAAAACCACGAAAGCGCCAAATTCAAGATTTCTTAACGCAACATATTTTTTTTACAATAAGCGCACATTACACATTCGTGTAGTACGGCTTAAGAACGAATCTCTGTACTTGACAGTACGGCCGAAGTTGGGCTCGAGGGTTTACTGATGAACAAACCTAGAAGCGCGAGTATTACTGTTGAACTGTTTAAGGGGAGGAATTGAGCTGGCTATTTCTCTAGACCATAAACCGTTAAAATAACGGTAAAAAAGGGTAAGACAAGAAACATTTCGACGATGTTAAAACGACGTAAATGATCTTATGATGGTTTTATCACCAATCAATATAAATGCTCTACGTTCAATACTGTCCAAAAGGCTTAAATAAGTTGCAGGAGCACCAGCCCAGATATGGTAGTTATACTCAAGCTTTGGACGTATAACAGCCAGATCAGAGGGGGAGAAAAACTTCTTGCATCGCCTTAGAAAACCTAAACATCTTGCGGCATTTTTGGTGACATCGCGTATGTGATCGCTCCACAAGAGGTGGTTGGTGATACACATACTGAGAATATCGATATGTTCAGTCTCCTCGATGCAAGTGCCATCTATGTATAATGGCAATGGGGGTATATCTTGCTTTAACGATACAAGATAGCATTGGGTTTTCGAAGCATTAAATTCCACGCGGTTTTCGCGGTTTTTTATTCCCCATTGTACAATGCTGTTTAGCTCGGAATTTAATGAGCTTATCATTACCGAAGAAGAGGGATGTGAATCTTGAAACGAAAATGAAAAGCTAAGAGTACTATCGTCAGCGAAACAATGTATTGGATTAGAAGCCGTAGACAGGAGATCATTAATAAAAATGAGAAAGAGTGTTGGAGATAGAACAGAGCCCTGGGGCACACCAGCATTTATTTTGTGGTTTTCAGACTTCATCCCATCTAATACTACTGGTATTGAACGATTCGAAAGGTAATTACTAATCCCATGAAGGAGGGATTCATGAAAACCGAAAGCTCCCATTTTCGATAAGAGAGCCTGATATCTTTTGAAATATCAATTGGAATAATCTTACTTTCTCCAAAACGATGTAAAGATTTGCTCCACTGTTCGGTGAGATAAACTATGAGATCACCAGTGGACCTATTGCTATGAAAGCCGTATTGTCGGTCATTATGAAGCTTTCGATCTTCGAGATATTTCTTGAGCTGATAATTAATCAGAGTTTCCATGACCTTGGAAAGAAGAGACGTAAGTGCAATCGGTTGGTAATTAGAGGGTGAGGAAGATTCGCATTTTTTGAGGATAGGCTGAACAAATGCGGTTTTCCATCCACCCGGAACTAGACCTGGGGAGTACCTAGGGCAGATGAAAAAGCTTACGCAGTGGTTTTGAAGAACACCTCTTCAGAACAATAGTGGGGATACCATCTGGACCAGTGGATTTATGTATGTTAAGATCTTTTAGGACTCTAGCCAAAGTATGAGTGTGAAAAAAGATTGGCCCCATAGAATCACTAACGCGCTCGATGACAGGCGGAGTCATAACACTCACTGGCAGCGTTGAATTGGCTGCGAACTGCCTAGCAAAGAGATTAGCTTTCCCTAAAGAGCTAACAAATGGAGTGTCATTGACAACGAGCGTAGGAACGAACCAAGGAAGAGGAAGAATTCTTCATATTTTTAACAAATGATCAAAAAATTTTACTGCCTTTGGGACATTGCAGTATTTTTTGTCGTAATTTTTGGTCATGTAAAAATTTGGTTCGTCGAATATGGGTGTTGCAGGCATTCCTGGCTTGCTTGAACTTATTCCGGTTTTCCTCATTTGGATTGGTTTTAAAACAAAGGAAACTTACCTTCTTGACCCTAATAACCTCTTTACAGCTCGCATCAAACCATGCGTTTTCCTTAGGTCTGATGCTTTTAACCCTATTCGGGATAAAAGTTCTCATTCCCAAGAGAATCAAACTTGTGATCATATCAGCGCTGGCGTCAACGTCACTATTAAGGAAGCAAAGTGACCAGTTAAAGATCCTAAAATAATTATTGAGACCGTCCCAGTTGGCTTTCTCGTATTGCCAAACTATAAAGTCAAATGAAGACTTATAACTAATGAAAATTTCTAGAAACTAAATAAGACACTAAAGTGATTTAAACTACATTAAGAAATTAAACTTTGCAGATTTGTACTTTGCAAAATCATCATGCCATTTATTGTTAAAGGATAAGACGTGTAGTACCTTAGCCTTGAAACAACCGTTTTTGGTTGTCTGTAGTGTTTTAAAGGGGCATATAAAAACTGGATGTGATAGAAAATTTGTTTGTCATAGAAAAAAACGTAATTTTTTCGAGCCAATGTTATGATAGCAGTATTATTACACATCCTCTAGTGATCCCCTTGCGATTAACAACATTAGTTACAATTTGTATCATTCCTTCAATTCATTTATTACAAACTTCATATTAATTTTTGTTTAAATCATATTTACAAAAACTTTTTCAAAAACTAAAAATCACAATTTATTCCCAAATTTATTCATCACCGAGTTTCATTAAAAAGTATACACATAACTATAAAATTACCAATAAATGAGTAATTTATTTTTTAACAAAATTCTAAACGCCCTATATGAAGAATTTAAGCCTAAAAATTAACAAAATTGTTTCCTTATTTCAGGTTGTTCGAAGACCTTTTTCTTACTTATTACAATTATTAGTTTCCTTAATATGGATTTTTAACATAAACAAAATTAAAATAATGAAATTTTTAACACTTTTCGTAATAAAACTGAAAGTACCTACATAACTCTATTTGATAAAAGTTGTATATCCCCTAATCAAATTAAAATTTATTTCCAACTTGAAAGTTAAAATTTTCCTTTTAAAGTTCAATTACCATAAACAAAACAAAAAATATTTACTTTACTTTTTATAAAACTACATTGTACATATATCAATAATTATGTTAACCTAACTTGCATTTCAAAAGTTAAAATTATAAACCGAAACCATAAACAAAAAAAAAACTGACTGAAAGAAAAAACAAACTTTCCATAACATCCATAATTCAATTAGCTGTCAGTTGTTATAAAGCAATAACTTTGCACGATTCGTTAACTCGATAATTTTTCTATTTGCAATGTTCATAAAGTGTGATAAAAATTTCAAAGCAATTATCGAGTTAATTCAAATTATATAAACTCTTTAATGTGTTTTTTCTTTATTATTATTTATGATCGCATTATTAAATTCTATTTAGCCATACAATGCGAGATGGTAATTTTATACTAATTACCATAATATTCATTAAGCTTTATCATCAACATTATCAGTTAAAAGTTAATTGTAAAATAAAATACATTTTTATAGACCTGGAGTCGGATAAACTTGCTCTCAAAATCTTTACTGATGTAAGAATACTTAGAAATTGTATTTTTGTTTGGGAAAAAGGAGGCTTTAAATTTGAAAGTCGTTACTAACTTCGAAATAGAGACCGTTTTAGAAGTACTAGACAATGTCAAGAGATAAAAAGAACCAATCCTCATGAGATGATGGTCTAGGTTAGGTTAGGTTACGTTAAAGTGACTCAGCAAGGTTTATTAGTAGGTAAAGCACATCGGCTAAAGAATGTCTTTTCTAATTAAAATTAACAACAACCTTATAAATAATCTACCTAAAACAATAAACAATGTATATTTGAGGAATTCCCGAACACTTTGCACTCAAATCAATGACGAGACAGCTCAGAAAAAGGATGGATTTACGAGCGCCTTCGAAAGACACACAACACCTGTAGTCGAAGAGAAACCCGTGGCCAATTTAATGGCCCATTGTGATACCATACGAGTCTTGAGGCTTCTTCTTAGCTCAATGAAACCAGTTACGAAATGTAAGAGGCTGATTATTTTAATATGATTTAGATCGTATAGATCGTTATAGAAGAATTCTCCTAGATAGTTCTTGCGTTTTTGATTTAGAGCAGGGCATGTACAGAGAAGGTGAAGAACTGTTTCCTCTTCCTCCTCATCAATACAGCTTCTGTAAAAATCATTTCAGAATACGTCTAGCCGCGTGGCGTGTTTTTCTATTAGACAGTGCCCGGTTATGACACCTACTATCGAGCTTATATGCGATCTGCTTAGAGATAGCAAGCACTTTGATCGCTTTAAATCTAGTGTAGGCCAGATGTTTTTTGTGACCTGACACGTGGTGATGTTATTCCACCTGGTGTTTGCCTTCTTCATATAGCGTCCTGCATTAGCAATAGCTTACATATAGCGATTGTTATGCCAGCATTTGCCAAACGTGGTAGAATGGGGTTTACTGTACCATTTCTGGTGAGTTCATCAGCTGCCTTACAGTTTCCTGAAATGTCTCTATGGCCCGGCATGGCACCCAGCAAAGGTGAATATTAAACTGTTGTGCCATCTCCAGACAGTTATGGACTGTTATAGAGTTTGTAGAGACAGAACCCAGAGATTTGATAGCGGCCTGACTATCTGAGAAAATAAGGTTATCAGATGTTGATATAACGTTTTCTTTTAGCCAGGACAAAACTGCTTTTATCGCCAAAAGTTCCGCCTGGAACACGCTACAATGATTGGGAAGGCGGAATAAGAGACTTAATTTCAGTCGTTCAGAGTAAACACCTCCATCAACCCCTTTTTTGTTTTTGATCCATCTGTATAAAAGTGGACTGACTCGTCTTCTTCCAGGAATGCTTTATCCTCCCAGAAAGATCTAGAAGGTATAGAAATCTGGAAGTTTCTGTTTCTGTCGAATGGCAGTTGTGCTTTGGAATTGATTTTAAGTACTTAAAAATAATGAAGTGGTAAATGTTGTTGCTAACCCACTGCGATGAAGCTTTGAGGCGAATAGCAGAGCTTGCAGCTATTTGTTTGCTAAATATATCAAGAGGTGTTAGGTAGATTAAGGTGTCCACATCACCCTGTTTTGCCTTGGGTCTGGAAACCGGAAGTGCTACCTTGGCTACAACGAGGTAGTGGTCCGAGTCAATGTTAGCTCCTCGGAAGGTTCGGACATCCATGATGCTGGAAGCGTGTCTAGCGTCGATCGCAATATGGTCAATCTGGTTGACGGTAGATTGATCTGGACAACTCCAAGTTCCTTTGTGGATGTTGAGGTGTGGAAAACGCGTACTGGCTACCATGACGTTTCGCCCCGCAGCAAAATCTATGAGCCTGAATCCGTTGTCGGAAGTGTTGTCGTGCAGGCTGTTTTTCCCGATTATTCCACCTAAGATGTCTTCCCTTCCTAGCTTGGCATCAAAATCACACAGGACAATTTTAATATCGTAGCTAGGACACTGCTCATATGTTTTGTCTAAGAGCTCGAAGAACATATCTTTGGTGGTGTCATCCTTCTCTTCTGTGGGGAAGTGCGCGCATATCAGGTTAATGTTGCCGAATTTAGCCTTGATGCTGATGGTCATGAGGCGCTCTTTGATGCACCTATAGCTCAAGACTTCTTGCCTAAGTCTGGCTCCAATGACAAAGCCGCATCCAAATAAGCGCTGTTGGTTTTCTCGGTAGCAGTCACCATAGTTAATATCGCAGTTTTTCATCCTCTTTTTGCCCGGCCCATCCCATCGTATTTCCTGGATGGCGGTGATGTCTGCTTTATAGCAGTCTAGGGCCTCCGCTAATTCTTCGGCTGCACGTGGTCTGTTAAGGGACCTAACATTCCACGTGCATATCCGAAACTCGTTGTCCTTAATTCGTTTGCGTGGGTTGTCAACAGTAAATCCGTCCGTATCCGATGCTTGTTGGTACTTCGCAACTTAAGTATTTTTATGTGGTCAGGAAGTCACCCCGACGACGGCACAACCCCCAACCTGGAGGGCCAGATCCTTAATATAACTCCAAGGACGGGGAACCAGATAAACCGATCCTTATAGGCCTGGGCTCCGAATAAGTCGTATAAGCCCTATATAAGGTGTTCATTAAGTAGTTCAACCTTACTGGAACTGTAGACGCCACCGTTGATTCCATCTCTGGAATTCCTCCACTGCCGTCTGGATAAGGAGAGGTGCATGCCGTAGTGGAAACAACTCTTCCCCCCTCTCTCGTTTGCTACCCCAAACAACTTTCCACTGGGGTTGGAACCCAATCTCCAGTTGAGGTACTATAGGCACCCGATGTTCACCACGGAGAGGTGAGAGTAGGAGTTGATAGACAGAGGTGGGTTTTCAGAAAAACCTGTGGACGCTTGTGTCCTCTTGAATGCACATGTCTACCATTTGAACATCATTTTTTTTTTATAAGGAGGTGCAATAGTCCGTTGAGAACTAGGGCCTAGTGACTTATAACTCTCAACCATTCCTTTGAGCGAGTAATATTCTCAAGGATGGAGGGGACCTTCAGTTTTGAGCCGAATCCGAACGGATAATTTTATAAAGCACTTTTTATGAAAAGAATTACTCTTGAAGGATTTGTCAATTCCAAGAGGCATTACCCGTAAAAAAAACTTTAGATGGCGCAGGTATAGGAATTGAACCAAATGGTTCCAACGTTCGAACCATCATGCCATAGGCACTGCAAGCGGTGTATAGCTTTCTCTAAAGCAGTCCACCATACTACGTCACGGTACATTAAAATTGGCTTAATTACCGATGTGTATAGCCAATGCGTGATTCGGGGTTGTAAGCCCCATTTACCCATTTATTACCAATAGCTTTTTTGCAAAAAAAAGAGAGCTACAGTAGCTTTTTTGACTCTTTCTTGTACATTGCGTTTACAATTTAGTTTTTTGTCTAAAATAAGACCCAGGTAGCCTTGTGTGATGGTCTAAAAGCTAAGGGAATAAATATACCTACATTTCCATTAGTTATGTCACATTTGATATGAAAATAATTTCAAGGTTAGTTTTTCATATAGTAGCTAAAAGTCAGGTAGTTATATAGAAAGTAACTCTTATCATTAAAATTTGCAACAAAATATAAGTAGATATACAATTAACTCAGTTTTAAGTAGCTAAAAATTCTTCATTGAAATTTTTACAACCATTTGTATTATTATGACCTTTGAGCTACTAATGTAATAAAATAAACAATTATTATGTTTACAACTTTGCTTTGGGATACTTTTCAAAAACTATTCGAGTATTGTTTCATTTCAAGGTTTTTTTTTGGCGATTTCCTTAACTTAAAAAAAGAAAACATCTTATAATAAACTCATTCAACTGTCCTTGACTCGAATAAACTGACACTAAATACACCAGAGGTACATTTCCGAGGTCATTTCCAATATGAGACATAAGACATAAAAATTAACAACCATAATTAGGTCCCGTGTCTTCATATATCCTCTTCTTCTGCTGCTGTGTCTTCAAGAAAACCCATCAAAGAAAAAGCAAAGTAAACTTTACTTCTTGTGACATTTTGACATGTGAAAAGATTGTTTTTGATGGAATATACAAAAAGACAAAAGACCGCCGCGGCGCGTTAGCTGACGAAGACGATACATATATAGAGACCAATGCCGCATTACGATGCCAAAGTGACAACCTGTGTTATGGTGTATATGATGGTGCGCTTCTTGAGCAATTAAACATTTTACACAGAGATACTCGTAGAGGTTACCGTCGGACGCGTGCCTGTTTTATGACGATGACAGCATGTTGCCCAGTAGTGTACGCGTGGCACGTACTTATTCTTGGAAGGAAATTCTACTTCTTTCTTTGTATGGAATGGAATTACTTTACCTATCTATCTACCTAATGGTTCTGTGAGTTTATGTTTTTTTTTTGTTGTGTTCAATAGGCACGCGCAGCCGAGATGTCATTAGACCATCATATAAGTCCTTAAAAGGAGAACTTATTCGTATAACCTTGTCTCCTATCCTATCTATAGATATATACGAGTAATCAATTTAGATAGCCTTTTTGTTTATAAGGATATTAGCAAAAGTGAATGAATTTGTTTGTTTTTGCACTGAAACGAATTAGATTTTATGAGAAAGACTCTGATTGACTTCTTGATTCTTTAGCTGATGGATAAGAAAATTGCAAGGTTCAATGTCAAATCTGAATGTCATGAAAATTGGTGTCCTGGAAATACCTATGTAAGAACTCTGCAACAAATTTTCAAACTCTTGTCTAATGTATCGCCATTAAAAAGTCCAAACTCTGTTTACCTATAAAGAGATCAAGGTCCACAAGTTAAAGACCACATCATCCATCGAATCGGTAATAAAGTAAGATTCTTAATTAATTCATGAAAATTAATTTGTTCAATTTCCATTTTGCCTGATGAAATTCTATCTACATACGCGCGGACCATGGAAGACCGCGGACATAACTATCAAAGTCTTTACAACAAGCTATATAGATACATCCAATTTGATATTTTTATGCAAAGTAAGTAAAAAGTAATTTTGCGGCTTTCGGCCTTCTCCTTAGTCGCGTCATCGTCGTCGTCTTAAGGAGTTCTCTTGTGCATTCACGCCTCGTTAATTGGCTTGGCCAAACAACTTACTGTTGCGCCACCGTTTTCAGTAGCGAAAATTGAATTTTCCTCCTTTTTCCGCAAATTTAATATACGCGATACGATATACTATGTAGGTACGCGTACTATATAGAAGAGCCAACATCATTATACCTTTAGACTTATATGCTAACAGTGGCGACAATCATCAACCAACGCGTGCACAATTTTTGCAACAAACCGAGACAACATGTTGTTGGTTGACGACGAGCGACTATACGATACGACGATATGACGACACCGACGACGATGATGATGAAGAACCATCATCAACGCGGATGGCTTTGCTAGCACCTATCATCTTCCGCCTCTGCGCCAAAGTTAAAAAGATCGGCAAAGAAAGATACGCTGGATTATTTATAATGTGCGCGTCAGTTGCGTGATGACGAACGTACAAACGACGACGATGCGACGCGGCCTTATATACTCGTATTATATTATACCTAGTTATAGTGTTGAGGCATTGAATTACAAATTTTTCATCAGGCAATTTTGGCCATAGGTAAAGATAATGTTTTTGATGATGATGAAAATAATGATGATAGAGAAAGGAATATATTTTATTACGTACGCTTATAATAGGAATACATATAGTTAATTAAACTGCGATAGCTGAACTATCACAAAATCACAAAACTCTATGACTAACTAGGTGATGTGTTGATCAATCGTAAATAGTGTGAATTGAAATTAATTAAATGGTAAAAATCAGCAAGTAGATGGTATTACCTTCTTTTTATCAAATGAAAGTTTAATGTACTTAAACAAATCTTAACTATTTACTCGTCTTTTAGTACCTATTTATGTACTTTATGTAAAAGTGTGTGGCAACAGTCTTAAATGGACTAGGAGCCAAGTCGAGTTTCTATAGATGTATAAGTTGCTAACTGCTGAACACAATAAAGTTCTGGCACTACTTAATTTGTATATGAACAATTTGACAATTTTTACTTTCAATTGGATTGAAACAGTCATCATTAAAGGATCCCAAAGAGCGGTCAAATGCAGAAGCCTTAAAATTAAACTCCCAGACGGATCGTCATTGTCAACAAAGAGGACCTCAAGTACCTATTTAGACGAGTTGATGAAGTTCAAGTAGTACCTACCCGTGGCGTGGTGGTTAGAGTGTAAGTGTAGGGCTGTCACGCCAGAGGTCTTGGGTTCAATCCCTCCCTGTGGCACCTTAGTTAAAAAAAAAGTTTTTACGGGTACTGCCTCTTGCGAGGAATTGACAAATCCTCCAAGAGTAATTCTTGTCATGCAAAGTGCTTTCTCAAATTAGCCGTTCGGATTCGGCTTAAAACTGTAGGTCCCCTCCATCCTCGACAACTTAACTCGCACACAGGAATGGTTGAGAGTTGTAAATCACTATGCCCTAGTTCTCAATGGACTATTGCTCCACCTAATTTTTTTTTTTTATGAAGTTCAACATGCTAGGATGGTACTTAGGAAATTAAGCTGGGCCTTCTTCATCCATTGATAAAGAGAAGTATTTAACTAAGTCAGCACCAGCAGACCAAGATCCTGATTTATAAGCAGCTGTTGAGACTGACCATTACTTACAGCTTTCTAGTTTGGTATTTTCGATCTCAAAAAACTGCCATGAACCAGCTGAAAGCCTTTGAAAGGAAGATATTAAGAATATTTACTAGGGTTACCTTTAAAGGGAAGCGTCAAAAGTGCTAGAGGAGCGAGCATAAATATTCAGAAACGAGGATAACGACTTTGATGGACAACTATCTATTACTTTTGGTTAAGAAGCTAATAGGTAACACAGACAACCACCGGAACCAGCTTATTAGACAAATGACAATCCAATAGCGACTATCCGAGCCCAGGTACCTCAGCGTTATGGACATTATATAGATGAAGACATAATAAAATCAACAGTAAAAATAATGTCGCATTCTACGCTGACCACAGTGCCACCACCCCTCACACCAATTAAAAAACCATCACCAATGACAACCGAGACGGAACACCCGAGGATAACCAAGTCAATCAACTTTAATTTTGAGATTAATAAATAAATAAATAATTATTTTGAAAGCGTAAATTGGCAAATTATTTCTAATTGCAGTAATTTAGGGATGGTTTTTGCTATGTTTCGGAACATATTAGATGATGCTATTGCTTAATTTGATCCTTTAAAAAAAATCAAAAATTCAAAAAGACCAATTTGGTTAAATAAAATTTTGTCCAGGTTAAAAAATGTCGTAGCTAAACTTCGTATAAAAAGATTAAAATTTCGGATTTACATATAAACAATATATTTGGTCTCTTGAGTCGAAAATAAAAACTAATTCGAAGTGTTTTGGTCATTTCTAAATACTAAAAGAAAATCAATTGGAATTCCTTCCAGTATTTCTTACAATGGTATTTATTCTGAAAATTTAGAAGATATTGGTAATAACTTTGCTTCATTTTTCCAATCGAACTTTTCTGATTTGGGTTTAGATTATAATGAAACACTTAGTTTCAATTCTAACATTAATGTTGGTGACCTTTTTTTATCGACAGTTGATGTATTAAATGCTTTATATCTTCGCTTGATAACAGTTTCTCTGCCGCACCGGCCAATATTCCACCTTTAGACAGTTTTGAAATTTTGTAAATATAACCTTAAACCCCACTTTGCTATTATTTGTCCTTGAAACAAGGAGTATTTTTAGATACGTGGAAACATTCTTTGGTAACTCCTTTGCATAAATCTAGATCTAAAGCATCTGTGGAAAATTATAGACCTATTGCTAAGCTTCAGCTAATCCCCAAATTATTTGAAGCAATTGTTAAAATTAAACTTTATAGTTTAGTTCAAAACCATATTTCTCTGCATCAGCATGGCTTTAGGAGTGGTAGGTCTACTGCAACAAATTTAATTTTTACAAATTACTGTCTTGGTTGTTTAGAATATCGTACTCAAGTGGATGTAATCTACACCGATTTTTTCGGCGTTTGATCAGGTACAACATAATGTTCTCTTGAAAAAACTTGAATTGCTTGGCTTCCACTCGAATCCCCTAAAATCAGATCAGAAGCTATTTGGTTGGACGAAGACAATATGTTAAAATTGGTGATGCTCTTTCCAACAAAATACAACATTTTTTCGGTGTACCACAAGGTAGTCATCTTAGTCAACTCCTTTTCATTTTATTTATAAATGATTTACCGAATTGTGTTAAAAGTTCTAGATGTCTTTTATATGCTGATGATCTCAAGATTTTTAGTTCTGTAAGTTCTTCATCATATGCTAGTAAAATTCAATTGGATATTGATAATATTACCATCAAGTGGTGTTTATCTCCAAATCGATAATGTTATTTCAAAAGCTAACACCATGTTGGGATTTATTTCAAGAACTTCTAAGTCATTCGAAGATCCTTATACTTCAAAAACTCTTTTTGTATCCCTTGTAAGACCTTTACTTGAATATTGTTGCATAATATGGAATCCCTTTACACAATCAAGTATTTTAAGGATTGAAAAAGTTCAGAAGAGATTTAAAAAATTTGCTTTACAAAAGCTTTATAATTATTCAAATATGCCACCTTATGAGACCAGATGTGCTTTAATTGACTTAAAACCTTTAGTATCTAGAAGAAAATTGTATTCAGTACTCTTTGCTTACGATAAGCTCAACTCTAACATAAATTGTTCATTTTTGTTGTATCAGTTTAATACGTATGTTCCATCTCGGAATTTGCGTCCTACAAATGGTAATTTTCAACATGTTCTTTTTCATAGCAAAAATTATGCGAAACATAATCCAATAACTGCTTCTAAATCAATTACAAACTACGAATTTGAGTTTGTAATTGATTTTAATAAAAATAGATTAGATATTAAGAAAGATGTATTGAATTTGTTGTAACACTATATTTTTACCACTGTCAATTTGTAAATATTTTAATGTAGTCTCCATAAAGTATTGTAACTTGAAAGACAAATAAATAAATAAATAAATTGATTGGCACAACAGTCCGTTGAAAACTAGGGCCTAGTGACTTACAACTCTCAACCATTCTTGTGTGCGAGTAATTTTGTCAGGAATGGAGGGGACCTACAGTTTTTAAGCCGAAGTCGAATGGCTTATTTGAGAAAACACTTTCCATAACAAGAATTACTCTTGGAGAATTTGTCAATTCCTCGCAAAAGGCAGTACCCGTGAAAAAAACTTTAGAAGGCATAGGCAAGGATCGAACCCAAGAATTCTGGCATGACAGTCCAACGCACTAACTATCCTGCCAATTTTTAGATTGCCATGTATAATAATCAATATTTAAATTTAAAGCTAAGCCAATGTATAAATTTAGGCTAATTATGTGCCAACTAACTATTTTTTATATCCAATGTATTTATTTCATATCAAGGCTAACAATTGTATACATAAAAGATAAATAAACAAATCTTGAAACTTGAATCTCATGTTCTTATCCACTCTCAGAGGCTATTACCTTCTAAGCCTAAGAAGCAACTGTTGACAGGAGTTTAGTTTTAGCGCTGGTATCGCTGTCGGTATTGACATAAAGCCTTAAGAGTAAGGATAAAGCTCTGAACTTGCTCTTGATGGTTAATTTGAATTCCGTTTTTTTTTTCTCTAACCAAGCCTTATCTTGGTCCTGACCATAAACTTATTTATAATAAATTTGCAATTTTCATTTTTCATAATCTGTTTAAGGTTCGTACCTCAGCTCTTTCATATATATAATACAGGAAATATATGAAACCTAGGAATTATATACAATTCCTAGGAAATGTTTACAGTGTCGAGTCTATTTAGGAAATGTATAAAAATATTTACAAAAGATTATTTAAAACACATATTACCTAGGAGATGTACATATGTATGTACATATATATATTGCCTAGGAATTGTAGGATAATTTTTAAGGTAGACCAATATGTTTTTAAATTTTCGATTACTTTGTTGGAAAACTCTCTGCCACTGTCGGTCTGTAGAATGGCTGGAGAAGCCAGTAGAGTAAATATGTCTATTATTGTATACGCCACCTCTTCAGCTGGTTTAGATTTAAGTGGTCTTAGCAGGTACCAAACATTTTGTAAGCTGGTCTTGATTAACAAGTATAAATTTGTACTCACCATCGGGCTGCGATTGGAAATCAATAAAATTTGCTTGGCATCTAGAGTTGAACTCAGATGTTATAATAGGCCTTACTATACAATACCCTTTTTAATCCCTTTCTGCTTTTGTTGACATGGCTCACAAATATGAATATAGGTTCCAATATTTTTACGTGTTATGTTTTTGTAGTGACTCCAGATTTCTTTCATCATGCGATCTCTCCCACCGTGGCCAATTTGTATGTGTGCATTGTGTAATACGTCAACAACTGTAATATGTCACTAACATAGTAAAGTATGTTGCCTCCAGGGTCTTTAATTGGAAAAATAAGTTATCTTTTTTGGTTTATCAAAACCAAAACGTATCGCCTTAACAACCAATAATCGGGAGGATTTTTTCTTGTTTGTAGTTTTTGCCGAGGCGACGCGACGTCTTATAAGAAAGCTTTGTACCGTTCATCTTGAATATAGGATTTATATACAATTCCTATTGCTGCTTAGAAGATGCATAGAATTCCTAGGCAATGTTTATAGAAACAATTAATTCACACATTTCCTGGCGATTTTTGGCATTGTATACATTTCCTATAGGAATTATATATAACGACGGATTACATACATTTCCGGTAACATATACATACATAGATGCATAAAACAAAAAGTATGTGCTCGAACTATTATGAATCTGAATTGCAAGACGAACAAACTTTTGTAATCTGAAACTGTTTAATCCCAGTTTAAGAAAAAAGTAACCTTGAAGAAGGTCTTGAAAAGAGTCTGTACAAAAATTGGACACAATTTGAGCATGCCATTTGATCTCATGCTTTGTCAATGCAAATTAAATATTTTTCACAATTCAACTCACTACAAGTCTACAAATTTCATATAGAGAATTCTCAGTGAATACCTTTTCAATGTTTCCCATATTCCCATACCTGCATTCGTGATTATGTTTATCATTTACTTTAACACAACATCATCAAAAGAAATCAATTAATCATAAAATAAATAGCCCCTTTCTTATGCAAAGGAGCTCTTGTACGGATATACCTAAATATGCAACAATTGATCATGCGGCACCAAAGTTTCTTACCAAGGATATCGCATCACATCACCATCACAATATTTAAATGTTCAGCCGTGTGGTGGTTAAATGGACGTTAAGACTTGCATACTCTAGATAACTTTTCGAATCATCATCAGAAGCAACCTCCACCATTCAAAAATGACTTTTGTTGTATAAATATGTGGCAAATTCTTCTCTTCGTTTGTTTTTTTGTTTGTTGTTGTTATTCCTACCAGTTTGCGCTTTGGCCTGATGCTTATACAGATCCCATCGGATCGGACCAGACCACACACGAAGATTTTGGCGCACGGTCCTTTTGGGTCATCTCCATGCCACAATATATACTAAATCCGTATATCGGCTAATGGTGGCGGACGTGGTGGCGGCCGGCGCGGCGGTGAAAGGCAGTGCCGAAATGATCTCACGGTATCCATCCTCGATATCAGAGAGCTGACGAGGGAATTGCATTTTTGGGATTCTATTTATGATTTTTGTGTATTTTGTGTATATCAACGCTGTACGCTTATAGATATATGTTTGTTTGATCGAATTCCTTAAATATCCACCAACAAGAATAAAAGAAACATTAACAAGACCAATGACCCGAAACAGTTGCATCTTTTTCCCCATACAACATGCATTCGACGACATCAAAGCCAACGGTCGTTGGTGTGGTGATTGCTTCTGCAACAAAAGAAATCCGGTCGCGGCCACTTTGTCCGTTGACAGTCATTACAGTCGAACAGATTACGACTACTTGAGTAGAGTCGAGGATTGCTGCAGATACGGATACCACGCAGAACGCATCAGGTGACACCCAAAGGTGTGAGAATAAACAGTTCCAAGTAACTCTTTGTCACTAATCCGTGATGGTGGCGTGAACAATCAAAGCACTCGTCTCCTCGTCGCTTTTTGTCGACATCAAAGTGCGGATGATGCGGACTGCAATACTGCAGACTGTGGAAAGTATTGTGAAATTATCGTAAATTCCAGAGTGTAGCGGTGGTTAAATGGTAAAATCAGTGGCCGTTTGTGCTTTCTTAAGTACGCCTGCGCACCACCGGCCTCAAAGTCGACTTGAATTGAATTGGCCGACAAAAGGCACAACAGCAACGATGACGACGACGATGGTGGTATAAAGCGGCAGCTGAGTTAATGCGGTATTTGTCCAAATGAAATTGTCTACCGAAATAGGTGTGGGTACCTTAAAGTGCGCTAGACATGATTCTAGCTACCATCACGTCGTCGTCCGTCGCCATTGCTGCATCAACGCAATCATCATTAAAGCTGAAAAGAAGAAGATCTTATTGCTCTGAGGGGTACCTCTGTATACATAGGTATAGGTACTGTACCGCTGGACAACACCGGGTGAAGATGTATGTCTTTTTATTTCTATTTTCGTATTGTTCTTTTTTGTTAGCCAACCAGATTAGGGTCCGTCCAAACAACAAGCAGTTTTTCATCACACCTGGTTATTAGTTTTAGGTTTTTGTTGTCCATTTTTCAAATTTTTAGTTTAATTTTTTTTTCAAATTTCAACTTCAAGAAGGTGTCACGCCCTTGTTTTATTAATTTTGTTTTTGTTTGGACATGGAGCATCATTTTCATCATTTTGAAGCCTTGATTGTGTTTTGATTAGGAGTTGTCGAGTTGATTGTTGTATTTTTCTTTTCGTTTTTCTTAATATATTTTTCTTTCTTTTTCATTTTCGTTTGAGAATAAAATGATGTTATTAAAATTGAAAGATGGAGATGATTAGGTCGATTTCTTCATGATATCATGATGATGATGAGATGATACGGTGATGGAGATAGAGAGTTTTCTGGGAACTGCAAAAATGAAATCTTTAATTTTTCTTCTTATGAGTAATTGAGAGGAATCATTTGAAGAGATGGATGGCTGAAATTTTGTTATTAAGTTAATTTCATTGTGTTGTGAGGTAATTTGTTTTTAGTTTTTATGATTAAAGTTTGATGAAACAGTACTTTTTGATTGGGATGACTTTTAAATTGACTGTAGTTGCCCTACTTAACAATGTCAAATGTAGAGAATTTCTGAAATTATTTTTCGACAGCTTCCATTGTTTAATATATATACAGTTGAACAAAAGCACATTTTAATTCATAAATCCAGTTACTTGGTACATGTACATATGATATCCAGCAGTTATGATATTTTGGTGAGTTGTTTGTAATGTTGGCTTAATTCAAACACCTAAGTTTCTGACCTCGATTTCCAAACGCAATATTTCCTAAAATCTGAAAAATCTTGAAGTTTCCTCACTTTTTTCTTCTCTTATTTGTGATCTTAGGAAACAGTTTTTAAAATTCAATTATGTTCAACTATCTTGAGGCTATAAGTTTGTGTCTATAGACCTAAGCGCTTCCATATTACAGTTATTCAAAAATTAGCTAAATACGATTTTAGCAAAAAACTTAACGGATTTATAGTACATTTTAAAAAAGCATTGAGTTCGCCCTGAGATATTTCAGAACACTGAGGCATTTAAATTGGTCCAAAAGAAGAAATAATCGTATGGCCTATGTCTGCCGTCTTAACCAATTTTGTAAGGGGAAGTGATTTGAAACGCAAAATCAATGATTAGAAAACAACGAAAATGTTTTTGTTAACGAGATTTTTAGTCGAAAACCAATTTTTACCAATTTTAGTAGCATTTCTTAAAAGTTTTTATTTACTATACAAACAAATATAAATTGGATGATTGGGATTAATTTGAAGTAAAAATATCTTCTATTATTCACGAGATATCGAGAACCGAACATCAATTTTTAAGAATTTTGCGTACTCTTGAGTATTTTCTGTGAGATAAAATAAGTTTTAAACCAATATTTGTAATTTTTGAAAATATATTTGAGTCGAAAGTAACTTTTTACCAAGTTTTAGTATTGTTTTTTTTTAGGTTTTTATTTTTGTAAAAAAAAAACTGTCAATTCGATTTTTCTCAATATTTTATCAGATGTCAAAAACATTGTTCTTCTTTGCACAAAATTATTTAAGAGATAAAATCATTTTTTTTCGTAAAATATTCGAGGTGATAAATATTTTTTTTTTTTCAGTTTTTTTAATTTATAAAAAAAAACCGTTCATTGGACTTTTTTCCAAAAATATATTTGTTTGGTATCACGTTACAATATATAATGTAAAATTAAATTCAAGTTTCTAGCGTTATTGGTTCGTGAGATATTTTCTCACCTTTTTTATAAATTGCTATTGTAAAAAAACCACCCACTCAATTTTTGTTGAGAGTCCTTTGTGCATCTTTTTGCATTATTATCTGTATAATAAAATGTATTTGAAGGGGATATCTCTACTGGTTCTTGAGCTATGGACGACTAAAAAAACTTTGCGAACGCACGGACGTACGTTGACACGCACACACAGACATATCTCTACAAATCTTTTATTTCGACTCTAAGGACCTTGAAACGTCGAGAAATGTCAACATTTTTAATTCAACAAATCGGACCGATTATACAATAACTTCCTACGGGAAGTAAATAAAGAAGGAAGTAGATTCTTAGAATTAGAACTAGAATTATTTTAATTATAACTTACTATTTTGTGTATATCTTGGTTTAAATAATTGTTAATTAAATTAAACAAAACAAATGTGTAATATTTTCTTGTTTTTGGGAGTATTGGAAACATCGATTTCATTATAACGGACAATGGGAGCGTATCGGAATCCCGCTTTTTAAAATCCCGTTTTAAAAAAATCCCGAAAAAAAAGTTTTATAATCCCGTCTTCTAAAATACTGATTTTTTGAAATCCAGTCTTTTAAAATCCCGCTTATTCAAAATCCCGAGTAATTGCAATCCCGCTTTTTAAAATCCCGCCAAATCCCGAAAATCCCGTTTTTTTTACAAAATTGGTGCATGAAACTAACTAACAATAGGAGTCAAAGGTTTGTATGTTAAATTACTTGACTAAAATATTATAATATCGTAATTAGTCTTGTTTTTACTGTACATAAACATTAATTTTTGTTTACAATATTAACTCTTGCACAATAAAATATGCATCCTACAGCAAATCTACATCTCTATAACGGTTTTACTTCTGTCGTTGACTTTGTTAATTGATTTGAGTTTGTTTTAAAAAAATACTACTTTACTTTATATTTTTTTATTTTTGACATCTTTTATTTGGTAAAGGTTACAATGAATCTAGGAAAATAGCTCATTTCTTAATTTGTTTTATTTTTTTTCTAATTTCGATTCTGCAATCAAAACTAGTTGTATTGATTGCAAAATCGGGATAATAAAAAACGGGATTATAAAAACGGGATTATAAGAAACGGGATTACAAAAAGCGGGATTATAAAAAATCGGGATTATAAAAGGTAGGATTATAAAAAACGGGATTTTAAAATCGGGATTTTAAGAAACCGGGATATCGAACCCAACCCTTATCGGGAGCGAATCGGAATCTCGCTTTTTAAAATCCCGTTTTTAAAAAATCCCGAAAAAAGCTTTATAATCCCGTCTTCTAAAATAACGATTTTTTGAAATCCCGTCTTTTGAAATCCCTCTTATTCAAAATCCCGATCAATTGCAATCCCGCTTTTTAAAATCCCATCGAATTCCGACAATCCCGTTTTGTTACAAAATACGTGCATTAAACTAAATGAAATTTAATTTTTTTCTAATTTCGATTTTGCAATCAAAACTAGTTGTTTAATTTTTAAAAATCGCGCGATTTTTTAATGATCAAACAACTAGTTTTGATTTCAAAATCGGGATAGTAAAAAACGGGATTATAAAAATCTGGATTATAAGAAACGGGATTATAAAAAGCGGGATTTCAAAAAATCGGTATTTTAGTAGACGGGATTATAAAACTTTTTTTTCGGGAGTTCTTAAAAACATTTTCAATAAGAGCTAATTGAGAGTCTACAAATCGCAAAAGTCGTTGTTAAGAGTAATTAATCCAGTTGTCGCATCAACTGGCACTTTTCCGCATTTCCAACAGCTAACAATTGTTTGGAAAATTGGGCAGCACTTTGATCATTTTGAAGTTGAACTCTCATATTACTGGTTAGCGATAATGTTCTTACGTTATTCCACAAAAGTGATGCCTTCAGGCAAGCATTCAATTCATCTGAAGGCGTTCTACGGGGAATTACTGGCAACGTCTGCATGAAATTGCCTGCCAACAATATTATCAAGCCGCCAAAGATGTTGTTACTTCGTCGAAGATCCTTCAATGTGAAGTTTAGTGCTTCAAGTGATTTCTTATGTGCTTTTGTGCACTCATCCCAAACAATGAGCTTGCATTGCATCAACAATTTTCCCATTGCACTGGATCGGGAAATATTGCCTGTTGGAGTATCAATTGTGTTTAAATTGAGTGGCAAATTAATCGCAGAATGTGCAGTACGACCGCCATCTAGAAGAGGTGCCGCAATTCCAGATGATGATAACGCCAAAGCTTTGTCACATCTTGATCGAATAGTGGCCAAAATCAATGAACTGACAAATATTTTCCCTGTTGCTTCAGGTGCGTCCAGGAAGAATAGACCACCAGTATTATTGTCCACCGCTTGGGTCAATGTTTCGTATACCTATTTTTGCTGTTCATTCAGCAAGAGCACATTATTTCGAATGAATTCCTGCAATGTATCAACATTGTATTGCAGCTCTCGATTTAATTCTTGGTTCAATGCATCGTGCATCGATCGATTTGGCGCAATCATTCCTACTTCAATCAGTAGCTTGTTTGCAATAGTCAAGAATTGATCCTCAATCAGAATCATTCCTTCATTGTAGATTTCATACGTTATTTGAAGTCGATATCTTTGACGTTTCTTAAGATATGGTTGACTAAAAAAGGTTCCCAAAAGTAAGCTTTGGTTAAGAATATAGGGCCCTTGAGACGTCAAAAACTTTAAAAATTTCAATTCCACAAATCGTATTTTTTACAATAGCTTTAAATGGGAAGCTAAACGAAGTTCACCGCTTTTCTGTTGAAATTTTTCCTGAATTTTGTCTGCCATAAACCTCACGGAGCCTGAGACCTTTCCAACGAATGCAAAACCGTGGAAATCGGTTCGTGCGTTCTGGAGTTATAGCGTCAGGAAGGAAAACACGACTTATTTTTATATAGTAGATTTTTGTGTTAAAAGAAGAATTTATAACGGTTTATGGGAAAACTTCTAATTCTAATACACAAGATCAAAAATCTAATAAACATGTCATGTCTAATTTACGACAAATTATACCTATCCAATTATCTATAAGTACTTTTCTTTTGACAAATTAATGCTTCGTTAACGTTATAATACTGTATTTATTTATTTGTGCTCTTAAAACGTTATATCTACTCGTTATAATGTTTAAAAGGCGCAACATAAAACCTAATTTTTCTATCAAATCGCGTAGTAAGCAAACTTTTATACCATTCCTAATTCAAATTTTTAATAGGTAATATAAAGATCAATTGGTGTGAAAAAATCGCTTATTATACCTACAGCTGTTCTTTTCCTGCTCAAACTATTAACAACTCGTCATACACAATTCCAATCTTTCAATACAATGCTATACCTACTTTTTATATACCTAATCTCGAAAGCGATGAAAAAAAACTAATGTGTTTTAATTAATCCCTATTAACTCCCGTCGGATTAAAAAGCAACAAAAAAGAAGTAGCAGTCCGCTTAAGGAATATCTTTACATATACAGAAAATTGATGGCATGCCGGAACCTATAAATTGCGGCACATTTTTGCTTTACTTTACTTTTCCCATCACCTTATCCACTGCACCGTGCGTATCGTCATCGTCACTGTGCCGTTTCTCGCCGCACCACCGTTTGTCGTCATTCAGCGTTCCGGTAAGAGAAGATAATTAACTTCACTTAAGCGAACTTCTAATGAAAATCCGATTGCGAATTTAACGCAATCATCGCAAATATAGAAAACGAACGATTACGATATAGCAACTTGAATTTACATTCGCGCAAATTTCCCGCTCACTCACACACTCATATGAGGATTGTAGATATTGTTGAGCGTACTTTAAACGTACGGAGAAAACGAGTTACATTCGTGGAATTTAAAGCAATCTGCGCTGTGCTGTGCTGTGCACTGTGCTTGCAGAGGATGAGGCTGAGTGCGCATCCGAGCAGATCTCCATCATATAAGAAAGACCCAAGACCCAAGAGTGATCCATCAAGTTCAATAGCAACCGCAATTGTGCGGGCATAAAAACCTGCCTTGCCTATACAGTACTCAACCTTAAGATACACACGTACGAACGTATGTTTACTGCGCGTCTCACAAACTGACTGCAATTGCTCCGCATGTTAACATATTTAGCGATTTGCAACGGCCATCGAATCGCAGCGCAGAGCAGAGCAGCGCAGCAAATGGATGTGCGTGACGACTGTGGAAATGTGGCACATTCAATTAGGTTGCCGCATCCGCATGGTGGCAACATATAGCTAGCAAACGATGATACGATGATACGGGTCCAGGAGCAAGAGAAAGAGCAGGAGCACTTCTAATCGTTATTCATGTATATGCAGTAAAGGCTTCTATACGCTTGCTCTATCGTTCTAACTAATGTTGCCGTGAAAAATGGTTGTACTCAATGCGCAATTGGACCATTAATCGCGCGTGTGCGTGTTGACATCGGTAATTGAGATTCCTACGCTGCTGTGCTAATCAATCTCTCCAGATGCACTCGCGTTTCCGTGCATCCGCGCAATAGATAAATGCCGCAACGCAAAATTCTGAGAACAATCCTTGTTTAAAATTGATAAACGGCCTGGAGGTGCTAATAGCCATCGGAAAGACGACGCGACGCGACTCGGCAGAACGGTTGTGATGAGGACGTGGACGCGGAGCTAGCGGTGGGTCCACAAATCTTCACAAAATGCCACGGCATCGATCGGGACACGACATAAAGTTTGTTTGTTCCCACGGCTGCGGCTAGTCGGGCTAACAGGCAGAAGAGGTATCGCGAACACAGTGCACCAGAGCACACAGCACACAAAGGTGACAAAGACAGCGCGACCAAAAATGCAAAGTGCCCAGGATAAGCCAATTCCAGAAGTTTCTTCATCTCTTTGTTCTCTGGGGATGACGATGAGGATACTTACATTGTTTTTGTGTTTTTGTTTTTGTTCCTCAAGACCAAGCTGCTGATTAACACCAATGCAAATTGTGTGCTGCTGCTCTGCTGCTGCGGCAACCATCATCAGTTTTATAACACAACAGGCCAGACCAGACGAATGAGACGAGACCCAGGCCAGGCCAGGCCAGAACAGGCAATTCAGAGGAACGAATCCAAATGTGGAAATCCATGGCTGATGCTCCCATATGAATAATAACGAGTCCAAGAACCGAGCGTCTGCAATTTTCCTCGGTGGTGCATAAAACGCGTGAAAAACGACTTTCGGCAGATTGGTGTCCCCTTGTGGTGCTTGTGGTTTGGTTGGTCTCACTTGCCCGATGCGATGCGATGCGATGCGAATGCGATTCCCGGGAACTTACTTATCGAAGGTAGCTGGCAGCTCCTGGTGGCAACTGGCAGTTATAAGATAGCAGCAGGAGCAGCTAGTTTCAAGCCATCATCAGCGCACATGGAATGAAATGATGCTCGTTAGTAGCTCGCACGGGGCTAAGCATTGAGCACTGAGCAGCAATGGAGCACCACCACCGCACCATGCATTGGAGCGCTTATCAGTTGGCTTGGTCGCGAGGTATGGGGCTCGGTCTCTGGATGATGATGATGATGGTGGTGGCTCATTGCCTCCTTTTTGGATTCCGATGAAATTTATGTGCAGCACGGCGGAAAGGTTACTTCCACACTTCCACACCAGCTCGACCAAGCCAGCTTTAGCTTTAGCAAAAGTAGCAGCACCGGCAGCAGCAGGCAGCTTGGTGCGCGATAAGGATTGAAATATTAACACGAATCGCTGTGAATTGAATATGGCTGCCACGACTGCCTCTACATACTTATATTATGGTGTTTTGTTGTTGTTGTTGCGGGGCATGTAAGGATTGGTGTTTCCTTTTTGGCCATTTGTTTCTGGTTGTTTTAGGTTGTCTGATGGTTGGTGGCGAGTGGCGACTATGGGGACTTTGAATTAAATGCCAAAAGAACCACAAAGCTATACTCGTATCTATGTAGAGACAGAGAGCCAAGAGAGAGTGAAAGAGAGAGAGAGATGGGGGGGGGGGGGGGGGGAAATATGGCAATGAAGAGTGCTGCTGACGCGAGTATATAAATAAATAGTGCATTTTGTTGGAACAGAGCTCGAGTTTAGTTTTAATTAAATGCTCTGCCAGATAAGGATATACAAATGGACTTTGTTTAATATAAGGTATAGTTTCAACGCGTCCTATAACTACGAGTATACACTATCTGCTTCCTTCTGATGCGATTGGGGGGGGGGGGGTGAATTATATTTGTGGGGCAATCCTGTCTGCTCTGTGTTCGGGTATGCGGAATGCAAGTTGATTGCAAGCCATGTATGTAACTGACATTCCATTCGATCCTCGTAACTCGTCCTCGATGTGTTTAATATTCCATACCTATATACATTCGTTGTCCAGAGCATTCTTGATTTTACATTTCTAGGAACGAGAATACGTGCAGTACATATACGATGCCATAGATTTATTATAGGTTTATAATAGGAATTAAGTTATTGTACTTTACAAAGATCCCAATTATTTGTAAGTTTAAAATAGGTTTCATGGGGAGAAAATTCTAAATTAAAAGGATATATTAAAAGAAAGAAAAATATTGGAATTCTTCCTTAATTTAGTTTACAATGTTAATTTTATAGAAGAAGCTAAATTGAAGGGGGAAGGAAAAATTTAATATTCACTTCCAAAAAATTCGGACAAATAATATTGGTGGAAAGGTTCAATTAAGCTTCCTTAACACTTCCTAGAAAGTAGCATATGTAGTGAAGCAAAGTTTTTTGAGATATTGAGAGGCGTGTGAATTATAGTTTTCCCCTAACTATGCTCGAAAACTCAAAATGTGTATAAAAAGTTGTTGGTACACATTGTAGCTTATGTAATTCTACACAAAAGTAGACATTTCTTTTATACCAATGAGAAATTTGCAGAAAGTGGTCAAAACATTGTAGCATCTTTTTATGTAAGGAATGTTTTTGGATTATACTTAGAAAAATGTTCTTTACCAAAGAACCGAAAAGGAAATACTCCCATACAAAAAATAAACACATTTTATCATTTTGCTATCGAAAAGTTAAATTAAAAAAAAAAAAAGAAATATAAGATCAACTTTTAGTTTATCCCCAAATGAAATATTAACGGCGGAGGGTCTATACTTCAATTCGTTCTTACATCAGTTCTTAAAATTGTAATCTGGGAAAACTGGACCCCTTTTTCAATAAAAAATTGACAGGTGACAATTCTATAAATTTGTCACACTTGTCACATTTGAATTATGTTCCAATTTTAATCGTGTCTCGACCAATTTTGTCGATGTTAAAAGTAACAAAACGCTGGCACTCTTTAAATTTTAAAATGTTACAGTCTGCAACATCGTGTTTTATTATTCAAAAGTGAAGTGCATAAAACACAATAAAAATCAAGAGTTTTAAAATAGACAACATTCTTAAAATAAGTGTTTTAAAAATGTTGCTTTAAATTGTAAGCCGTTAACGATTCAAAATCATTATTTATTCTTTGTTTAAAATTCCGAAGGCACCGGTGACGTATTAGATAGAGAGATACAATTCTTTATTTCGATAGATTTTACAATAATAAAAAGATAAGGTTAAGGACATGGCTATGCTGCCGTCTGTCTGATTGACAATTCTTGGACTTTGAAATAAATAATAAAATTATGTAATTATTCAAATTAAGTGGTAAATATTGAATTAACAATTATAATCAGAAAAAGTCTTATTAATCTTCAAACTACATTTGTAAGTTGACAGTAACTTCGTTAAGTTTTTTTTGTATTTGTAATTGAAATACAGGTTTAGATGAATATTTGCGTGGTAACATAATTTCGGTATGATTTGTTGAACATTTTTGTGCTTAAACAATATTATCGAATAATTTGAAAAACCAATATAAATATTTGAATGAAATTTTAAAAGATACAATCTTATAAATATTTTATATTGCAAAAAGAAAGTTAACTATAAATTCGTAAGTTTTTTTTTTTTTCTTTAAATTGAAACCAGCTAAAACAATTTTAAACATTAATATTACAAATTTTAATTTTAAACTATCAATTTTTGAATGATTTGAAACATAAAAAGGGGAATTTTAACTGTTGAAATGAGTATACGCGTTAGAAGCTGTTGCGGTACTGTAGTGCATGGTTACAAAATTTAAAATTTTGACCAGCCAGAGGACCCGTTCAATACGTTAGTTAGCTGACTGAAAGACAAAAAGCTTTCGTGGAAGGAAATGCGACGAATCTCTTGAAGGATGGGACACACTGCTATAAAATGATAACTATCTTCCAATTCCCTTCTATTACAAAGACCACAAATTTGGGATAGATCTGACCTATGAGGAACATAATTTAAGTTGAGTAACTCAACCCTTGCTCTAAAAATGGTAACTATAGCTTCTACGGAAAGTTCAGGGCAGAAATAGTTATTTTCAGTTGACAATTTGTGATTTAGGTTTTTATAGATATTTCTACTAGCTGACGAGGATGCTCTGAGCAAGTGTTCAGTATATATTTTTTCATCTATTTTAGAAATTAAAAGAGAGAACATATTTTGCCAATCATCTAGATTGTTTTCAGTTAGTGAAAGGTTTACGTCGTGAGCTAAAACCAACTGATTAAGTTCTTTGAAGGGCGTAGCATTTGTTAAGAGATGGTAATCTTTTCATGAATGATTTGTGAAGACCGTTTTCTCTTTTCATAATTTTTACTAAATAATCTGTATGAATTTTGAGATTTTTAATAAAAATAGGTGGTATACCGGATTCTATGTGGAAAGCATAAGTTGGTGTTGTGCTAGGCAGCCAAAATAATCTTTTGAAAAAATATCTTTGAAGCAATTCAAATTCTTCGATTTTCGAGTAGCCGAAAACTTGGGCACCATAACACATACATGTGTTAACTGTGGCATTAAATACTCGGTATTTTGAAGAGGCATCGATATTCTGGTTGTTAAAGAAAGAAGGCCACATAATATTAAAAGCCAGTTTATCTTCATTGCTTTTCTCCTTCGTATGTTTACCAAAACTCAAGTTTGAAGTCAATAATACTCCGAGATATTTAAATTGTGTGATAACTTCAATTTGCTCACGGTTTAGAAACCAATTTTCTACGACTAGTCTTCTTCGTTGTCTTCGTTCAAAGATCATAATTTTTGTTTTTCTTGTATTAATTTGCAGTCCCCACAATTCACAATATTCCTGCAGTCTGTTAATTTGTAGTTTGTATTGAAAAATTACACTTTAAACCTTATTTTTAACTTTTTTTTTGTCCAAATTTTGAGTTTAAAACTAGTTTTTTTCAAAAACTATGCATAGTTTTGACTTGATTTAAAAACAGGCTAATAGACAAAGGTGTTTGCTTTAAAAGAAGGTATAGTACTTAATTGTAACTATTACCGTTATTTTTTAATTATTTTTTCCATTTAATGTACATATTTTTTAAAATTGCCCCTACCGCCTAAACGGGGGGAGATAGACCCCCCCTCCCATAGTAAAAAATGCTTGTTTTTAAATGTTCTATACAAATCCATCATTAAACTTTGTTGCCTTAGTTATCGTACTGTCCCCAGGTGTAGAGATTAATATCTAGAATAAAAGAATTATGTCTCAAGAAGTTTACAATCAATTATCGTCTTAGCCGATTCCACCCCTGGACGTTTTTTGCATGGTATTTTAAATACCTTTAAAAATAAGTTCTGTATCATCAGTTTCGTTATTATTAAATGGCGGAAAAATAGTCGACTTTTTAACCATAAATAAAACTAAAGCTTCCTTAATTTAGGTTCGTAGCACAGCTCTTTTGTTTCTTTGATAATTTTTGACGATTAAATTAATTAACAACTTTTTTTTCCGAAAAAATGTTTCATTTCAATATAAAATAAACGTGTATTTTTTAGAATAATCAGTATATGCAGCTATATATCCATTTTATGAACTATTTCATGACCAATGTTTGCTTCTATCCGATGGAAATCTTCGGAAAACACCCTGTAAGAATTGTTACCGAGTATTGTAGGACACTCCCCGCATTAAAACCACCGGTTAATCAGAACCAATCTTTATTGTGGGACACTTCTCGCATTAAAACCACCGGTCAATCAGGACTTTTGGGGGGAAGTTTTAAGTTATAACACTTCCCCAAAGCTTTTAGGCCATCAGCTGTCAAAACGCTTGATTCTTCCTAATTTCCGAACATTGTCTCGTACATTTATAACGACCTCCATTTCGGAGTCGGTGTGACAACTATTTCTTATACCTATTGGAAATATTGTAGCCAAACGAAAGTAGCTAGCTCGGAAATTTTTCTTCTGTAAACATTTTGTTTAATAACTCCAACACACGCTCGAGAAATTCAGGAGTTGGAATTCTTATAGAATTCGATAGGAATGCCATCCAAACCCGCTGCTTTGTTATTTTTTATTCTGCTTAGAGATGCCAACATCTCAGCCATGGTAAAAGGAGAGTTTAGCTCATCGATTGAAACAATTTGCAGGGCAAAACTGGTGGAATTCTGGTCAGGATATGGCAGTAGTAAATCTTCAAAGTATGTGGCCAGATCGTCAACACTAATACTTAAAGACGATGACTTGCTGCGACCTCCCAAATTCCGTACATTGTATCAGAATGATTTTGAGTCCTTATAGTCTACAAGTTTCCCAGCAGCTTTGATTAAATATAATTGCTTTTTCCGTCTACACAAATCTTTATATATTTTATTCTGATCAAGGTAATTTCCTCTGTGAGTTTCGTTGTTAGATTGTCTAAACAATTTTAGGTAAGCGAAAGACTTTTCCCTACATTTCTTACATTCATCGTCGTACCACTTCGATTTTGGCATCTTATATACTAAGGGATATTTATTATTTCACGAAGAACTTTGTTTTGCAATTTTTGGATGGTTTCATGAGCAAAGTTGGCCATGATAGCGTTGATATTCACTAGAATATCCCATTTATATAAAAGAGTCAAGGTTGGTCTTAGAACGCTTCCTTGCGATACACCGGCTTCTATTTTCTAAAGTTTCGAATAATTTATTTCGTACTTTACTCTAAATTCTCGGGACGTAACATATGATTTCAGTATTTCATAGGACTGATTGGGAAGGTCCCTATGCAGTTTGTGCCTAAATCGCATTTCCTATAACTTGTGAAAGACTTGAGCAGCATCTGAGAATATAGCTAATCATATTTATTTTTCTTCAAGTTTTTTTTCCACCACATCGCCGTTATTCGATGTACTTGGTTTATTGTGCAATGTTTATTTCCAAATTTCTTATTTTCTAATATTTCTATAATAAATGGTGCGGAATTAGTTTTCTTTACCCCTTTTTTTTCACTGAGCTTTTTCAGTAGATTAGCAGTCATATGATGATGGCTTCAAAAACCTCCATATTAATCAAAATAAAACATCTTATTGAAAAACTCTTTATAACTTTTAAATTGAAAATGTAAGGCATAACTATAAATTACCAACCTTCTGCTACATATTGTATTTTAAATTCATCAACTATTAATGCAGTTAATTTGTTGTTGTCTTTAAAAAGTCTTGTTTTGAATTTCTTTAAAAAAGTTTCACATAGTTTTTTCTACCTTCAGTACCCTTAATTTATTCAATGAATTTAATTCATTTTTCGATAAGAGGTAACAATTACATAACAACCTTGAACAAAACTCCTTCACAGTTCACGAAATTACATAATATTTAATATATTTTACATTTCCAAGCGCGTGCATTCAAAATTTCCTCTTAAACACTTTCGATAAACTCTAGGCATGCCTTATCATTGTTTTGCGTTCACCATCATCTTATAAGAAAAGGATGAACTTCTTATATTTAAATAAACGTCTTACCTATGTAAATCCTAGAAGATTACAACGGATAAGTCTCACCTATAATCCAAACATTTCCAAAATATTATGCATAAAGTCTTAGTCTGGTATATACCTATGTATAATCTACTTAAGGTCAAAAGTTTGCAAACATAAATTGTTTACTTTTTACAAATTAAATTCCATCCTATACAATCTCTGACACTCTCTGAACGAACCGAGAATTAGGTATATTCTTTAGCTAATCGATTTAAACCATAGACCATGAAAGGATATTCCAAGACAATTGGAATACCTACATACATATATGTATAGAGACAGTCAGTGTACACTACAAATTGCGCATATAACATTCAAAATCTTAAATTACCCAACCCAAGGACAACAGAAGGAATGTCTATGCTAAATGAAACTGGAAATCCTAAATACGAGAATGATGTTTGTAGCCTTCATCCTTTCTACGCCAGGATAATGACCAACACCGCAGGGCCCAGTGTCTTTTGCAAAAGAGAAAACAACAACAACAATAAAACAACAAACTGACAATAAACAACGCACAAACAAGGTGAATTAACAAAATTGCTGAAGGATACGGATATGCATGTTCTGTTCTGTTCATATCTCTGTGCGGACCTCACCGGGTGGTACAGGAGTGCTCAATGCTGTGTTCGTTTTTGGGAGAGATGTTTAATGTTTGTGGTCACACAAACAATGAGAGCGAAGAAAATGCGAAAATTTATTATCCTGAGCTTCTAGTTGTCCTTTCTTCTATTTATTATAGACTGACTTCGACTGCTACTTTGGTTTTTTGTTTGATATTTGTCCTTGTTCCGTTCTTCCTAACAACGTAGAAGGTTTAAGGAACACATCTGTAGGTGTTTGATCAGATTTTTTTGAGATCTTTAAGGAAACAATTGAGTGTCATTGGAGATGGAAATAGTCTTTTCGTCGATTGTGATGTACGCTTTGACCTTGAATTCAGTATATGAGCTCAAGTTGGGTGGCTAATGATAAATTTTCAGTAGCTCAATTCGAAAAGGACAATTTAATTTAAAAGGTGATTGATATTATAAATCTGCCTTGAAAAAACTTTCAAGGACGTGTGAAAATGATTTTCATATTTTTTCAATTATCCTTTTTTAAGCAGAAGAGAGTAGACAAGACAATAAGGTCTTGTACTTTACCTAGTCGATTAAAAATCAAAAAATTTCGTTAAAAAATAACCCAATTTAAATTGTTTGACTGAAGTTTTGAAACGAAGGTATACCCATACACAGGGCGCGCCATTAAATTCGATGGCCAATTTCAAATTGAGTATAAAAATAAATGTTAAGATACTTATAAAACAAAGATCTAGATAAACATCACGAACAACATTGGAAAAGAAGGAGCGATCGAATAAAGAACGAATTCAAAAGAAATCATCACGTCTCGTTTACGTTGTTTTTGGTTGCTTATACGTCAAAGGTAAAGATATATAGGTAAGTTGGTTGGTTAGTTGTTTGGTTGAGACAACATAAAGCGTTGAAAGCTCATTAAAACGTGTGCTGTCGTAATGAACTCATTATACGTATAGACTTCTTAAGCCAGAGCACATCACATCATAGCGCCAAGCATATTATCAAGAGCTAGAAAATAATGAAACTTAATTTAGGGACCCAACAGGGGGTCTTTTTAGATTTCAATTTAAAATATAATTATTATTGGCATCGATATCTATATTGTGTTATTGCTATACTTAAATACCTATAATACAAAAAGGTGCGGAGAATAAGACAGATATAGGTACCTACTCAATTCATTTAGGAAGACGTTGAAACGATGTATAACATATATAGGAAAAGGGGAATAAGGAGTCGAAAAGATGCAATGTTACGCGACGTGACGTTCTTAATTATCGCGAGACCACACAAGTTGTTGTCTTGTTATAACAGAGAGTATATTAAAAAATTGCAACAAAACGAAAACAATTTTTATGGCCTACAAAAATGTTACTTGTAACTTTTTTGTAATTTAATACATTCCGAAATGAATGAATGAACGTTTCCGTTGTAGTTGTTATAATGAATTTTTGTGAAATGCATAATTGA